>OY751333.1:15475828-16725828 GCA_963564715.1 Catocala sponsa
AATGCGCGGCACTGTATCTGTACTTGTCGACGGTGACCGTGGCGCCATCTGGTGTCGGACGCACGGAGCTTCGGTGCGCGGGGCCGCGGGGCCGCTCGTCGATGGTCCTGCATCAGCGTCGATTGTCCATGCTTCAGGAGCTCTTCCCTTGGATCTTGTCACCGGCATCTTGAGTCTTCAGTTTTCAGGCGCGGGACGTCGACGGGACACGCTTTCAGGCCTCCTGTTCTATCCGGCTCGAAGGACCAACGAATGTACCGGACGGGCGAACTCGGGGCTTCGTTACTATATGATGATGGTTACAAAACAACCGTCGAGTCGCTGACGTCCTGTACACGATGTGTAGACTGTACTATATGGCGATGACTGGTTACTATGTCGGAGGCTCTGAAAGGCGTGTTGTTGCGGGTTCGATGTGCGGGTCAGGATCAGGACTTTAAATGAATAGAAACAAGCTTCATAGTTCAGTTGGTTGAAGGCTTCTGGCTGGCTCCGTTTGGTTCTTGAGGCTTGAAGATGAGGTTTCTTGAGCACCTGCGGTCGATCGATACTGTACCGCTTAAGTACCTCTAATCTTTACCGTAACGAGAGCCGGCCAGAAACCTCGGTCCACATGTTTATTTTTAATTATATGTGGTACACATTTCTGCTTATATCTACGGAACTATACTAGTTAGCGTGATGGTACAAAAACTGCCGCGTAGGGCACGATGAGACCTATCTATTGGTATCTGTTTTATCTATCGGAAATTAGGTCTAGATATAATTATTCTAGGTTTTAGGCTAAAAATCTATTTTGCTGTAACATTTATATCAGAAAAAGTGTAATAACTTTTTAACTATATTATGTAGGAATATGATTCCTTCAGTATGTTGTAGTGCTTTTATTAGTGTATAAAATAAAATACACAAGTGAAACCTTTTATTAAAAACTTAAGACCTAGGAACCCTAACATACCTAACTTAAGGTAAAAATGCATTTTATTAGCAATATTTATGCTTTAAACATGATATTCTTTAAACTATATAAAAGAAACAAAATATTATATTACTTACACTATTTATCTATACTTTTCAAGTCTATATATGACGTAATTTGGCACTATTATAACGATAAACTTTATACGTCACACTTATGTATTCACTCACGATAACACGATTAAAGTCAATATTAACGTTGTCGCGAACAATAACCCTTATATAGGTATAGTGTAACGTGTATTTCACGATCACGATCCAATAAAACCAGGCCTATTAAACCTATTGCATATATTTATATATACGCAATAATGATATAATATTAATAATATAATAATTATAATAGCAGAAATTGCTGGGCACGCGTCTCTTCTGTGTAAAAGAGATTAAAACAATAATATTGCCAATTATTTTCGCTGGTAATGCCTTTTATTACTGTATTATTGTGGATAATACATCACAATGTTACAGTAATAAAAGGCAAAAACGTTCACATTAAATTGCAACCAGCATATAACAGTAATATACACGTTAAAACACAAACAACTCGCGCACATGGACAACTCAGACCCTTTATAAAGAGACTAGCTGACCCGCGCAACTTCGTCTGCTTCACATAAGAGAATTTTACCCGTTTTTTCAAATTTTATATTTATGCTCTGCTCCTATTGGTCGCAGCGTGATGTTATATAACTTATAGCCTTCCTCAATAAATAGGCTATCCAACACTGAAATAATTTTTAATTCGAACCAGTAGTAGTTCCTGAGATTAGCGCGTTCAACCAAACAAACAAATAAACAAACAAACTCTTCAGCTTTAAAATATTAGTATAGATTTTGGGTTGCGCGTTTCTATGGTTTCGAGGGAATTATATATCCCAGTACAGCACGAAGTTCACTTACACTGTGGGAATATACGAACTAGTTTATATTCGTGACTGATAGTGCCGTTATTATAACTTATAACAGAGTATGTAGATGTTCATTCTGTTTAAGTTCATTGCAAACGTCCGTATGCTACCATGTCCATGATATTTGGCCGTTCAGACGCTTGTTATAAAGCTACTGTTGAATTTATTATACAGTTCTTTATCCGTGATTTCAAGATCATTTATAATAATTTGTAGTTCGGCTTTAATTTCAAATATAAATCTGCAAATAAATCGGCAACACTAAAACAGAATAGAGTCCTTGTAAAATACTATAGGCATATTATGTCCGAAATAAATATTCGATTAAATATAACGAGTGACATAACCTCGAAGTTACATTTACTACGAATATTAAATAACAAAATGGTAATATTTAATGTTAGCCTTAACCCAAACTCGAGCAGCGATAGCTCAGTGGGGAGACCAACAGACTGCAATGCAGAGGGTCTCGGGTTCGAACCCACGTCGCGCACCTCTGACTTTCGGAAGTTATATGACTTTTCGAAGTTATGTGCGTATTGATTGACAATTATCGCCTGCTCCGTGCCTCGGAAAGCACGTTAAGCCGTTGGTCCCGGCTGCCATGAACATCTATGGCAGTCGTTATTGGGAGAGTGTCGACACAAAAGATCCCACTGGGTCGAAGTGTCGCCGGTCTGCACTGACTGGCCCCCACATAAGATAAGATAAGATAACCCAAACTCTTTGTGTTTATGCTTTAATAGTTGCATTACCTAGCTTGCTTTCTCTGCTTTCTAGCTTCACTGGATTGGCCGCTTCTGTAGTATAGATGCAAACCTACTTTACTCGACTCTTCAATACGAGTAAGGTGCAATGGTCTTAGGGTAGAGCGCAACAGTCGTGTAGATCCCTAAGACAAGTCTGGTGGGAAATCCTTCACGTGGTTGCCCTCTGTTATTGGTCTAGTTCCCTCTGAAATAGACGTAACTAAAACCACCAGACAATCACTGCCTGGGATGGAGAGGTCATGTTCCGGCGGGTCCATCGTCGAACGACAGACGATGGATAGTAAAGACCTCCCGCGTGTTTGTGCCGTGCGCGGGGACCCGTACGGAGGGTGAAGGAGTCCTGGGTGTTGAGTGGTGATGTGGCGATAGTGGTGCTGCTGATCTGCAACACGCCCCTTTGGTCTGGATTTCCTCTCACACGGGAGGTTGTAATCTAGCCAGCTGCAATCAATCGGCTGCGGTGTCCGCTGATGCGGCCGCCAGGCGAGTGTCCTTGAGTGAAGAGGCCTCCAGCCGGCAGTGCTCGTTTCCCACCTCAGTGGTTTGGGGTGGAGCGACTAGTGCTGTACGTCTCGGGGGCAGCTCACTTGGGGGCACTATACCTAGCTGGTAGCCCTGGTGCCTGAACAAGGCACCCCCAACGTTGAGGGCTCCATGGTGGGTGGGGAGCCAGCAGGTGAATACTAGATAGACCAAACATGGATTCTGTCACAAGGACAACCAAGGGCTTGACCGATAAGGGCGAGCAACATAGGACCTCTGGACCCTTAGGGGGAGAGGTTAGTGATTGTGTAGGAGCTGCACGTGCCAGCACCTACATACCCAAGCTACATGATCGTGATGGCCCTAGTGGCCGTCCGAGCGTGAGCCAGGGTAGTGGTGCTCACACGAGCAGTTTTAAGGGATGGAGAGGGAGTAACCCTGGAAAGGGCTACCAATGTAGAGGGCGTGGCAGCCACAGAGGTAGTCAAACACGCAAGGAATACCCGAAGGGGGATCCCAGCGCGACATCCTCGGGGAGAGGGTGTCAGCCCTCCAGGATCGGGGAGGCTAGCAAGGAGCAGTCGGGCGAGGCACACCCTAAGGGTGAGCCAAACTCGGCTGCACACTCTGCAAGCCATACCCAGGGCAGGAAGAGGCGCAGCGGGTGTGCCAACCGCAAGCGGCGTGAGGTGCAACGGCAGTTGGCACTGGAAACCGATGCAGGCTCTTCAAAAAGGGTCAGGGAAGCGAGCGATGATGCCGTCGCTTAGGTAGGTGTAGGCAAGCGAGCCAAGACCCAAGGCGACTCCTACAAAGAGGCGCTAACGGGGGTTAACATGGCCGTTGTTGCCAACAACTTCCCTGACGTTCTGCTTGGTGCAGAACAGGTGGAACCCATAAGGGTGGCCATTTGGGACCAGCTAGAGGCCACGCCGGATCCTCTGCCAGCCATTAGTGCCGGTGCAATGCTCGGAGGAGTTCTGCACGTGACTTGTGAGAGTGAAGGAGCTGCAGAGTGGCTTCGCGGCCTCAACGGCAAAACCGTTGGAAACATGAAGCTCAGAGTGATTAGCGCCAAGGAGCTTCCAAGGCCGGTGAAGATGGCCTGGAAGACCAGGAATACCTGGTGCCTAGATGTCTCCAGGGTGCTGTACATGGTGCAGCGCCTCAATCCCTCTCTGAGGACCTGCGAGTGGAAGGTACTGGGCACGCAGGTCGAGGAGACGCACACCAGGCGCATCGTCCTAGTGGACAGTGTGTCGGCTGCGGTAATAAAGGCAGGCGGCTTCTGTCTTCATGCTGGCATGGACAAGAGCACGTTCAAAATCCTTGAGGATGTGAACGTGCAGAAGGTGTCAGCAGTTGCCTGTGTGGGAGAGCAGGCCCCTGATGCGACGGCACCACAGGTGGGGGACGGGGAGGAGCCTGTGAACCCAGTGGTGATCGAACCAGGTACGGCTCTCGTCACAACATCGCCATGTGCGTCTCCGAAGACCGACGAAATAATCGGACCAATAGATTATTTAGATCTGTCGTCGCCGGAGGCTGCAGAGGCGCTGATGGAGGAAGGGAGCGAAGGCCAGTAGTGCCTGCCAATATAGACGCCACCATATAGGCAGACCGGATGGCGGGACTAAGGTGCGTACAAATAAACCTTCATCACTGCATTGGGGCGATGGCCGTTCTGGCCCGCCACCTGCGGATGAAGGAATTTGATATTGCTCTGATCCAGGAACCCTATGTTAAAGGGGGAATGATTAGAGGTTTGGGTGGGATGGGAGGTGAAATTTTTCACAACTGTTCCACTAATGATATAAGGACATGTCAGAAATGGCATAAATGCTATGCCCTTATACAATTTTTGTTCTAGGGATCTTACGACAGTTAAGATCGATGTGCGAGGGAGCAGAGGGCGGGATATTGTAATCCTGACCTCTGCATACTTTGACTATACGGACAAGGAAACTGTATCGAGACATATAAAGGACCTTGTTGAATATGGCAGCCGGGAGAACCTGTACATGATCCTGGGGTGCGATGCCAAAGCACACCACACAGTCTGGGGGAGCACGGATGTGAATGTAAGAGGGGAAAAACTACTGGAGTATGTTACCACATACTCCAGTAGTTTTTCCCCTCTGGGAATGGCCTGGGAAACAGGCCAACGTTCGCTGACTGTAGGCAAGCAGAGGTAATTGACATCACGTTAGCCTCTAACAGGGCTAGCACTAAGATCGTCGAGTGGCATGTGTCTGATAAAATCACCTTGTCAGATCATAATTACATATGCTTTAAGTACAGGACGCTGGTTCCAGCTCCTACAGTACGTAGAAGGAATCCCAGAAATACGGACTGGAACTCCTTTAGGAGTGACCTCAGAGTAGATCTGGAGGATTCTAAGGGTAAGCTCAATTCTATATTAGACATTGAGTTTACAGCAGACAAATTGGTCCAGACTGTGAATACGGCCTGGACAAGTAACTGCCCTGAGAGGGAGCTTAGGCCCAAGAGGGTACCGGTGGTGGAAGCCAGAGTTGGTTAAGCTGCGGCTAGAAGCGAGACGAGCGTTTAACAATGCTAGGACCAGTAGGGACTACAGCGGTTACGCTCGTTGTTTGACCAACTATAACAAAGCTGTGCGAAAAGCTAAACGAAAGGCTTGGAGAGCACACTGTGAAAACATCAGTACGATTCCTGAAGGAATGATGCTCTCCAAAGCTATCTCGACTGTCAGAGCACACCCATTGACAACTATTAAGGACGGCAATGGGCAGCGAACAGAGTCTGGTAAGGAGACACTAGCAATTATGCTAAACACACACTTTCCAGACTGTAAGATAATAGAAAAGGAGCAGGAGGACCCGATCAGCCTGGTTGAACGAAGCTGTCGTACAACCAAAGCAGATTGGGACACTGCTAGGAAGGTAGTGGATAAAGGGCAGGTCGGCTGGGCTATAAATGGTTTTCAACCATTCAAGTCACCTGGTCCAGACATGGTTTATCCCATCATCCTACAGCAAGGAGCTGCACTCTTGGTTTCGCATTTGTGCAGATAATACAGAGCCTGCATAGCATTTGGATATATTCCAAAGATATGGAGGCGTGTTAAGGTCATCTACATACCGAAACTGGGCAAAGCAGACTACGAAGAAGCCAAGGCATACAGACCTATCAGTCTTGAGTCGTTCTTCCTGAAAGCCCTGGAGAAGTTAGTAGATAGACATGTCAGGGAGGGAGCATTATGGAAATTCCCCCTCCACAGGCTACAATGTGCCTACCAGTCGGGCAAATCCACTGAAACGGCACTACATTTTGTGGTAAATAAGGCAGAACATGCATTAGATAACCGGGAAGTATGCATTGCTGCATTCCTGGATATTGAAGGAGCTTTCGATCGGACCACCTTTGATCCCATTAGTGTGGCATCGGCAAATCACGGCATAGAGCCAACCATTTGCAGGTGGATCGATTGTATGCTCAGGGGTAGAATCATAAGGTCTGAGTTGTTAGGAGGTGAAATGTATGCTACGACAACCAAGGGCTGCCCTCAGGGTGGAGTACTCTCACCACTCTTATGGTGCTTGGTAGTCAATTCACTCCTAGAACAACTCAACAAAGGTCCGTACTTAACGGTCGGATATGCGGATGACTTGGTGATACTCGTAAATGGAAAGTTTCCGAGTACGGTATCTAGTCTTATGCAGAAGGCCCTGTTTATGGTTGAAAAATGGTGCAGCAGCAATCATTTATCGATCAACCCAGGGAAAACTACTGTCATGCCGTTTACTAGGAAGAGGGATCTCACGGAGTTGGGAACTCTCTCCATGTATGGTACTCAGTTACAATGGTCCACGTAGGTGAAGTATCTAGGCATGACCTTAGATAGCAAACTAACGTGGAAACCTCATGTAGACAAAGTCATAGTAAAGGCCCAGCGGGTCTTTGGCATGATTCGATCTACTTATGGGAAGACCTGGGGGCTAAAGCCCAAGGTCATCAAGTGGCTATACATGATGATGATAAGACCCATACTCACGTATGGAAGCATTGTCTGGTGGCCAAGAACCAAACTAGCTACATGCAGGAACGCGCTGTCGAAGGTGCAGCTATTGGCCTGCATGGCTATAACAGGGGCGTTTCCGACCACGCCAACGGCAGCGTTAGAGGTCCTGCTGGATCTAACGCCGCTACACATTGTTGTCGAGTCAGAGGCGATAAAGGCGCTACATAGACTATCTGTGCATGGGCTGTGGAGCGTCAATATGCCAGTAACTCGACACACAAAATTGGAGATCTCAAAGGATCTCAAAAGGATTATGAGCATGGGATGCGACAAAATGCAACCATTGCACATATTCAAAAAGAATTTTAAGATAAAGGTCCCCACGAGGGACGAATGGAGACAAGGTTTACAATCCCCTGACAAGGGTTGTCTCAACTGGTTCACTGATGGTTCCAAAATGGAAACAGGATCGGGCGCTGGAATCTATGCCAACGACTGTAAGGTGAGCCAAAGCATGGGCAAATATGCAACGGTCTTCCAAGCGGAAACCTATGCTATAATTGCCTGTGCTCAGGAGAATATCAACAGTGGTGTCACTGACAGGACTGTGTATATTCTCAGTGACAGTCAAGCTGCTCTCAAGGCTCTGGACTCGTGTAGGGTGGACTCCAGACTGGTCCTGAACTGTGTTAAGCTCCTTAACAAACTAGGCAGGAAGAACACAGTCAGACTGGTGTGGGTTCCAAGGCATGCAGGGGTGCAGGGCAATGAGGAAGCTGATGAATTAGCCAGAAAGGGCTCGGAGCAACTATTTGTGGGTCCCGAGCCATTCGTGCCACTCTCTGAGAGCACCGTAAAGGCAGCTTTGAATGCACACGGCAATGAAAAACACAGGCTAGAGTGGATGGCCCTTATGGGTCTGGAACACTCCAAGAAAGTCATTGCAAACGGAGCCACAGGCTTCACCCGGAGGTTCTGCGGGTATAGCAAGAGCCAAATGCGCCTGCTCACAGGAGCGTTCACTGGCCGTTTTGGCACCAAAGACTGCCTGTGCAGATTGAGATTGACACACGATTCGATCTGCAGAGCCTGTGGTGAACAGGACGAGTCCATATCGCACCTACTGTGTGAATGCGATGCGTTGGCTGGACTTAGGATGGGTCTGATGGGATTGGCATATCCAAACCATGAAGACTTCAGGCTTCTCCCTCTGAATTGTACACTGCAGCTAATGCAGTACATTCATAAGGAGATAGCTAAGGGATGAATCTTGGGGCTGACACAAAAGATCCCACTGGGTCGAAGTGTCGCCGGTCTGTACTGACTGGCCCCCCACACACAAGATAAGATAAGATAAGATAACCCAAACTCAAAGTCAATAATCATAGATTTTAGTCATTTGAGCGAACAATTTATTCAGTCGTCGATAAATATCACCCTTTCATGTTACCAACAGAGACGCTTTTAAGTCCGGGATAGAGCGTATATGATGTCTAAAGATAAAAACATTCCATGCAAAATTGTACCAAAATCCTATAGTCTTCGACTCATTGACGCAGTTATAACCAAACAAGCAGACAATTCGACAAATAGAAACTAGTAAACTAAGTAATTGGGATAGCACTGATTAAGTGTAATATTAAAAAACAAATCTAGGAACGTTTTATAAGTATTAATTAAGTATTGGCTATGAACAGCGCACATTTTTATTCAGTACACAGGAAGACTCTTTTTGAAATGAAATGAGGTCTCAAGAACTTAGCAAATAATTATTTTCCTTTTCATATTCATTAAAATACTCATATACAAAAATGTTATTTATGTTAAACTTACAAGCATGTGTTTCCTTACGACGGTTTTATTCACTGTTGAAGCGGTATTTAGTGACGGGAACTAAATATGTTATATTAAATATATCCTAACTAATATTATAAATGCGAATGTAAGTTTGTTTGTTACGCTTTCACGCCTTTACTACTCGACCAATTTTCATGAAATTTCATAGACATGACACCCTTTCATAGAGAAAGAAATACTGTTACTAACCTAACCTACATTTACGCGAGCGAAGCTGCAGCTAAAATCTAGTATATTATATTATATAAATTAGAATGCATATGATGTAAAATACACATGCAATATAATGGAGTTACCTTAAACGATAACTACAAGTAGGTATTTAGTTACTAAGATGTAATAATTAGCGATACCCGCTGTTTTATCATGAAAGTGCGTAAGAAAAATACGTAAGAATGTTATTGCATTGTTATAATATCGACTATTATAAACATCTATGTGTATGATCCTTTAAATACGAATAGCTACGTTACCTTTGATTGACAGATCGAGAAATGGTTTCATAAGAAATATGTAGTTGTACCTACGCTAGCAGGCGTGGTACCTACCCAGTTTATGTAAAGGTATACTTTGGAGACTCAGTCACGCGTAAAGGGCCACGTTATTGACAGAAAGGATTTATGGAGCGAATGTAAGTGGAGTGAGTGCGAGGACGGCCTGTAGGACCCACATTGGCCTAATTGATGGGGTATTTGAAAGGGTTTGTGCATTCGAATTGACGCACGTATTCACAAACGAACGCTTGTGACGAAATATAGAATAAGTAAGTATTGAAGTAAGGCTTTGTAGCGCTTATTAACTTAAGACTACCAACAAATTACAAATTACTTAGATGGTATGTCATTACTGCCATGGAAAATGGGTAGGCCTTTGGTGTGGGATGCAACTTGTGTCGACACCCTTGCGCCATCACATCTTTCTAGCACAGCAGGTTGTACTGGTGCTGCTGCTGCATCAGCGGAGACGCTCAAACGGCACAAATATCAAAACCTTATTGGTGAGTACATATTTGAGCCGTTTGGTGTCAAAACGCTGGGGTCATGGGGTCCAAGTGCTATGTCTGTTTATAGAGACCTAGCTAAGCGGCTGATCGACGCTTCACGTGACCAGAGGACTGGTATTTTCTTTGCACAAAGAATAAGTATTGCTATTCATCGTGACAATGCTGCCAGTCTTCTGGGCACGTTGCTAATTGACAACGATGCGGAGGAATATTATGACGCTTTTTAATTTTATTGTTTTATTTTTCTCTTTAGTTATTAATATTTCCTGTAAATATAATTTGTGTATATATTATGTAAGTTATTTGTTTATTTGATGTACAATAAAGACCATCCTTATATCTAGTATGTGGCATTTGTATGATAGTCATTCTAATCAAACAAAAAGTTCAATAAGTGTACAGAAATGGCCCAATTTTGAGTGAATACCAAAGAACAGTTAAAATCCCTCCCGACTAAACCAAACCACTGCCTAAAATAGCGTTATAATCGGCCGATACTTGATCTTAGGGAAGTAATAATACTATGGATATAGATCCACAAACATATAACACCCCTTTTTTGAACCATTGCCAATAAATATTTCACTAAGTCATATGTAATTCAAACACCAGTTCGGCAAAGAGCTCATAACTTTTTAAATAGCTAGACGGATTCTTTTCAAATTCAGCGAAGAACCATCCCGATTAAATCAGTTCTCAATAAAAAATACGCATTGAAATTGATCCATTAATTTCGTATCTACGAGGTCACAGATAGTCAGATGTCAAACAAAAATAATATCCGTCTTTTCATTGCGTATAACTTCTTTTGTAACTGTCCACTACGTACCCTTGTATACAGCACAGCATACTACGCACCTAATTAAAAGAGAAAGTAATGAAAAGCTTTAACAAAATATAAGTAACATCTGTTATAAAAGTACCCGAAATCCTCATATTGTTGTTACAAAACAATATTAATTCCACATGCATAGCACACACGCAAAACGTATAAATACAAAGTTGATTACACGCAGCCAAAGAACATTTATCACTCCGATAACCGCACAGGTACAGCCTACTAACAATACCCAGGTGCGTTCTGTTCTGAAAAGTTACATGTAAAATTTATACGTAACAAAATACCTCAAAGTAGGTAATATGTTATCGCGGCACACCGCTAAAGCCACTTTAATGTAAGCGAACGTAGTAAGACGGTACAACTGCGCATTGTTGTTAATGTACCGCAAGAGGGACGGCTTTTTTATAACATTCTTTTGTTAGTTTTCTTTAGAACTTTGCTTCTATGCATGTATGTAAATAAGTATAGAAAAGAGCAATCATTTCTACTCGAATGTTTTTGAAAGAAACATAATAATATAGGAATTAAGTTTACAAGTAAGCTTTATTTTTAAGCAATAACGGTTTAAACGATATACGACGCCTGCAAAACTGTAAGCTTCGCGCCTTAGAAGATGGTCCGATACCCAAGACAAGTGATTTACTTAAATATTCTAAAGAAAGAGTTCAAATGAAATAAATAGATAAATTATATTAAGGTAAGCTGTTCCACATAAAAATATTAATGTAAGCAAAAATTTATCAACAACTTAATAGGTCACAGTTTTTCATTCCACCCGACATTGATTACCGTTGATGTCCACGCAATTCTAGAAAAACTTTAACCCTAGAGTGGGCGCGTCTTTTTGCGAAACGTCAGTGGGCGCGTGGGGAGCATTTCGCCGCCCATTTACTTTGACCATTTTAACTAGAAATACAGCAATTTAATTAATTTATTTTCACAGGATTTAAATAATACAACATTAAGTAATGATAAATCAACATATTTATTAAACTCTGTTTTAAAAACTTTGGTTTACAAAAGACTTTAGGAAACGTAATATTTAAATTGACTTTTTTTCTCTTATCCTACATAATACTCTTTAATACTTAAAAAAAAGGAGAAAAAAAAAACAAAATTATATATTTTCTAAATCTACAGGATATGCTTTATCAAAACAGTCTTCACAAAGGTATGTGCAATGTTCGTTGCACAGTAACTTTGGGCACCTGGAACACCCTTTTTTCGTGCGCCTGTTTTTCTTTGAGGGACATATACTGCATTTGCCCTCCTTCTTTGGAGAAGATGATTGTTCTGCTGGTACAAAGCGAGCAATTTGGTTCCTCAGAGGAATATTTAAAGTGTCTATAGAAGACCTTGTGATCATATATTGCTTGACAAGTACTATGGCAATTTCTTTCAAATACTCTCGGCGTAGCATCAATTTTTCAGAATTGGCTTTATATATAATTTGACTGTTTATACCAGCAATATTCATCATCGAAAAAAACAACCTCATTGGCCATCTGCGAGTCATTCTCCCAACAGAATATTCTTCCTTCATTTGATCAACGACATCAACACCACCTTTAGTACTATTATAAAATGTGACTATTTCAGGTTTTGCAGCAGGCCCGGTGTTTTCATCGATTTTATCATCGTCATGCAAAGTTGACAATAGTAGTACTATTTTCTTTTGCTTTTTGTTTGGAACATAAGAAACCAAAACTTTCTTTTCGCCAAATCCAAACATAGAAGACGGTTTCGCCCGATCTTTGGTGTTCAGAAAATTTGGTGGAATTTCTTTTTTATTTTTACGTAAAGTTCCAACAATGGTCGTTCTATTATCAGCTAGCAACTGATCAGCAAGAGGTATCGAAGTAAAAAAGTTATCCATAGTGATATTGCGGCCAGTGTTGAGGATATTTCGAGATAATCTTTTTACTAAAGCGGTAACTGAATTATCGATGTTGAACTGCCCTGGAGGTTGTTTCCCAGCATACACCTCTAAATTGCTGGTGTAAAATGTCTTTGCATCAACAAGTGCATAAATTTTTATGCCATATTTGGCGGGTTTATTAGCCATATACACCCGGAACTTACATCGGCCTCTGAAGGATTCCAGCATCTCGTCTATAGTACAATATTCTCCGATTTGATAATGTTTTTGACAATTCGTAACAAATGATTCGAAAATATTTCGCATAGCTGCCATATTGTCATGAGTAGCACGCTCTGTTCTAGTGTTCATATCATCGAATCGCAGATGCCTAAGCAAAAAATAAAACCTCTTTATCGACATAGTGGCCCTGAAAACATCAGGGGCGGTCCCATCATTTCCCCACATTTCTTGAATGTTTGCGTGATTCATCTTTTTTAGTCCAGCCATAAGCAACAATCCGATAAGAGCTTTTACTTCGATTATATTCGTCTCCTTTGCATCTCTCTCACGAGAAAATTTTTCTTTATGTGCTTTTATATATGTATTAGTAAATAACACAATATCATCAAGCATGGAGTCGGTAATAAATAAATGAAAACATTCTACGGGTGTTTGACAATTCAAAGCTTCTTCGCCTTTGACTCCGGGCCTGTTGATAACAATATTTTCCTATCTTGTCCGGATATTCGGTCGTAAAGGAGGGTGAGTTAGCCATTTAGTACCATCTTTACCATGGTACATCGGAACTCTAGTAGGTCGTCGTTGAGAAGCTGGAGCAACAGATAAAAGTTGAGATTCAGCTGACGTACTTGGCTGCGGGGACAATACGGTATTCCTGAGGCGAACGAGCTGCGCTAATGGTTCATCATCATCACTGGACGTACGTGTTGGAGATTTATCACCACCTGTTTGTAGTCTACGTTTACGACAGCGAGATCGAGGCTGATGGCATACTAAAGTCGCTGATGAACGGCTACTTATATCTGAAATGGATGTCCTTTGGTGTCGAATAGGTGGTATTTCGGAAGGCACAACAATTGGCGAAGGTACTTTCTTTTAGAAGCGTCGCTTTCTGCTGACTGTTCTGTTTCCGTGTTGTGCTCACTATGATGACTAGATCGATCACTATCTGACACATATTCATCAACAATCTGTGTACTAGCATCTTCAAAATCAGATGTTTCCTCTAGCCAAGACACAATTTTAGAGTCCATTTTGTTATTCATGTTTATTATTATTAATAGATATATTTAAATCCTAAAACAAAAATGTTTTTTTTTAGTTTTAATTATAAATGCACCATAAAATATAGTCTACCCTTCAAGTTTGCAAAAATACATTACACAATATTACTTACGTGAGTGGGCGCGCGGTGAGCGATTCGCCGCCCGGTGACACCTGATTGTAACAACTTGCTCCTCAAGCGGTCCCCCGCGCACTGACGGCGTCCCGCTTTTCGGCAAGCGTTGCAAGTGAGAGTGGGGGCAGCTACTAAAAAGCGCAAACCTAACGGGCAGTTGTTTTAAAAATTATAACCGTTTTTTTAGCGCGGGCGGCAAAATGCTCATAGCGCGCCCACTCTAGGGTTAACGTTACATTCATGCCTGAATCACAACTATCAGCGTCAAATTGTTTTCTATCTATTGTAGAAAACTTTTGCATAAAAATGTGGACGCTATTCTTATTTTCGCAAGCATTCAGCTTTCGCATTTTTGTATTCTCAATGCGACAAATGAAGCACTGGATTTTACATGTTAGAAATGTATACAACCTTCAACCTATGTGAAAAGATGCTAAATCAAAAAACGCATTAGAACGGATGCAAAAAACAGAGATATAACCCCTCGGTTATTAAAATTACAAATTTCCCTTCAATTTTGTAATTTTTAAAGGGTCGTCGTCTTTATAATAATTAAATTATGAAAAATAAAACAGGATTATAGCAGTGGTATAAATTATATCCTTTATTTGTATTGCTCTAGTGTCGTTATTGAAGGAGAAAACAGAGGAATACGTCTGTATGGACGAAACGCTGGCCGCAACTCTTACTATATTTATCATCTAATCGAATATTATTTTTGTATAACTCTGAAACTGTTAAAATTTCACTAGAAGCGTAACAGGAATACATTGTGGAGGAACAGGGTGTGATGTCCCTCCAACACAAAGGCAGGATCCTCCGACCAGGCTTGTTGATCGTGCCTGGCGGGCCGCGGCACGACGGTTGATGTCGGGAGCTTGTATATATAATTAGTTACTGTGTAAACTCCATTTGTGTGATGCAGAATAGTATGACGTCATTTGAGCGCTTGTTGTATGTAGCGCCATCTGTTAGATGTAGGCGGAAATTCTTCGTCTGTGCGGAGTCGCCACAACATCATGATAATATTGCTTACTAGATATTTCCTGCGTTTTCGCTCGCATAAATGTAGGTTAGGTAAGGTAACAGCACTTTTTCTGGAGGAAAGGTACCCTATGTCCTTTTCAGTTCCCCTGACATCGTGTATGTGAAATTTCATGATGATCGGTCGAGTAGTTAAGATGTGAAAGCGTAACAAGCAAACTCACATTCGCATTTATAATATTAGTTACGATTTTAACTGATCAGCTGCGAGTATAAAACAACGATGTGCTATTTGGATAGTGGAGGGCCTGGAGATTTGTAATGCCTAGTACTGACTCCAGCTCTCAACAAGGAACTCTGTATATTGTTTAAGTTATTAAGTAGTTAACCCATTGTACCTTGTGAGAGAAAATAAATCTATTATTATTATTATAGATAGACAAACCGATATGGTGTAACCACAAAAAAATTCCTATCGCAAATTTTGTCTCACAATGACCATAAGGGTCACCAAAACCATTTAGCTAAATACGAATCGATATTGATACATTTTATTCAGGTCTGTGACATACTTTAGCACTTTATTAAGAGGCTGAAGACGAGTTTCAAGGTCTCCGTTGACACTCAAGTCGAGCTTTAGACACTGGCACATAAAGGGGAATGCTTCAGTCTACAAGAAATAAATTTAAAATATAAGAAATAAAAGTTGTCTTTTTGTTACAGCGGCACACCGGTGGCCAGACACAATAGGTTTTCATTTATGTATGGCTTTCCAATAATTTACAGGTTAATAGTTTATTACCAATATGCTATATTCATTTTATTATTTACCTAACTGGTTTATGGTTACGTGCTCAAAAGGCTGGCAGGGTTGCCCTTGTGAATAGCAATGATCATTCTTTGGGTCCAAAAAGACCAGCGGTCACGCGATGCGTGATCAGAAGATAAACAATGAACATTTCAAAATTTCGTTCAAAATGTATAAAATACTTTTTAATTGCTGTTTATAAGCCATTCTTAAAATTTTTAAGTTTTGTTTAGGATAATTTATTTCGTATAGTTGTTATGTAAACAATGGTCTATGCAATCTTTACAAATAAATTGCAAACAAATCTTTTCAATTTTCTCTCTTATGATTAGCCAGCTTCAGAATTTATTTGGTTTCCATTATGAAATAACTTTGAAATATGACGCGTTATTAAATTTTTTCAATTTTCGCAGATTATATCAAAATTTCCGTAATTTAATTTGGATTCTTTATATTCAAATATGATTTATAAGAAATGAAGATAGAACGAGATTCGGAATTCAATAAAAATATAATTTGATCTATTGTATAGCAACACTCGAATAATGTGATATCCTGTATAATATCACGTATAATAAGTACATAATTATTGTACGGGTCAATAACCGTACAACCCGTATATATTTTAAATCATTTATTTTATTGCACTTTACGCAGCAATAATAAACTAGTTCATCGTTAGTCGTCATACCGCGCGCGTGACTCAAATCTCTTACCTTTCATTATTTTCAGTCATCCTCATTCTTTAATTAATTTGATCTTTATTATTTTATTGTGGACTTTAAATATAGCGAATTTATTATCTTTTATCTTAGTTTATCTTTATCTCACCCCAACCCCGAACAATTATAATAAGTTCATAGTGTTGTATTATTTTGAATGTATTAAAAAAACAAAAGCATTGGCGCACTAAATAAACATAAGGTATGTATAGATTGATATTATATGAAATCGAATATACAGCGTACCCGTAAAACATTTTCTTATACAGAATATTCAGTAGAAAATTACGTAGATAATGAAATGTATAAACACCATAAAGTAATTATTCATTTAACATTTTCTCATTACTCTAAGATTTATCCAGATGTAATTTTTTACCTATCATAATTATTACTAATGTAGGTAAAAATTCTTAACATCTTGATAAATACTAGAGTAATTGAAAGAAAGTAAAATAATTTATGATGGGTATCAAAAGTCTCGACTCGATACCAATCATAACCAAAAAAGAAATCGTAAAATGTCAAAACATTATTTAGTTGAGTACAGAATCACGATTTACACTGTGTACCATGGGAATGTAAACCTCGCAGGAACTTAATGTGATATGAAAAAGTTTGGTGATGTCGACGAATGCTACGCATACACTATTTCGCTTAATATGCCACTCTTGTTTGTTCTCATTATGAAACAAATAAATAGTAAAGCCAGCAATAAGTCTATACTACTACC
Source organism: Catocala sponsa (assembly GCA_963564715.1). Lineage (NCBI taxonomy): Eukaryota > Metazoa > Arthropoda > Insecta > Lepidoptera > Erebidae > Catocala > Catocala sponsa. The sequence continues at coordinate 15,493,203 of OY751333.1, forward strand.
GCGAATTTGACTTGCTTTATCTTTTGAAGTTATACAAATGTTGTTTTTTGTAACAGTAATAGTTAATAATAGTAGATTTAAACATAATTGTTATTTTTAAAGACTTCTCCCGCACTAAATAATTCCTGTATCACGGGGACGTTACAAACATTCAAACAACGGACACAAAAAACGCCCAGACACAAAACAACTATTTGTGGATCACAAAATTGTTTGTCCCGTGTGGGGATCGAACCCACAACACTCGGCGCCGCGGCAGTGGCGAGGCGACCACATAAGCCACTCCGTGCAGTTATTCGAAAATTACAGAATAATAATTAGGATTTTAATTCATTAATTATTGATTTTGTTCAATTCTCAGGTACTTTAGTTGCTGACTATTATTATAAGTATTTATATGTTTAATTGTTGTACTTTATATTTGACAGTACTTGTTAGGTTGTAATACTTCTAATATTAAAACCCCGGTAATAGATCCAGGTCTATATTAATTTTCACATCGTGTTGGAACCGGCTGTATTTACATGGCACATTTAGTCAGCATATAAATAATTAGGGGAATGCAATCGGCAGAATGCATGCAGAGTGATTTTTACACACATGCCCTAGTGGCATAGTGGTAGTAAAAGCAACTTCTTTGCGAGGTCACAAGTTCGATTTCTGTTTCGGGCAATGTATTATTAGGTTTTTATCTTTAAATCCTCATAACCAACAAGGAGTCTGGTATTGTGCGCGATGAAAAGCAAAGGGCTCGTCCCCTATTAAATCCTAGTACCGTAGAGTCCTAAAACCATAGCTGAAGAAATGAGCGTGTAATAGACCTCTGCCTACAAAGTCGGGGACTGCATGTTATTGGTATTTAGTAACATACACTAGTTCTACAGACGTTTCTCATTTTTTAAAAGCTCCATAAATTTCATAGGGTGTATTACACTTCAACTCTCCTAATACTATCAGTAGTCTGCAAAAAATTGCACATCGTGCACATCTTGACTTGCTACTCCCATTAGTTTCGTGATGTACTCGTAGTACATTATATAAGAAGTTTTATTTTATAATGTTACTATCTATTTTATTAGAATACATAGCTAAAACGAATGAATTCGAAAAATTTAGTTTTCTTGTTTTGTGAAGTTTACCTAATACTTTCATAATAATTTGTGGTAATTTCGGCCCGGGCTGTGGCTTTATTGCGGAATGACGGTCAAAAGGGTGAGTCTTAATCAACAGCGTTTATCTTGTACCCTTTCTCATACTCGCCAGGGATTTCACTAGTTAATTCTTTCCTCTTAACAAGGAAACTTGGAAATCGTTTAGCTTCACTCGTAAACTTTAATTAAAAAAATGCAATTTAATGTTGACGCAGTTCAAAGTTTAAAAGTTTGATAACGTATCTCGTAAGGTAAAAGTCACTTACATACATTACATTACGATATACGTAGAAGTTCTACGTAGCGTAGCATTTCGTAGTGTCGTCTACGGAGTTCTACGAAACACTTGTTGCGTAACATGTAATGGGAAAATCAAACGCAATACTGCATGATTATACTTTATTTTATTTAGTAAGCTTACAGTAGTAAAAAAAGTTTGCTGGTTAATTAAAATGCCGATAACAACGTTTCAAGTTTATTCATATCGTAATAATTCTAATTAATTTTAGTTATATTTTAAATGCTGCTTCCACACTACACTAGGGATTAAGCCTTGTGATGCAGTGGGCTTTACAAATATACAATTAACGTCCATAAAGTATACCCAGACTCGGAACAATTAAAAGTAGGTCAAATAAATAATTTGTATGGGATCTCAAACCATAACAATCAGCGTGGCGACAATTGCGAGACAACCGCGTGCCCAGTAAGCCATCCGTAGATCAACAAAAAAGCATGAAAATTAGAAAGAAAAGCGGGGTTGGTGTAACCTTATACAAATTTAATAAAAAAACACCTATGTTTTGCTGTCGCAAGTGTAGGCTAGGTTACGTTAGTAACAATACTTTTTTCTAATGAAAGTTACCCTATGATCTTTTCTTTCCCCTGACGTCTCTGCGAAATTTCATGATGATCGATCGAGTAGTTAAGACGTGAAAGTGTAACAAAAAACAAACACACACAACCTCGGTGGCGTAGTGGTTAGTGTAACCGACTGCCCCGCCTGAGGTCGCGGGTTCGATTCCCGCACAAGTCAAACATTTGTGTGCATGAACATGGATGTTTGTCTTGGTCTGGGTGTTTCTATGTATAATATGTATGTATTTACAAAAAAAAAGTATATATGTATGTATGTTTATCCATTGTCTAGTACACATAGTACAAGCTCTGCTTAGTTTGGGCTAGATGGTGTTGTGTGTAGAATATTATTATTCGTATTTATAATAATAGTTTAGTTTTACCCGTAGGACATTTACCTATGTGCCTTGTCCTGCACTGGTCTGCATATTGAATATACATAAACTTATTCTAAATGCTTTCTCCTTTGAAATCAAATATCAAAACATTGAATTGCTCTCAGAATTTTCGCTCCACTGACCCTGCAACTCACATCATTATACAAACTTAAATTGTTTGATCTCTCAAAAGACCATTTGTTCGTCCTGTTTACTCGACTATTTTCTCTCCAATGGGTATTATAAGGAGAATGTATCCAAGTCTTATGGTTGATTTCCCGAATTCTATTTGATTCAGTGAATATTGAGTACGACTGAACTCCACGTCCTTCCACTTAGGACGTGGTCATCTATCACGTACGTGACATGAGGATATCTGCAATCACTTTTATTATAAAGAATCGTTTAATGTAACTAGGTGAGAATTTCAATTGGTTTATATAAGCTTAAAATAGGTAAGTGAGAAATATTGGTGAGACTTTTGACCTAGACAACGGACAAATTAGGAAGACTTTAAAGTTGTTATTTTCATGTATTTTAAATATTATAATGGAAATAAGTAGAATACTAAATATGAAAATAAAAATTGGGATTACCGTTCCATCATCATGTAGGATTAATAATGGCCGGGAATAGGGGGAGAGGTATTAAGGTAGAATACTAGATTTCCCGGGTGGTCATTAATATTTATGTTGACTAACGGATGACGCTGCCTACTTTACAAACAATAATTCAATAGACACAAAAAGTATCAGTTATGCATCACATAATAATTAATTATTATTACACATGAATTTCACAGAATACATAATTTGTAGTATGTGTCTCGCAGATGTATCTAACCCACGAGAGTATGACTTATTTCTTATCGCCAACTAGTTAAGAAACCCCAAGTAATTCTTTGAAAGTCTTGATTTCTCCTAAGCATAAAGCTTTTAAAGAAATTACTACTACTAATATTCGAGTGTAGAATTGTCTGGCTAGTTTTAGCATGAATAAGCTGCCTTATACAGGAATCTAGGTATTTTTGCACAATATTGACTATAAAGGGCCTCGATGGCGTAGTGTTTTGTGTAACTGATTGCCACGCTTGAGGTCGCGGGTTCGTTCCCGCACAAGTCAAACATTTGTGTGCATGGACATGGATGTTTGTCTTGGTCTGGGTGTTTCTATGTACCTATAATAAGTATGTATTTATAAAAAAAAGAACGTATATATTATTATGTATGTTTATCCATTGTCTAGTACCCATAGTATAAGCTCTGCTTAATTTAGGCTAGATGGTGTTGTGTGTATGTGATAGAATATTAAACTTCTATAATAGTATTATACAGACGAAAAAATTAAAAAGTAACATTACACGACTATTAGTGCTCGTATGTACCGCTGCGTTTCGTTCGGTAAGTGATAACGCCAGCGGCATAGTAACCCCTTTGGTACTTAATGAATACGCGTTAAATATCACCAAGCAACGTAGAGCAGAAATAAAATACGAATAAATAAAACATACACTAATTTACGTTCACAAAATGACCTCGATAAAGTAAAACCTAGCTACATATTATTATTATCAGTCGGCTTACTATTTAAGTATTCAATATAATTGTATTGGATTGATTTCAATATATTCTAAACCAATAAACTCTCACTAATTGATATTTGATGCGAACTAGCAAGGTTTATTTTTGTTTCTAATGAAATATTATATAATGTTTGGTAAACGTTTTTGTTATTTTTATGGCAGAATAACAAAGCAACGGCTATTAAAAACATCTGGATAGAATCTAAATAGATTATCAAAATGCGGTATGTTTTTTATTGCAATGCAATGTTTTTATAAATCAATATTTATATTTTTATTAAATGCAATTCCATGTGAATACTTTTTGTAGTCCGGTAAAGGGAAATTGGTTTTGATTTAATTAATATTTTTATAACACACACGTAAATGTAATCAAAGGTAAGCTTATTTTTATTTATGTTTTCATGAGTCAAGCGATAATACAATGATTGTGTAAGCTTTCTATATTTTGTAATATTATTATATTATGTAAGTGAATATTTATTACTACTGTTAAAAAAACAAAAATACAGAAATTGATCCTTATTAGTGCAAATTTACAAAAAGATTAAGCTTCGAAACGTTGGCAGGCACTATATATAAATTGCTTATAATCAGGCGCCTATTTTATACTTCGTACACGTATTAACTTCAAGACTTAACGTATACGAAGCTCCGTATTGACTTTTAAAGAAAAGTAAAGGTAGTTTAGTTTTCATTGAACATTATCCTTTAGAATAAAGAATTCAAAGCGTTAAGAATGAATTCTGTCTAAATCTGGGCTTTGACTAAATCAGTATAAGAGTCTAAATAAAACAATTCATTCGATGCATATTCTCAACGGTAATACAGTACCAGATTCTTACCGAACATTTTTATTGAGGTGACAAACAACCATACCTACCTTTCGTCTGGTGGTGGAATACTACAATAGCTCATGGACACCTGAAACAACAGGGAATTTAGCTTCGCTTCTACTGCTTCGACAAATATATCTACATCCCTCCTGACAGCCCAATTACGCAATATGGAGCCTTGCTTAACGAAATAATTTTAGTTAACCAAGTTAACCGTCGGACGAAGTACTCCGTAGAAAACCAAAATTAAGGGTTATAAAATTAATTAAACTATGAACCAGCCTGTACTCGTACGTAACGTAAAATCGTTACTTACTACTATTAAGAATAAAGGTTCTCAAGAGAATACAATGGCACGAATTTATAGATTAACTAGAGGCAAGGTATCGTTGGATAATAAATATAAAACACCATCAAATTGTGTTCATGATAATTTATAGAACTAAGTTAAAAGTAGATATGATATGCCGAAAAAAATTAAAATACTACATTTAATAACGTTCTTGATAAAGGCCAGGTTAAGAGCACCTTAAACCGGCGAGCGTCCATAAGGAATGTTATGAAAGTGAATGAAGCCAGAGAAGTGTGTCAGGATCGTAGCAAATGGAAATCCGTAGTATCTGCCTACGCCTCTGGGAAACAGGCGTGAATTTATGTATGTATGTATGTATGTATATAATAAAATAAATTTATACCCAAGTATTTTTAGCCTTAGCAGGATATACGGCAAAAATTTCGCAACTATTTTCGCATTTACAACATTTATAATACCCGCCTATATAATTATGTATGTTTGACAAAACCTTGAATTTTGCAGAAGGCAAAATGCATATTTAGTAGGTACACCAATGGTCTGTACCCACAGACTATTTAAAATTCGCTGCTTGTATGGACAGATGACGATCAGAAGCTACCAAATTTACGTTTTCTTTCCAATCCGGTGATGTGTAGGAAATAAAGCTAGCTCAATATTTTTCTACGTTCATTTGATCACTAAATGCACCGCTTATTTATTCATCAAATCATTGTCCATGACACTAAAATAGTGCCTTAACATTACTTATGTGTATATGATGGCTTTTTATTTCAAGAAGACAACTCGAGTTTGGTATGAGGCCTGTGTCGTAGGCTTTACAAACATTCGAAAGCAAGTACACCCAGTCTCGGCACAACCATTTGTGGAACAAATAGTTTGTTGTCTCGTGTGGGATTCGAACCCACAATACTCGATCTATTGACGGTATCTGGGCAACCACTCAAACCACTATCCATGCAGTTAAATGAATCTCAATAAAAATATTTTTTGCTGTCGACCAAAGTAACCACCTAAATTGGTACGACAGATATTTTTAATAAAAATACGCCGCTTGAATAAACTTTTTAATTTACTATTGGTTTTAGAACCAACATGCTGTGTATGAATATTTATTTAGTTGTGGAATGCATAAATTTATATAAAATCACATGTGTGGACACTTTTATTTTTATGGCCCCGAGGCTTAAGCAGAAACTACGATACTCTCACGATTTATTCACTGCTGTCTACCCTAATATGGGCGTGAGACTACATATTATGTATGTATGTTAATGTATCAGAGATCACAATTTATTTATATTATAAAAGAATAAATCAGCCTTACCTTTAGTCACAGAATATACATCAGTACTACCTAACCTAATATACGAGCAGTGCTAGTATACCTTCAAAACTATTTCGAAACGTTCTATTGGGAGAGCCATTTTGGGAACTTCATTTGCGAATCAAATGTCGGTCGGATCCTTAGTAATTAGCAACTACTGGTGCTGCGACTGCTATCGACAGCGATCTAAAGCTGCCGGCATCGGTAGGAAGACTCGTCACAAACTTGTATAACTATGTTGACGTGGACTAATATGAATACACGTTACTATGGTAACTGAAATGCTCAGAAAACTATAATACCGATGCATAATAGGACTTAGTGGCGCATTAATTATTGTATTTACCTTTTAAGCGAAGTCAAGCTTTACAATAGGCAAACACAGACAGACTTCATGATAAGTTAAGCTCATTCTACGTAAATAGGAACACCTAAAACGAAATTGAGTTTGGATACTTTGGAATAATTACACTTCAAGACGATGAGACTACCAGACGGCCTCGATGGCGTAGTGGTTAGTGTAACCGACTGCCACGCCTAAGGTCGCGGGTTCGTTTCCCGCACAAGCCAAACATTTGTGTGCATGAACATGGATGTTTGTCTTGGTCTGGGTGTTTCTATGTATAATATATATGTATTTACAAAAAAAAAGGTATATATGTATGTTTATCCATTGTCTAGTACCCATATTACAAGCTCTGCTTAGTTTGGGCTAGATGGTGTTGTGTGTATGTGGTAGAATATTATTATTATCGTAGTCTCCCTGTGATCATGGTTGTTGAAAGGTAACCGAAACGTCGAGTAAAGTGTAAATCCTAATATAGTTTAATAATTTAAATGTTATAATAGTAGTTTAATTGTTTTAAAATTTTCTATAAGTAGTGTTTTCAAATAAACTGCGATATACCGTATAAAGTAATTTGATTTCAATTAGGAGTCTGAAACTGCGCGCGGCAGACGGATTGGCGTTTGCCGGGATCAGTTCTAGGCTCCGTGCTGATATTGAGAATAATAAAAATAATTTAAGTGCTGTATATAAGCCACTTCTAGGTTTGGGCCTTTTCTCAGTGTGAGAAGAGTTAGGCCGTAGTCCACCATCCTGGCCAAATTCGTATCGGCAGACTTCACATATCTTTAAGAACATTATGGTGATCGTTCAGACATACAAATTTCCTCACGATGTTTTCCTTCGCCGTTAGAGCAAGCCAAAATTAAATATTTACTAAGCACATAACTGCAAAAAGACAGGTGCGTGCCTTGTGATCGAACTCAACCTCCAAATGGCAGTCCAACGGTCTCCCACTTGGCTACGGCTGCTTTACATATTGAGATTTCTGGAAAATCCGGTTTTCATTTCGAGTTGTCATAAAATGCCATTTTTGGTTTCGAGTTATCGTAGTATCTTTACTCGTATGCATAAGTTTACCGAATGAGTGAGACTGGTGGCTGACTTCGCAAGTGCTATTTGACGTGGGTTTGTCGATCCTCGCGTAGTAGCTGTCGATGACGTCATATTTCTAACAACAATGTTGTTTGGTTAGCTAACATAATATTTTTTATAAGCCTTGCAATCAGTGTATTAATATCAATGTGGTATCAGGGGAATCAGACTTGTAAACGAGAGGCCGTGGGTTCGATTGCCACCTATAGCACAACCGACTTATACGGCAAGCTTTTAGCATAGCTAAAGAGGTAAATAAAAATACGTATTATCCCTGTCTGTCCACAGGATTTAAATTGTAATTCAAACTGCTAGTTTCCTAAGCGGAAAAAAAATTAAAACGCTAGGTAACTCGAGGTAGTTATACCTGTTAAAACTCTAGGTGGTTATATCAAATTTATACCAATTAACCTTTATTATAATGTAACTGTATTTTTTTTTATTATGCCTAGCGAGAATAAAATACATAATGTGGCTTATCACGCGTTTACTACAAAAATCTAAAATAATTTATGAATACGGAATGATATAGTTACAATATTTAAGTGTAACTGCTAGCTACATATACTTCATAAGTACATATTTGTAACACCATATATACATACATATATTTCATAATATGTTTGAAACAACAGCATAAATTTCATAAGTAAGACCTAGAAACTATTATTGGCGATAACTGTGACCTTATCCTGACCCCATTCATAGATCTATGCATAAAAATGAAAGAGATTTTTTAAAGATCTGAATCTCTTTTTAATATCATATTTTATAGTGAATAACTTTGAATAAAAAAATCAAGCGATGGACATTGTGAGCGGACCATAGAATAAGTAAATGACCCAAGTAAGTCGTAGACATAAGTTGTTAAAATTTGTGATGCGTTGCCAATATTATGAAGATAAGCTTTTGATTTGGCATAGGTTATAAGCCTCGAGAAAATAAAAAACCCATTTCGTCAAGTATCGGCCATTGCATCGCAATTTTAAAAAGAAGGATTGAGAGCTTATTCTAGTAAAGTAAAATTGATAAAGATATCTTTTTGATTTATGTTTTATAATAAAAGGAATAGTGCTAAATAATGAATTTATTAAATACTAGCTTTTGCCCGCGGCTTCGCCTGCGTAAATAAAGGTTATGTTAGTAACATTAGTTTTTAAAAACAAAATATAGCCTATGTTACTTGGTGATAATATAGCTTTCTAATGGTGAAAGAATTTTTAAAATTGGTTGTTTATTTTTTGGGTAAAATTATTACAAACAAAAAATGAAATCATTCCTTTTTATAATATTAGTATAGATTCCTCAGAAATATGAAATGCGCTAGAACTGAAACTGGTATCTTAATAGTTTAAGTGGCCATCTTGTCTCTGATAGTGCTTTACGAACAGTTGATTAGTTTATACTAAGAAACGAAGCAATACTAGTAATAATCTGAGATTTATAAATGAGTCTTCAGAGATTTTCCCGTGATTAGTATAAAAAAGAACTAGTTCTGAAAGCTCAGATATCGTTAGGTAATCCAGGGTGGGCCAACCTAGATCTAAATCGGATCGACGGTATCGTGAAACTTATTGGCGAGACCTACATAATTTGACTCTGAGCACAGACGACTAAACCCTTTTATAGACTATCGATATAAACGACGTATGAAAATGAAGAGAGTTACAAGAATCTCTCAAATAAATAAGAACCCGATCCTTGAAATTACACTATTTTAACGCTTTACTTATCATGATCTATTTTGCTCAATGGTAGTGTATATCCATTAGGTACATATATAAAAACTTGGTTCTGCCTGAGGTTTTCCTAGCTTTTTCTGGGAGAAAGGTTTTCAGTGCCCCAGACAATGTGTAGGTATGTGAGATGTCATGATCAGTTTCATACTGGTCGAGTAGTTAAGAAGTGAAAGTATAACAAACAAACAAACTCACATACGCATTTATAATATTAGCCGGGATTCTATAAATACCAGCTTTTGCCTGCAGCTTTGCTTGCTCTGTAACAGTACTCTTTTTTGGATGAAAGGTAATCGATGTCTTTTTCTGTATCCCTGAAAACGTATGTATGTTTAAGCAAAATTTCATGATGATCGGTCGAGTAGTTAAGTCGTAAAAGCGTAATAAACCAACAAACAAACTCACATTCGCATTTATAATATTAGTTACGATGTAGGCATTGTGCATGGACAATGTGAAATATTTCTTTAAACGAATATAAATATAAGAAAAGTAATCCGAACTGACATTCGAGTAAAACATGTCTGACTGTAAAAACATTAAAATCTGCTCGTAAAGAGTTGTGCACCCAGCAGTACGGTGAAAGTTTAAATTTTCTTACTGTGAGACTTTTAATACTCACCGCACTTCCGTCTTCACCACAGAAATTGTCCGTCGTAGATATTTTACGACTGGCATGAATAACAATAAAACTTTACATTTGTCTGCAAACTACATTTTGCAACAACGATTCAGATTGATGTTTGAACATTTATAGAGCAATGTATTCGTATCTTTATATTTTATCGACAGAGCAGAGCTTGAGTAATGTACTAGGCAAGTGGTTGGCAACCTTGTCATCAAAAGAGCCAAATATAGACAATCCTTAAGTGAAATCTAGTTAAAGAGCCATTATTTAACCTTTGCTTTAGCAAGGGACATTATTAAGGAACAATTAGGATTGAAAGTACACTCTCGAGCTGGCCTTTGTCAAATAAGTTTAAGTTAAACTTACAGTACATTAAATAAAATTTGGTTTCATTCTTATAAGGCTAGGTAAGAAGTAATATTCTGTGCCTGCACTATACATACATTTCGTAAAAGAGCCGCAGCCAAGGAGTCTTATTGAACGAAACAGTAATATGGCACACCTTTGTCCATGACAACCAGAGGAACAATAACTTTAAGGACTAAGACGGATGACTTTTTCTTGAGCAGCTGTCGTAACTGTAATACTGGTGAAATGATTGTGGCAATAGATCACCTAATTGTATCTCACCCACGTACGTGAAAACTCGGTGCAACTATATTTCTAAACAATAATAAAGTTGACACCTATATACCTTAAACTACTTAAAACTGATACTAGTTAGGTATTTTTGTATTTTTTTCTTAATTTTATTTATTATTGCAATCTGTCTTAAGGACATTCAGCAATATTTATGTTGGTTGAGATGTGGTAGCGTGCGAGATATATGCCCAGTGGCATATTCTCATAATTTTAAAATCAGAGTAAGTCCTGTGGTACTCTTTTCTTTAGTCTGCGTACTCCCGGGAATATATCGTCCATGAGGTGTTGTGCGAGTGTATTTGGATGTTGTTGCAATCTGTCTTTATAGGTTTTAACTTTGTCTTTTATTTCCTCTTTCACAGTATCGATACCAAGTTCGCGGTGGAGTCTCTCATTGATGACATACCATGGTGCATTCACTATCATTCTCAATACTTTTGACTGAAATCTTTGTAAAATTTCCAGGTATATTTAATTAACTATTTTTTAATTGTGATCGTTTTCTTCCCCTTGGCCATGTCTGCTGCAAGCAACCGAAATGACGCGGAACGTAAATATAAATCACTCCGTAAGTTATTATCAAAATATATCAAGGTACAATCCGTTTTATGTAGTTTAATCATTTCAATGTGCAACATGCGCGTAAATGTTGGACAATTCTATAGCAACAATTATGTGACAGTCTAATAACGAAACATCGCCAAACAGCATCCAATTATAATATAGCAATTTGAAATGTCAATATTGTTGATTACTAATAAGCTGACGACTCGATTCGAATTTCGAATCGTCCTTTCAAAAGGCTACATCGAAACATAATAAAATACTGCTTTACAATTTTTTACATTTAACTTATTTTAAATTTGATTTAAGTATTATTTTCTATTACTTTATAATATTATAAGTCTTCAATCTTTATAACCAATTTTCAGAAAGTACTCAAACATTTTTATTTGTCGTAAAGACAGCTATAAAGATAAACCCAGGTATTAATTTAAATTCGTTGGCGAATATTATAATTTATAGCTTCGACATCCGTAAAACTCAGTGGATCGAGGTCACCTAGATATATTTGTGACGTAGTGACGAACGAATACACTCAATTGTCAAAGCGCTAAGACAAAGGGTTCTGAGAATCATGAAAAACAAACTGCAGCTAGAAGACAGACCTATATGTAACGTTGTGAACGTATTTCGGGAAAGAGGGTAAGCAAAGGCTTGGTTCTAGTAAACTACAAAATAGCGTTGTTACTATCCGATAAAAATTTTGGATAGGCATTTATAAAAAAATATGGGCTTGCACTGAGTCTTGTGAGTTCGTGTATATCATGCACAGAAGACTGCACGATGGCGTGGTGGTTTGAGTGGTCGCCTTGCCACTGCCACTGCGCCGAGTATTGTGAGTTCGAATCCCTCATGGAACAAAAGTTTGTATGACCCACAAATCGTTGTCCTGAGTGTTCTTTGTGTCCGTTGTTTGAATGTTTGTAAAGTCCCCCGCGACACAAGAATTATTCCTCAGGCAGGCGTTGTCTTATTAAAATTAAAATAAATAATATTGTCTTCTTTTTACGCGAATGTTATTCTTTGAAATTAAACTACTATATACGGATTTTATCGCGTATTTTATTTGACACTTTATTACAAAATTTTGAAAACTGTTACACTACTATTACTATTAAACTTTACTAATTTTTAAGCTATATAAATTATTGTTATATATAATAGTTTCAATAATTTAATTAGCTTAAAAATTAGTAAAGTTTAATACTAATAGTACTGTAACAGTTTTCAAAATTTTGTAATAAAGTGTCAAATAAACAACGCGATATAATCCGTATACTGGGTGTAAGGGACGGTGTACCGAAAACTGAAATAGTAGATTCAGACAATTATTCTGAGTTAAAAATCGTTGGAATTTTTTTCAGTAATCACAATTCCTTTTCTGCAATTTTTCATTTTTCTGACTGTCACATTTTTCTGACTGTCACATTTTTCTACAATACAGCAATGTAATTAAATGGTCGTGATTTAAATAGATCAGCTGTTTTTATGCGCGCGGAACGCAGACTTCATTCGTCGAGTGCGATGTATTGGTAGCAATCCATTGCGTACCGCGTAATAATGTTAATCTACATAAGATTTTAATCTTGCGTTTTTTTATTGATTGAAGTTTGCGTCGTGATAAGTACTTATAGAAAGACGTCTTGCTAAAGTTTTCGGTACGCCGTCCCTTACACCCAGTATAGTAGTTTAATTTCAATAAAAAAACAAATATAAAATAAATAAATACATGTAATAGCTTAGCATTGGTGTATTATTTCCACATTCTTTAACAGAAGAATCCAATAAAACTTGGCATACTCAAAATCAAAATCGAGACCAGGTCTTAGGAGATAAACTAAACGCTCTTTCACAGGTATGACGACCTCGATGGCGTAGTGGTTAGTGTAACCGACTGTCACGCCTTAGGTCGCGGGTTCGATTCCCGCACAAGTCAAACATTTTTATGCGTGAACATGGATGTTTGTCTAGGTCTGGGTGTTTCTATGCATAATATGTACGTATTTACAAAAAAAAAGTATGTATGTTTATCCATTGTCTAGTACCCATAATACAAGCTCTGCTTAGTTTGGGTTAGATGGTGCTGTGTGTATGTGATAGAATAGAATAGGTATAAGTTGTAAATATAATCTTATATTATAACAGTCCTGATTATAGTATTAAGTTTGGGGTAATGCTTGATTATATTACGCAGTTTACTAGTAAATATTAATAGGTACGACTGACTGTAGGATTTCAGTATTTGTAAACGTCATGCAAATAAGATTTAGTCTTGTCATAAATCTTATGGTTTATCTCATTGCCACACTCACCTCTGGATTTCGAGCAAAGCGAAAAAAGAAAAATTCGTAACTGAATATATGGCAAAATCTAAACAATAAATAAGAGGTTTCAAGTATATTTACTATAAATTATACCTACTTATGATATTATATGAGATATCTTTTATGAGATTGATAATATTCAAAATAAATTATTCACAATACACTTATATAGTTTTATTATCAAACGATAGTAAAGTACCAAGTTTTATAAAAGGCTTAACGCATCTATCATAAAAAATGCAGATTAGAGCTGAGCTTTGGACTATTTAATAATGAATGCTCACATAAATTCAATGATATGAACTAATTCACAAACGTCAAATTATACATATTGATGTATCAACATACGAGTACATATTACTAAGCATCCTAACTAATAAATATAAATAATAATTAACAAATATTATAAATGCGAATGTTACTTTGTTACGCCTTCACGCGTTAATTACTGGACCGATTATCATGAAATTTTGTAAACACATTGTCAGGGGTAAAGAAAAGGACATAGAGTACTTCATCCAAAAAGCATTGTTTTCGAAGAATATAAATTTGTTGGCAAAATCTAGATTATCGCGAGCAAAGCCGAGGGCCAAATCTAGTATTTTATAAAAAAAGTAGCTTCTCATTTTATAAATACTAATATGATAAGGCTGAAAAGTTTGTTTGTTTGGTTGAACGCGCTAATCTTAGGAACTACTGGTTCGAATTGAAAATTTATTTTAGTGTTGGATAGCCTTTTTACCAAGAAAGGCTGTAGGCTATATAACATCACGCTACGACCCACAGGGGCAGTGCAGTAACCATAAACGCAGGTGAAACCGCGAACACAGCTAGTTTTATAATAAAACTAGATGTTCCCGCGGTTTCACCCGCGTTTATCGTTACTGCGCCGCCCCCGTGGGTCGTAGCGTGATGTTATATAGCCTATTAGCCTTCCTCGATAAATAGACTATTATGAGATTAGCGCGTTCAAATCAACAAACAAACAAACTCTTCAGCTTTATAATATTAGTATAGATATGCTTCGGTGGCACAGCGGTGTTATATGATTACTGGTTTAATTATTAGGTCGGACAACGTATTATTGGGATTTTCTTTAAGGAAAATTAGCAGCACCGGGTCTGGCAATGTGCCTGGTAGACGATAAAAGATTGTTGAAATGGGGGTTTATACGCTTTTGTTAGTGCTTTTGGGGATATATGCGTAATAATATCTTTATATGATTTATAAATCGTTTACATACGAAAATCTATTACGCATTGACCGCCAAAAATTATTTATTCACCGGCCGTCATCTTCAATTCACGAACTAAAAGATGTGGATAAAAATTTTGCATAGATAATTAAGTCTTAGTGAGATAATCATTTAGTATGTCCAGTTGTTCCTAAACGTAAAGCTAGCTAGCTGTATAGTATGCTAGCATAGCTGTAGTTAGCCTTATAGAAAAGAGAAGGCAGATAGCAAACAACGCCAGAATGTGAGTTGCTGCTGATAAATTTCTAACAATAGTATTTCGCCCGACTCGGACTTCGAAGTCTAGACTTTACGACTCAACATCGTAATATATAAATAAGGATGAAAAGACGGCAAACGAGTTTGTAACTCGGCGACAAATCGTTTTTGTTTCCAAGAAGTAGGGAAGTAACTAACTTCTTTGTTTTATTCCCTCTGTGTGTTGCTCATTATTTGAGGATTGCGTTTGTTCTGTAAGTATAGTGACTGCAGTCTAGTCAGTCTAGTCAGTCTAGTATGCCTTTTTAAGGTCCAAAAATAATAACTTTATACCGCTATCATGATATTTCGCATACACGTTATCAGTGGTACTGAAAAGGACATAGGGTGCCTTTCATCTGGAAAACAAGTACCGTAAACGAAAAATAAAAACTTATTATTATATTGGCGAAGCCACAGGTAAAATCTAGCCATATAAATAAATTGGCTATGTGATGATGATATTTTTTATTATTACTTAACATGTCATAATTATTATTTAAAAGATGAATACCTTCATATAGGTAGATATGGAATTTACAATGCCTACCTATCTAGTTATCTTTCAATTATCTCATTGAAAGATATCTTTAAATTCAATCATTATATAATAATTAATAAACGGTATTAAGGCATGTCCACTGCTGTGCTTGACTATCTAAATTTGCAGCATCCAATCAACAGTAGACATGAGTTTTGATTTTATCAAATTGGTGATTATCTTCTTAAAAACCGGCTGTAAATATTAATAAAATAATGCTGTGTCAACAGTATTACAAGTTGAAATTAATCAATTTTGATTGTTATTACTACAGTTCTCTGCATCTTCATAAATTACACATAAAATGCCTATTTTGCAGCTATCAGATAGCTTACTTTTAAAATCTCCTCAGCCTTTTCATTTTCAAAAATTTGACGCATGCTGCACTAACACTATCAAACTCAAAAATTATAGCTCCGTTAAAGTTTATCTAGTTATTGAAATATTAAACGTATGGTATACAATATCAGTCTCCCCATAACAGTCGCTGAAACATCGGTGTCACGTAAATGAAAGTTATAACCAAACAAACCGCAATATAATCCGTAAAAAGTGTTTAATTTCAATGTGTAACATTCTCGTAAATGTAAAACAACACAACAGCTGTGTAACAACTTTTTATTCCTTTTAGCAACTACCTACAACGGTTGGAACAGTTCGAGAAAGCCATACTCGCTTACAACGAGGCTCTGCGATGGAATGTGAGTTAAAAACAAACAACTTCAGATTCCATTTCCTGGAGGTAAACATGCAATTAGACGTACCCCAAGCGTTGATAATGTTTGCTGCCGACTTGTTATCCAACTCAAACTGTGTACTGATTTTATCTGTTACAATGTATTTACTTTTAAGTACAGGGTTAGTCTGACGAATAAGAGAGTGACGTCAGAGTACCGCAGTTTTCTTATACGCAATTACCAAATTATTTTTTATGCAATTCGAATTTGGTAAATTGAATATCATTGTTAAAATTTCTTAATTCGAATATCAAACCTGGCTGTGTTTTTAATAATAATGATATTTATTGGGTTAATTATAGTATGGTATAAAGATGAAGCAATTATTATTTTGTTTCGTAATGATTAGCCATTACAAAGCATGCCAAGGCATGCACTAAAAGAGTAGTTGTTTTACCTCTTAAATTGAAAATAGATAATAGTTAATTTATACTGTCTATACCTTAATAAACGTTCCAAAGTATAAAATTTGCATGGTTGGTGGCATCCTTATAACTAATATGTGGTAGGAACTTTATTTTGGTTGGATTATAGTTGGATTCAACATACATTCTAATACTGGATTTGATTTCTTACAATATATAAACTATGTTATATTCAAGAAATAGTATTAGATTGTATGTAACATTTTAGAATTGTTGTAGATAACTTAATTAGTATTTTACTTAAACAAAACATATAATGGTTACTCGTATAACTAATGCATAACAATAAATTCGCGTACTTCTTACAAACTCTACTCGTGTCTATACTTGTTTTATTATATTATACAAAAAGTGATACTTGATACATTATATGATTATTATTGCAGTTTATATTTAAATTATTCTTATGCCAAACTAGTCTTTGGACGTCAAATAAAATAAAAACAAACCATCTCTAGTCACATTTTAAAATTCTTACCACTAAATTTGCATTTATTTTGTACGTGTAGCAAGCACATAAGGTTCTATAACAAAGAGTCCTTTGTACCGTGAACAAAGACAGTAATGTCGTATTAACTAGAGTCAGGCAATCGACCTCTGATTGCTTAGCACTCGATGTGTCCGCTCCTTGTAATTTACGGCCCGTCTGCCAAGTGGCCCAACGTATTCCCTTTCCCGTGTAACCTATCACAAACATTTTGAATGCATTAACCTGTGGGTTCACTTCCTTGCTATGTTTGCCTTCGTGGTTTGAAGTTGGTAATGAATACGAAATCATACCTTTGTCGTGTCTTCAATAATACATTGTCTTCGTTTTTTAAGTCCTTGAAAGTTTAATTAAATGAATTACTTTAGTAAAGTTTTAGTGAAATATTGTTTTATAAACCATGTTGCCAGAAATCGCAATAAATTAAAAAAGGTTGTGTTTATATAATCTTATTCTGGGTTTAATAAATAAACAATTTTGGAAATTAGGCCAACACAAAAGCGCAGGTAAGAAGAGGGTGGCTATTTATTTATTGACAAAATAAGAACTTTTCAAAATGATAATAATGGAATTACAAATTTATTTATCTTCTTTTGTGAAACCTGTAAACAAATTAAGTCAGTCATGGTTGTCGATTTTCAAAGTAGTCTAGATTAGATTAATGGGGGAGTAAACATCATTTAATCAAAATTTTTATAGGCAATTCCAATTTAACTAAGTCTAAGACAATATGTAAATGCCGTTAACAACAAACAGCAGTATAGTAAACAGCACGGATGGTAATGTGGTTTAAGTGGTTGCTTCATCACTGTTACGCCAAGTTATGTGGGTTCGAATCCCACACGGGACAAAATATATTTGTGTAATCCACAAATGGATGTCTTAAGTCTGGATGGTCTTTGTGTCCGTTGTTTGAATGTTTCTCAAGTTCCCCGTTATACATGAATTGTATCTACTAAAAGGGTGGTGATATTGTTAGTAATTGCCACCATAGTTGTAGTTACAGATAATGTCAAAATTTTGTGAAATTTAACATCTTTGTCTGTCAAAATATGTCAATAATATTATTCAAATATAAGAGTAATATTGTTCAAATACAAGTGTGAAGCTCGAATAAAAAATTGGATAAAATATTTATATTACAAATATTTGGACATGAAAAGCTCATCATCCGGATTCGTTTATCCGTAATGGCCTCCGTAATTGACCTGTCTTGAACATAACAACATTTCCATATTGTTTCGATTAAAATAAGTTGTCGTTCGCTGGCGAATTTATTGACATACCTAATTGTTTGCATTTCGTATTTATTTTGAAGGAACTATGTATACTGGAGTACTATGAAAATACAATTTTTAATTTTGTCTTCTTGATTTATAAACTCACGCACTTTAATGAGTCAAGTGTCGAGCGGACATACGTTTGTCCGTTTGTGTATTGTTTTGTTTGCACAATGAACTTTTTATTTTTTTGCCGTATTTCCCTTTGACGCTCAAGAAGTTAATAAATATTATTGCTTACTGGAAAGGTGTTTTAGATCACGTTACCGTTTTTAAACCATGTTCATGTACTGGTTTTATATTATAACTAGTATTTGCTTGCAACTTCGTAAGCGTTCACTTACCTTGGTGCATCATGCTCGGTGTCTCCGTTGTTTCTAAAAGTATTCAGACAAAATGTAGCTTAGATTTTGAGTTCAACTCCAAGTTACAAATATTATAATAATCGCATCAAAATCCGATCAGCAGTTTTGCCTACTTAAAGTCAGAGTTAGCAAGCGGATAGCCAAAATATTGATGAACCAATGTTTTGGATGCTTATCCATCTGAATAGATCATAAATAGTTTTCCAAAATATGTATTTCCGATTTATTGACATCGCCTCGTTACAGTGTTATAATAATACCTATAGATATTTTATTCATGTAAGAATAATTATATTCAAGCGCATGTAATCCCATACATATGGGATCTGTCAAAAGGACCTAATAGCGCCATTGACATAAATCCTCTCCCCCTCGTTTGAGGAATTAGCACGGCGGTTACTAATATACAACCTAAGATACTCTGTTTGAATGCAAAATAATTATGAACAAGCTTCGGTAATTTGATTATAATTATCTAATCAAAAGGGTCTAATTATTTCTATGTATCTTAAGAATATAATCTAATCTTCCTTAACTATAATCCCGTCAAATTAGTAAATATCTTCCTTTAAAAACGAAATGTCTACTAGAATAATTAGCAATCATATTACTAAGTTAAAAACTGCCCGTTGTCTGTATAAAATAAAGGCTACTTTAGTTTAGCATTCAAGTAGCGACTAAAACACAAACATATATTTAATTCACAGAGTTCCGATGTCCGGTCTTTGCTTGGTCGAAGTTTGGCGCGTGCTAAAGCAACACACTATATTGGCGCTTTGGCAGACGCGGTGCGCGCCGCTGGTACGTTGGTCAATAGTCTTACTGTATCCTGGTAGTGGGCATCCTATATAGATTGCTAGAATCCCTAGAATGTAAAATAGCCACGAGCCACAAATCGGTAAGTATTTGCCGAGCTAAGCGACATTGCTAGAATCCCTAGAATGTAAAATACACGAGCCACTAATCGGTAAGTGCTTGCCGAGCTAAGCGACATTGCTAGAATCCCTAGAATGTAAAATACACGAGCCACTAATCGGTAAGTATTTGCCGAGCTAAGCGACATTGCTAGAATCCTTAGAATGTAAAATAGCCACGAGCCACTAATCGGTAAGTGCTTGCCGAGCTAAGCGACGTAACTAGCCTAGTTCGGGAGGTTATGCTACAATTATAATATTATGTTAAACCAACCTGTGAAAAAGTGTTAATAAGTAAATCAAACATTGTAAAATTACTTTATGTCAATAAACAATTATTATTATTGTTATTACTATGCACTGGTATAACATAATATTTCAACTAATATGTATGAATATTGTACCATTAAGTTATATGCTAGGCTTGTCGTTTATTTATTGTAAAACTGCGCAGTGCATTAATATAATGTATTATTTTAATTTTATTATTTTTGCAAAATTAATCTTGTAATATACTCCGCTTCCTTTTGTGGAGAATCGGTGCCTAATTAAATGGTTGTGAGGAGAATAACCACCATGCACCTTAGGATCTTTACTATATCGATGATGGATACTGTCTAGTCACATCGTGGAATATTATAGATGGTCCAATCTATAGTGTCAAAAGATCATTAGTATCATTACCTTTGGAATCAGGAATCATCACAACAATCTTAAACCTAACACAGAACGATTATTCTACTTTTTGTTTTATATAGTATACTAGCTTTTGCGCGCGGCTCCGCCCACGTGGTATCTACATGAATAAATAGTAACCTATGTCCTTCCCCAGGTTTTAAACTATATCTGTACCAAATTTCATCTGAATCGGTTGAGTGGTTTAGCCGTGAAAAGGTAACAGACAAACAGTCAGTTACTTTCGAATTTATAATATTAGTAAAGATAGTAAGGATAAGATTATGTGATTAATTTGACATGTTCTTAACACAGCAATGTTTGTTACGAATCTGTGGAAAATGCTGTGGTTATTTCATTTATTACTAACATGGAAAATGTACTATTTAAGTTTATGCAATGTTATAACGTCTTTTTCCCTAATAAAGTAAAATAAAATAAAATAAACCTACATAGTCAACACTCGTGCTCGAGCCTATCTACATTGTTTTATGTTTTTGTAATATTATTTTTCTTTGTACCGGGATCGATTTTGCAATACAAATAAATAAAGAGAAATATCAGTTTTTGCACGTAGCGAATACCGTCTCCAATTTGTAACTCAAAAGAGTAACGATATCCAAAATTTTGACTGGATGTAATGAATTTAAGTAGACGAACTCCCCAGCATATAACTGGGACTAACTGACTAATTGCTTATTTTATTTTATATTACGTATATGAAAATAAAATAATCGTACGCGTTCATTTTAATAATGCAATATAGTTTGACAGTTATTACTTAGGCACACAATTTGCCAGATACAATTATTTCTATTTAGGAAATGAGACTACTCTTTAGACTGTATTAAAAAGAAATCATTTAATAATCAAGGCAGATACGGGTTACTGTATTGTTAGGAATGTCTCTAAATTTGTTTTGTTTGTTTTATTTGTCGGTCTCAGATGGCCTTGACAACTTTACGCGGACTATGGGTGAGTGCAGAAGGCTCCCAACCCGTGAATGTCTCTCAAAACATTGTACATCGTTTTTATAGAGCCGGTATCGAACAAATAGCACTTTTTTCGCTTTTCACCCGCGCTAAGAACAACGCCTTACCCATTAATGTACCTGCATTAACACTGCCGCGAACATAAAATGCAACAGGGATAATAAAGGTAAAATCTCAATGTGGGTCGTAAAATTTTAATAGAATTGGAAACGTTCTTGTTCGAATAGCACTTCAATATAATTGTTAAAACTAGCGTTAACGATAATTATGGCTACTATGAGGGCGGTGTGGAGGCCACTGCTCTTAGACCACACGACTGCTTACCATCAGGTGGAGTGTGGTCATTGTGACGAGCACAATAAAAAAATAAAATAAAAAAGAATTCAGAGAGTTTAGAATAAAAACTGAAAATGCTATTAAAATATATGTAAATATCAACTCGTGACAATAATGGCACAGTTTATAAGCCGTCTAAACTGTTCCATTGCTGGGCACAGGCCTCTTCTCAATGTGAGAAAAGTAATTTTATAGTCCACCATGCGGGCACGGGGCCGAAGAAACCCTTCGAACAATTATTTGTAGAACAAGAGTAAGAGCCGATATCCACCATTTAGATTTTGTAATAAGATCAAAATACGAAGTGTAATATAATAGTTTTGTCATCAGAACTACATGTATATGCAAATGAACAATCAATACTAACATTAAAAGGTTTCCACATCGGAAAGTAAAACAAGTGCAAGTCAAAATCTTACATAAGTTAATCAATCCAACTAGGTCATGCAGAATATGCATTCTGACCGCATTGGAATACGGTTTTACTCAGTTTTACAATTCTGTCCTATTGAGACCGAGTCTCTCACCTAGTAGACATTTATGTATCATTCCTTATAGACCATGTTTGGTAAGTTAACAGGTATGCTTTGCCGGCACCTACTAGGGTAAACAAATGAAGAACCAGAACTTAGAAGTAATTTATTCTAACAAATTGTGAATAACTATCTGAATCGATTTCTTATATTAACGCCCTATATCAAAGAGTGAAATGAAATAATAGTTATGAGTGCTAGTGACATAAAATACAAAATAAGTTGAAGTTCGCTAAGCTAACGTTCAATATTTAACGAATTGAAAACGTACTATTATGAAAAATATTTTTTACCAATCAACTTATATGTCGCAACCATAGTATTTACCTGTTTATCAGAGTATTTAATCAGTCAAAAAATACATTATAGAAAATAATTGTATGTTTTGATGGTATTATAAAGTGTACGACCATATACTACTAAAAAAAGCGCGTTTTGTTTTGAAATGTTTTAGTATTATTTTCAAAGTCATTATACAACTAGCCACACCCCGTGTTTTCATCCAAGCGTGGTTTTGAGTTTTTCTTTTGTTTGGAACATAACATGATAACATAACATATAAATATTAAATAGTCTCAATAATCTCATCTAACATAAAAATGTTTTCCAATCAGACTGATAGTTTCTGAGTTTAACACACTAAAATATACAAATATTTCAATATTATATCAACATGGATATATAAAGATGAATGAATGTCATAAGAATTGTTAAACATTATAATATTACTTTATAATAATACTAGTTTTCACCTGTGGCTTCGCTCGCGTAAATGTAGGTTAGGTTAGGTTAGGTTTGCAACAGTTCTCTTTTCTGGATGAAAGGTACCCTATGTCCTATTCTGTATCCGTGACAACGTGTATGCAAAATTTCATGTTGATCGGTTAAGTAGTTAAGGCATGAAAGCGTAACAAACATACAAACAAACAAACTCATTTTCGCTTTTATAATATTAGTAAGGAAAGGAATACTTGGCTATAATATAATAATAATAAAGATATTTATTTCTTCTTTCACAAAGGTTACATGTTATAAATTACCAATAATAACATTGATTTAAATAATTATAATAGTGTTTACTTTTGGTAAGTAAACGAAAATAGTCTGCTAAAAAATAATCTCTTTTAAAACACATTTAATCAATTCTATCGATTTAATATCATTGCACTGGTTATATAATGTTTTTATTCCGGACTTGTGATTTTAAAATAACATAAAAAGCTCGATCAATGGCTACGTAGTTCTTTTATTTTGTAACATAATTAGTTGCTCAAACACAATCCTTTTTACTTTCCTACGGAAATTTCTATTTGAAACAACGTTTTTCCAGAATTGGAACCGCAAAACTGCAGAGCGTTGCAAATAAGAGCGCAAACCGAGTACGAGAAATGTGCCTTTGAACCAGCTTTAGTTCTCGCACACCGAGGCGTACTCATCAGGAGATTCCCGCCAGATTTCGCTGAATGCCGCAGATGTGCTGAAGAAACGGTAATTGAGCATTTTTTTTCATAATATTGTTAATATCAGCCGTTTTTGTGGAGTAACTTTATTTGTGGCATTTAAGGATGACAATATATCTATAAATGCAGAAAATATGAAACACAGGCATGAGTCATACAATAACGATATTAGCCACAATTTTGCTAAATGACTTTCTAGTTACGTTTAAGGCCGATTATAAAGTCTACGGATCAGGCAGTGTCATTGGATGGTTCTATTTGAAAACATTTAGTAACAAAGTAGTCGTAAATTGTGGCTGTTAAACGGTCTTAGATATAACTTCAAAAAATATATGTGCAGTATACCTAATCTTTCAGTGAGGCATGCTGCTGTGCTATGCTACAATTCGTTATATTTTTATTGTGTATTATAAAATGCCGCTGATATGAGAGCACATATCCCTATTTTTTTATTACTATATACGAGTTTAGCCTATTAAAACAATAGGGGTACGATATATACATCATTATAGCGATATTCGGATAACGCACCCAAAATATCCAAGCCCTATTTTTTTAAACGTTGGCGTCTGCATAGTATAAGACAGAACGTCTTATACCTTTTTTTTACATTAGTTCGGAGAAGGCAAGTTAATCGCTATACACATTTATAGGTCGGCATCGCCGGATGATAGAATCGAATGTGTGTAAATACGTAATCGGGTTGGCCATGCCGACCGAAATACGTAACGATGTGTACAATTGTTTTCAAATCATATGAGAACTACCTTTTGCCAGCGGCTTCGCTCGCTCAAGAACAATACTTTTACCCAGTTGAAAGGTACTCTATATAAATGTACTCTAAAAAAGGTACTCTATATCCTTGTCTGTACTCCTGAAAACGTATATGCGAAATTTAGTGATAATCTGTCCAGTAGTAAAGGTTTCCTCGTCTTAACTACTTGACCGATAATCCTTACTAATATTATAAATGCGAAAATAAGTTTGTTTGTTACGCTTTCACGCCTTAACTACTCAACCGATCAACATGAAATTTTGCATACACGTTGTCAGGGGTACAGAATAGGACATAGGGTACCTTCCATCCAGAAAAAAGAACTGTTGCAAACCTAACCTAAACTAACCTACATTTACGCGAGCGAAGCCGCAGGTGAAAACTAATAAACAAATAAAGTCACATTTGAATTTAGATTTTAGTTAGGTCGATTGACAACGACTGTGAGGGGTGAGTTTTTAACACAATAGCTATCGTTTTGTTAACAACTGTTTTCCAATATCATTTGCATATAATAGTACGTATCACAAAGGTATTTGTGTGTCGACTTTAACCGCCAGATGTACGGGCGGGAAACAAACTGTCAACTTGTTCCGATCAGGCTTTATTGGTAAATTGAAAATTGAATATGTGTTCGTTTCATCGGATTAATTTTGTTATTTTAAAAACATTTTTCAAATCAAATCAAGTCAAATCAAATCCATTTATTTGCTGAATAAAGGTATATATAGATGTTATACAAATTTTGCTTAATTATTACAGTTCTCTTTATTCTACATATTCGGCATACCTACATAATATCACATTAGAAAATAGTTGAGATAATTTATAATTTATAAAATAATGGCAATGTCTCAATAGTTAATTAACATAATAATTAGAAAAAGAAGTAGATTAACATAATAATAATTATTATATTAGATGTCAGAATTTAATTTGTCCATAATAGTAGTAGTCAATATATTATTATATAATTAAGTCAAGTAGGTATATAAATCAAGATAACATGATGTCAAAATAAAATTATAATTAAAATAAGATAATTAATTAATTGCTTTCCATAAAATCATTAACTTTATAATAACATTAATTGTTCGCCAAAAACTTATGTACTTGTTTTTTAAAGAAATTAATGTCTTAGTTTGAGTCATCTTAATGGCTATTCAAAGGGACGATACAAATGAACTGCGAGATTTTTAACGGCAGATGCGTCAAAGCCGTTTTTGACAGTTGCTGATATGATAGTGTCACTGTAAGCTTTGGTGTCTCGCGAGGCTCTGTGCTGCCTCCAATATTGGTTATATTATAGTATTCATTGCTATATACACCGAATGGCAAGATTTTAAACAAGACCTTTATATATATTAAAGCCATTGACGCTAAGTATATCTTACATCCATGATATAATTAAATAAGCCCTTAAAATTGAGGAGCATTGAGAATATTGTTTATGCATTCGTTTTCATTTGTAGCTCGCCATCTGTTAATTCTAGCCTAGCTTGTCCTAATAAAAGCTAGTTTCTAGCCCTACTCGTTTCTCGCTAATTGTTACCAGTGTGACAAATGCCTTACCGAGATAAATAGCCTTTTAATGTCCGCAATTGAGCTGAGGTACACTGATTACAAAGTACACTTTCTCAACCTCAAGGACCGTTAACCAATCAAATGGTTATCGCCTTGCTCTCAATGTAATACTTTTCTCTTTTAAAAGATCTGTGTTCAGCAATTACCCTGCATTGGAATGTAAATGGCGAATTTTACGGCAATCAGTAACCAGCTGTTGCCTTTTGTATTTATTTGACTCTCAGATCAGTGTTGATATCAATTTATCATTATATCATTATAAAACAATTGTAATTCGTTTCCGACAAACTTATGCAGATTGATCTATAATAAATATACCTATATTAATCTGCACATGAGTTTGTCACATACACGCAATCTGTTGTCACAATAATTCTCTGACCATCTCACCAGGTAGTTCACTGGTTAGAATTGTTTCTACTACAGATGATTTGTCCGTGATTTCACAATACTGTGTGTATTCTTTTTTGAATCTATCTTATTTTTGGAAAAAGAAAGCTTCAACCTCGCGTGCCACATTGGCCTGCCGTCGGCTAAACAATTGTTTTCGGCTAGTACTAGCAATTGACAGATTTATAAATATCAGGCATTTTTAACACATTTAAATAGTTGGTTGATTACATTCCACATACGTACATCTTTAAAATTAGGCATATATGACAATGGGGTGGGGTTTTCAGGTACTGTGGTGATCTTAGCGTATCTCCTTTGCTTTGTTTACTCTCATCGCATTATTTAATCACTCTCATTTGTTTAGGAAACTACTCAGGTAAAGAGTTCCCTGAACCAACAAAAATGTATGTGATGTACTTTTGTCCCAAACTTACCTTACTGCTCTACCTTTCTGATCTGATTATAGAACGTTCACCTATGTCTTCATTGCTATTCCAATCGAATTAGAATTATAAATATTGATATCTTCTTATCCAATCTTTCATTATTCTCTTCTTCTTCATTCTTTTCTTAACAAATCTAGTATTTCAAGGAAGTAAAGTAATTTTATATTAAGTTTCAATTAAACGGTTGACGAACCTACTTGTAAATTGGCAATAGTAAATGTTATATTTGTATCTTTATTTAAATTATCATACTGTTAAAAATAAAACCTTTAGCAGCTTTGAAATATCTTTTACATTATTTGGCACAACTTTCTTGATGGAATTTCAAAATTTTACTTTCACTAAGCGAGGGCTTGAATATGTCAGTCATAGCTTAAATAGGTCGTGTAACACAATAGCAATAAAGCGTGATTAATCAATCAAAAGAGCTTGTAATTATCTACTCGTAACTTTGAGCGTGAACGCCCTCATAAATTCCAACAATGCACGATCGGGATATTGCTACGCTTCGCAGCAAATTAGTGCTTACACTTACTTGTTCCTTTACAGTGTAAATTGTGTTGTAACTGCAGCTACTAAACCCTACTATAGATTGGTCATATACAAAGTGTAACAGTAAAGTGTGGTTATAGGTAAACTATTGATGATACATAATAATTATTATAATCGCAAGCTAATAAAAAAGTATTATTGGGATGTTCAAAGAAAAATTATACTGCCAAAGTTTTTATATTCAGTAGGAATATATACAATTCCAAGAATAGCTTTTTAAATAGTATGGTTGCATGTTACAGTAAGTTAGCTCTTTAATGATTTTGCTCGAACTTCTACGGGCCAATTTATAGATACCATCACCGCTTTTGAAAGTTTTTAAAATCTATTCATCTATGTAATAATAAGATTTGCTGTATCGACATTGTTAGATCCACAACTAATTTCAAAATGTATTTTAATGTATTAGAAACTACAAGATTGCATTTAAAAAAGGTTTTACGTTAGCCACAACAATCTTTAAGTATGAAGAGACCTTACTTTTACACATTTTAGAACAGAGCCACAGTAAATTAACGAACAAAATATAACTTTAAAAAGATACGACTATTTCATAGAAGGCAAAGAATCATAATTTTAATGTTATTCTAGCTGACTTGTTGGTTTAGTATTAATAAAAGCTTGCTTTTTTGCGTTTATTTATTGTTCTATTGGTTAACTACTTCCGCACCAGGTATAAATTTTGCCGAAAGATTTGATAAACATTCAAAAGACAAGTAATATCCTTTCTAATAGTTGACTAAATGTGGATGTTCTGCATCATTATTAGTTTGGGAATATATAAGTATAGGCGTAATGCTATATTTTCTAGCGTTTATTAACCATCAATTTTATAAACGAGGCAAAGGACAATCTATAAAGCAAGACTTATCTATACCTGCTATCTCGATAAGCTGTGTCATCGTTTAATCAACTAAGCTATTCATGGTTGTATAAAGGGATTTGCAAGTTACTAAACATATTTTGACAAAATTAACAAGTAGTATAAATTTTAATATATTCAAGATCTTGTGACGTAAGGTAATAGGTGCGCTCTGCTACGTTAAATATGGTCAGTTCTTTGGTTTGTTGTTCATTTGACACAAAATGCTAACAGGACATATGAAATATACAATCCTAACTTACATTATTGAAGTGAAAACTTCTTTAGCGGCGTTGTACACTTTTTTGTGATGGGTAAAAAATTTTAAACTCGCATCAGGACACGTGACCTGATCGAAAATTCGTAAGACGGAGGAAGAATTGTCAAACACGCGTCAGGACACGTGACCTGATCGAAAATTCGTAAGACGGAGGGAGAATTGTCATGTTTGTGTACGATAATAAATGAATATTATATTTTACCAAATAAATGATAGTACTTTTATAGTGATTATTAAAGCAATTCGTGCAAAATTATTCCCTAACCATTCCAAAATATCAAAAATGCACAACGTTAATATTCAAGTTTTCACTTCTGCTGGCACTCCCGGAGTGCAACCCGTTGTTTTTTTTTAATGCGAATGTGAGTTTATTTATTTGTTACGCTTTCACGCCCTAACTACTCGACCGATCTTCATGAAATTAAATATCGTTGCTAGAGGAGCAGAAACACAAGGTAAATATCGTCAACAAAAAAAAACTGTTACTGACCTAACCTAAACTACATTGACGCGGGCGAAAACGCGGGCAAAATCTAGTTTTCAATAAAGGGAGCGTGATATGTCGTATTATCACGCTCACTTATATTTATATTTATATACTTTCGTTTTCTGTCTAATGTTTCGTGCTATCTAATTGCGATAAGGCCACAATTTTATCATTTAATTCTTTGTACGTTACAAACGCGGTTGGATGCGAGTATCCCAAAACCGGTCTGTGTGGAAAACCTTGGGGGAGGCCTGTATTTTGCAGTGCACGTCTTTCGGCTAAGATGATGATGACATTACAAACAAACCTTTATTGCATATATGATTCGTAAAATGTAGAGACGTTTAACAACATATCACGTCCCAGAGATATAAAACGATCAAACGAGTATTGCCTGACCACTATATTTTTCATAAAGGTCTACTTGCTCTACATGCATACAACTTGACATTTAAAAAATGTGGCGGTACCTTTGACACATCGTAACCGCCACTCCGTCACAATAATAAAGAGAAGTTACATAAACATAAAATTTAGAAAGTCTTATAAGTATCTTTTTCTTACTAGGTTTATTTAACACGGAGTCGTTTGGTCATTGATATATACAGCAATAACAATTAGAACTGGTTGTTGTCAATAAAAATTAATGTGCCGCCATCTTTAGTTGTAAACCGATACCGATTACACCAAATATACTCTCGTTTACTGTTTTAGTTTCTGTTTTATTGTAATAAGAACTGTCACACATAAACACACAGACTAAATTTGCATAATCTACACGTAAGCTAGATTTATAAAATGTACGCCGAAATTACATCTGACAAGTTTTAGGTACGAGAGTGTGCCGGCAAGACCGCCAGTAAAGTGCTAGCAACAGCTGTGACTTTGCTAAGCCGTAACGTAGATATCAAGAGACAGTCTGTCGACGAAAATGCGACGGATGTGACGATGCGTCTTAAACGTATGCAGCCGAAACAAGCATTACAGGTTCGTGCAATAATTCATATTAGTACTTTCTCCTCACTGTCACTTAAACCCTTATTCTATATCTACCTATATTATATATAATAATATGTATAAGCTATAACCTGTATTATCCCTAATTTAAGAAATAGAATCTACATAATAATAAGTGAAGCTGTTCCAATATTCGCTATGTAATTTGGGTAATGGTACATTTATATATGATAATGCATAAAAAGTTGCTTGTGTCGTAAAAGATAAAATCTTTTCCCTCTCATTTGGCTAGCTTACAAAAAGACAGTGAAAAATACATCAACTGAAATAAATTATCAAGCCTGTATGCCTCCGCAATTTCTTTATAAGGGAACTCAGCTCGCTTAATAAAGTGTAAATACGTCTTTGTTTACAACGACAAATAAAAAATATGTGAGCAATAACCGTTATTCTAGGTCCAGGAAATATCTCGTGCGGAAAAACAGAAGGTCGAACAAATCTCCCGGTTAATGGCTTCGAAATATTTGGAGCGAATGGCACATGACAAATATTTCTTAAGGGCCTTGTGTAAAGACGAGCGATTGGCTTCAGCCAATAAACAAGGATCGGAAAAACTGCAAGAATTGGCCAAAAAAGCTCTCGCCGATGTGGAGAAACGACAAGTACGGTGATACGCTATCTAACTATCTAACTTAATAAATTAGCCTTTGACCCGTTGACCCACAAAATTTAATACAGTGCACGAAGCCGTTCTTATGTAATTGGTAAATTGAAATTTACGGCGGTTGTGGAGATTGAAATCTAAAACTGGGTGGTTGAATTCAGCGTCGGATTTACGTCACTTAAATCTAATTAAGTACCACCAAGCCTTTTATATTTTTCAAGAACAATGTGTAGGTAGTGATTATTCCAGTATATATCCCATAATGTTTTGTGTACTCCGTGTTTTGGTCTAGTTCATTTTTACCCGAGCCTGATATTATCATTTAGATTGCTTAAGCCTGTCACGTTATAGCAAAGGCTGGAACACATTACATGATGAAACTATTTCTGGCGTCTACCGAATTTATGAGTGATGAATTTTAATGGTCTTGAATTATGGATTTTGATAGCTTCTTTTGATATGAAATAGGCGGTACTTCGTGAGCGTCGGCCGTTGTATGCCGCTCGTGCGTCCGAAGCTGCCGCTCGAGCGCGGCTTTCTGATTCACGAAAAGAGCAAATGAAGCACACGCAACAACAACACGCGACCGACGCACGTCGACTCATACAGACAGCACAAACCTTGTACGAGGAACGCGATACTAACAAATGCTTAGAAAATGCCGAATTCGGAATGGAACAAATATCTAGGAAACCAATCACGTTACTACCAGCAAAAGATAAATTCTTACAAGAATTATATAACATAGTCGCAAATGCTTTTCTGGATCAGGTATGTTATTATATCATATTGCTAGTAGTATCAAGTTTAATCGAGCTTGTTTGCCAAGTCACGTAGAAGTGAAAAATCTTTCTTATTCTGTGTTCAGAAGCGTGTTCGAGAAACTATGAGCGAGTCAGATCGCGAACGGAGGGCATTTATTCTCCTCGGCATGTTGATGTCTCGCGAGCCGAGTCGGGACTCCGTGCTCCGTGTGCGACCCCCCGCACCTCCCCGTGATGTTAAGTAATCTATCAATGTGTACTTTTATAAAGCTGCGAAAGACGTGTGTCCATTAAAACATTGAAAAAGGTTTCAAATTGATCCCAAGATTAAACCAAATATCTTTGCCCTGTGCTCGATTTGCCCTACTACTAGTTATTTATTTAAAACTAGCGAGACGTGAGTTTACTTTAAACCTGCTATACTTTTTAAAACAATAAAATTTTTATGTTATCGGTATTATATTAAAATTTTATTTCTGTTTTTATCGACGTCCTGCGAAGTTTTGAAAGTGGAACCCAAATAATAGGTATACATTTGCGCGGCCAACTTATATTGTTATTTCTTAAACTGCTATTATTTTCGTATATTCTCACCCCATTACGAACTAAAGTTTGGTAACACACGATATCGTGGCTGTATGTAACTCGATCGTGTGCCCCTGACCTTTTCTTTAATTAATTCGACCTTTTATCTGAAGCCGTGGCTTTGTAAGCATTATACCAAAATTTACGTTTTACGTAATTTAACGGCCGTGATTTATCTCGTATCTCTGTGAATATGGGGCAACCATAGATTCACGTTTGTGTATACTAGAAGGGATAGGCAGAGCTATATTCTTGTCAGCTTTGTTTTAAGATATAGGTATGTAATATGGAGTAATCATTTTTCCTTCTGCCGATATACTCGTACATATATGTATATGATGCCGATCACATTACCCGCAGCATACTACGTCTTAATCGGACGCAAACTGCTAAAAGACCATTGTGGCAGTCTGGAGCTGGGGAAAATAGATACTTGTCTGTTTTTTCTACGCCAGAATATTTTTACCTATTAATTAAATAAAAGAGTAGATATGACAAATCTGTGCAAAACATTAAGTTCGTTTATAGAGTCCACTTTACTCCTTAGCTCCGATCGGTGTTGGATTGATATTACGCTTTGTAGACGAATTTATTTGATCTTAGGCCTACAGTTTGAGTAAATTAATAAATAAAATATAAAACAATATTTTATATTCATTTAATTGTTTTTCAATCTTTGTTATCAAACCGAATTACCAATAGTAAATTGCATATCGATCTCTTGTAATAAATTTATAAATTCAGTTGTAAGTATAAAATGGCTGGTTTAGGCAGCGTCGTAAAATGATTATCTTACCTTAAGCATAGTATAATATATAGCGCTATATTCATAGTTCAGCTACAATTTGTTTAATGTAAACTATTCTTACATACATACACAGCCTCAGAACTTTTTTCCAAAGGTGTAAATAGCCGTGTATTATAATTAAAACCATTGTCTTATGTATTAGGCGGTGAAAGACGGCGTTTTGCCGCTGACCACGCACAGTCCCCGACACCATGCTGCCACTTAGAATTTATTGTTAGAAAAAGCCAATAGCATTATAAACTACTGCTGCGCTGCCAAGGTAGTCACTCTGCTTAAAACAATACGAGAGTAAATCATCTCATGATATAGTGTGAAACATAAATGAGTAGATACATGCGTTAATGACGCTTGCAAATTGCGACTGTTAATTCTGTTGTTGCCATATTTGACCAAATAATATGTCAAGTTATTACATTCGTATAATGAAACAATTGCCAACAGAATGGAGTATAAAGCTAACGTTATAATATTATGTTTGTGTCTGTACAATATGTCAAACGCAGAGGGAAATAGGCATAACTTAGTATATTACTAAATATTATTACCAACCAAAATAATGTAATTTTAATACATACATATGTACTATCGACTTCAGCGACGGATGACCACTCCTAAGGTTCAAATCGCATAGCAGGCCAATACTTGGTACCCGTACCCGTGACACGCCCCTTTCTTTGTTTGAGTTTTTTTACACTTTACATTTGTTTACTGATTCTAAGGTGATACAAACTCAACTGGTCAACATGTGCAAGTGAATTTTTTTCTGAAATGGTCATCCGTCGCTCAAGCCGATAGTACATACATAGTCCGAAGCTTATAATATATCCTCAGTGGGGTAGGCAGAGGCATATTAAACCCAGATTACGCCAGTTTTAGTTTTATGTCCCACATAAAAGAGGGGAAGCCTATTGCCGACTACCGCAACCAATTCCAGACCCCTGACTCAAATCAAATCAAGAGTCTAGAATTCGATCCGAACTGCTACTGAGAATTTGTTACTAACTAACAAATTTTTGTCCTGACTTGGGAATCCAAGGCTTCATTCGCACCGGAACTAGAATAGAACTAGTGCAGACGGAGTAATTTCGCACTTAAATTATTTCGATGTGTGCAAATCGACAACTTAAAAATATTATCTTGAATAAGCATCGCTTTACACAATTTTTGTTTTACAGATTCATGCGCAACTTCTACTAAGCCATCGAGGTGCTATTAAAATATGCGGAGAATGTTGGTAATAAAAATTTGTCTTTCAACAGAATTCGTCTTCGCAACTTGGAGCGTTCACTTACAACAAGTACACGACGATCAGAGCGTTGCTATTTGTTGCACGAGCTAGCACGGCTACACGTTGACACTCGCCACGCGATAAAGGCCCGCTACTATGCACATAAGTGTCAGACTGGTGAGGTTATAAGGATTATTATTAACTAACTCTTCCCCACGAATTCTTACGCGTGGAATGTTGGGAGTAGGTACCTATATTGTCCTTTTATTTTTCTTAATACTCAACTTCCAAACGGCGTATCAAGACGAAATATGCAGCAGATTTTGATTAGACTTACAGTAATACATCTACGAAAATTGCATCTAATTTTATTAAGTAGTTTTTGCGTGATGCTCATACATACAGAGAGACAAAAATTCTAAAATATTTTTTTACATTTGCGCCAAATATGAGCGCTCTGCGCCATTCGTGCCGTCAAATTATATCTGATCACATATCATAATACAGTATCTATTGGTAGATTTAAATTAGGATCTGGTTTCTTTGTTACTTTCAAATGTTACGAAAAGCAATTTATTCTTATAAAATACAATTTTGTATCACTGAATAATATATGTACGCAAAATATTATCTTTATATTAATTATCCTAAATAATATGTGATTTTATTTAATATTAATACTAGATAACGAGTCTCTCGAGATTAAGTATTTAAAAGGTAATAAATACCTTAATTATAAATTACCCAATGTGTTTGATGGTTACGCTTCCACGGCTTTGCTACCGATCATTATAAAATTTCGCAAACATTTTGTCAGGATTACAGAAAAGTACATAATATTATGGTACTTTTTATCCTAAAAAAAGTATTGTTTCCGAGAGATATCAATTTATTGACATAGCCTACATTAATGGAGGCGAAACCACGGGCAAACTCTTGTTATTTATAGTACAACAAATTTGTACCATAAATAGTGCTTTGACAAATTGATGTCACTATACCAATTATTGCACTGACAAGCTATTGTCGATGATTTTCGTTTATTGAACATTGGCTTTCATGTTCAATATACAATTTGGTCTAGAAAGGCTAACTATCAACATTAAAATGTATTTGGTATAACTAACAACCTAAAATTATTTTTTGTTAATTATCTTCTTTGATCTTCGATATAAAACTTTTTTATTATTTTAATGGAATTTGCAAATATTTAAATAGAAAGCATTAAACAAAGTTTCCGCAAACACATTTAGAAATGTTGTCACCTTGCCTGCATGCCAAGGGTTAACCTTTTGACTGCCACAGCATAAAAGTAGCGTCGTGCCCCCTACGCCAGGCGATGATTAATGTAGTTTTAAATAATAGGTAAAAGGAACACAACAGACATATTTTTTTGTTTATTTTGAACTGTAAAATAGTCGTATTTTCGACGTGCCATGCCGACGGGGGCGTCGTGAGCACGGTTTAATTTGACGTGAATGGACGTTCGTGGCAGTCAAAAGGTTAAAGATTGCTGCGTATCACATATATATCTTCCAAGTCTGGGCGGTCCTCGTCTTGCAGAACGCAGGTGGTCCTTACAGTACAAGTTTGACTTTTAACCGAAATTCAAAATTTATGACGTATATGAATAATAATAATAAAGTTTATTTATTTTCTTCACAAAGGTATTATGACATTCAAACATTTGATCTTAATATTTAAATACATGTATATATTATTTCTTAAATATTTATAAGCAATGGATTGTTAAATAAGCTCATGACTTAATAAAAATAAACTTTTAGGTTTCGTAGCTACCGGTTACATAATTCATAAAAAAGCTCGAAACCTTTCTTGAAATGTTACGTTTACATTTGCGTAAATACTACTAGTAGTGACATTGATATAAGTTTTTACTAATTTGATAAAGCTGATTGATGATTGAGTCTCAAATCAGACAGGATGAACAAACTGAAAATGAAATTGCAGATTAAAATGCTCAACCTTGTTCGTATATTACTGGTCAAGGAAAGCTACGAGTCAAAGTAAGCTACCGGTAAAAATTAATTATAAATCTATTCCTAGGAGTACAAATGATATTACCCTATCATATCTTGCAATTTTAATGTTTAGAACTGTGGTCAAAATCAGTGAAGCTAATTAGCTGGGAACAGGTTTACTTTTCTTTATTAATAATAATTTCTTTATTGATACCAAATAGATGACAATACATACATACATACAACTTCTTAACTCAATACAATAATTGTATGTATACAATATTCAATGAACCCTAACGTCTAAACTAGGCCGAGCCTGTGTCTTAGACGTTAGTTTCGTTCCATTAAATTATACATTTAACATACATGTGTACTATTAATATTAAAACTAAAGGTACATAATAAAAATTAGGGTAAACTATATAATATAAAGTAAAGTAGGTAGGTAACTCATATATTTTGAAGTTAGAAATAGAATCATTAGTGTGTCGTACCTACAACAACATTGATGAAATAAAATTACTGTGTATGTGAACTAAGGCATTTTTTTTTTTATATATTACTTGTGTTCTATAATTTCATAGTGGATAAGTATGTTTGCGTAATTTAGGTAGGTAAAGTACGTTTATGTGATTAATATATATATATATATATATATATATATATATATATTTCTTTATTGCCCTTGGTGGCAGAGGAGTCGGCAGTTCGACTGAAGTTCAGTTATAACTACCGTTAATGGTTGTATTCCATAGGCACTGTGGAATCAACAACATAGGTACGCAACTAAGTCGCTGCCTAAAGAAAAAGGGAACGGGAATTTAATATTATGCTCTTATTTTTTGACGCCTGGGTAGGTGGTAGGTAATGGTGGTACAAACCCACTTCAGGTCAGCATTAAGTAGCGAAACCCATTTCATACAAGACTCTGCCTCCAGTAATACAGTTTCTCTTATTACTGATACAAAGAGTACGACAGACAGTAGACATCAATACCGCAATAGGGATAGGGCGTGCAGTCGGGTCGACTTGAACATCAATTTGTTATATGTCTAATAAATATTCTATTTAATGGATACAGTTCCAATCGTTTGGCTTTAAATAATTGTCGTCAGATAAACATAATATCACAGAATTATGTTACTTGTCTGTAGGCAGTTAGCCAATAATTTTTTACATTTATTACACATAATCAATCGGGGTCACCACTTTAGGTAATATCTTTACTTTGTATAGGGTTACCTATTATATTTTGGAATATTAAATAAAAGGTATATACGTGTTCACGTAAACGATCTTTATTCTCGACTAAACTAACTCGGCGGGTGCAGCCGCCTCTACACACGCGCTTACTCTGCACAATCGCACCTTATATTTTAAAATACACTGTGTCCCTACATACACCATTTAATCATTTAAGTCACAAAGTAACACATATGAATGACAATGTTAAACATCTTAATGAATTTACTGAAGATAAAAGAGTCGTATTCTCTTTACCTTTCACTATAAATCAGTATCTGCTTCGTTACTGTAAATAGCCTTTTAGTCAATAAACGGTAAGTGCTTCTCAATTAATTACCACACCACAATATTAAATCAGTGACAAAATTAATAACCAACGCTTCGGCAAAGCAAGTTACATTGCATGCACTTTATTGCACATAACATAAGTACCATTATGCCGCGTAATAATATCGCACCCCTAGTGGAATAAAGGCGTAAGAAGAATATGCTAAATTTGGAAAAGTGGAAAAACTGCTTGGTCTGATATATGTATTATAGAAAGTACTTTACAATCTTTTGTTTAATTTATTGAAACAAATTAATTGAGATTAAGGGCCACTTGCACGACAACTCACAAAATACGTTTAGCACTGAATAGATTTAAAACATCGTGGCATCTCAGTCACCTTCACACGGATGACTACGACAGCACGATGTTTTAAATCTATTTAGTGCTAAACGTATTTTCTAAGTTGTCGTATAAGTGGCCCTTAATCACAATTAAGTGTGTTTTATAAAATGTTTACTATTTAGTAGGTATATATATTATTATGTATATAAGTTTGATATTTTTCAATCATAAAAGACTATAATTAATCTTTTATGATTGAAAAATATCAAACTTATTATGACGCGACAAATTATTTATTTTTTTGGTTTATAGCTTTTATTTTTGTGTAATCACAAAGTAAATAATTGAGCTTGTGTATCTTACTTGCACAATTTGAATTTGCAATAAAATAAATCGATGTAATTGTACTTACGCCTTTATTGCACTGGGGGTGTGATATGCATCCGATGTACAATTTAATACTGTTTAAATAACGGATACATTTTACTTAATCATATCGTATGGGAATTTAATTAATTACTTTATTGCTTTAGCTTCACAGTTTTTTACGGGGATCGTATTGTATTTCCAAAGTGTATCTCTGGATTGAGAAACACGCATATTTTTGGGTTTTATAATTGTTGCTCCAATGTCAACATGAGTTTTAGAGTTCCCGAGTTATGCAAAATGTTATTGTAAATTTCATCATATTTTGTAATGTGCAGCCTAGAGATTGTAGCTGTAGGTTGTACAATAAAATGTTGTTTTAATTTTGAGATGTATAACCTAGTAGCCACGCGGCCATGAATCCAATGGTCTATAATGCATGAACTCATCGTTTCATATGTATAGCAAAAAGGGCAATTGTAATGCGAATATTCTATTTATTCCCTTTATCGTGGAAATTCGAAATTTGTGTAATAATTTAGCTTTATAAATTTAAGGGTTGGGGTTTTTAATAAGTCATTTAGTAAGTCAGCTAGCAATGCTCCTTTTATAAAAAATAATGGCACAAACAAAATATAAATATTTTTGGCCTATCTATACAAAAATTTACTTTGTTTTCGCTGCATTTCCACAAAAAAAGAAGAAAAAAAATTAAAAACAGGTTTTATCGCGGCTTTTCTCGCGTGTTTCTGCTCGAATTGTTATACCTACCTTTGGAACAAGTAGAGTCTACTTTTTAGTAATTAACCG
Organism: Catocala sponsa; assembly: GCA_963564715.1. Taxonomy (NCBI): domain Eukaryota; kingdom Metazoa; phylum Arthropoda; class Insecta; order Lepidoptera; family Erebidae; genus Catocala; species Catocala sponsa. The sequence goes on from OY751333.1 coordinate 15,532,623, forward strand.
GCCTGTAAACTATCTATGCCAAAAATCAGTCGTATCAGGATCAACTGATTTTGCTAATTAAAAGAAGATCAAACCAACATATTACGTATAAATTTTTAAACTAATTATATTAGTTAGGATACTATGATCATCTCATTTGCATGCCTTATATACCTGCCTATCCAATCCTATAATTATATTTGTTTACAGAAGCCAAAGCAGGTAACCAACGCGTATGGCTGCTAAATGGGCTGTTCCTCCTTGCTCGATGTCACTTACTCCAAAGCAATAGACCCGAAGCTCGCGCAGTGTTGCTTGAGGCCGCTGGCGCAGCGCGCTCTTACGGGTTCTACGACGTAGCAGAGTTCTACGACACTGTTAGTACTTTTGTGGCTTCCAGCTCTTATTCGTCTTTTGTCATTTTATATAGAGTCTTAAAGTTAAACTAGCTATATGCCTTGAGAAATCGACTTGTGCACCCCAGTGCCGGGCACGCCATGATCGTGGCGGTAAGGCCCGTTTATGAGGAGTGGCTTGATAGGCGGTATGGCGCCCTCACCTTCCGGCTGACACAAGTAATGACTGGCCACGGTTTCTGTGGCCAGTTCCTGTGTCGCATAGGCCGGCAAAAGACGCCCGGTTGTTATCACTGCGGTGACTGCCGCGACGTTGTTGAGGACACGGCGCTGCACACTTTGGCGGATTGCCCCGCCTGGGCATCGCATTGCCGTGAGTTGATCGCGGCAGTTGGTATGATTGCCCTCTCGCTCCAGGCCGTGGTTCAGTCCATGGTCCGGAGTGAGAGGTCCTGGAATGCCGTCGCCTCCTTCTGTGAGGAAGTAATTTCCATCAAGGAGGCGACGGAACGGAAAAGGGAGCGCTTGAACCCTCTCTCTAACTGCAGAACCGGGCGCCGGAGGGCGCGAGATGACCTCCAGCTACCCTGAGGTTTGACCTGGGGGTGGTGAGCTTCGTGGGCCTGCTCGCCACCCGATAAGCACCAGGTCCGAGAGGCGGCGTGCGTGTTTCCACGCGCACCTCTGGTCGTGTGTCTGTCTCCCCTCAAGGGGATAGTAGGGCTAAAATTTAGAAGTGACCAAAGGGTAGGTCTTTTCGTGTAGTGGCCTGTCGTTTCGTATAGCGGGCCGAAACCTCGGCGGGGACGCGATTGCATGTGAAAGTGATTCGCGCGGCCCCGCCGATTGCGGTTATGTCGAGTAACACCTTGGTGGGTTTAGTCAGTATTACCGGGATGTCGCTCACTATCTTCACCCCGGTGAGGCCGACATAACCCCTCCGCCCACCCCAGCGGAGGGAAAGGCACTATGGCTTCGCTTTGTCCTAAAACATGGACTAATTCAGTTCACAGCGGTTGTGAACGCTACCGCTGTGTACTGATACTCTCGGTTACGATTTCCGAGTCAAGCAAAGTAATTTTGTGAGTTTCTACTAAAAATCTCTCAGTGCAGCATGGTGCCTTTAACAGTGCCTGGTGGACCGTATTAAGGCCCACCTTATAACATGTAGTCTAAAACTATAACAGGTAAATTGTGTTTGTAATAGACATGTGCCCATTCCTTCAGGGATAGGCTTGATACTGTGCGTCGTAAGACAGTCCTTTGTATGTGATCATCTAAATAAATCATAAAATTTTGCTCGTTGTCGCTCACTAGAGCACATTCAACCTGAAACTCGAGCATCTTTGCTAAAAGCCGACAGTCTAGCGCGCCTTTGACTTCCTTAGAGTTCCAGACTTTTACAAAACTAATAACATTATTTATGTAAGTATTTCGTGTCGTCGGTTTTATGTACTTCAAAGATATTCAGGCGGTCACTTTCCAAAAATGTTTTATTACTAAAGTATAAGAATATTAATATAAGCAGCGGTCTTTCTATATTTGTGTTGATACCCTTACGCCATCACATATTCCAAGCACGGTTGGGATGTGCTACTGCTGTGACCGCGGAAACCCTCAAACTTTTTAAGCCGTCTGGAGTGAAAACGTTACACTCATGGGGTCCAAGCACATAAATGTTTGAAAAAGATTTTACAAAATGCCTGATCGACGTAACACGTGATTTGAAAGCTGGTTTCTAATAGGCCTAAAGAATCAGCATGGCCATTTCAACGTGCTGCTAGCTTTCTTAGACACTAAGCGATATAACATTAAATACAAATTTTATAAAAGGTTATTTACATTTTATTATTCATAATAGATGCTACTTGTCATATATATATATATATATATATATATATATATATATAGGCCATTTTTGTGAGCTAAATGATTTTTTAAAATAACCATTGCACTTTTACAGACGGACCTCGGAGTTAGATGAAGATCATAGATGGCAATTTTAAAGATAAAGTACCAATATTTTATAGAAGTAAGATTACATAGGTCTGCTAATATTTTATAGATAAACTCAAGCCTCTTATTACGATTCTTTTTCCTTTTTTTATAAGATAACTTCCGTTAAGTAAAAATAACTAGGATTAATTTATTATTATCACGGTGGCTTTTACCAAGATCCAAAAGAGGATGCCATGCCATGTGTGGTTCAAACCCAAAACATTCAGCGTAGTAAGTGGCGAAGCTACTACTGAAATCACTTCGCCATTCAACACTATTATCTCTAGACACAGACAGATACAAACCTAGATGCTCTAAATATAAACTTTATTAAAATGCCTGCATTTGCACTATATTATTAGTAAAGCCAAACCCGTTAATTTAACACACACATGTTTCAGCTTATAAATGAATAATGATTCTAATTAAGCTTCCTCAAACGGCTTAAATCACAAATAAGTTTAATTTCATATATCTGCACAAGACGGAGCGCTAAATTGGAATTTCATTTGCATGTTCATTTCCATGCATTTGGCGTTCAAATTAAGCTTCCATGCATAAACAAACCTAATTTGTGGTTATTTACGTGTCAAACATGAATCTGGTACGGTCTGTTTTTGTGTACTGAATCATAATATAACTGTTTTACTATTCAATTTGAACATACAACAGTAATATGCCTGTTACCTTAGTCATATTAAAACATAATAATAAAGGCATTGGAGTCTAGACACCGGCGTACGGACGCCGATGGACGAATTGATTATCATCCAAAGAAAGAAAGACGTCCACTGCTGGACATAGGCCTCCCCCAAGGTTTTCCACACAGACCGGTCTTGGGCCATCCGCATCCGAAAAAAATGATCACGAATTGATAAAATATTGCAATCGTGGATTAGTAATTTTCGAGTCAGGCATAAATTTATTAGATTTTATTGTTATGAAATTCTTAGAAGCACCACGGCGCACACACTTGAAATGTGCCTAGTTATGTTAACGTAATTGGGATGAGGTTAGCTAGACGCTAAAGGTCACCCCAATTACATGAGATGATGTAATGCACTTCAGTCTACCCTTTTGGGCATATAGAGGCAAGCGCTAAGTTTATTTTATTTATGTATGTTGTGTTACTATTTAATCGAATGACCAAAACATTTTTTTTTTTTCTTATTTTATTCGCAGTTTAAAACAACGCTTCGTAATACGAACTTTTTCTTACCCTCGAAATTCATATTTAATACATCAGTTCACCATAATGCCTTTAAATTAAAAAAATTACTGAGCAAAATATTAGTACTTTTGTTACTCCTTTTAGTTTAATGAACTTTGTGCCTTCACACTGAATATTTAAATGCGTCACATTTCTAGATTTCAGGTCTGTATAACCCTTAAGTAATTGATCGAAATAGGTAACCTTCATTTAAATTTTATAATAAATGATCTCGCTTTTAAGATTAGGACATTACCAGTTTGTGACAACTAAAGCTTATATGAAAGATTTTGCCAACTAAATAAATAAATTTACAATATTCATATGATAGTCATTGTGTAGTGTTTTAATTAAATATATGTATATGTCGTTGGACTTGGTCGTAGTTATGAATACCATCATTATATCACTTTTCATGCTCTTAAACGGTTAAGTAAACAAGAATACTAGTAATTTAGTATACATATATATCTAGAATAGAAATAAGAAATATCTTGATAATCTACATACACATACATAGGATTACGTTTTTAAAGGGTACGTAGTACATCCCAATTTCACCAACTATCGATTTAGATCTCACTTTATAAAAGCTATTGACATCGAACGGACAGAATTCAAAATTCAATGCTGCTATTTCAGAACTGCTATTACCAAATTTCTTGAGAGAAAACTCAATAACCTGGTAATCCAGCCCGCGCCCTCATGCACAGCAGTGGCATTCATTCTAATCACTTAGTTTTTCACTAGTTCAGTCGTAGATGGTTTCTACATAAGCCTAGTCCATAGATTTCTAATACACATAACATTATTGAAATAGACATATTTTCGAGAGTCACATTCTTTGTTCTACTTGCTTGATGTAATCGAGAATCGATTCATTTGTCCCCGATCCAACTCGAATCGAAGCCATTTTTAGATAGAATCCATATGACTATTACAATAAGTTAAAGGAAGACGTTGAATGCAAGCTGCACTAAGTTACTATAGAAATAGGTTTAAGAGGTCTTTCAATTTAATGAATGGTGTTTCAGTGTGTGAATGTATCCCTGGAAGGCGAGATGCACATTTCAACGGATGTGACATTTGAAAAACGAAGAAAAGATTTAGTTGACCTGATGCAAGATGATGACATGAAATCCGCAGCGCGACACCTCTTCAAACGAATGTCCCTCATTCCAGTTTCCAGGTGAATACGTCCTTACCATTTAATTAAGGCTGTAACTCAGCAGAATTGCAATTAGGAGCTTCCCCACTTACTGCAGAAAGTAATTTTCTGTATAGATTCCTCTAGTTAAATAATTTGACATTGCAAACTAGAGTAGGTAACTTAGACTTGAAAGAACTTCTGTTAATCTAACGTCCGTTAGTGGGACAAATATATTTTTGTGCTCATGGTAAAGTTTCAATTACCAAGTAAACATTAAGCAAGGCACGACCTTGGCGTTTTGACAGCCTTTGAATGTCTCATATTATTTACTTAGGTAAACAAACTGGTGATTGAAAATTGGGCCTTAATATATAAAATTAAAACGTATTTTTCCACAGTATTTTATTTCCCTTCATGTTTCTTGTATCTGATAGGCATATAGTGGCCTTCTCGATTGTAAGTGGACCATGGATCTAATGTGCCAATAACTTTGGTTACAGACGGTTCTCAATATTGCCGGGTGGCCCTCGTGCTGACAATGGCGACATGTTTCCCCCATCTGCCACCCGTCGACGTCAATCAATCGCACCTAAAATAATTCGACCCGCGACGATATCCCATAAGACCTCACATCCGTTGGGTTTCCAAGAATTTGATTTGTAACAGACTGTGTTTATAAAAGGCCTGGCATTCATGTTTCCTATTAGATATCATGCTGATTATGAAGATGTTACATATAAGACAGTGTTAATAGCTGCGCCTCATAGCCATGCCATGTATCCATTAGTCAGCCATAATAAACCTAAACTAATGAACTGCAAGCGACTGTACTCAGTATAAACCCGTGAAAGCTGTTAATAGCCATACTTCGGCTATTAAGCGAAACATCTCGTGAAAGTGCTTTATAGTGCAGTAACATGCGTTTCGGGATAAGCTTGAGTATTTCATGCTGAATTCTTGAACGCATGTATTTTATGCACACGCTTTGTGGTATTCCGAGTGTCGCGCGATTCAATAAATCCGAATTCGAATGCTCTTTTCCATTTTGTTAAGTAATTAATTAAAATTGAAATTGTACCACAATATTAATTGCTTAAACTTTACCATGTCATATTTTTATGTCGTTGTTGAATATTGATTAATTACAAATATTTATCCATCATACATCAACCACTGCTCACAGATGCGTGTAATTAATAATAAAAATCATGATACACAAAGTCAAAATGTCAAATTAATAATGTGTGGGTAAGAATTTGGATAACACCGAAAGATTTTTTTTGAAATGTGTCATTAGTGAAGTGCATCAGTTTGCGCCTAAAAATTAATTGCGTCAAATTATTAAGACAAAGGAACATTAAGCGCTCAAAAAGAAAAGGGAAAGAGAATTTCTCTTTGGAAAACTTTTACTGTCGGCGGAATACTAACGACTGTAATGAATAATAAAGTTGAAATTTTTGAAACATTTTATGATACACTTTGCTATTTGCAAATTAATGATCAAATTTTTATTACTTTAATGTTTTTATGAGATTCGTTGTTTCCTTATTAAATATTTGGTGATTAAACGTTGGGTAAATTTTATTGAACTAAAACATTAATTATTTTTTCTTTTATTTTTACGAGTATAGTTATTAGATTTAGCTCTTGAAAATTGATTATTTTAGGAGCAATATTATATATAATGTGTTTACTATATTTCTAACGTAACTAAACCAACTGTTAAATTGGAATAACGGTCATGATTAAATCATATTACTATGACCTAAATGCTTGATCGTTTTAAGCCTGAAGCCGATAAGCTATTAGATGAAATTTTTAAAATATTTTCTACCACGACGGTAGGATACTGAACTTTATATGATACGATCTTAAAAGGATTGTTAATGGTATAAAAATATAGAAACATTTTGCAATAGTAAGCTACTCATGATTCTGTCAAAAATATGTGGTAACAGATAATCGTTTGTCGTCAGAGTTGGTCGTTAAACCGAGTGAGGTTACACGGAGTTTACATTGTATTTTATATTTTGTAAAATAGAGGACTGTTCACAAAAAAGAAACGACGGCTAATTACCGTATAAGTTTTAGAAAAATCAAAAATCTACACGGGAATTGGCCGTCAGTTCATTTAATGATAGGTACGCAATTCACTTATTATGCTCGATGAATGTGTACAATATCATCGACATTTACGTAGGTATACTCATGAACTAAAGAGACTTTACGCATACTATTTTCGTCAGATCCAGTATAAAAACAATTGAACCGACAGTTCGACATTCGAAACGCGGATCACGCTACATGTACATACATACATGAGCCATTTTGGCGTGTAACATGTGTCAACAAGCCTCTTGGTTTACTGTAGGTAAGGTGACCGTTTCATTTGATACAATTCGAATACGATCGATACAAAAATGGAACTCTGGGGTTAATAGTTTTGAATCATTTTCGAACCTACGAAAGGAGGTCCAAAAGTTCGCGGAATGACAGGGAAGGATAATGAAATGGTGAATGGCAGCCGTCGCAACATGGCTTGTGTGCACGGACACTTTTCTCCATAGTGGCTAGTTTCTTCCCGATTGACTTGTTTACTCGTTGAAAACTCAAAAGCTAATGACCCGATTAGGCTGAAACTCGGTATATATACTAACAATAAGTCACTCAATTAGCGCCTACATGGATAAGTAAACTCACCCTCGCCAACCCCATCATTCCGCGAACTTTTGGACCTCCCCTCGTATGTCAATTATTGATAATAACATGATATCAATATTGGAAGATTGCTTTGTGGGTCAAAAAGTTAACTCGTGATTGCATGTAATCGTGGTCTAGGTCTTAGGTTCTAATTTTGAATCAAGTAAAGTGCTATTTAGATCTTCTTTAGAACATTTTAGTCATAAAGTTAAAGTCAATGTAATTATAGAATTCCACGATACAAAAGCTTTACTTTGACACTTTGGAACATGATCCTCCTTTAAGCCAATTTCATGGATGGAAGTAAATTGGATTCTTTAGAAGGCTCTTAAACATTATTAAATGTTACTATTTATAGCGTAAAATAAAGGCGAACAAGTCGTTTTATTCTTACTTTTTCGCTTTGTTAATCTTCCTTGTCCAGAAGCTTTTACTAACATTTTCTAAATGCCTAAAAGCTAAAGATTCTATTAGGAAATTTATTAAGGCACTCGTAACAAATCTGCCATACGTCCATTAGACAAGATAGAATGAACACGGGGCTAATAAAATATAGTGCTTTTTAATATTAAATACCGTTTTCATTACATGGAGAAAAGGTTGTTCACGAGTTAAACGTCGATGAGAGATGGGTGTGGAAGTGTTCGATAATGTTGATCTAATTTTAGCATCTTATCATTAAGCTTTACATGTGAAATTTCTACTTTCTCCTCTGTGACATAATTTTTTATCTTTCTTATTTACTTTTTTGAAAATCACATTCCTGGAATGGAAAACACTGAGACTCGGGAAAAAGTGTTTGTCAATCACACAAATATTTGTCCGATGTGGGGATCGCACCCCCTACACTCGGCGAACTGACAGTTGCGAGGAGACCACTGAGACTATTGCCACCAGATCAGTTCTCAATATAAGTTTGCATAAAGTATAATCCCGTATTGGATATAATCCTCAAATTTAGGCGCTGATTAGTAACGAGCACCAATTGAACTACTTTGTCATTAGGGTTTCGAATCTGTATTGATACGGTTTTCATTTGCGATAAAACATATAGCAACGACTTTAGAGGATTACTGGGGCTGTCCCGCTTGTATAGCGCATCGGTGATGTTTACAGATGCACACTTAGGTGGCTTGTATGCTATCATGCGTCAGGACTGCATCCTTGATGCTCCGAGTGGGAGATAGTGCCAAATGGTCTGCTGGCTGTTATGACAATAACCTTAACGGTAGTATATGGAGACATCGGTCAAGTTTCCAAAAGCCAGTTATCAGGATAGTCTCCATGTTATATAATAATACTATGTTCCTACTTCCTGTTACTTCCGAATATGTTATGTTAAGTTCTAAATAAACGCTTATTTTTATTGTGTTTCTCATATCACAGGTATTTTTCTAATATATTACATTAGAAAATACCTGGCCCTTTGGGAGGCTTATTCTGAGTCATGGAAAATGGGTATGGAACACATACGGCGGAACTTGCCGAAACAGGCGTAGATACGTATTGACTCTAATATATCTGGGCTATGAGGAAGGGTGTCTGATGGACTGCTATATCAGTCACTATGGATGAAAAACAGCGTCTGCCCTGAATACTCTAAGAACATCGAGTCTGATGGGCAGACTGTGACTCTCGAACTCACTAACCACCATAGGCATACTTAAGCTTTAAGCAAGCAGAGGGTAATGCCGGAGCGAGCGGCTAGGGGTGTTGAGAGACACGGCGCCGGTTTTTTAATATTATATTGACACAATTATTTACGCTATTAGCTCTTGTACAATCAACATGGGCAAATGACAGGGGCTCCTGCGCTTGTTGTATGCATCGTGTAAACGATCAATGCCATTTACCTACGCGAGTAACCTGTATCATTTAACTCGTGCTTTTAATCGCATGAATATTGCAACAGGCCACTGGTATACCTAAGCAGTATAGTGAACTCGTATACGTAGCCAGCACAAATAGTTTGCGCCAGCTGCATGCGTCCTGTACAAGCACTTTATACGTCAGAACCGAATGCACTTCTTTAGCCTAAATAAAACCGATTTCTAAAACTGTATATAATTATTAACTTAATACGTGCTTAAATTAGTATAGTATCCTAACTTATAATATAAATGTGAATTTAACTTTGTTTGTTTATCTGGTACGCTTTCACGCCTTAACCACTCGACCGATCATCATGAAATTTCGCATCCATGTTGTCAGGGGTACAGAAAAGAACAGGGTACCTTGCATCCAGAAATAAAGTACTGTTCCCGAGCGAGCCAGGCCGCGGGCACAATCTAGGAATAAATATGTATTAGATAACATAGGGATTATTATGTAGACCGTAGGTACATTTATCATGAGACCCAAAGTTGTCTGACAGCTAAAATATATTAGAATTTAATTGCAAGGCTGAAATTTTGTCCTTTATATAATTTAGCATTTCGAAGCATTTTATAATTAAGGATATAATGGCTTATATTATAAACTATCGTATTCTATTGCTGGACATTTTTCGTAATTGTCAATAACAGGAACTCGTGTGAATGGAAACAAAATTGACCTAAATTGAGCCACCGGCCCAATTCATAATGTATAAAATATTGATTACTTCGCCGTAATCGGAGCTCTTTGTTTATATGGCGTAGGTTAAAATTGTCCCTATTATTAAATAAAATTTATAGCTCGTTACAAAATAAAAGTGTCATGGAAGTATCTCAATAATATTCTACCACATACACACAACACTATCTAGCCCAAACTAAGCAAAGCTTGTACTATGGATACTAGACAATGGATAAACATACATATATACTTTTTTTTTGTAAATACATACATATTATACATAGAAACATCATTAATTACTTTAATTAGGAATATTTTTTAATTAAACATTTAACTATTTTTTTTTAATTTTGCCTGCTGTCAATAGTAATTAGCATAAAGGCAAGCTTGCTTAAGAGCACCCTGGGTTTGATTTTCTGTTGGATTTTGCATCTTAGTCTGGAATTTCTAGAAGCAGCGTAATCTGAAACTGTGTTTGATGGATGACATTCGATAGACTTTGTATATAATCTCTTTTATCTGGAGGAAATAGACGAGCAGCTGAGTAATGACGCCATGGTAATTCATTGTAGCAAAACTACAAGTAGAAATGCACCATATAACCATATTTTTATAAGAAACCGGCGTAAGAGTTTTATAAGAGATTAGATAAGAGATGTTTGCCAAGTAACACCTAATTCGATTCAATATAAGAATTAAGATACATTCTCCACAGTATTATTTAAGTAAAAGTTCTGGAGTCATAAACGCACTTTTCTAACACTCTGTAGCTTTATTATCCTAATCCTAACTAATATTATAAAAGCAAAAATGAGTTTGTTTGTTTGTTTGTTACCTTTTCACGCCTAAACCACTAAACCGATCATTCTGAAATTTTGCATATACGTTGTCAGGTGTACAGAAACGGACATAGGCTACCTTTCATTTCGAAAAAAAATACTGTTCCCGAGGAAAACAATAATAACATTCTTATGATAATAGATGGCGCCACGATTACAACCCGAATTGATTGTCAAATTCTAAATTAACGTGAGCGAAGCCGCGGGCAAAAGCTAGTCATTAAATAAAAATAATCAAGTGTCAGGAAAAGTAATGAAAGTCATGAGCTTTGGGAATGCTTAATCGAACTTACAAACAAATTAAAAGAAGTCAGGTAGTTCAGGTAGTATTGCGAGGAAAACCTAGGTACGTGACGAGGTAGTAAACAAATTGTTCCCATGGATCATATGACTTTGAAGTAACTTTTCAGTCTAGTGTAATAATTTTATATTTGGAACTCAGTGAGTAGTAAAATATAGGTATTATAACCATACATTTTACTAGTTAACCATGGACCATCTTCTCTTGGGAACTGATACTCGTTAATGTTACTGCTTTAAAATTTTACATGGCATCTTTTTATAGCTACTTCAACTGCCTCCGTGGCGCAGCGGTAGTGAATGCGACTGCTGTGCGTGTTGAGGTCTCGGGTTCGAATCCCGAGTCGGGCCAACAAAAAGTTATTGGGTTTTTCTGTTAAGAAATCTTAATAGCAGCTCGGAGTTAGGAAGTTGGCGATGTTAGACACCCCCGAGCCTTGGAAAGCACGTAAAGCCGTTGGTCCTGTGCCCGATCTCTCTCCGGTCGTGTCGGATTACCGTCCCATCGGATCATGAGAGTTAGGGAACAGAGAGTGCACTTGTGTTTGCGCACACATTTGTGCACTATAATATCTCCTGCGCAGATGGCCAGTCTCCGTTAAGATTGGCCGAATTTCGGTCTGGAAGACATTGTTATTATTATTATTATTATATGAAGTCAATTTAATACAGTAGAGATCCAATAAACGTAAATATGTTCGAGTACCACGCCTTTATAGCGCTGCAAAGATGTTAGGAATACAGTGATGATAAAAATATACCGATGATAGAGTTAAATTTTATTAACAGAAGCATAGTAGATAATATTGAGAGAAAATACTTTTTTTAACAATAAGTAAATATTATACAGGCGAGCCTGGAATTTTTAAACCTTTAATATAACTAAAGAAACTTTTTAACCTGTGTATTACATAACTACTTCTCTTGAATAGTTTCTCAGAATATGGGTATATAGGTACCTTTGATTTCTGCAATAGCGCAGGCAGTAGTTATGTAGACAAGAATTATTGTATGTGATCAACCGGTATTTCGGATTATTCCCAGTTAGCAATTGTCCCCTAGTGTCACGGGTGGCAATTGAGAAACAGTTAGGTACCAGTTGTCACCTCTGGCACGTATCGGAAGTGAACAGTTAGGAACATTTGTCACCCGGGTGACTACTGAGAAGAAAATACTCAGTTGTCAACCCGGGGGACAGTTCTACAGGGGACTACTTGGAACAATCCGGTGTTTTTAGGTTATGTTTTTTGCATTTGTTATTTCAACGCTAGTCTATAATTATTATAATAGCTCCAACATCTATGTATCAATATATAAATGACGATCGCCTATTAAAAATAATTGGTGTGCCAAATTATTTTAATACCGTCAGAATTTTCGCGTGTTATATGAGATTATACGATGCAATAGTAATGTAAAAAGTCGCGAATTTAGTTATTATCTCTTTTTACACGATTCACAAACACTACTGACCGAATTTAAACTTCAAACGATTAATTCATTGTATAACTTAACTAGCTTTTGCCCGCGGCTTCGCTCGCGTAAAAGTAGGTTAGGTTATGTTAGTAACAGTCATTTTCTTAAAATAAAATATAGCTTATGTTATTCGGTAATAAAACAATATATATATATATATATATATATATATATATATATATATATATATATATATATATATATATATATATATATATATATATATATATATTGTTACTAATCTATATATATATATATATATATATAGATTAGTATAGGTAACTAAACAGCATAATAAGCAAACTGATTCCACACTATTGTAATCTTACCTTATAACAGTAATACTCTGACTGCCATAAACGTGTCACACGCTAAGAATATTACACGAACGCAATTTCATTTGGAACTCGTTTCGACGACAACGGATGCAGTACATGTGCTTAGCGTCTATAATATCACGTACTAAATCAAGGACGGTAGGTAGAGGAAAATCTCACAGTCAGAGTTTGTCGACAGGAAATTAAAGTTCGCGTATTTCAACCGCACTCGGCACCAAATTAACTTTACTTTGTAAAATATTTAAAAAATCGGCTCACATCTAACACTGCAAAAAAATTACATTCGTATTTATCACGGCTAAAGGACTGCCGGCCAAATTCATTAAGGCTTACATAAGTTAGTGATTGTGGGCACTAAAACTTTTGTACCTTTTGTTCCTTTGAGTGACCGTTTACTTGTTGAAAATATAAATAAAAGCAAAAGTATTTTAGTTACAGTAAAATATATGAAACGTAGTTTTATAAAAGCTGTTTGACGGCCACTCCTTGTTAGTCATTTTATTTAACTGATAAATAGTAGGAGAGCCTCTACTTAGTCATGATTGACTAAATTGAGTGAAAACATTTGTATAACTTCTATCATTATAATTATGTCACTCATACTGAAAACTAACTAAAAGTAGTTAATTTTGTAAGATTTTAACTTATAATGGACCTTATAAAATAAATGCTGTAAAAGAAACTGATTTTGATCTATAAGAATCATACGTTTGCGTTTATATTTGAGTATCATCATGAGCTCCCTGGTTCTATACCTAGGTCAGACTAAAATGTTGTTAAGTTTTTCTGTCAGGCATTTCACAGTAATCGCACCGTATCCAGAAGTATGACCGGTAGGTGGACATAGAGAGGTTCGCCTCCTGTAACGTGGGACTTCAAAATATAGCTGGTGAAATGTGGATGCTATCCGCCTATATACAAACACGTCTTTTAGTATAAAATATATTGTAACTACATATTTTGGGTTGACAAGTAATGTTGTAAGACAACGAAATGAAAACAAAACTAATATCTTATAATTAATCAACGAAATGTTTAATCCATTCATTACTTCAAGCGTTGATAAATAACGTATTGTAATTTCACACCTGTTTCTTCTTTCGCACAAACAGATAACAGATTATTCATACACGAAACACTGACAGCTATGTTGTGACAACAATAAAGGAAATCTCGAATTGTACATTAATCATATGGAGCAACGTTACAAATTTGTCACGGCACGGTTACCCTGCGGTGTCATACAACAATAATTAATGAACCCATCCCGAAACAAGTAATTAGAGTCGACCATTGCCTTTTTATATTGTAATCTAACGTTCGCGTTTGTTTCACTGAAATATAGATGCCAATGCTTTTCCTCTAGACGTGTTCATTTACATAAACAGACAATCAGAATAACAAAAGACGCTGTGATGAAAACTCATTGTCATAATTCTTCGCTGTCTGCTTGCCAAAATATTCTCGGTATGAAACGTTACTTAAGTTACAGCATAACTCGCGTTCAGTATACATGAGTGTTAGTTTTCTGTACTTAATGAAAGTATGGTAATTTTTTTTTGTTTTTTACTTATAATTAATGTTGTAGGTGTGAATTGTTTGTTGAAAAATGATTTGTAGACTGCCTGTTTGTTTGCGTAATATAAGACTACGCATATAATTGTGAATAAATGTGTGGTTCAGTTTCGGTTACCTGGTCGGCAAAGTATTACCGAGTTTGTCTGGTAGATTTTTTTAGTAGCAGCGCAATTTTCGTTGATGTACAATATAGAAATGATGTACTATATGGGTATGGCAAAACAAGCATGAGAGCAAAATACATGCTGTAGAAATGAGAGCGTTGAGAAGCATATGTGGTGTGACTCTGAAAGATAGAATAAGAAATAGTGTGATTAAGAGAGATGCGGCATGAAAGTGGATATAGTTACAAGAATAGAAAAGGGTATGTTAAGCTGGTTTGGACATGTAGAAAGAATGGACGAGGAAAGACTAACTAAGAAAGTTTATAAGGCTAGTGTGAATGGAACAGTCGCAAGAGGAAAACCAAGGCGAACGTTTCTCGATCAGATCGGAGGCGTTCTGGACAAAGGCCAGGTTAAGAGCTCCTTGAACCGACGGGCGTGTATGAGGAATGTGATGAAAGTGAATGAAGCCAGAGAAGTGTGTCAGGATCGTAGCAAATGGAAATCCGTAGTCTCTGCCTACCCTTCTGGGAAACAGGCGTGAATCTATGTATGTATTTATGTACTATATAGAAAATATCTGGCGAAAAGCATGTATGAATATAATATATACACTTCTGCTCACCCCTGCTAGATATAGCATTTAATGAGTAAAATAAAAGTGGAATATGCAAAGAAAAATAAAATATGTGACTTCACAGGTTAGCATAATGAATATTAATAACATTCCGACATCGAAATCAATGCATCGAAATGATTCCATAAATGTATTATTACCGAACATTCCGCGTCAATAAATTGAATGATAACTGACACGTTATTACTAAAAGTTAATGGAGTTTGTTCATTTTCCAATAAATTTATGTGTGGATGTATTAATTATTGAGTACCTTCGCACACGTCCGTACGTCACGCCGATTGCCAATTAGCGTCGCGAACATTAACCCTTCAGCTCGCGCATAAAACCCACTTTTTGTTATTACCTCATTTGAATTTTAATGAATATTGTGAATTCATGGGCTTAAACGCATTTTCTTTAGCTGTAATTCATTTTGTTAGGTGGGGCTTTAAAACAATTAACTTAAGTAGGGTGCAAATGCGATAAGTTATATAGTTAGCGTATCAAATAAAATGTAGATTATTAATTGTTTTATCAAGGCATATTTAAAGGTGGCTGTACACATTGGGCCAAGGTAGTGGGCCAGCGTGTTAGGCCAACGTGTAGAGATCTACTTGGCCGTATCAACATATTGCCAAGTAGATCTCTACACGTTGGCCTAACACGCTGGCCCACTACCTTGGCCCAAAGTGTACAGCCGCCTTAAAATGTGTGTTAAAGACAAGTGTAAATGTAGATATGAAATTCTCATTAATAAGTATAACTATGACGTTCATAAGTGTTACTTACTATATGAGTAAACATATTTTGATTTTGTCACTTCTCGATCTAGGGTGTACCTCTGTGTCACGGGTGACGTTACAACCATTTAAACAACATGTATGACACACTTATGTGTTTCTTAGATACACCCTAATGTACGGATTGATTCCACATCAGTTGGCATACTAACACTGACAAAGTGGCAACACGAACTATTTCATCTAACCGCAGTTAAAGGACATGTAAAAACATTTAATTCCTTGTCACAAATTATTTATTGCCCTTTTTTAGGGTTACCAACGAAAAGGTAAATAAGTAATCTTTACGGGGTGAGGAGCGGGGGAGTATATCCGACAAAACTTTCATTATAACTACTATTAATGCTACCGAAACTAAATTTTAAACTACCCTTAAATAATGCTTGTTCACCATTATATTATTCTAAAAAGTATGTTACAAAAGGGTCTGAAACTGTGTGTCAAATTTTGAAGTGGGATTACTAGGTCAAGTGGGGTTGTATAAAAGGGCTTCATTTGCACATTATAAATCTCCAGAGTTTGTAAAGCAAACAGTATGAAACAATGAGAGTCGATAGAGGTAGTGTAAATATTACATACTAAACTTTGCCCGCGGCTTCGCTTGCGTTAATATAGATTTGACCAATTCATTTCTATTCCTCGAGAATAGTACTTTTTCTGGATGAAATATAGCCTATGTTCTTTTCTGTTCCCCTAAAAACGTATATGCGATATTTCATGTTTATCGGCCGAGTAGTTAAGGCGTGAAACCGTAACAAACAAACAAACTAACATTCGCATTTATAATATCAGTTAGGATATTATAAGACTAAGTAACTAGCAGTGATTTTAAATCACCACATAGCGATTACGTACAAACATTGTTATGCGTTCTTATTTAATCAGCACAAATTCGTTTAACTATGTATCACCATTTCCCCTTTTTGAGTAGATACACATGTTGTTGTCTGTATAATAATTAATTTACTTAAAAACAAATTATATTGTTATACATCCATATTCATTGGCGTACGAGTTCGACTTGCTGCTAAACGTTATTGTGTGTTAACTATATGTACATACATAGATGCACGCCTGTTTCCCAGAGGGGTAGGCAGAGACTACGGATTTCCATTTGCTACGATCCTGACACATTTCTCTGGCTTCCTTGTGTTATATAGTGTGTTATATGTATTTTAATTATTGTTCTTGCTGAACCAAAATCTCTGGTCTGGTGTTATTTTAGGGTCGTAAAGTATTGGTGATAAAAGTAGTAGTAGTAGTGAGCTGTAAAAATGATTTATGGAAGTTTACCTAAAACATTTTTTTTTAATATTTATAGTTTTGGAAATTTAATTTCTATGCTTATAAATGATAGTAAAAAAAGTAAAGAACGATTTCAAGTATTTAATCATTTAAAAAAGACAGCAGCCTCGGAACAATATTTTGTGGATTTTAGATTATTACATAATTGTTATCACATGTCATTGTTGTATTCGAACCCTAACACTCGGCGCAGTGGCGAGGCGACTACTGAAATCGCTACGCCACTCGTGTATTGTCTTTGATTGCCTGACTTAGAGTTGCTGCTCTAAATTACCAGACTAAAACCTATTACCACTCGCTGCTCGGGCGAACAGCGAAGCTAACATTTCGAATTATATTATTACAAAATTCAGGTAAACTTTATCTGGCATTATTAGTCTGGCAGTCGCTTACATAAAACACTATCAATATCAAAAGCAGTGGTCGAACGAAAAATCGGCCGCAAATAACGCGTTGTGGTAAACTCCATCCAATCAGGAAACGTTTGCGTTGTGGCTCTCTCGACATCGATCAGATTGTGCGCGTGTAATGAGAAAAAGCCACAACATGAAACATCAATCAACATACATCATTTACACAAGCAATACAAGTAAATCTCCCCAAAGATAAAACGAAGTACGTTTCGTATACACTAATATTCTACTAATATTATAAATTGATTACCTATGTAAAAGTATACATAATTATAGTATTACTAGCTTTTGCGCGCGGCTCCGCCCGCGTGGTACATACATCAATAAAAAGTAGCCTATGTCCTACCCCAGGTTTTAAACTATATCTGTACCAAATTTCATCTAAATCGGTTGAGTGGTTTAGCCGTGAAAAGGTAACAGACAGACAGACAGATAGACAGACAGATAGACAGACAGAGTTACTTTCGAATTTATAATATTAGTAAGGATTTTGTTCTGCAATTATGAAGAATAATAAATATATTTCTAATTAAGGATAAGGCAAGTATGTTGCATAGACAGTTAGGAGAACTAATTCCAGTAACACAGAGTGCTTGAAATATTGGAACAATGGACCTAAATGGAACATATGTATAAGATATCACGTATTTTTGTGAGTATGTAAATTGCTGCTATCCTAAACGGCTGTGCCATTCAATCAGTCTTTATTTTATAGATCTGTGTTATTATGTAGCTTTGCCAGGAAAAACTAAAATGACAGTTTAAAAAAAATTTTGTTTATATTGACCGCGGGAGAGCCACGCTTCGGCACGAATGAGCCGGCTCAACCGGAGTGATACCACGGCCTCACAGAAAACTAACGTGAAATAGCGCTTGCGTTGTGTTTCGGCGAGTGAGGGTACCGGAGACCCAACCCTCCCCCTCCTGGGAGGGGAAAATTTAAAAGGCTGGCAACTCACTTGTAACTCCTCTGGTGTTGTGGTTGTCCATGGGCGGCGGTAATCGCTTACCATCAGGCGATCCGTCTGCTCGTTTGCCTCCTATAACATAAAAAAACAACATATCACACGTACATACCTATATTTGCCCAAACCTGTCATCGAACTTAAGAACTCCTGTGAGCGCAAGGGTGCTCCAAAAGGTAAATAGGCTCGTTGGCTTAATAAGGCTATTATGCCGACGAGGCATGGCTTTGATCATTCTCATAATACAATTACATTTTGTGTTTTTTACTCCCTCGCAAAACAAGGCGTGTTATACTGACTTTATTCGAATGTCTGTCGGTTTATTTGTGCCGTCGCAGCTCCTAAAAAGACTGATTTCAAAGTTTTATTTTAAATTAAATGCTAGTTTCATTGTAATTATTCTAAGCAATATTTGATAACAGTTTTTTTATATGGTTTAGAGTACTTTAGAGTAATTATGAAGTTTCTTAATTCATCTTATATATATTTTTTAATTTCTATTAATAATTCGTAGGTATATATTATTAATGGGCAATTTCAGCAAAAATCAATCAATTTTAATATTATAACATATTATTAGGAAATAAAAATTGTCTTTTAATGACATACGTGACAAAGTTTATTATTATAACTTTGGGTCAATATATGTATCGAAACATTCCTTTTAAATGTTTCATTTTAGATTATAGCTTATGACTAATCTTGGGACAAATATAGCTTCAAATGATGTAAATCTATTAAATCTAAGTATACTAAAACATATATAAGTTTGTGCGTATGTGGAGGGTAATCCCTGGAACTGCTACACCTATGTGAAATATTCTTGAATTATTTAAAAGGTACTTAATTCTCTTTTCTGGGATAACAGTTACAGGATATAATATGTTATCCCTGAAAAGAGCGCAAATTCACGGGTACAAACTAGTCTCCTATAAATTCAAACAATTACTCTTCTATTTAATATGTTGCACGTCGCACAACCGTACAAATTAGCTGAGCGCAGTAAAGCCAAGGTTTTACTCAAACGGCGACACTGATGAAGGCTTCTACCGTGCTTAACTTAAGCTGACAGCCGGATTAAAGACGTACGAGGTAACACGACTAAGTAACATTTCCATGTAATTGTTGGTGCTTAAGTGCAGCAGTAAGACATAATATGCCTAAATTTAAAAAATAGACAAGATTATTATATATGTAAGTATTTAAGAAAGATCTACAATATATGCGTATTATTATACCTAAATATAAATAAAACAAAGATACGGCATGAATATGCAAACTTTATTTTCTTATTGGAATATATAATGGAAATATATATGATTATCCTACTTCTTATTATTCCTTTTAATATAATAATTGTTAAAGTCTGTAGAAATATTTGGATGTTTGGTACCTACTCAATGACGCGTAACCCACTGATCGAGTTTAAATTAAACTTGGCACGCAATACACCTAAATTATTACATATGTTCTGAATTAATACTCCGAATAAATGTTATCCTGGTATGCGTTTCCGTAAGTTTCACACGGACAATGCTGCGTGACGTAGTTGGTACTATACTTTTTTCTACTATAATATGTTACTGTTTACTCAAATCAAATAACAAAAAATTATAACAGATTGAAAAGCTAATTTTCGTAATATAATACAGGTACCTATATATATTCTAAATAGAGTGCTGATGTAGTCTAATTAATGTCAAACGTAAATTAAAACATAATATATGTTAACCTTTGACGTTTATATTATTTACGAGAATAACATTTGTAATATTTATTACACTTAAATTAGTTTGGACCTCCATTCTGAATTTCTTTTTAAATAATAATAATGATCCATCAAGTTCTCACGTATCTAGCTTCTACTAAAATGCATAGACAGAGATTTACTTACAATGTATGTTAGAGACGACGTGTAAACGAGATTAAGCGCACACATTTAAAAGAGCTCTGCTGCAATTTCGTATAAATGACTTTGTAACAATAATGATCCTCGTAAAGTCGTAGTACTGTCCGAACAAAAAATGTCTTAGAGCTTGATCACACCACCGAATATAATTGTAAATGAAATGGTTTTCATTTACAATTATATTCGGTGGTGTTCCAGGAATCTAAACACAAAACGTCAACAAAATTGGTCCAGCCTTTTATGATAATCATCCACAAGCATAGAACCATATCACTACATATTATAAAACAAAGTCCCCACCGTGTCTGTTTGTATGTTTACGATAAACTCAAAAACTTGAACAGATTTTCATGCGATTTTCACCAATAGACAGAGTGATTCATGAGGAAGGTTTTAGTGTATAATTAATTTGTTAAGGATTTGTACTACTCGTGCAAAGCCGGGTTCCTAGTATATAGTAAGGTAGTTTCTGTATTTTATTGAATATCTCAAATACAGACAATATTACAAAAGTACAACTATAAAAACAAGCTTTTATGTATTTTCATTTCACGTATATTTTCAATACATAAATATGCATTTTATTTTACCCTGTGTTCTAAATTCCCTTGTTACGTTGTATTTGTTCTCATTGTGTTTCGATGTGAAAAAACAATAAACATGTCGTTTGGATTTGAAAGGCTTGACATTCTCTGTAGAATTGCAACATAAATACAAAATATTAATCTGAAAATATGACGTACATTAATATAGGTTTATAAAGGATAAACGGAACATTTCCAAAACGGTAAAATAATCTTTACATATTTTAAAATAAAGTCTTTACCGCGACTGTCTCTGTCTGTCCATTCGCGATAAATTCAAAAACTACTGAATGGTTTTTATGCGGTTTTCATTAATGGACGGAGAGATTAATAAGGAAGGTTTTGCACTGCCCGTTAGTAGCTAGGGCGGGTCGCTAGTTAGATACATACGTGACTTTACGTCCCCAAAGGGGTTGGCAAAATTTGAGTGTAATACACACTCACATGACTTCAAATGCATGATTGCTATTGCCACCTACTGGGCAAAGTTCCGGACTCCATGCTGCTTCTGAAAAATTCTTAAAAGAAAACCCAATAATTAATTTTTCCAAGCAAGGAATCAGTCGTAAGGCCGCATGTAAAGTCGCAATCACTACCGCCACCGAAGTACTCTTAGTTATTAGATAGTTCCACAAATATAATATAAAAACTAGCATGGTAGTCTGTATGCAATAAAATCCAGTGTTTTGAATAAATTTAATAACAGCGGGGTATTATTTTTGTACTATTGTTGTTGGTACAATGTCCAAATAAAAATATTCGGTACTAGGTTTTGCTTGCGGCTTCGCTCGCGTTAATTTAGAATTTGACAATCAATTCGGGTTGTACTCTGTTTGTAATAATATAATTCAATCATGATTCGAAAGACACGTTGCGCCATCTATTATAAGAACGTTACTGTTGTTTTCCTCGGGAATTTTTTTCGGGATGAAAGGTAGCCTATGTCCGTTTCTGTACACCTGACAACGTATATGCAAAATTTCAGGATGATCGGTTCAGTGGTTTAGGCATGAAAAGGAAACAAACAAACAAACTCATTTTCGCTTTTATAATATTAGTTAGGATATGGAATCAATATAAAAATATAACTAAATTCAGAGTGCTATCGTAAAGATAATTAAAATGATATGAGAATTATGAAAAGTTTCGTATATGCCAGCACCAAAGCTTTGGTAAGCCTGCAAGGACTATACCCCCGAAGTGGTAGGCAGCAGAGTAACATACCTACATTTCGGCAACTATGTTTTAATAATACAAGCCCTGTATTAAATTGTCCTACTACTGAGCACGGGCCTCTTCTCAGTATGGGCAGGGCTGGGCCATAGACCACCACGCTGGCCCAGTGCGAGTTGGCACACTTCACATATCTTCAAGAAAATTATAGAGAACTTTCAGACATGCAAGTTTCCTCACGATGTTTACCTTCACTGCCAAAGAAAGCAATTATTAACTATTTAAAACGCACATAACTTCAAAAAGAGAGATGCACGCATTGGGAACGAACTCGAGACGTCTGTTTGGCAGTCCAACGGTCTCCAACTAGGCTATTGCTGTATGTTTTAGGTCCTACGTAATAGCAAGCGAGCCTACTGCCGTTCGTCGGGCACATTAACAGACTCCGAATTTCTTGACGGGAATCCTAATAACACTTTGCCCGACAGGCAATCAAACGAGACTTCATACACAGCATTCGCTTACTCTACGTCTACGCTACTAAAGTATTCAAGTACTTAGAACTGTGTACCAATCTTAAATTTTGTTAATTCGCTTGTAAAACCTTCCACGAGACAGGCCTAGCCTAGTGTGGACGGTTTTTGTTTACTGTATACACACAAATTTTCCTTGGCAATAAATGATTTATTATTATTATTATTTTCCTGTTTTCTTTTTTTTCTCAGCTCGTGGCTGGTTTTATCTACATTTACGGGCCGAAACCAAGTAAAATGTAGTGTGTAAAGATTATGTTGGAGGTATTGTTTGTACTTGTCTATTGTTGTTTTCATCAAGGGACATGAATTTCCTGACTATTCTGCACGTGTTCAAAATTGCGGCTTTCTGCAGGCTAATGTACAAGGTTTCTTTGAGATCAATTAATTTTAGGCTATTTATATATATAATATAGCCTTCCAGCTCCGTCTGCCCCTCGTATTCTGGGGGGGGCAACCAACATCCCAGCGTTGTGCCGCGCGACATATCGGGCACGGAGTATTCTGCGGAGTCAGACACTGACTCTGCAATACGAGCCGTCTTGGGCCCTGAACCAGGAAAGACGGTTCCTACAGTAGGGAAGCGCAAGCGCCCACTGCGTCGGCTTGAGTCCGACACCGACGCTGAATCGAGCGCTACGCCCAGTGCTAAAGTCGGCACAGCTCGAAGGGGCCGAGGCCGACCTAGCACTCCTATACAGTACATCGGACCAGCTAGAGCAGCCGAGGTCGCTGCCGAAAAACGTGCGGCGTCAGAGCTGTGCGCGGAGGATGAGGTGGCCCAGCTGGCGCTGAAGATCCGCTCACCGGCTATATCGGTGGCGGATGCAGTCCAGCGTGCCCGTGACGGTGCCGAGATTGTCACCAAGGTGGCGGCGAAATCGCGCAACCTAAAGGGCACTTTCAAGCGCCACCTTAAAGAGGCGGCGGCTGCTTCGGTGGAGTCGGTTGAGTTTCTCGCCAACGGACTGGAGCAGCTTCAGGCAGAGGTGACGGAGCTGCGCAAAGAGATGGCGCAGCTCAGGACTGAAACTCGGAGGGGGCAGGCGCCGAAACAGACGACTAAAGCGTCGGAGCCGTCGAGCGAAATGCTTGATTTTCAGGCGTCTTTGTTTAAATACATAGATGCTCGTTTTGAAGGACTTAATGATCGCCTCCTTCCGGCGCCCAGCTACCGGTCACGGCTGGGTGTCGCACCGCCCGCGACTATTGCCGCCGCCACTACCTCGGCGGCCACTAAAGCCGCGTTAGCACCTTCACAGGCGAAATCCCGGGCCAGACCCCAGGAGTTCCCGCCACTTCCAACGACCAGGATGCCTCCGCCGTCTCAAAAGGCGCCGCAGCAGCGACGACCTGCAGCAGCTCCAAAGACAACTGCGCTGGCCCAAAGATCCATTCCACCAACGTCTGCCTCGCAAGAGTGGCAGACCGTGGGCGTAGGGAAGGTCCGGCGCAAGGCCAGGAAGGCCGCCAAGGCTGCTGCTGCTGCGGCCAGTAATCAGACCGTCCCCGCTACAAAGAGCGGGTCGAAAAAGAGGAGACAACGGAGGCGGAACAAGCTTCGAACTCCAAGGGCAGCCGCTGTGGTTATCACAGTGTTGCCTGAGGCGGCAGAACGCGGCCTCACTTATAAGGAAGTGTTGTCAGCCGCTAGGCGTGACCTGAACGTCCACGAAATTGCCACTGGAGGCGCGAGGGTACGTCTTGCCCACACGGGAGCTCGGATCCTTGAGCTCCCGGGTGCTAAAGGTGAAGAAGCGGCTGACATCATAGCCGAGAAGTTGCGAGGCTTGTTCCCCGAGACGGATGGCGTCCGAGTCGCAAGGCCTATGAAGTGCGCGGATATGCGCATCTCCGGCCTAGATGACTCCGTGTCTGAGGAAGATATCCGGTCAGTCATTAGCACACTGACCGGATGTACCGCGGACACCGTTAAGGTAGGCGTCATCCGTCCTGGCCCTGGAGGGGTTGGAGCGGTATGGGCGCAGTGTCCCGTCGCGGCCGCGAAACAGCTGGCGGCCGCTGGGAGGCTCCTCGTGGGCTGGAGTTCGGCCAGAGTGACGATTCTGGACCCCCGGCCCATGAGGTGCTACAAGTGCGGCGGAGCGGGTCACGCCCGCTTAAGGTGTCCCAGTACCATCGATTGCAGCGATGCTTGTTATCGCTGCGGTCAAAAGGGGCATATCGCGCGGACCTGCGAGGCTACCCCGCACTGCCCCGCGTGTGAGGATGCCAAGCGCCCTGCCGACCATCTTAGAGGTGGCGGGGCTTGTAAGACACTGGCGACAAAGCCCACAGCGGGTGTAATCAGCCAAGCGACCCCGGCTGCTCACCGTATAGATCAACCGCCCTCCTCGGTGGAGGAGGTCATGTCATCGTAGTCATGGATCAAGACCATGACTACCACCCCCTCAAGGCGAACCTCAACCACTCCGCCCGAGCGCAGGACTTACTCCTGCAGTCCATGGCGGAGTGGTCGATTGGTGTAGCCGTAGCTGCGGAGCCGTATTACGTAACTCCCTGCCCCAATTGGGTGGGTGACCGGGATAGCTCTGTGGCAGTCGTCGTCTCCACGGCACTGCGTTCCCCTCCCCTCTCTGTTAAAGAGAGAGGACCGGGATATGTCGCGGCCGCGTGGGGAGAGGTCACAATTTTTGGTGTGTACTTCTCCCCCAACCGGAGTCTGGCAGACTTCGAGGTCTTCCTTAACAACTTGGAGGCCTCGATACGGCGGATGTCATCTAGTCGCATCCTTGTGATGGGAGACTTTAACGCAAAGTCGACTGCGTGGGGGTCCCCTCGCACGGATGCCCGAGGAGAGGCGGTCCAGGAATGGGCTAATGCGGCGGGCCTCTGTCTATTAAACAGAGGCACCGCTTATACGTGTGTGCGACGGCAGGGGGGGTCGATAGTGGACCTTACGTTCGCTACCCCTGCCCTTGCCGCACGAATAAGGGGCTGGCGTGTCCTGGAGGGAGTTGAGACTCTATCGGACCATTTCTACATCCGTTTAGAGGTCTCCTCCCTCCGGGGAGCCGGTAGGGGTCATCGCCTGCTGGCGGGCGGAGCTCCTCGCTTTCCGCGGTGGGCCTTGGGACGGCTGAATCGGGACCTATTGGAAGAGGCAGCCATAGTGCAAGCCTGGCTGTCTCCAGCACCCCTGCCGGGGGAAGTAGACGCCGGGGCTGTCTGCTTTCGCGACAGCATCCAAGCTGTCTGCGATGCGGCCATGCCCCGTGTGCGAAACCCGACTCCAAGGACGGGGGTCTACTGGTGGTCCCAGGAGCTGGCAGACCTCCGTGCGGCCTGCATTCGTGCCCGGAGGTCTTACACTCGCAGCCGAGGCCGTCGCCACCGCGATGAGCTAGAGGAGGGCCGACTGTACGAGGCGTACCGCAACGTGAAAGCGACTCTGCAGTTGGCCATCTGCCGTGCCAAGGAGCAGGCGAAGGAGGCGATGCTGGAAGGCCTTGACTGTAACCCTTGGGGGCGCCCTTACCGCGCGGTGCTAAATAAGCTTCGCGCGCGGGGCTCCCCCCTTACAGAAACCCTTCAACCCAATTTTCTCTCCCAGGTGGTCGAGGAACTATTTCCTAACCGGGAAGAGCACGTGTCCCCGATGATAGCCCCAGTGGGAGGCCGACATCAGGTGGACTCCATTGTGCCCCGGGTCACAGATGTGGAGATGAGGGCGGTTCTCTTGCGGATCCGCTCCAAGAGGACTGCCCCCGGACCTGATGGTGTACCGGCGCGAGCCCTCGCACCGGCCCTCGACCACTTAGGTGTCCGCCTTAGGGAACTTTTCGACGCGAGCCTGGTGTCGGGACGGTTCCCTGAGTGCTGGAAGGAGGGAAAGTTGGTTCTGTTGGCCAAACCGGGACGGCCTCCAGAATCGGTCGCGGCCTACAGGCCCATTGTGCTGCTGGACGAGGCGGGGAAGATGCTAGAGAAGATCCTCGCTACCCGCATCGTCCAGCATTTGAGTACGGTTGGACCCGACTTGTCGGATGCCCAGTTTGGATTTCGGCAAGGGCGTTCGACGGTCGGGGCTGTTATGTGCCTGAAGGCCGCGGCCGAGGAGGCGGTCGCCGGTGGTGGCGTGCTGATGGCGGTGTCCTTGGACATCGCCAACGCTTTTAACAGTCTGCTATTCAGCTGTATCCGGGAGGCGCTCCGGTATCACGGAATGCCTTTGTACCTGGATCGGCTGGTGGCAGACTACTTGAGAGGAAGGAGTGTCCTCCTCGAAGTCAGTGGTCAAGTTTGGCGGCGGCCCATGTCGTGCGGTGTCCCGCAGGGCTCCGTTCTTGGTCCGCTCCTGTGGGACATCGGGTTTGACTGGGCCCTCCGTGGTGTCCTACCCCCCGGGCTGAACGTCATCAGCTATGCTGACGATACTCTCGTCACAGCCCGAGGGGGTAACTTCGACGAGGCGGCCCGCCTGGCTACCGTGGGGGTATCCCAGGTGGTCGGGCGTATCGAGGCGCTAGGTTTGCGGGTGGCTCTCTCCAAAACGGAGGCTCTAGTTTTTCATGGGCCCCGTCGCAAGCCACCCAGTGGCGCCTCGATAGTGGTGGGCTCGGTTCGTGTCCCAGTCCAGGCCCATATGAGGTACTTGGGCCTGGTACTGGAAGGGCGATGGCGTTTCGACGAGCACTTCAGCCGTCTCGCGCCGAGGCTCGTTGGCGCTGCGTCCGCTCTTGGACGGCTCTTGCCAAACTTGGGCGGGCCCAGCGTTGGTTGTCGGCGGCTCTACACGGGGGTTGTCCGGTCGATGGCGCTTTACGGGGCACCGGTATGGGTGGACTCCTTGACCGCCCAGTGTAGGAATCTCTTGCAGAGACCGCAGAGAGTCATGGCGGTTAGGGTCATACGCGGATACCGCACGGTGTCGGTCGATGCAGCCTGCGCTTTGGCCGGAACTCCCCCGTGGGATTTGGAAGCGGAAGTGCTCGCCGAGGCATATAAAGTGATTTCGGCTGTGCGGGAGGAGACGGGTGTTCGTCCCCTCCCTGAGGTCCTAACTGACACAACGAACCGAGCCCGCCAGGGCGTATTTCATAAATGGAAGGCGCGGCTGGAGGTGCCCTTAGCCGGATTCAGAACCGTTGGGGCCCTCCAGCCGGTGTTGGAGCGGTGGGCAGGGCGGCAGCATGGGACCCTTTCTTTCCGACTAGTGCAGGTGTTGTCAGGGCACGGTTGCTTTGGCAAGTACCTGCACACGGTCGCAAGGAGGGAACCGAGTCCCATCTGCCACCACTGCGGGTCTATTGAAGACACGGCGCAGCACTCGCTCGAGGCTTGTCCTGCCTGGGCGGTGCAGCGCCGTGAACTCATCAACGTTGTGGGTATTGACCTTTCTCTGCCGGCCGTGATTAAAGCCATGGTCGACAGCAAAAGGAACTGGATAGCGGTCGCATCCTTCTGCGAGGATATTATCTCGCAGAAGGAAGCGGCGGAGCGGATCCGTGAGGAAAGTATCCTTGCGGATCCGAGCCGCCGCCGGCGGCCCGGGCATCGCAGGCGCGCCTATGCGCGCCTGATGCCACCGTAGTGAAGGCCGCGGGCGGGAGAACGGGGATCTCCCGTCCGTCAGCCATTAGGTCGAAGTGATGTCCTCTGTTGTGCCGGGGCGTCACCCAGAAGTCGTCGCCCACAGACATTCCTTGCCTGCGTTGGGCACTGCTGGGTGGGTCACTGATGTAGTTTCCGTTCCAGCGACCCACCCACCACTCAAGGCAGCGAGCTGGCACACCGTGGTGGGTTTAGTTGGTAGTACCCGGGACATTCCATCTTCTCCCGGGTGAGCCCGACATAACCTCTCCGCTCCCCTTTTCCGCGGAAAGGTATGCGTCAAAGCATTCCCCCACGATAAAAAAAAAAAAAAAAAAGGTGTCTGAGTAGTGGATGTTAGGAATCGCCGGACTATAGAGCAAGTGTCGATGATAACAGATTTCTGTAGTTTTATGTATGAATTTTTATGTAAGTCTAATTCTTTTAGTGATGTATGTAATGACTTTGGAATGAGTCCTGTAGATGAAATTATGATTGGAATAATTTTAACTGTATGCTGATGCCACATTTGTTTTATTTGATCTGCTAATGGTATATATTTTTGAATTTTCTCCGTGTATTTTTTTCTAATATTTTCAGAGTTTGGTATTGATATATCTATTAGGTATGTGATTTTTTCTTGTTTGAGTGTAAGGGTGATGTCTGGTCTATTATTTGTAGTTGTTTTGTCTGTTATAATGTCTCGATCCCAGTAAAGTTTAGCGTGTTCGTTGTTTAGTACGTTTTTTGGTTTATATTTATAATATGGTTCTGTTTTATCTTCTAGTTTATATTTTATAGCTAAGAGTGAATGAATTTGTTTTGCAACATTATTGTGTATTTCTGTGTATTGTTTGTTCGCTAAAAAGGGGCATCCTCCTGTGATATGGTCTATTGTTTCTTGATTTGTGTTACATAACCTGCACCTGTCTGATACTACTGTAGGGTCTTTTATTATATATTTTTGATAGTTCTTTGTTTTTATGATTTGGTCTTGGATTGCTACCATAAATCCTTCTGTTTCTTTATATATGTTTCCTCTATATAGCCACGCGTTTGATGCTTCTTTATCTATATATTCCTGTTGTAGTTGGTTTGGGTATTTTCCATGTAAAGATTTTTGTTTCCAGCTTGTAATTTTCTGATCATCTGTTATGTGGTCTTGCATAATATTAAAATTGTTATCATTTAGTTTTAATGGTGTACCTGATGTGGGAGTGTATGTGAGAGAGTTGTGAATGTGACTATCAGTGACTTTATCATGCATATATGTGCGAATGTCGTGTATCTGTTTATTATGTAAGTTTTTAATATCAACTAGTCCTCTGCCTCCTAACTTTCTTTTAAGATTTAATCTTTCTGTAGCTGAGTGGATATGGTGTATAAGGTGTTTATTGCATGTTGTTCTAGTTACTCTATTTAGCCGATCTAAATCTGTAGCTGACCATTTAATAATACCGAATGAGTAGGTTAAGACAGGAACTGCGTATGTGTTAATTGCTTTTATTGTATTTCTACCTGATAACTCTGTCTTTAATATTTTATTTAATCTATCAATATATTTTATTTTCAGTTCTTCCTTTATCTTACTATGATCTAATCCTACACTTTGTGCATATCCTAAGTATTTATATGTATCTGTTATTTCCATTTTATCAATAAGTAAATTCTGCTGTGAATGTAGTATGTATGGGTCAGTTTCGTTGTGTTTTCCTTTAATTATGCTATTTATTTTACATTTATCTGTTCCTAACTTCATTTTAATGTCTGAGTTAAAACTTTCAGTTAGTTCTAAAAGTCGGTTCATTTGTTGCCTATTAGCGGAATATAGTTTGATGTCGTCCATGTATAATAAATGTGATATTTTTATGTTACTTTCTCTGTGTATTATGTATCCTTGTCCAGACTCATTTAAGATTCGAGATAATGGATTTAAAGACATACAAAACCAAAGAGGACTTAAAGAATCCCCTTGGAATATACCTCTAGCTATTTTTATTAGATTGGACTTCATTGATCCTTTTTCTGTTTTTATATGGAGCACTGTAGTCCAGTTTTGCATTGTCTTACAAAGGAACTCTACTAATTTAACATCTATCTTATATATTTTTAAAACTTGAAGTAACTATGAATGGGGTACACTATCAAATGCCTTTTGATAATCTATGTATGCATAATAAAGATTTCTGTGAGACTGCTTGACCTGATTATGTATTTCGGTATCTATAACTAATTGTTCTTTGCACCCCCTTGAACCTTTCCTACAACCTTTTTGTTCTTCTGCTATAATTTTATGTTGTGACAAATGTGTGTTTATTTTGTATGAAATTATAGATGTAATTTGTATAGTGTTGGTAAGCATGTTATTGGTCGGTATTTAGCGGGATTTTTGGTATCTAAATCTTTTGGCTTTAAGAAAGTATTACCTTGTGTAAGAAACATGGGTAGTGTGTTCGGTTCTTGAATGACTGCGTTGAAGGCATTTGCAATATGTTCATGGGTAGCTACAAAATATTTTAACCAGTAGTTCTGTATTTTATCAGGGCCAGGTGTTTTCCAATTCAGGGTCTTTTTTATTGCTGATTCTACATCTAATTTATCTATTACAACTTTTGCCATCGGATCTAAATGTTGATTTTCTTCTATTTCCTCTTTAATCCAGGCTGCTTCAGAGTTATGTGTTACTTGCTTTGACCATATATTCTCCCAGAATGTCTGTACTTCCGTAATGTTAGGTGGATCTTTAATGCACACTTCTGTATTAAAATTTCTATAAAACAACTTTTGGTTGGTATTAAATGTTATATTATCTCTATGCCTCTGATTAGATTTTTTGTACCTACGTAATCTTTTTGATAAAGCTTGTAATTTTTGTGTCTTTTTGTCCATAGTTTTAACTGCTGCTTCTTTATTTTTGTAAAGTCTTTCCATTTTTATTTTATTTCTTATTGATAAGTTGTCCCTAATAAACTGGTTTAATCTTCCTATTTCTTTTCTCAGTGTAGTAATATTGGTTTCGATGCGCATTTCCCATGCTGGTTTACTGTCATTTTTACGTCTTGGTTCAGTTTCTGTATTTTTCTTATAATTATGAGTTGTTATTACTGTCAGAGCTGCATAATATATGAGATCCTGTATTTCGTCAATAGTCGGTTGTGTGTTGTTTATTAATTGATTGTGTATCAGCTGATTTAGTATTTTTACTGTAGTTTTAGATTTAGCCGTTATTTTTAATTTTGGTAAGTTTGGGCGTGTAGTGGGATCTGTTCCTTTATATTTTGTTATTATTTCATTAAATAAATGCTCTAGTTGCTCGGGACAGTCTGTATCTTCAGTTAAAACGGTTTCATTATTTGATGTTTGGGTCTGTGTGTATGGTGTTGGTGATAACGTCAATGATGATATTAACTGCATATCAGTGTCTGTTGTTTGTGAATTTATAGGTAATGTTTGTTCGAGGTGTGTTGATAGATTATATGGGTTTAGTTGTTGTGCATCTGTATTAGCTTGTGGATTATTTGTATTTGTTATTGTAGTTGAGTGATTTGTGTTAGATTGATTTAATTCTGTAGGCGTGGGGACACGTAAATTTTCTGCAATTTCTTTCTTAATTCTTTCTCTTTCTACGGTTGAAATTCTATTATTACGATGTATAACACGTACTTGATCGGCTAATCTTTGCTCTGATATGATATGCAGGTCTGGGAAAATTTCTATGAATTTAGTGTAAAGTGTTGGGCGATATCCTGTAAGGTTTGTTTCGCAATTTGTAACAGTGTAGTAGCAGCGAAGTAATTGTCGATTAACTTCATCAGTCCATTTCATTCGCTGCCGGTCTCTGCCAGCAAGGGTGGTTACAGGTAGCATGTCCTGCAAAACACTTCTTGCTGATTCATGTGGAGTGTCTATTGCGGGTGTGTTTCTTGTTTCGGCTGTAGTAGATTGGATGGTCGTGACCCGCCTGCTCAATCTACGACCACTGACGGTTCGCATGCTACCACGTCCAGCGCCAGCTCCAGACGTGCCCTGGCGGTCCCCAGGCAGCGGTCCTATACGTGTATTCCTAACTGAATTCTCCATGTTGTATGGGTGTCCAGTGCCATGTTAGCCGCGCCCGTAATAAATAGTATGCATCGCGTGTCCGCCCCCCACGTGAGTCAGATGTTCGACTCGGACTTATGGTTGGATTTGGGGGGCTTATTATTATTATTATTATAGTATTGCCGGCATAGCTTATTTTGGCTTGGTTTTATCTTATCTTATCAAGTACTCAATAGTCTCACACGGTTGTGACGTATTATATTGTTTTAATTATTATGTTATAATTACATATTTACATTTGATTATTTCTATAATTAATAAATATCATTGTTATTTGTTACTGTACTAATTTTACACCTTAAAATGTAATTAATCGATATTTAACTCTCCATTTGATACATTGATAAAAATATATAAATAAGGTAGGAGATTAACAAATATTCATTCTTGTTACAGCTGTCAGTTAGAACGTTACGCTGCTGAAACATATACTGGTTGTGTAAAAAGTATCTCGGCGTTTCATTGTGCAAGAACCACGACTGCGTAATACTTATTACCTTTATAACTGTATCTCATATATTTCATAGACCTTAGTGCTATCAATGTTCAGTTTCTCTAATAGAACACAAAGTGATCGAGGCTATATGTAACAAGTAGAGCAAGTAGAAAGAGTAAGAAGCTCCCGTCTATTGTCCTAAGTATCAAGCCGTCAAAGTATCGTTAAGTTAATTATCTAGAAGCTTTGCCAAAGCATTTTTTTTTTAAATTATCAATAATGATCTGAGTCCAGTACAAAAAGGAACGTATATGTTATATTAACAAAATATATCAAATGAGTATGAATAAAGCACCATCCTATCTCTTTACACAACGGAGATAAACCCAAAACATTACCCCGTCCCAAAAAGCGTATCATCACATCCACTTAATTTGATATCCCAGGAAACGCTACCTTTATTGTACGCTCTCGTAACACGTCAAATAATTGTGAATCCTCAGAACTGGGATTACGTATTATGCCATCAGATAAAATATACGTTTAAATATTAAAATCGCATTGGAATGCCTTAGAATCCAAAATGTCACCGCAGCTAATTAAACTTGGCTCAGCTTGTTTTCAAAGGATTGTAGGCTTTAGTCCAATTATAATAAGGATTGTGAGGGTAAGATATGTGAGTTTGAGATGTGAAACGAAGACTTGACATAATTGCGACCGTGCCCGGAAGTTAATTGCGTGTTCGTTGTCAAGTCTCGGATGATTCAGGACAGGCGGTTTTCTGAGAGTGAAAGCCTTATAAAAGTTAATAATTTAATCTATTAATATTTGCTTATGTTCCTTCTGAGTATTTGCTTGGAGCGGTACTTTTGTTTTAATGGAGTTGAATTAAGTTTTTGAGTTTTCTTCGGTTAATTGAGATTTTTGTTATTCGGCTGCTACGCTGCGATTTTTGATTTTTGTGATTTTAGTTATTTTGCTTCATCGAACTACCGATATTGTTGGAATGTATGAGATATACTAACATAGTACTTTGAATTTTATTGTATTTAGGGCTGATTTTTCAATCGTTAGATAACTTTTATCTGGGGAATATGTTTGACATTTTGACAGCTTTTGTACAGAAAATATGTCAAACCGCCAAGTTTATTCCTTAGATAAAAATTATCTGACGATTGAAAAATCGGCCCATAATGTATAAGCCTAAAAGAAAAAGATGGTAAGGGTAAAGTATGCTAGTCGAAATTTTCAAACAGGTGTTTGTCAAATATTGGTACAACTGACGCATGAATATAACTATTTGTGGATTATAGAAGCACTAGATTTTACCTGTGGCTTTACTGATGTACGGTACCCTATCTCCTTTTCTGTTCTCCAGACAATGTGCATGCGAAATTTTATGATAATCGGTCGAGTAGTTAAGGCGTGCTAGCGTAACAAACAAACAAACTCACATTCGCATGTATAATATTGAGTTAAGATTTTATTAATCATCTAGCGATCAACTAGACTAGATTATTAAAAAACACGAATTACATGCATAGATAATGCAAAACCAACTTTACTTTTACCAGCATTCAAATAAAATAACTGCAAAGACTCTTAGCATCAAAAGTCATCTAACACCACGTTTTGCTGCGTCTACTTTTTTCCGAGAGTCAAGGCTTCCACTCATAGGGGTCGAGAGGCTGACGGCGCACCCTTAATTGCCCAACGACCACGCGTGATAATTTACCACAAAAAATACTGCCAAAGTTACTCCACGAATGTTATTACTTGACTATATTTCCTTTTTTTATTTCTATGCATTTTTATATGGGCTGTAAAAATGACATAAACGTACATGAATATAATTATATGTGCTGAAATAAAACATATTTTATTTTTAACCTACTTTTATAAAAACATATTTTTACTAAGCTAGAAGTGCTTTGTGCTGCCTAAATTATTTTAATATATAGCTAGCGTCAACTTGAGACTTAATAAAAATTAAGATGACTTTTTAATTAAAATAGTTGCGAAGTTAGTTTTTTACATACTTTGGGAAGTATATTTTTCTGAGTAACTGAAAACTCTATAGAATTCAGGATAAATAGGAGAGAAAGTGTTACACAGGGATAAAAATATATCTTATGTAAAATATAAAAAAAAACTTTTGTATATAATTTCATCATCATGTCAGCCAAAAGACGTCCACTGCTGGACATAGGCCTCCCCCAAGGTATAAAATTTACTTATAAGTTAAAACAGCCGATAAATGTAAAAATGCAATGTTGTTATTTTACAAACGTGATAACTTTTTACGTCAATTCGATTAATTAGCTTATATACATATAGTTTCGCCCCGATATCGCATAATGGTCTCAGGTTGATTCACAGGTCGGGCAAAGTCTTATGTGGAGAACCACAGAAGGCACAGAAGAATCTGTCAAGACATTCTCAGTACAAAGTCTGGGAATGTGGCCAGTTAACAGCAATAGGCTGGTCCTGTATTACGTGGGACCTGGAACCATAGCTGGTGAATAGTAGGTATTTAATAATCGCTGCCAATCTTTTCAGGCATACAGACGTTAGACTATATACGTATTTATAGAGATACTGTGACGGGTTGGGGGCCTTCTGCGCTCACCCACAGTCAGCATAAAGTTGTCAAAGCCATCTGAGGCCAACAAATAACACACACACATAAAAACACATACATAAAAAAGAGGTACTGTGTTTACCTAGCACATATACTTTTCTCAAAATAACTATAGTAAAATGATTTTTTAAGCAATGAGTGCTTTCACTGGTCTCGATATATATAAATTAGTTGCCCAATACTTCACTGACAGAGGCTCTGGACATCAAGCCGTCTGCACAATGGCCTCTACATTACCTACCCTTATTATATCAGTGAAAGGTACCTCTCTGCTTATTGATGATATATTTTTTTCATGTTTGACGTTGAATCCAAAAATGTGTATAATATAATAGATTAGTGAGTCATTATTAAAGTGAAAAGGTTTAAATATTTAGTGCAACTTATTCATCTATAACATTGGTACATTAAAAATAATCATTATTAAAATATCAAACTAAGTTAAAGTATCAAATATCAAACTAAACTGCACACAATGGTTTAAGTATGCACCTTTCCATGTTGACTATAGAGGGTTGAATCACCACAGATATGGATTTATTTAAAGACCAAAGAGCACTCACTCTTTTGTTCGTTGTTTTAGTTTTTATAAAGTTTTCCGTGATAGAATTAATATTCCACTGCGGAATGGAGGTAGTAATTAATAATTAGAAAAAAAATATTTAGTGCTAGTCTGTATTAATCTACACACACTTTACTTTTTGATGTAACATATGGGTATAATATATGATATTGTATTTAATATTTTTGTATTCGCACCTTATGCTTAGATGATGGTTTACATTCGCTGTTTTAAAAGTCACTTGACGAATACTCCTGCCGTAAGGTTTTTAGACTTCCTAAAAGGCTATGTTTTAAGCTTTACCTTTTGTTTAATGGTATCTTACACATGCTCTTTTAAATCGAATGCCGAACTATTGCAAAGCGCGTTATACATTGTGGATTATTTTTCAATATCTCGATGTTTTCTCCAATACAGCAGGCATATTATTTTCTTTTATTTTACAAGCATGCCACTAGGGCTCAAATGCATCGTGGAGGACTTTATAAACATACAATTAATGGACACAAAGTATTCAGAGT
Organism: Catocala sponsa; assembly: GCA_963564715.1. Taxonomy (NCBI): domain Eukaryota; kingdom Metazoa; phylum Arthropoda; class Insecta; order Lepidoptera; family Erebidae; genus Catocala; species Catocala sponsa. The sequence continues at coordinate 15,569,322 of OY751333.1, forward strand.
CAGAGCAATCAATGGTGGATCAAGCAACAATGCCAAGAACAAATTATGTTGTCAATATTTTTAGTGGTCGTTCGTACGAGTACGTTTTCGTACGTCTCATACAAACAGAAGTTCTCCGTCTTTGATTTATTTTCTGTATCATTAGAATCTTTAAGTAAACCTCTAATTAATTAATATTCATCATATATAATATCATTACTAATTTTTTTATCTAATGGCTATACCTGTTGACAAATTCTAATTTTATATATTTTATCAGTGAAAAATTTACTTGATAGAGTAAAGTTAAATTATAATTTAAATATGTAACATTGTTCTGTATGTTCCCCAAATATATAAGTATATAAATAAATAAGTCATTGTCCCATGCGATAGTATGCCAGTAGAAGCAGCGATGCAACTATGTCTGAGCTGTTTATGGAATATGGTACCATATTTAGGGTTAAAATTTGCCTTCCCTGTCATACCCCGCGTGAGGTGAAGTGTTTTCAACTAACACTTCCGGCCTCACATATACTGCTAGTTCGGGTACATCTTAACCACTATATGTACATTAAAACCTATTATCGTCTTATAATTTAATGAATAATTTTATAATCAAGTATCTAAATAGTTATTTCATAATTATTTCTTTATACTTAATTATATTTATTAGCTTTGCGCCTTCCGCTTGTCAGCTTTCGGCGCGATTAATAAATAGTACGTATTGTTACTGATATCTGTACTTTTACACTGTCAAATAATCAATTTTATAATCATTTTATTTTTACTATGTAGGTATGATATAATGATTAAGCTATTAGATTCTTACTCATTTTGGGTTAGGCATAATATTGTACACCGGCGCCTCTGTTTCCGGTGTAATATATCCTTAATGTTATATAATCCTGTATTATTAAATAATAATTGTATGTAAATAATCATCAGAATAATTAAGATAATGTTTACCTATTGAGTTTGTGAATTTAGTATTAAATTAGGTCAAACGTTTGTATAAATACCGGCGGATAGAATATATTGTGGCATTCATATTCTAACTGTTGAAACGTGCATTCAAAGATAATATAAGTTATTTTCCGTACAACTTATGTCTTCATTGTCGCCGCCCCCTGACTATCCACGTTTACAGAAGTTTTTGTTGTAACATTAACTATAGTATTAATACATAACAAAACGTAATAAAACCTTTTTAAAACGTTCTACCTAGGTGGTTTATATAGTAACTCGATTTGATTCCGATATACTTCGAATTTTACGATGCTGGTCGACGAAGAGGCTGCCGGCTACTACAGAAGCACAGTCCGTTCGATTTCACGTTGTTCTCTTCAAAGTTCGAGTGTTTACTATGTTTGCTTTTATATTTTCTTGACCAGTAACTAATATGATGTAATCATTTAATAGATATAGCATTAAAGCAAACGTCTCGAGTTTGATGCCAAGGCATGCTCCATTGCTTTTCGAAGTTACGGGCGAAGTTGCTTTAATGGTAGAGGAAATCACGGAGAGGAAATTTGCATGACTAAGAGTTCTCCATGATGATATCAAATATATGTGAAATCTGCCAATCCACACTGGGCGAGCGTTGTTCATTGTGTCCAGCAGATTATATATTAGGGCCGATATTATTATTTTTATACATTTATTTCATAATTATCATTTACAACACGTATCTGCTACTAGCAATATGTCCAGCAAGATGTGGAAATGTGTGTCTTATATAGTTTGGTACGTTTTAAGATACGTTAAGGGGCCGCTCACTCACTGTGAGTGAGGCACACACCATGCCGACAATATTGCTAGCTAAGGCTCACATCTGACTTGGCGTGACTTTTAAGTCACCTGCCGCCTGCTTTGTAGTCGCACAGGAGAGGGCTTAAAAGCTTTTGACGTTGAATTTTTATTACAGTTTGAAGTCACACATGACTAGAAATTGGTAGAGCTAAGTAGGTGGTCTTTGTTTGTGGTGTCGTCAGGCCATCACATTAATAAGAGTAATTTTAACAAATTAATTTATTTGCGATGTGCACGATACGATCCTTATATATAACCACATCTTTAAGTTACATAAAAAATATTGCCTCGATGGCGTAGTGGTAATGAATGCTACTGATGTGCGTGAGGGTTCGAAGAAACCAATCGTGTGAAGTATACTTGGAGTATTCTGTTGTGTATGTATAGAAAAACCATCACGCACATATTTTAAGGGACTCTTATTTAATTATATTGGACACATTGATGTCCAACGGCGGTTGGTTAGTGCCTGTTCGTAGGTACCTCTTGTTGTAAGTACGTCGGCCTTTGCGAAAATCAAATCTATAATTTCATTTTCAAATTTATTTTCGCAACGCAAGCAGTTACGTTCAAAAAGATTGTAAAATAAACTCGAGCTTTCAATGTGTAGCAATGCATAGTCGAGTGCATCCGGCTTTGGTCCAGTCTCCTCTGCACCGTAATCCAGTTTCTACCGCAATTTGCAGACGGTGCAAAAAAAATCTTTCAAAGTTAATGCCTCTATATAATTATTATGTGCAACTTTTAATCTATTACTTGCTGGAATACCATAAATCATTGCAAAGCAATTGGGTTCAGCTGCCGGTGGCGGGCCACTAAGGCTAAACTTAAGTATATAGGTTAGATATGGTATAAGATATATCTTGCTGACTAAATTAGCCATGAAATACTTAAGTAATGCAGCACAGCAGTGTAAAGTAGGTAAAATAACGAAACATTTATTAATGCTACAGAATATTTTTATGAGTTCTGTGATTAATACCAAAAACGACATTTAATTTGAACCCTGTAACGAAACCACTAAAGTCCATACCTACCTTCGCGTAAGAAGATTTATTATTCTGTCACTTTCCATTTAATACAAAATAAGAAAAACAGGTATATATAGATATACACAGGAATATTTTTTATTCCTGTGTTATGTAGACAAACTAAATTAACCTGATGATTTAAATGGCGTTATGATTTGTAAATAGAAATCTTCATATTCTCTCAATATCACGGATAATATAAATCACAAAAATACATAACACAGGGGAAGACGCCGCCATAGCCAATGTATTTGTTTACAGTATGAATACGCCAGATCGATTACTCTCTTAAAGAAGGTGACCTTAAAAGTAGTAGCACTGTTACTATGTATCGCCCATTAATTAACTCATTAACTGTTTCGGAGATTCATATTTCTACCGCTCCGATTTCTTACCTCTAACTAGAGATGGAAATCTCTAATTCGTTTTACTAGTTATCCAAGACGCGCGAATGGTATCCTAGGTATTTCAACCGATCATTATCGCCTGAACAATTTGCCCTACGTTTACCATTTTTGAGTAAAACAAAGACAGCCCAAATGCATTGGCTAAAGCTACACAAATTAAACCTCAATTATTACTAAAAAGAGATTGGTTATATTATCGAAAATAGATAGAACCATATAATATTCTCCAAACCGAATGACAGTCATGGTGGCCAATCTTAACGAAGACTGGCCATCTGCGCAGGATATATCATAGTGCACAAATGTGTGCGTGAACACAAGTGCGCTCTTTGTTTCCTAACTCTAATGATCCGATGGGTCGGTAATCCGACCGGAGAGAGATCAGGCCCAGAGCCAACGGCTTTACGTGAATTCTAAGGCCAATGGGTGTCTAATACCGGCAACTGCCTAACTCCGCGCTGCTATTGATTGCGGGCTGATATTCTCTCTTAACTAATAACTTTGTTTTTGGCCCGATCTGGGATTCGAACCCGAGACCTCATGCACAGCAGTCGCATTCACTACCGCTGCGGAATGGAGGCAGTAAAATTATTATAAGTTACATATATTTACTTGATAATCAAGCAAATCAATATCAGCTGAAAAAATACCACTGTATAGCTTACGCAGACATATTAAGCGAGTATATAAATAAAAAAAAAACTTCTAAGAATTGTACTCAAATGTAAATGCACCTTCAATACCTCTTTATTCCAATTAAAAGATTGGACCTATCTCAAATAAATAGTATAGAAGAGACAGGAACAAAAACCTCACGTATGGACTGTTCGAATATCTGTTCTTTCTTTTAAAAGAGATTTTCTGTCGCCTATTCTGATTAATACGCTTTCTCGCATCCTTAATCTAATTAATGCAGTGTCATTACAGTCGCTTTTGGCAATGCGGATAGATTTGTTTTATTTCAATTCAGAGACATTCTCGTACTAAGGTAACCATTAGTGAAACGACCTGTGCCGTTTATTTAGTGATGCAATGTGATCGCATGTGCACCTACAGAGAGAAGTTAGTTAGTTACCCAGTTCAGGTTAGTATTAATCCCACCAAAAACATAAATGTAAAAAAGGAGAGCCAAGTTCAATACAAAAATTATGCTTCGCTGTGGGCTTCGCCGCAAAAAGAATTGAGATCTAAATGAGTGCCAAGTTCTATGCAAAATCCAAATATGTATTTATAGGAACAAAATAACATTATGAACAAGTATTAAACTCTATTTCTTTGCTTTATTGGATACCTATAAGAATTGCTGTTATGTAAAAATGTGAGATCTTAAAGTAGGTTAGATTTGACTTGGCCAGTTTTCATTACATCAGTCATTTCATAAAGTTATTCAACATATACCTATACATTTTTTTAAATTCTGATAAAGCCTGGCCAAGTCAAATCTAACCTACTTTAAGATCTCACATTTTTAAATAACAGCAATTGTTATAGGTATCCAATAAAGCAAAGAAATAGAGTTCAATACTTGTTCATAATGTTATTTTGTTCCTATAAATACATATTTGGATTTTGCATAGAACCCTGGCATTCATTTAGATCTCCATTCTTTTTGCGGCGAAGCCCACAGCCAAGCATAATTTTTGTATTGAACTTGGCTCTCATTTTTTACATTTATGTTTTTGGTGGGATATCATTACTTTTTGTAAAGAAAACTAGGCAGGTATTTAGATTTAATGTTTTTTCTTGCGTTTCCGCTGCATGGTTTTCTTTTTTATGCTATTGTCTACATGGGGACACCACTTATTTTTTTATTTAACGTTGTTTTTATATTTCTGTTATATAGCAAATATAATAATACATATATTGGGATAGTTTCAAATATCTGATTGTAACGGTTCCAACGCTACAATATATTTTTTTTTGTATGGCGACCCGCCCTCTTTTTTAACTTTTTTTATTTTTAGATTTTTTCCTACGCTTACACACAATTACCGAGCTGGATTCCAAATTTCATCCTTCTAGGTCATCTGGAAGTAGGTTAGATTTAGGTATTATATGTCATAATATTGTCTTCTGTTTACGCGAATGTTATTCATTGAAATTAAACTACTATATACGGATTTTATCGCGTTGTTTATTTGACACTGTTACAAAATTTTTTGAAAAACTGTTACACTACTATAATCACTATTAAACTTTACAAATTTTTAAGCTATTTAAATTATTGAAACTATTAAAACTATTTATACTATTACTATACTATTATACTATTTAGATTTATTTTTACACTTTCCCCGACGTTTCGGTTGCTTTTCAGCAGCCATGGTCACGGGGAGACAGTGTCAAATAAACAACGCGATAAAATCCGTATATAGTAGTTTAATTTCAATATTATATGTCAGTCAGTCAGTGCTAAAATTTACAACTTTTTGACCTTCATATCTTTATAACCGTTTGAGCTAACTTCATGAAATTTAGGCTTCTAGATGTCCTTATGGATATAATTAAACACACGTAGTTTTATGTGTTTACATTAAAGAGGTTTTGAGTTATAGAAGGGTCAAAAGTGGCACCAAGTGGTTCGTGTAATATTACACTCGGCGCTGGCTAGCCAGTTCCTTTGCTTGAACTTGGCTTGACACGCTGCGGCGTGTCTAGATCAGTATAAATTCATATTGTCCAAATACATCCGTTTCCTTCCTGGGATTTATTTGTATACATAATTTCAAAATATCTAACCCGTCCGTAACACAGGCGTCATTCTAAAAATTTAATACAATTTTATTTTTTTATGTTATTCTGTCTTTTTATGTTTTGAGGTAAACAACATACACACTCACATCTTAATGTCCTTGAATGGGCAAGACACAGTGCACTGTTGCTTTTAGGTACTATTATATATACCCACATTTTGACAAACTAGTATATTTTTGGCCCACATGAAAAAGGGCGATTTGATTACTGTCTCCACTAAGCACATTGTCATATGCCATGCTATCTACATTTTGCTCACAAAGTTCGGACAACGCACAAACTCAAGCCAGTTACCTCAATTAGTATCTAATCATATTTACTTGTATTCTAATTGAAATAGTACATGATAATATTTAAAATTTGTATTAATATATGTATTAATTGCAACGGAAAAACTAAATATTTAAGAAAAAATCTCAAATAGCATTATTTTATAATGAACGATCTTCCATTTCGCATTTACATCACCTAATGTTGTATTCGACAATTGTCTTCTAATTGAGTTAACTGTTGAGCAGAAATGTAAATCACTATATATTTTAGCTATTGGCAAATCATACTATCTTTACTGAAAACATTTTACAATTCTATTAAATAAATCCTTTTCAACACAATCGGACCCAGTGCCTCGCGATGTCATCTGAAATATTTTTCTAGATAGCTGTCGTCGCGATATGTATCTAAAGGAATGCACCGGAATATAGGAGGAGATATAAATTTATATTGGAGTGTCCATTGTAGTGTTATGAACCACGAAGATTTGTGTGACCCGCGCCAAGAAACTACAATGGGTTTTAAATCCTTTCTGCAATATTATTGGCGCGTAAATCTCATAGATAAAATAGTGGATACCTTGCAAAGATGGGTCCGCATTATAAAAATATATCCGGTATTTTACGTTCCCAAGGAAACTTCGTTTTTATTTTATTTTATTCTGGGGCTTGTTTATCTATAGATAGAGTTTTAATTTAAAAATTTCAATAGGCCAGTTATGCTTTAAATCACAGACGCAATTTTGATATCGGGGTATGTTTTCTTTATTTAATTTGCCCACCAGTGCAGACGCTCGCGTCAAGAAAAAAAAGATCGTGATCTTTATATGCATTATGTCTCCAAATGGTTGAGCTGGCAACTTCAATGAGCTGGCAAGTTAAAATAATCGTTACGTGGTTTTATTGGCTTTGGGCATCTAAGCGACGATAAAGACCAGCAGTTCTACTGATGTACGCGTTCATGGTCATAACAGCTGTATTCGCCTGGTATTGCAGGAGTTATACAAAGGACATACAGCTAAGCTGAGGTAAGGGAACAGATAGTCTGGGCCCTAAGTTGCAACAGACTATCTATCAGAACTTGGCGACTAGAATAAAAGCAATGCTTGATAGTACCAACATACTCGGAGCCAACATTAAGTGAGGAATTCCAGATTACACAGAATTCTGTTAACAACCGGACAGAATCAATATTAATATAATATAATATAATATAATCTATATCTTTGGCTTTATATAATGAAGCTAAAGGGATTCTTAGCTTTTAGTTTGAACGCGCCAATTTCTTAAACTAGGTATCAGTCGGATTTGAAAATAACTCTCAATTCTTGAGATCGGTTATAGACTATGCAACATCATCCTTCGAGTCACGAAAACGGAGCATTAATCATAAACGGAGGACAGCTTGTACAAACATAATAAGTTTCTTACTGTAAATTTGTACTACAATTGATATTATATGTATAATAATGATGATTTAAAAAGCTAAAGGTATACAATAGGCAAATAAATTATTGCACCAGATCAAAAAAGTATATTTAATTATTAAATAAAAGTATATTTAAATATAAAATTGACGATAAATGATAATAATACCTAACTTGTGTATATTAGTAACATCATGGCACTAGTTTATACGTCTAATTTAAAATTAAGGTATTAAACAGGTCAGCCGGACGCTGCACGAAATCTACGCCTACGTAACTTTGATAGTGTGGCCTGTGATCCTAACTTTATTACCGACTTGACGTCATGTACGCATGAACCGAGTTGTCTTGGGATATCTACATAATTACAAACTAAACACAACAAAAATGCGTGTAATACGATAAAATACGGTATGCTATCTAAATACCCCGGTGTTGTTATTATTGACTGCACGGAATGACGTAATGGTTTAAGTGGTCGGCTCGCCACTGCAATGGCGACGAGTGTTGTAGGTAAGATACCTACACGGGGCAATTTAATAATGTAATCCACAAATAGTCGTTTTGAGTCTGGGTGGTCTTTCTGTCCGTAGTTTGAACGTTTGTAAAGTCAAAGCCATACAGGAATAATACCTAGTGCAGGCATCGTAATTTTATTAAATTTAGATTATTTATGAAGTCTTTTATTTTTAAGAATGATCAGAGCATTATCATTACACTAGACTTTTAGAGTTTAGAGCGCGATGTTACGATCAATGATCATACATGCATAAAACTACACATAAAATAAACTTGCACTAAGTTGTGAAACTTATTCTTATATCAAAGACGAATCAGTTATAGGCTTCTCCATATATTATAACTTTGTGAAGGATATTCTTTAAGAACCTTATGGCAAATGTATATTAAATGAAAAGCTGAAGGAACATACATTCATATTTCCTCTATATCATCTCATAATTCCAAAACAAAATCATGGGAGGTCCTAATTAACATTGCTACGAATGCCAAGGCATTTCTTTTTGTGTTTATTCCCGCAATGAATTAAGCAGCGTCATGAACCGATTTTTAATTGAGACCAACAACCCCTTTATAAGTCACTTTGTGTAGGAATGTTAATAAACTCGTGTTGACTTTATATTCAACAATCGCTACATAATATAAAATCCAAGAGTTTTTTATAAGTTGCCCGATCTTTTCTCCTTTAATTTCCAAGAAAAATCCTACAAGTTTAAAGTTTTGCCAGGATACACAAGGCCTATATCTCTCGCCGCGTCCTCAACTCTCTCTACTCTTTTCCCTTATTGTTATATAGCTGTGTGAAAGCAGGAAAACAACAAGCACACTTTCGCATTTATTGTATTAGTAAAAATAATGATGGTAAAACTCAACCGGCCGCACCTACCGTTCTGTAAGTCAAGTAACATGTTCTCCTCCGTAAGCTTATAATTATATAATATTACGTCTATTATACTCACAATAGAAAACATATTTTGGTTATCTTCATCATTTTTGATATTAAGCTTCAACTCGATATTATAACGAGCAATTACAAAATAACGTTGAATTAACCCTTTCTTGATACAATATTTGACTGAAGACAATAACACCCCATGGTGTAGAGATTTAAAACGGGCAAACAAAGGCGCTTGATATTCAGTCGTTATTCAAATACGAAACGCTTGAGTACTCATACAATACTCAGGCATTGTAATATGAATACTTCACTTTATTCCAACGAAATATAAATTAGATATCTAAATAACAAACAAGACTTTAAATGGAATGCTGCCAAATAGAGTTGAGAAGGTCTGAAATTCTTGGCGTTGTTTCCCTTTAGTTAATAAGCCATAATGCTATTCAAACACTTTATTCACAAACTGAATTTATAAGATTAACATAACGGGGTAGGTGCGCAATTGTATTACAGATTTAAAATGTAAAATTCATGAATCCCTGTCGCTTCTACCGAACTTCTGTTACGTTATTTAAGACAAGGAGAGTGTATTAATTTAATCCATCTTACTTAGACATGGTTCGCCAATTCCGTATAAATACTCGACGTAATTAACCAACTTGAATGTAACGGGAACGTAGCAAAATAATACGATGGGAAGTAATATTTCTAAAGAGGTCAAGAAAAGTTGGATAATTAATGTCATAAGAGTGCCATTAGGGTAAAAGGGAACGGCATATATAATATAGATATGAACTAATGTTATTAGTATTCATTTTATGGTGCGGTATGAACTAGGTTCGCTAGGTTATCCCCTACACCATCACATAAAATCATCGCTCACAGATGAAAGTCTGCTTTAGATATTGCTAGGTGGGTCGCTGAAGTAGTTCCCGTTTCAGCGACCCACCCTTCACTCAAGACAAAGAGTCGACAAATAGTGGTAGCCTTACTCGATAGTACCCAGTACTATCCGTCTTTCCCTGGGTGAGACCGACATACCCTCTCCGATCCCCTTTTCCCGCGGAGAGGGATGTGTAAAACATTCCTCCACATTAAATAGGGGTAATAATAGGGTACATATTTTAATGACGAAATTTATACCCTCTATTAAATATCGCTAGTTTTAATCATTCGATATTTTATTCAATTGGCATTTAAATTTTAGACATTTTAAGCTTAGGTATAACAATTTTCGATATTTTTAATATAATATTTATATTTTAATTTTCGACTTTCAAATATGTACCTCGTACCTAATAATATCCAATCCGATACATAGTATGTAAATGTACGTATTTAGAACATCTTTTATCTTGTCAAAGGTAGCAAGACATGACTGTGTGTTTATAAGTAAGTAGTAAAAAAAATTGTTTAGTGACTTACTTTGCAAACAAATTATTTACAACAAGAAGGTACATACCGACGTTTAATAATTAATTAATTATGGAACACAATTTTGTTTTACACTGCCATGCCGGCGCACTTTGGTAATTGCGAAATTGTGCACTCAAAACTTTCACTCAGCGGCATGTCTAGTCAAGTCTAAGTTCTATGTAAACTCGTAAAACTATAGTCATCTACAGAGTACAGTATGGAACTATGATAAGGCTTATTTATTTTAAGCTTCTAGTGACATTTTAACAATTTCATCCTAATATAACAATCTAATTTTTAAATCTGGATGTTTGATCTTGCGTTGCACCATGCACAGACATAAGAAGCGATTAGTGCGGTGATTTCAATTTTATTTTTACTTAGTCGCTGTTATGTAGAACCTAAATTAGTATCTAATAAAATTTACGATTAAGTTATGATTTATAGGCATCCGTTTTTGTGAATACTTTGTAATAGAAGCGTCTTCACATCACTTATACAAGGAGTAGTATTCAAACCAAAGAGCCTTTAGATCGCAAGGCCGATGCATAATCATACTTGCTTTAAAGCTAACATAGTTCCTAATTCTCGGGTCTACTTACAGAAACTTGATCAATATTGTAATACCTTACTTAACATATCATATGCGTCCTTTGTGCTCCGAACCCAACCAAACTCGAGACACGTTGTCAATACTTAGTTATAAACTTGCTAAGCTTAATTAATGCAATTACGAGCACCGTAACTACACTAAACCGCACTATGCAAATAACAAACATTGCTCTACCAACATAATTGCCTCGAGCTCAATCAACTTTAAATAAGTTAATAAAGACATCAATATACTGTAAATCCGATCAGTGAAAATAATTCGATGAACCTCAATTGAATAACATTTTATACGTCTGTCAGACCCAGATCTTTCAGCGAAAGGGTTACTATGCGTAGTACCTTTACGCGGTACTCGTATGTTGTTTTAATACCGAATATATCCAATTCACGCAACCAACGGTCCGAGGAAGCTTGAAGCTGAATCCAAAGGCAAATTTACCTAGCTGTCGGAGTCGGAAAAATCCTAATGTCAATGTAAAGAATGTAAACCCCGATCTGGTATTATACGAAAATTTTGTAAGCCACTCCACTTGATTAAGAAGAAAAATATACTTTTTTGAGAGATTTACGCAAATACAAATTCGTAAAACGTTAGGGTCTTTTCATAGTAACAGAATGTAAGTAATACGGGCAGATTATAATGTTTTACATAAATATTTGCGTATCCTAACTAATGTGAAAAGCAACTGTGAATTTGATGTTTGTAACGCTTTCGCCTTAACTACTCGACCCATCATCATGAAATTTCGCATATACGTTGTCAGAGGAACAGAAAAGGATATAGGATATTATTTTTCATCCTGAAAAAAGTACTATTGTTAACCTAACTTTATCTACATTTACGCAAGCGAAGCCGCGGGCAAAATATAGTTACATAAATATTTATTGCTTTTGCAGAATTTACAACGTGAAATGTAAGGCTTGAAGATCGGAGCGCATATATTTGATGCAATTGTGCAAGAGTTCGCGCCGTCGGATATTGGTAACATGAGACAGGTAAAACGCAATTGGTACAATGCTATTTGTAGGATCCTTTTATTACATTCTACAAGGTGTTGTGCTAGAAGGTTCAAAATTCGAATATTTCAATCTTTTTGTATGGTTTAAGAGAATTCTTTTGTCTGTAGCAAAGCCCAAAGGATCCTAAGCATATATTTGATACATAAATGCATAGTCTCACGCCTCTTTCTCTGACACTGTAGGCATTTTGCCAACTTTGATTTTGGGTCCCACGTAATAGACTACAAGTAAACTGCCTTCAATCGGCAATAGTACCAGAGTCCCTGCTGCTATTTAGATTTTCTTATTAGACAACCGTATAACAATTTGCCCGACTCGAGCATAGAACCTGATACCTCTTTCCCGTTACTAGCTCAATAAACTATAGTCAATACTTATTATTGGTCAGGTTGAATGCGTAACCGCCACCTACGTAGTATAAAACATGTGATTATAGATATCTGGTTTATTTATTTATTCATAAATTAATTTACTCATAAATATAAAAAAAACAAGCGCAACTTTGTAAATCTCGAATTCCATTTTGCTTTCAAATCCTATCCATTAATAAAAAATACACTACAGCTTAAGGCAAAATTTAAAATGATGTAATTAATTTAAATAATCTTAGCCATTCGCCAAAAGCGACGACGAAATATGAATAAAAAACAAAACGCTATGCGCCTTCGAAAATATTACAAGCGAGGCATCCAATGAAACCCTCCAATTTTATTAGACAGAAAAAACTGCGTTATCGCTACGTTCCGTAATTTTAAAGCCCCTTGTTTCAACCCAATATAGCGGAATAATAAAGAATGAAATATATTTTTCACTCTTCCTAATAATTTTGCCGACATTCTGTTCAAAATGATACGCGATACTCTGGCCTAAAAGAATAATATAAAGCCAACATATTTTCGGAATAAGGAGAACATTTTGTCGTCTTCTTTGTGTTTTCATCCGCCCACGTAAGTATTATTATAATGATCGGTTAATTATACTAGTAATATTTTAGTAGATTTTAATTTAGGAAAATAATAATATATCTATATCTATGTTTATGTGTAGTGACATGGATTGTGTAAGACAATGTGAATGTTATACACTTCTTTCTGCCTACCCCTTCAACGATATACCACCATGAGAATGAGCTTAGAGTACATGTTTATATAAATCGGATTTATATCATTTCATATAAGATTAAACAGTTGTAAGAGGAGCTTTTACTGAACAGTAAATCAAAATGTAGCTGAATTATTAAGTCTTTCTGCATTGTTACAAAACGCTTTAAATGCAGTTTTTCGAATAACAGATCTAGGTAGCCATTTTTGTTACATCACTTTATTACACCAGGCTGTTAATTTATTTAAACATTCCACAGCCAAGCAGAACATATTATTAACTTTTTTCTTTATTACATATAAATACGTAAATATATTATAATATAAATAGTATATATTATTATATCATTCCAATCCACGCAAAGGTTGCCTGTAAGATATTGTAACCATAGTTACGAAGAATAGTACTGCATCAGCCGAACAATGCTGAAATACTACGAACGCGATTCGACTGCGTGTGTCAAATGCATTGTTGTGTGTGCGGTGTTTTTTCATTAATTTTATGTATATCTAACGCATATTTTATATAAATATTAAGATTCGCCACGCCTTCTCCATATAAACTTTAACTGTGCCAAATTTCATACTCCTCCGTCCGCGCAATTTTCGTAAAAAGGGTATAAAGTTTTTGCTTCACGTAAATTATTCTGCCTCAAAACGGAGACATGACATCGCAGCACCAGTCAGCTTGTGACCACGGCCGGTGTAACCTGGTCGAAACGTCAAGCCTATAAAAGGTAAACATTATGCATGATCGCGTTAATACCCGTTACATATTATACAGTAAGTAAAATAACGAAAGGCGTTCCCTTAAAGCGGTTATTATACATCATTGATAGATGCAAATGAACATATTTGCATAGAAAAATAAGCATGAAAAATGCAAGCATGAAAAATAAATTTAATGTAAAACTAATTAAAAAGTAATTTTAATTAAAAATTCATAACTAAGTAAAAAGCGACGTTGCCGTTTCGCATTGGTACTTTTGTGCGTATGCAAAGAGTGTTTCTTTTTCGTGTCTGTTTATAATTTTTTATTGAATATTTTTGAAGTTATTAAAATAAAATATTTTTTGTTCTTTATGTGAACATTTTTTTTTTAGGATCTACGCACGCCATAGTTTTTCCAGTTTTAGGGAACGCCTTTCGTTAGTTAACGTACTGTATATATATATCATGCAACGCGAAAGTTTAAAAGTTTCTATCAGTACTTAGTTATTTATGATGAATTATAATTGGGTACCTACAATGATATAAAATATTATATTCGGTCTAATTTTGGTCGCCGGTACCTTTTTAGTTTGTGTGACTATAGTTTTTATATCTATAAAAGAAGGTTTAAGGGTTATTATTCCTAACAGTAAAATCCGATAATAATTACCTAACGTAGGTGCAAATTTATGCCAAGTGAGCAAGTGTACAGTTTGTAAATCAATATGGTAAGACATTTTTACTCAAGCAATCCTTTTTAATATGCAAACATATTACTATTGCCAACTTCTTCTTACAGATAGACGATCCAATGAAAAAGTACCCACAACATTCTACTTTCATAAGTCACCACAATTTCCTCATCTGTAACATGCCAGCATTTAAAATGCATAGCTTTTTTAGTATGTATGTAGATAGAAAGATAAAAAACATGGAGCATATTTTTGTTTTCTCGTTGTAACTCGGTCACATCACAACAGAACTTGCGTTTTATCTCCGAGCCTCCAACTCTTGTGAATACGGCCTCAAGTTTTTAAAAACGCTCTTTGTCTTACGCTAGTCAGCTTTTGCATAAGAGTAAGATGTTTGTAAGGCTGCCCTATGAGTTTTAATTTCGGTATGGGTTTCTATATAGAGCAAAATTTTGTATTTTATACCCTAGTACACTTTTTTCGATTTTGTATTGAAAGCAATTTGCACTCAAACTAAAAATTTCAGCGAAATGCCGCTTCTCTTTAAGAAGGAGTAGTGTAGTCGGTAGAGTAGTGTAATTTCCAAGCTATTGCTTTAAATGCACGTAATTGTTTTGAAACGTTTTATAGTTGTTTTAGATCAATGATTTTTTTTTTGTATTGTGATAGGCTTGCGTTTGACTTCGATCTCACCTGATGTTAAGTGAAGATGCAGTCCACTATGGAGCACGCTTGCCTAAAAGATAAGATATATTCACTCGTGACTTAAAGACACCCAGATTGTACTCATCGGGAAAACACACAGACTTAGGTAGTGAGTTCCACTCACTACCTTAGTCTGTGTTTAAATGTCATCTATGGATGATTTGGACGACTAATACTTCTATTAGATTATTATTACCACTTAAAGTCAAAAATACATCCTGTGTTTATTGAGAAATAAAATATTCTACGTGTACTTACAGTATACGAATGTTTTGAATAAATAAAATTTAATATGTTTTTAAGCGAAAGAACCTGCCGTTTCCAACTATTTGGTACACATAAATCGATTCACATCATTTTATATAAAACTGGTGTGATCGAGTGTCTGCGTTTTAGTCGGTAAGTATGAATTCCGGAGGATACATACCTCACCTATGCCTTTTTCTTTACCACTTTCTAAATAATTTTCCCGTTTTACTTTTCTTTTGATTGCTTGCGTCACCACTATTGCAAGAAATCATAAGTAAAAAAACGTTTTCCACCTTCGCTGTATCAATAAAGATTTGGTTTCTGCCATGGAGCATCCTTAGTTCGCTAGTAATATTTTGAGAGTTTTACGAGAAAGCAATGAATCAAATATGGTTGTGTGCAAGAAATTGTCTAGCGTGCCTCGTATATCAAATGTTATAAGATTTGGTTAGGATTAGATATTTTTTAGGACGTGAGACGTAAAGATCTCATCTGTTGAAATAAATTTCTGTTCTGAATGTCAGGATCTTTTTTGTAATAAGATTTATTACAAATTAAAAAAAGGTTGGGCACCATACTTAGAATAGACATTAAAACCATGACAATCTTGCTGAATGTAAATACATTAATTTTCAATCTTATATAATACAGAATAAATCTTGAGTCATCAATCAAAACATAAAATTGAGTGTACCTGTTATGCCAATAACTGGTATTTTTAAACATAGACTTTGCAAATGACAACTTACAAGTTTATTATCTGGGCATGTAATCAACAGATCTGGTTAACACTAAAATTTACACACTTAAAATATGCAGAACAGGCATAAAAAAAATTACCCTTTTCAGTTTCAGTTTTTGTGTTATTTTATATATGCGCAAATCAATGTTCGTTTGTTAGGTTTTAATCAAATCTGTTGATACAATTTTCATTAAAAAAAAATTCAGATATTTTCAACCGCAAGAAAACACATAAACTACTTTAAAAGTAGAAAATGTGGTCATAGTATCATTAAGTGATTTATAGATCACCGCAAGTAGGTAAACTTAGGTCTTACATGCAATATTTTTCAAAACCAAGCTGGTAATGATAATCTAAAGGCGAAGAGTATCGTAAAATTCTCAATAATGAAACAAAAAATGGAAGATCAAGTCATAACCTATAATGAGATACTCATTCAAAATAATGGTAGATCATTATATCGCTTATTTTAAGCACTTGGGCTTATTGGAAAACTTTGATCTGGGTAAGCAGCTTTCGGTGTATTGGGTCTATTTTCTGTTTATTCAAGTTTATATTTAAAATGAAAATTTGCTGTAGTCAAAATGAAAACGATCATCGTCATATTGTTTTGATTGCTATTTTGGTTTCCAATAATATTAAATACTTTCTTTTTGTATTCATACTTCAATAAATTTCTGTGACACGTTTCGAAACTAAGTTAAACTGTCCCAGCAAAGGCCATTTGCTGGGACAGTTTAACTAAGTGGAAATTTCGAAGATGTAACGAACGTTCAATGGTACATTGAACGTTGGTTATATGGCACTTTCATACTTACCCTGCCCCACCTACCGTCATATTCGTTTTGTTCCGCCACATAGCTCTGTGAGGTTCATAATTAAAGCGCGATTTTCTATTCGTTTCAACAAAATAAATATTTTACAAATGACTTAAAATCAATTCTTTGTTTGAAAAATGTTATAAAGAATTAGAAACTTACATACTTAATTATGTGTTAATTGCAGCTCCTGTAAAAAAAGAAAAGCTATTGTAAATTTCGAGATTAAAATCAAAAACTGAAAAAAGAGTGGCCGTCATTTTTTTTTTGCTTTTTGTTCTCATTGGTTTTAACCTTGCTTTGCTGTGCGTGGCGATAGGTTAATGTAAATATAGTAATGCTCAGTTATTGTGATTGTAATAACGAAAATTTATTATATTGATGAAAATATCAGGAATTATTGAGTAAAATTACTTACATGCTTACAATGCACAATTGCCTCTTTTTAATTTATAACTTGAATATTTGCAGTTAACCGCTTCTATTTTCATAGATAACGTACGGCAGTATAGACAACGGGCCCTCCCAATCGCAATAACTCAGTCAACCGTGGCTGCAGTCGATGCAGTTCAAGCGAAAAGTCGGGTTTGCCCCATTATACGATTATTTTTATACCTTAAAATTGTATCCCTTTTTACGATTATTATTAGCATTGTAATTTTTACGATATAATTACTTTTTTTAATACTTCTAACTTAGCTAAACAATTATATTGAGTTTCAAGCTCGCAAATATTTCGTCCCAATAATGTGTTGCTCATTGATTCAGTTATCACAATGTCTTAAAATAATACAAATTTATGTTAGCTTTAACAAGCTACAACAGAACAGTATAACAAATGTGTATCGTAAAATAACCGATTTGGTAATAAAACGATATGGTCACATATCGATAACAGTCATATACATATAATGACTACACTTGGCAAGCACCACTACAACGCTAGTCTAAGTTATTGATGTGATTGCGGCAATATTCTGTTATAATACACTCTCGTGACGACTCTGTTTGGTTTATTCTATCGGTTATAGCTTTTGTTTATTGTACTTAGAAATATATTACATCATTTTGATTTGATCGGTGCTTGGTCCAATTTCACAAGCCGTAAACGATACTGTATATCCATAATCGCGATACTGATCGTGGCTCTTGAGTATCAATTTCTTAGTCAAGTAATATATTAAATTGGCTGACTATAGGTTTGGCGTATTGGTTTAATTGGCCACCTCTCTAAAAAAATTTGTGATTCACTAATTAGTTGTCCTAAGTCTAGATCTTCTTTGGGTCCGCTATTTGAATGTTTGTAAAGTCCTCCGTGGAAATATTAATAGTGCAGGCATAGTCTTATGTTATTTTTGAGTTGGTCTTACAAGAAATATTCCGTACCTAATCCTTCGTCGTCATCGAAGTATAAAAACCCTTTAAAAACTAACAGATTATAATTCCACACGGTAAACTTATTAAGCTTAAGGATAACAAGGAAACCACCTCCTCCCTTTTCCAGACACGCGCATGTATCGCATCCCACAATGCCTTGGAAGCACTAACAAATTATTCTTTAAAACTTTTATCTATAGTGCATGGAACCAAACGACGCTAGCTTCCTCGCATGGAAGTTCTCAGCGCGCAAGTTCTATGCTGTGTCCTTTCATACATTTCATCACTCAACTCAGTACTAACAAATATAAAAGAGTAGAGTAGAGAAAAGCGGAAGCGTAGTTGAACTATTCTGCTATCTCCAACGCACGTAAATATATTATTAGTTACATCATAATCGAGTAACATGCATTCTTTTTATGAATTTGGACAATTACCAGATTTGGAATAGAATCTTATTATTTTAATGCATTTAAATAATTGCCTGTTTTTTGTATGTTGAGTAATTAAACTATTAAAATAAAAAATAGAGTGAATCGAATGCAGATTGAAACGTTAAACCCAGTGAGCCTATCAGATACACATAGAACATGATAAGCATATGTCCGACTATCTATGTAATAATCACTTTTAGCCTGTATTGTCAACGACACTATTGAACCACACCACTGTGGTGTCGTTTACAATTTTTTTAGGTAACCACAACACCGTAATGATGTTCTAATAACTTATGTACTTATGCATTTATCTATATCAATTATATTATTTATTTAAAAACTTCATGCACAAAACAATACACTGGTGGACTTAATGCCAAGAGCATTCTCTACCAGTCAACCGTAGGGGGATACAGAGATAAAAATTATTTTGTTTTGTTGAAAAGGATACAATTATTATGTTTTACGAATCTCTTGTGAACTCGCCCAATTTCAGCATCTCATTACTTATTATCATTAAAAATTAAAACATAACGAATTGTTTTTATACATGTTACACATCACTAGTCAGCAGTGGCGTGGGTTTTTAGGTAAAAAAAACTGTAAACGACATAACAGCGGTGTGGTTCAGTGGAGTCGTTGACAATACAGGGGTTTTATCTCAACTTTTCAAAGAGGATATATCTTATGATACAGTTGTACCTGACTCTTTGTAAAAGCGTGACGTATATATGCCAATGCATACTCTTCAAGCATTGTTAACGAACTCGTACACAAAATAGACCACTCCATAAACTCTGAGTCACTTTAGTTGCCTATTAATCTTGCGTCCTAATAAAGCACGGGAGCATAATAGTGCACTGACTTTATTTGCGTTGAGTATGCATTTTATCATGCTTTATTGTCGACGGAAGCAAATTTGCAGATCCATTGAATGCACTGTCCCTAGTCTCAGTTACTACACCACTTGAATAACAATGGGAAATTATATTGGACTTAGTTCATTTAGTTTTGCTCTCGACTGACCAAGCCTTATTTGTTTTCTTCCGAAGTGATATTGGTTTATTGTTATTGCGAAACATTTATTTGTGTTTAGAGTTTTCTACTTAGGTGGATAGGTAACTAGTTTCTTGTAAAAGTACAGACAACAGATACTAACATGCAATCAATTAAAATTGTTGATCTTGTTTTTTTCCGATTGACGGACTTTCGTATCTATCGGAGATTTCGTATTGTACTAAGAATTACCTCAGAAAAATATATCCAATCCGGGAATCAAAGTCACGACTTCACGTTCGCACACAAATAAATGCATAAACTTTACAGGATCGATGCATTTAACATGACAACAACCTGCTAAGTTAGTGGACATTCCCCTTAAACAAACACTGATTTAATCAATTAAGGTAGCTAATGCAGATTTAATTGAATAACGCAATCAGTTGTAGGCTACGTTTCCTTACAACCAACTGCGATAATTATATAGATATAATTACCCAAGCTGTGTTCGCATTTGCATTATGCATTATTTCCGAACACAGTTACTGTTCTGAATATTGCCGGATGAGGTGGCTTATTCTCCGCCTAAGTTTCTCGGTATACAACTACGTATAAGTTATACGGGGAATATTCTTAAACTGTAATTATGTAGTTTCAAGTTTTAGATAAGATACTAGAGTAATATGTAATTATGGTTCAGTGTTGTGCAGCTAGTTTGTTTGTTTCAGTGGTTACCTAGTCACTACGCTACGCCAAGTGTTGTGGGTTCGATCGCTGTTTGGGACAAAACATTATGTGATTGATGCGAGTTTGGCTGTTGTGTCCGTTGTGTGTAAATTAATACAGCGGACGCCTTAAAAGGATGTTCCTTTTGTCGCAATGTTTTGCTTAAATCTTTTGATGACACTTCTTAATTTAATATTTATTCATAGAGCTTTTGTAAATATATCAATAATAATAATAATAATCTCTCACACAGAATGGTTACAAAAAATCAGGTCATAAACTAAGTTTTACATGATCGATTAGGTGGGTCTGTGTGAGAGACTGGTATCTGCACTAGGAGGACCTGTAAATCAGATTACCAGCCTCTCCTAACTCTAGATAAGCCGGAGCTCGAGTAAGTGCAACCACGTTGATTGGTACTCAGAAGTGAAAGATGTATAAAGAGAGACTAAATAAAAACATAATTCTAATCATGTTAGAATGTGATGAGTATGTATGCTTGTGTGTGCGTGAGCGTGTGTGTATGAATGTTAGTGTAGATATGTGTGTGTGAGTGAGTGCGCGTGTGTGTGTGGATGAGAGTGCGTGTGTGTATATGCTGTGTGTGCTAACCCTACGACAATGCAGTATAATTATCTTGGGATCAGAGACAGCTGCAATGCGTGAAAGTTTAAAATATATTTTTATTTTGTTTCTATAAATATTTAAATATTATAAAGGCATGCATAAGTATATAAATTATTTATGTTGTGCTTCGTACGAGGCATATCCTGATAAATATATTATAATACTTATTGTCGGATATAAACGATTGTCACATATTTATATATTTGCACAACGGATTTTTAACTGAGTATCTTTTAATAAATATTATAATAATTAAATGAAATTAATAAAATTAAATTAAGTTCGTATATAATCATGTACCGTATGTGTGTTAGAAGATATTCGATAAAGGCGTAGCAAGTATTAACTAAAATCACTAAATCCGGTACCTTTGTTATGTGCCGGAACAATTGATTTGAGTGTATTACCGCCATGAACCGATTCAAATTTCCAATAGATCAGCTGGCGCCGCAACAAATTGCTGTCTGGTTGTGCCCAAATCGTATTTTCATTTCTGTGGCCCGAGACTCCCTTTGTTCCCCACAAATCAATTTGGAATCAAGTCTATGAAGTTTGTTCGGTTCAATTTTTGGAACAAAAAGGTCTTTGTACGTGTAAAAAGAAGAAGAAAGTGATTGATGTATGTGGGGATCATTCGGCCTTTGTAATTCAGTGCAGAATATTAAAAAGACATTCGAAATAAACGGCATGCAATAACTATCTTCGTCGAATAACGATAGCTTTGGGTCGAGTTCTATTACCAAATAATACAAGTACACCTACGTACTACATTAGAGTTCCTATTCAGATAATATATACATGTAGATATAGATTATCTGAATAGGTACTCTTATTGAAATATTATCCTTACTATATAAGTTATGTTTGGCAACAATTGGGAAAATAAAGTAAGTATAGCATTAAAACAATAATATGATTAAAGAAAAAAAATCGTTTTAATTTTAATGTTCAAATAATATAAGTTTACAATTTAAGACAGATAAGTACATTTTTATCTCGTTATTTATATTTTAGAGCAATTACATATATCTTTAGATACTAATAAAATAATTTATTATTCTTTTTAAGACCTTTGAAGTACAATCCTATAAGCAGTCAAAGGTATAAAGAAATAAAGTAATCATCCTAATGTAACAGATGAATGGAAACTGTTAGCGAGCTTCTACTAGTAAAAAATACTAGATATTGCCCGCGGCTTGGCTCGAATAAATATAGGTTAGGTTAGTCACAATACTAATTTCTCGATGAAAGGTTGCCTATGTATTTTCTGTTCCTCTGGCAACGTGTATGTGAAACTTCATGATAATTTGGCAAATAGTTAAGGCATAAAATCATAAATAATATTAGTTAGAATACTAATTAGGTATTTTCTTATCTTTATGATTAGCCTGGTTTTCATATAGTGCTTTTTTAATGTTTTCAAATGACCTTGCAAATGAACACACATGTAAAGAGTTATTTTAAGTCGCAGTTTCCATAATTGTTACTGTTCATTTAGATTTTCCTTACATATTAAGGTCAGCTTTTTAATAGTGCAGTATTTCTTATACTACTAAAGTTGTCAATAAGCATAGGAAATACGTAAGTGTCTGGTATAGTACCTACCTAGGGTCACTTGCAAAACCAGAGCTATCGTTCTCACATTGTCAACTGAAGGGAAAATTAATGAGATGGCATGAAAGGAAAGGGAGAGGTAGGTATGTAAGCTTATTATAATATTCTTATGTTGATTTCTTATAAGAGGGTCGTACTTTCTCGGATTGCGGAATCAGTGCCGTCGTCGAAAACTGACTTTTCCACTCATATTAACAATAATATTTAATTATACTTTATTATTAAAAATCAATTTCAATATACTTTATTATTAAAAATCAATATATTTATGATTAAAAATCAAGGCTGAGTATTGAGCTAATTCTGATCTGGTTTTGTTTTTGCGCCGTTTAGCACATGTTCCATTTACCCTGCAGATATGATCAACGCGGCAGTTTGGGTTATCAAGGAAATATAAAGAGTGGGTTGAAATCAGTAAGGTGGGCAGCAATTTCATGGCCATGGCTGATGTCATAACCATTGGACTAACACCGTTAGAGATAACTTGAACTACCCGGTAGGAAATGCATTTGAAGTCGCGGGCGATTATCCGCGACTTCAATGGCATTTCTAAAAAATATTGTTATGACATTATGCGGATAAGAGGCTTTTTGGATATTTTATCACAAATCAAAAAAATATACTTTATTACTGATGACAAGATTTATATTTTCATATTGTGGCGTGATGTTCTGTTTTGTGTGCTATAATAAGTAATTAAAAGTAAAATAAAATTATTTTTCTTTAACCGTTAGTTAGCAAAAGCTTTCCAAGCGTAGGTAGGTTGTTTGGTGTAAATTTCCGGTAAGAAGGAAAGGCGCTTGTTACATATATTAAGGTACTAATTAAAATGTTAATGCACTCGCTTCCGAGAAATAGTCACTGTTTTTCTTTCTGTGAAGTGCTACGGGAAAGACCTCCTGTTTCATTTTCTAGACTTCTTTAGAGTTCATTTAGTTTTCGTGAGGAGAAGCAATTGATTTTCAAATGCACTCACCTGATCTTTATAGAAAGCATTTTGAGTTAATTTGTTAGCAACTATTTCTAACGAGTTTATAATTGACTAGATTTTGTCCGCGCCTTCGCTCGCGTTAATTTAGATTTATGTTTGGATAGGTTTTTTGGTAGCCTATATATTATTCTGATGTATAAATAAAAATACTGTAAAGTTTTATCAATATCCGTTCAGTAGTTTTTGCGTGAAACAGTAACAAACATCCATTCATCAACAAACGTTCACATTGTGAATTTTAGTAGAATGTAGAACTTATAATGTAACATAAAATATTATTATTTTATTAAATTACAGTGTCACTCTACTAATTATTCCTGTATCACAGGGGACTTTAGGTACAAGTATTTTAACAGCGACATAAACAACATTCAGAGGATTACACCAATTTTGTGTCCTTCGTGGGATTTTAATCCACAAAACTTGACGTATTGGCAATGGCACGACAACCACTTAAAATCACTATGCCACCCCTACAATCTTATTCCTTTTCACGTACTTGACGTTTCTATAAATAACATGTCCTTTCTCAATATAATAAAAATAAGGGATCAGGTAGAATTACTGTCTTTTTGTAATATTAGTAGGTATTTGTGTTATTTGTCCTATTAGCAAATGTCTTATAGTGAAATGAACGTACTAACAAATATAATATGACGATGGAAAAGAAGATAAATAATTTAATATACACACATCATAAATACATATTACTGAGGATATCAGTCCCAACCACAAAACATCTTACCTACATACGCTTGTACTCTCTAGTCTCAAATTTCTTGGAAACTGTGTAATAATTATATCAGAAATACTCCACTCGTGTTCTTTTAAATACATTTTTAGTAACTTATGAATACATTTACATTGTTAAGTTAGTTCTTGGTAAAACCAGTAGAATGTATATTAGATTTCATTCACATGTTTTTTCAAATTAATTTAATTTTGTTTACCACAAATACCACACGGTAAATACCGTCTCAGAAAAATAGTACCTAAGGTCTTTTTTCCATTGCCACATATGACAGACGAATCAGCGGACCATCTTATGACTATTTCTAACTTTTCGTTCATGGACTTTAGCAATGTCCGGAGAATACACAACAGCCCACCATGATAGCATAGTGAATTTTCTTTAAGACTATAATAATATGCTGTTAGGTAACACGAAGAAAACAGAGAAAGGAAAAAGCTCAAAAAAATATTTAAATAATTGATAATAATTATAATTATAATCTAGTGGTCGAGAGTACCTACATACATACATACATAGATTCACGCCTGTTTCCCAGAGGGGTAGGCAGAGACTACGGATTTCCATTTGCTACGATCCTGACACACTTCTCTGGCTTCATTCACTTTCATCACATTCCTCATACACGCCCGTCGGCTCAAGGAGCTCTTAACCTGGCCTTTGTCCAGGACGCCTCCGATCTGGTCGAGAAACGTTCGCCTAGGTTTTCCTCTTGCGACTGTTCCATTCACACTAGCCTTATAAACTTTCTTAGTCAGTCTTTCCTCGTCCATTCTTTCTACATGTCCAAACCAGCTTAACATACCCTTTTCTATTCTTGTAACTATATCCACTTTCATGCCGCATCTCTCTCTAATCACACTATTTCTTATTCTATCTTTCAGAGTCACACCACATATGCTTCTCAACGCTCTCATTTCTACAGCATTTATTCTGCTCTCATGCTTCTTTTGCCATACCCAACTTTCACTTCCATACATAAGTGTGGGCACTAATAGTCCTCTATGAACAGCCAAACGTGCCTTTTCGGATACATTTCGACTGTTCATAAAAGCGCGTAGGGCTCCATTCACTTTGTTGCCAGCAATCGTTCTCCTTTCAATATCTCCGTCATGTTTACCATCCCTTGTAAACAAAGTACCCAAATATACAAACTCTTTCACTTGCTCCACTTTTTCTCCATCAATCATAACATTACACATCGTCACGCACTCTTCCTTTTCAAATACCATTACTTTCGTCTTGCTTACATTTATTTTCATTCCTTTACTCTCAAAAGCACCATGCATAATAGTTACCATCGCCTGCAACTCTTCCGCCGATGACGCAAGTATTACTTGGTCATCGGCATAAAAAAGACATTTGACAAGTAACTCATTCATTCTTAATCCCCATTCACAATCTTTTAAATCTTTCAAACAATTGTCCATGTATAGGTTAAACAGCCAAGGTGATGCTACACATCCTTGTCTAACACTTTTATCGATGCTAAACCACTCTGTGTAGAGTACCTACAACAGAAAAATAATTGGTAATTACTTTTCTACCAAGGGAGGCAAATACAAAATTACAGGCAATTATACTACATCACAGTATGTAGTATTAGTAACATGAATATATAGGGGAACGCCTTTATCATATCGCTTTCTATGTTCAGGCCTAAGCTATACGAAGTGTGCCAGTCAATAAGCAAATACCTAAAATATTATTAGATGTCAGGCTACCACTAAGCTTTGTCTGATAACCCATGAACACAGCATGAACCGATGACTAATATGCAACCTTACTCGTGAGTACAGTAGCAGGCTTAAAACGACACCTACCGGATTCAATTATGAATCCATCCAGGGATCCACTCATATACACACAAAGTATTTATCAATATCGCTCGATCTGTTTAGAAGAAGTACGGTGACATAATATACACGAACAGAAGAATTATGCCTATATATAAAAAGAGTGCAAACATTTTATTTTTATAAATTTTTGATATTCGTTGCAAATATTCTACATGAAAATATTATTTTATCATTGTTTGACACAAAAGAAGAATGAATGGTAACATGCAAATATATAAGACGTCTAATCTAACTGATTACATGACCGATGATTTAAGGAGAGGTGAAACACGCGTAAATGTCGCCACCTTTGTTAACATGCTCCAGAAGAAGTAGGAGCTATATTTTACACTACAGTTTGGGCTGAAGTCAGGATTTCCAACCGTAAAAACTAATGACACTTTGTAGACCTTGTGAATCATTTTGGGTAAACGATTTCCTACTTTATCAATATCACGGCAAATAGATTTCAGGGTTTCGAATCAAAATTGGGGCATCGCAACCCGTATCGTACTACTTTGTCTGTCCGAATGTCGGTCACAGCTGCCTTACTAGCCGTAGCCACACAGAAGGAAAATTAAGAAAGTAGCCAAAGGTGGGAGGCAAATACAAAAAATGCAGTAATTTAAATTGCTGCATTTTTTGTATTTGCGACAACAACATTCAAACTTTAAAGAAAAAAACTATTTGTTCTCACAAATAGTTTTTTGTTTGTTTATAGTTTGAATGTTTATACGGTTCTTTCTATTTGTCTTTCTTTTTTTAAAAGAACTCCCGCACTAAGAATAATTCCTGTATCGCGGGAGACTACAAACATTCAAACAACCGACACAAAAAACACCCAAACTCGGAACAACCATTGCAGCAGTGGCATTACCGAGGTGACCACATTAACCACTACTCCATCACTGCAGTTAAAAGTTGTTCTGACTCTGGGTATTATTTATTGTTTAAATGTTTGTACAGTCACCTGTGACACAGGCTTCATTCCTAGTACAGTTGTTTTATTAAAAAGAAATATCAAGAAGAAGAAACAGTATTGTACGGTGTCAAAACAATTGAAACAGAATAACTCTTAAATGCAAGAAGTGGTAGCTATCAAGGATAGATTAACCCTTAAATGCTAAAGTATATCGTTTGCCGATACCAAGATAACTTCGACACGCCACTTACCAACTTTGTGGTATAATAACAAAAATGTACAGCGCTAATAAGCTTAACAGCTTAATCGTATTATTTGAATATGTTCAATAGTACAATGCGAGACCTAATAAAGCCGCTTGGGATCAACGGTCAATATCGTAGTTAATTTAAAATATAGTGGAGTCCATTTAATCAATATCCTATTAACAGATGCGTTTGTCGTCTGATCATGCGATGATACCTTAGTACTTACCTACAAATATATAGTACTAGATTTAACCCGCGGCTTCGCTCGCTTAAATGTAGATTAGGTTAGGTTACAGTATTTTTTTCTGGCTGAAAGGTATTCTATGTCTTTTTCTGTAACCCCTGACAACGTTTATGCGAAATTTCATGATGATTAGTCAAGTAGGTAAGGTGCGAAAGCGAAACAAATCAACAAACAAACAAACTCACAATCGCATTTATAATATTAGTTAGGATACAATAATCCTGATACACTTAGTCGTTACTAACAAAATAGATGCATGTTACTGTATGTTTGTACATATCTTCATGTCTTATAAGTTATAAGACAATGAAACGTTCCATTATAAGCAGAGGTATAGTTGCAAAAATCCATAATATACATATTTATAATTGTTATGCCTATAAACATTTAAATTAAATTTGTCTTAAGCGGCTTGAGTATACGTAATGGGAAAACGATAGGCAGAGACTAGTTATACGCAGAAATCCATTTATAAATATATTATTATAGTATAATAAATTGAATGTTATTACATTACTAGTTTTCACCCGCGGGCTTCGCTCGCGTAAATGTAGGTTAGGTTAGGTTGAGTCCCACACGCCCCGCCGGTACCGTCCCCTAGCCGGCGGATAGTGCATCAAGCATTTTTCCTGGGTACAAAAAAAAAAAAAAAAACAAGGTTTGCAACAGTTATTTTTACTGGATGAAAGGTACCCTATGTCCTATACTGTACCCCTGACAACATGGATGCAAAATTTCATGTTGATCGGTTGAGTAGTTAAGGCGTGAAAGCGTAACAAACAAACAAACTCATTTTCGCATTTATAATATTAGTTACGATTCCAGTGACATATGTATTATTTGTAGGATTACAACTATTCATAGCCACAAAATTTCTGTATAATCACTCGTAGATATACGAGCTTAATGCTACATTCATGGTACATTCAATAGGCTAATTTCATTTTATTGGAATACAAACTAATTAGGTCTTCGTTAAAATCAACTATCATTATGAATGCAAAGCGGTTTATGTATTAACATTCTATTCAACTATATTGAGGCGGTGTAACAAATAAACAAATACTATTGAAATTAACACTATTCACAGAAATGTCATAGTAACCAGTTAACTGGCAAATTCACAGTTATTAAGGGAATTAAGTGGAATATTCAAATCGTAACGCGTTTCCACGATCTTTATTATGTGATTATTATACCACAAAGTTGGTAAGTGGCGTGTCGAAGTTATCTTGGTATCGGCAAACGATATACTTTAGCATTTAAGGGTTAATCTATCCTTGATAGCTACCACTTCTTGCATTTAAGAGTTATTCTTAATTTGTTTTGACACCGTACAATACTGTTTCTTCTTCTTGATATTTCTTTTTAATAAAACAATTGTAATAGGAATGAAGCCTGTGTCACAGGTGACTGTACAAACATTTAAACAATAAATAATACCCACAGTCAGAACAACTTTTAACTGCAGTGATGGAGTAGTGGTTAATGTGGTCACCTCGGTAATGCCACTGCGGCAATGGTTGTTCCGAGTTTGGGTGTTCTTTGTGTCCGTTGTTTGAATGTTTGTAGTCTCCCGCGATACAGGAATTATTCCTAGTGCGGGAGTTCTTTTAAAAAAAGAAAGACAAATAAAAAGAGCCGTACAAACATTCAAACTATTAACAAACAAAAAACTATTTGTGAGAACAAATAGATTTTTTCTTTAAAGTTTGAATGTTGTTGTCGCAAATAAAAAACATGCAGCAATTTAAATTACTGCATTTTTTGTATTTGCCTCCCACCTTTGGCTACTTTCTTAATTTTTCTTCTGTGTGGCTACGGCTAATAAGGCAGCTGTGACCGACATTCGGACAGACAAAGTAGTACGATACGGGTTGCCATGCCCCAATTTTGATTCGAAACCCTGAAATCTATTTGCCGTGAGATTGATAAAGTAGGAAATCGTTTGCCCAAAATGATTCACAAGGTCAACAAAGTGTCATTACTTTTTACAGTTGGAAATCCTGCCTTCAGCCCAAACTGTAGTGTAAAAATTAGCTCCTACTTCTTCTGCAGCATGTTAACAAAGGTGGCGACATTTACGCGTGTTTCACCTCTCCTTAAATCATCGGTCATTTAATCAGTTAGATTAGACGTCTAATAAATTTGCATGTAACCATTAATTCTTCTTTTGTATCAAACAATGTTAAAATAATATTTTCATGTAGAATATTTGCGACGAATATCATAAATTTATAAAAATAAAACGTTTGCACTCTTTTTATATATAGGTATAATTCTTCTGTTCGTGTATATTATGTCACCGCACTTCTTCTAAATAGTTCGAGCGATATTGATAAATACTTTGTGTGTATTTGAGTGGATCCCTGGATGGATTCATAATTGGATCCGGTAGGTGTCGTTTTAAGCCTGCTACTGTACTCACGAGTAAGGTTGCATATTAGTCATCGGTTCATGCTGTGTTCATGGGTTATCAGACAAAGCTTAGTGGTAGCCTGACATCTAAAAATATTTTAGGTATTTGCTTATTGACTGGCACACTTCGTATAGCTTAGGCCTGAACATAGAAAACGATATGATAAAGGCGTTCCCCTATATATTCATGTTACTAAACATACTGTGATGTAGTATAATTGCCTGTAATTTTGTATTTGCCTCCCTTGATAGAAAAGTAATTACCAATTATTTTTCTATTGTACTCTTGACCACTAGATTATAATTATAATTATATTCAATTAATTAAATATTTTTGGCGCCACTAATACTCTGTCATTTCCACAGTCACCTCTTTTCTGTTGCCAGTGTAAAGAAATAGCGTCAGTTTGGTAGAAATATAGAAGTGGTACAATTTAAGCGCTGGTTCAATATAGGTTACTCTCTCCTATTCCTTAGTAAATCGATGTTTATTGTATATAATAATAATTATATTGACTCGTATGTTTTAAAGTCTCCAGATTCTTAAATTTGTATATTAAATTTAATATGGTTACGTCTTTAAGCAAACTTGCCAAACCAGAGTCCTTTGTAATTTTGTTCAACAATAGGTACAGTTGTCTAAGAAAATATTTTTCCAGGCGTCTTTGAGCTTTTATATCCCAATCTTTTCTTTTACTTAAATAAATGAAAACACGCATTTGTTACTATTAGCGTCGTCTACGTCATAACAAACTGTCTCCGGTCCGACCCGGTTCAGTCGAGTCCGTGACTCGATTACAAAAGAATCTGTTCAATGAAGACGACAAAAGTTTTACGGTTCTTCACTAGGGAGAGAAATGTTAGCAGCCATTGAATTTACTCGGTCTGTTTGTAAGGAAATAATGTCAGTACTAATTTAGGTTTATACAAAGGTAATGTTTCTGATAAAGGCAAGGGTTGTGTTGTTTTCACGGTCCATTAAAATGTATTCATTTATCTTGCTTACATAATTGGATACTTACCTACAGTTTATTGTATTATTTACATGTTCATTATATAAAAGAAATATATGCTGGCATTCCCCTACGTTATAGATTTTGAAAACAAATATTATTCAATCACTTTCCTAGAAGTAATATATAAAATACACAACAAAAATTATGAATGAAGGCTATTCGTTGAATGAATTAGTAACAATATGATGACTGCAACGCCTGAGGTCGCGGGTTCGATTCCCGCACAAGTCAAACATTTGTGTGCATGAACAAGGATGTTTGTCTTGGTCTGGGTGTTTCTATATATAATATGTATGTATTTACAAAAAAAAAAGTATATAAGTATGTTTATCCATTGTCTAGTACCCATAGTACAAGCTCTGCTTAGTTTGGGCTTGATGGTGTTGTATGTGTTAGAATATTATTATAGAATATTATTATTATAATATTTGAAATTGCATGAAGCATATATGTTATTTACGCCAAATGCTATTTTTTTTAAAGATTTGTTTATATTTCACACATCTAGTCACATATATTTTGATAAATATGTCTATAGTTTAAATAAAATATTTTGTTTAGATTAAACATCTGCAAAACGAAAAATATTCACACAAATTAATTATACAAAATATTATATACAAATTGTAGTGTACCTTGAATTTTGAGATTTGTTTGATTTGATCGATAGAAATGTCTATGTCCTGGCTTAGTTTGTAAATCTAACGTATATTATTATAATGATCAGAATTTAATTTAAAATTATTTTACATATTAAATTACACTGTCAGGGTTACTCTTTGAAATATTAAAGAACGTAGAATTAGCTGTAAAAGTGCATTGCTGCATCAAACAATATCGCAGTTACTATATTTTTTTAAATTGAATTATGCAAATTCAGTTCTTAATTACTTATCATGCATACGATGAGTTTGTGGGCCAAGCAATTTTTATAATATTATATAGAACTGATTTAATTCAGTATTATAAGAAGTGTTCATAATTTTTTACAACTACTAATAACTAATAGTACGGACGCAAGAACAACTTCTATTATTTCCCATTGGTACATTTTGGTCAACTTGCGCCACCATAATTCAAATTTAAATACCAGCAATCTAAATTCCATTAGCAGCCATTTCACCTTCAAGACAATTTTCGCGAGTAGTGTCACGATAAGTTTTCGATAAAGTCTTGCAAGTGTATATATCTTGGTCCATCATAATGTCTTGATAATTTATTTGCATTTAGCTGCAGAAAATATATTTTAAATGGACTTTAAACAGACACTTCG
Source organism: Catocala sponsa (assembly GCA_963564715.1). Classification (NCBI taxonomy): domain Eukaryota; kingdom Metazoa; phylum Arthropoda; class Insecta; order Lepidoptera; family Erebidae; genus Catocala; species Catocala sponsa. Next base: position 15,601,967 of record OY751333.1, read on the forward strand.
CATTATTCCTGTCACACGGCGAGCTATGCTGTATACTAAAGCCTAAGAGCATATTGATATCAAGCCTTAACAAACCATTACTTCGACTGTCAAGCAATTATATTTGACCCAAAACTGTTTGTCCCGTGTGATTATTGTACTCGTAAAACTTGCTTAGCGTAGCGATAAATCTAACATTAGCAGTTTAAAAACAAAACTATATATATATATTGCGAGCGACTATAGCATTTGATTACTGGCTAAGACCTAATCGCAGGGTAATTGTATGTTCGAGGTAAACAAATTAGAGAGACACATTAATGCTTGTGCACGGACGTCTTCTAGTGAATTACGGATGCACCTTTTAAATGTGACACGCCCTAGTGACCAGTGATACTTAACCAACGTAATTAAGGAGCTGGTAAAATATTTATGCATTGCGGTAGAACAGAGTGCCAATGCTTTAACTTAACCAAACAAAGAACCAAATCTTTAATTCATATATTTTGTAACTGTTTGGCCTTCCTACTATTTATTTGAATATTTAGATTGGATTAAAAATGTCTAACGATTAAACTGTTTGCTTAAAAGTAAGTATAAATAAATGCATGACAAATAATAAGGCATATTGTATTTCTTAAATATTATCCAGGACTTTTCTAATAGAATGCTGTGCAAAGCAAAAAGGAATAATAGTAATTAGGAAACATAACTAATTCAATATCTGCGTGATAATACTCCGCCTATCTACTTGGGAAAATACAAACATAATAAATGGTTTAAACAAATATCAGCCAAAATGCAGCTGCGGCAAAATTCAATTAAAAAACCAGAGTATCTTCGTATATGCCACTGGAATTATAGTTAGTAACAGATAATCAAGGCATGCAGAGAGCGCAGTGTGCAAACTATGCTCGAAAAAAGGCTGGCTATTTGCCATTGTGCATAATTTACACAGACAATTTCAAGCTATGCTGTTTTAATCTTCTCCGGCATATATGATTCTATATTCAAAATGTTATGTTTAGTTTATGATATTAACGTCCAATTGTTGAATTGAAAATCAAATGTTAAAATATCTATAATTAAGTGTCCTACGTAACAATACCATTACTGATAGAAGACAGGGAAAAGGTGAAGGAAATTGGTGCAGCACATGAGATTAGCACGAGGCAGATTCATGAATCTCCTTGATTGTGATATCGGTGTCATAACCGGAGTGACCAACATTAGAACTGGACAAACTCTTAAAAGGTTCACCCTCCAAAATGAATCCCTGATTGATGGTAGCTAATATTGCATATTATGGACCAGGACACTAAAATTCAACTAGTCCAGTTGACGATACAGAACCTCAACATTCCTTTTTACTATACAGGTTTTGGAGCAGTAAATCTGCTTTCCTTCATAAAACTTAAACTTAATTTCGGATAGTGCCCAAAACCGAAATAGATTTTTTAACACATTGATATTATTCTTTTTATTTAAGAACGCTTTAATATGCCTATTTTCTTTAATAACGTTCTATGTGACATCTTGCGTAACATTATAATTTGCCATTTTCATACTGCGTATAATTATTTTGTTTCAAAAGAAGTGTTTTATGCGTGCACGGCAACAGCATCATTATAGCATGCGACGAGCCCTATTTAATTGAAGTAATAATCTCATTTTACTTTGTATACCGGAATGATAACAAAGAAGAGTAAACAGTAAACACTTCAAGGAAGCCCTTTGTGACGCGATTCAATCATTAAATGTGTGTGTTTTGTCTCGCACATACAGGTAAGCGTCGTTGGTACTTAGACTGATTTATTAGTAGAATGGAAAATAATATACACGTAGTCTTACGCCTTAAGTTCTTGAAGGGATAGGCAGAGGTGTCTTGCACATATATTTCGTCAGCATGGTCTGAAACTAGAAGAAGAATATTACTTTTTGGCAAATTCCATGTAATAGGGTCAAACCTACTATTATCGTATATTGGGCATAATTCTAGATTCCGTGTTGCTGTAGACCGATCGAGATCTCATGCATATCAGTTGCATTGATCATTGTACCGCCATTGAGGCAGTATTCTAAAGATAGCTATTGCTTGCACTCCTATTTGTCTCCTTGACAATTTTATTTATGTTAACTAATTTTATGATTACTGGCCAAAGAGTTGTTTTTGTGTACCGAACCTAAGTGGCCTTGTGTCCAATATTTCGATATTTGCAACCGAATAAATTCAAGAGATGTCTTTTTAAAACATTTATACGACTATTAAAATAATGTCTAATGAGTTAAAAAGTACTTTAATATCAAGACAATATAATATGACGACAATGTAGTTGTAAATATCTCAGTAATGAAGTCAAAGTCCTATCGATAATTTAAGTTTGTAGGAGCGAAGTTGTTATCATTAGATAGTTTTCAGTTGGTAGCATCAAGAGCTTAGGGAGAAATAACTATTCCCAAAAACATTACTACGTGTAAATTACAGTTACTTCAATCGTTGAATATCTTTAGGTGTCTTTTGATACCCAACGGTAGTTTGCCTATGACACTTGTTATGTACCTACCAGGGTATTTATGCATGTGTATGTTTAATAAGTAGGTACAAACATTACTTATGCGTTAATACACTTAATCAAACAGTAATCACAGCCATATTGTAATCCAACTCAATATTCATAGCAATCAGCATACAAAAAATTCGTGGGAAATACATTTATACATACGTTATTTAGGTGATTTCCATAACATATCAGAATACTTGAATATGGTAATGATATGTCTCAAATTTCACTCACAAATATCATCTTCATGAATACAGAATAAAATTTTCCAATAAAATTTTGTATTGGAAATCGAGCGGCCATGTGAAATGGTTAGCATATGCTCGTAACGACAAAAAAGTTGTGCTATAAATTTCACTTACAAGCCTCGGTTACCGCTATATTTTGTTAAAGTTGGTCTAGTTATTGAATTTTCAAGCGCCCGGCGTCGATTCCTAAATATTCGGAGCGCACGGAAAATTGGTCCCGGCGCTATTGCTCGTTGAAACTACCAGGCAATTTGCTTAAATGATAAATACTTTAGGTAACTAGGTATAAGTTTCACGAGGTAAGTACTTTTACTATATGAAAATAACTTGTTTAGTAGTGCCGAAGGGTTTCAATATCCGTAACGACCTCGAATATTAGGAACATAGGTATGTGTAAAGTATTAACGTAGTATCTAATATTATAAACGAGGAATTTGTTGTAAGCCTTTTATTTGAGAGCACATTTTGATACCAGCGTAGGTGCTTATGTTATAATGTCGATAAAATATTGTGTTAGTTGACAAGCTAAAAATTTAAAAAATATTTATGGGTAGTAATATTCACATCAGATAATTATTTTGTAAAAACATGCAATTTGGGTGTAAAACCAATATTGCGTACGCCATCAAATCTTAGGTGGACTTAAAGTAGGCTCTAGGCTCTGACTGGATTCGATTTTAGCTTTAAGCCATAATATCACACACAGACGGTCATTAGGCCTCATGTAATTGGGAGTGGGCCTATTACCGATTGCCATATTACGTACTTAACCGGACCCCAAGCTGGCAATGAAAATTTCTTAAAATATACACCATTTTAACAGAATAGTTTAATAACCACATAGAACCGAAATCAATCAATAACATTCTGCCTATAGCCCAAAAATGATAAAATTTATACCACACCAAAGAAAACTTATATTTTAATAGATTTGTTTAATCATTTTGTTTGATAGCGCCTTAACATAGGTACCTATTAAGTTTCCAACAACGAAGTATTATAGGTATATTCCAAGCTTTTCAAAAGTATTGAGGTCGGTCTCTAGGCAATATACAGAATTGTGGTTACATTTAAAGGTATAATTTATACTGAATAAAAGTTTCATTCGTAGTTAGAAAATTGTCACACTTAATCTAGGGAAGAATATTACTTTTTGGCTAAAACATTTTATCTATAATAAATATACTGTAAAAGCTTGTTGAAAGATATTATAATTAACATACAGTTTGTACATTAAAATATACTTAAATTAATGTTTACCCAATGAAAAATAATCAGTGTAATAAACTTATATAACATCTCGTTTGTAAATATTTATGTGAAGCGTTAAACAGAAGTGAAGTCAGGCTAGCTATAGTCTTAGTCCCTAGTTCTAGACCACGGCTAGAATAGCTCGGAACACATATAAGAATTACGTTCTCGGTTTGTGTTTATATGTGTAAGCGAACGAAATTATATTAAAAGACATTTATTGTACAGTATGATAGTCTAAAGACGTCTGCGAGCACAGCTGTACCCAAAAATTCTTATGAGAATACTATGAATACAATTTGCTCGATCAAGTAGTTGAATTCGGCATCAGTAATCAATTAAGCTTATTTTTACTGTGCAGTGGCGTAACGGCAGTGAAACATTTGACTTTTTTGTTATGTTGGATCGCCTGATGGTAAGCGATTACCACCGCCCGTGGACACCCACAACACCAGAGGAGTCACAAATGAGTTGCCAGCCTTTTAAATTCCCCCTCCCCCAGGAAGCGGGAGAATGAGTTGGGCCTCCGGTACCCTCACTCACTTGATGAAATACAACGCAAGCGCTAGTTCACGCCGGTTGTCTGTGAGGCCGTGGTATCACTCCGGTCGAGCCGGCCCATTCGTGCCGAAGCGTGGCTCTCCCACGGTAAAAAAGCAAAAGTGTTTCTGTTATTGTTATTTTTCTCTCTTAGACTTCTCAGTAGCACTAAGAAGTTTTTCTCCGTGGCTGAATAATTATCTATGTGCTGACCGCCTATTACGTGGATTTTAAAATCATACTTCGCTAATCGTGGGTGTAATACATCTCTTCTTCTCCCTAGCCTTTATTATTCCCAAGTCACTTGGCGTTGGCTTTTCTAGTCTAACCGGATTTGACTGGATATCAGTTTTTACACGGAGCGACTGCCATCTGACCACCGCAACCCGAAGGCTAACGAGACCCAAAGGCTAGACCAGTATCGGGATATTAGAGGGCACTGACTTCCTAATAACGACTGCCCTATGTTCATGGCAGCTGGGACTGACGGCTTAACGTGCTCTCCTAGGCACGGAGCAGGCGTTAATTGTCAATCAATACGCACATAATTTCGAAAAGTCATATAACTTCCGAAAGTCAGAGGTGCGCGACGTGGGTTCGAACCCGAGACCCTCTGCATTGCAGTCTGTTGGTCTCCCCACTGAGCTATCGCTGTTTGTAATACTCTCTGCTAACCCTTTATAAAGGCGTGAGATTGACTTATGTATGAATGTTATTTCTTGATAAGCATGCACAATTGCAAAAATATGATCAAAGGGATTCACATTATGAAGGGTAATGTGTAATGAATACCTAATGATTCTTTGTCCTAACTAATATGATAAATGCGAATGTGAATTTGTTTGTGTATTTTTTACGCTTTCACGCTTTAACTACTCAACCGATCATCATGAAATTTCGCATAGACGTTGCCAGGGGTTCAGAAAGGGACAAAGGGTACCTTTCATCCAGAAATAAGTGCTGTTACTAATCTAACCTAACCTACATGTACGCGAGCAAAGCCGCGGGCAAGTCTTAAAGGTATATAAATCATAGATACGAACTAAAATCTAATAAAATTATATCATGATGAAGCTTTAATCAAGTGTTGCAAGGATAGGGTGATTTAAGGGTGCACGTCTCTCGACAAGTGTCGTGGATCATGAAGGCAACTTGTTGACTCTCTGTTCAATTGCACTTCATCACGTTACAAGTGACCCTTTTACAAATTTAGTTGTTAGATAATAAAGTTATTTGTAACTATTGATTGACAGACAAGACTTCAATCTTAGAAAACAATCTTAAAATTCAACATTTGACTGCACGGATGGCGAAGTGGTAGTGGTATAAGTAGTGTGGGTTCGTATCCCACACGGGACAAAAATCTGTGTGATCCACAAATGACTGTTCCGAGTCTGAATGTTTGTCTCCGTTATTTGAATGTTTGTAAATTCTCCCGAAACATAGAATTCAAAAAATCCAAAAGGTTTTTAAGATTTTGTATTAATTGATTTTATTAATTTTGCGTAAGCAAAAGCATGGCAATGTAGTTGGCATGAAATTGGCGTTCCTCCCTCTTTCAAAGAGGGAATATAGAGTGTATTTGTGTTTACACATATACTTTTACACTTGAATGTCTCCTGCCAGTCTTGTGGATTACAGATATACTCTAATACTTGCACGCAGCCATAGCGGCAATACAATCGCTTACTAGCCACTACGCTATACGCACGTCACTGTAGTTATAATCGTTTTACCATATTAAAGCTAATGCAACATTAACATACTTACTTCTCCCAATCCTTTTCTATAACCCATAGGATAATAATAGAAAGCACTTATAGACTAAAGTAATCGCTTAATGTCAGATGGGTCGTATGACTACTATTTAATTGTGTAAAAAACGACATCAAAATTGGATTCTTCATTCAATAAAGTGAATTTTTAGGCGTCAAGAAAGTGTCGATACAGTATTTATATTAGTTGTTATTTATAATAAAGAAATGCCCAATAACATTTTGTATAACCCGAGAATTTAACTCACGACTACATAATTATAGAGCAATCGATTTTAATACTCTACCACTAAGGCAGTTGAATTTCTAAAATAGTTTTTTATGTTACAAGTAATAATTATTGTTTAATAATATTTCAAAATCTTTGAATGTTCTCACTATTCTTAAACATAAATGTAGCTATTAAATCAAATTGTTGGCGGTATATTTTAATTAAAATGCCACTAACTAAATTTAACAAAAAACGGTTGCCTTGGATTGCGCTCCAAAACTTGTTCTATACAAATGCAATTGTATAAACATTTTTATTCGTAGCAATTGTCTTATTTCCCGAATACGATGAAGTTAGTTCAAAACATTCTATACGAACTAAGCTAAGTTTGGTAACGATTGGTTGACTAGCCGCTGAGTAAGTTTCGTTAGGATTACTAAGTGAATAAGCCGTGAGTTGTGCCGGTACATTTAATGAGATGTCTGAACTACAGATCTATAATAGTTTTAAAACGCTTAGTCTTATTACGTGGAGCACAAATTAGGGCACTGGCCAGTGACAAATAATAATATCATCATAATGTGTAACATGTTATTGTCTGCAATTGCAATACAAACGATTCGGGTATATGACCCGACTTCTCGAATCATTGATATCACATAAGCGCTCGCCTCGCCGCTGACGCCACACTGAGTGGTGTGGTTTTCAATCCCACAATTTTATTGCAAGTTTATATGGTTAGCCACGACATAAGGCTTCATTTCTAGTGTGGTACCTAGTTGTATTTTTAAAAGATTACCACGTACCCCGTCTTGTCTGTGGTATTGATGAACTACTTTTCTTCCCTTACTAGGAATAATTCCTGTATCGTGAGTGACGTTATAAACGTTCAAACAACGGAAACAAACATCACCAGACTCGAACCAACTTTTGTAGATCACACATTTTTTTCCCGTATGAGATTCGAACCCACAACACTCGGCGCAGTGCCAACGGCGAGGCGACCACTGAAACCATTACACCATCCGTGCAGTCTACTAGTCCTTCGCCCCTGTATATTACTGCTAGCATTTCTGAGTTACTACACTATTTTAATCATCGAATAGACTTCCATTGCGTTATGCAGCATACTGGTGTACTTTTTGGCATGAACAGGGACTACCACTTATTATACGTGGGCCCCTTATCGTCTACCACGACAACACCATGCATAGGAGCATTTTTTTATATAACTAATGTGGCAAACAAGCATACTGGTCTACCTGATGGTAAGTGGTCACCATAGTCTATAGACGCCTGTAACATCAGAGGCATCACCTGCGCGTTGCCGATCCTTTAGGAAAGGAAGAAGGGAAAAGGGAAGAGGAAGGAGCGTGTAGGGGAAAAGAGGGTGACTGGGCACTCTCACTCACCGAACGAAACACAGCAGTTAGTCTACCTTGAATGATATTGGGTCTCAACTTCACAGACAGTGTATTTACTAAACTGTGCTTGTTGCCCAATTATAAATCAAATTACGATATTCCAATAGGTAATATAAATAAACAATTTAAATTTTGTAATTCGATTTTTAATTGGGGTGTGATAACCAATTTATAAAATACTAGTTTTCACCCGCGGCTTCGCTCGCGTAAATGTAGGTTAGGTTAGGTTAGCTTTGCAACAGTTATTTTTTCTGGATGAGAGGTACGCTATGTCCTATTCTGTACCCCTGACAACGTGTATGCAAAATTTCATGTTGAACGTTTGAGTAGTTAAGGCGTGAAAGCGTAACAAACAAACAAACTCATTTTCGCATTTATAATATTAGTTAGGATAAAACATATATTATCTGTATTAAATTTCAACATAGTTCTAAAGTCACTGAAAATTTTATTTCATGAAAATTTTATTCGGTATATTTAGTCATAAACTATGTACACCCATATTAATCCTGTGCATGTATTAGCCGACCGTTATTGTCCAATGTTACTCGAGCGACAACTGGAAGTATTATTTACAGTTCACGATTAGTCGGATTTATCGTGTAGGCCTTCAAATATATTTGAGCTGATATTACGATATAAGTTAGTATCTTTATAAGTAAGTCTACAGGAAACCCTCAACTTGTGTATGTATATACAACGTAATAGTAATTCATGTTATTCTTGTCATAAAAAGAAACGAGATGGGTGTAAAAACCCTGGATTTAACCTCTTCGTCTTAAATGTAAAAGTAATGAAAAGAAATGACCCCTATATCTCGGGGGTCTTTTGACCACAGGGCCCATATTCAAACTCGACTGAGGTATGACCCCAAGGTGCCTGCACACCAAGTTACAAGTCAATATTTTCCATTTAAATTTGCCGGCCTCGGTGGCGTAGTGGTTAGTGTAACCGACTGCCACGCCTGAGGTCGCAGGTTCGATTCCCGCACAAGTCAAACATTTGTGTGCATGAACATGGATGTTTGTCTTGGTCTGGGTGTTTCTATGTATAATATGTATGTATTTACAAAAAAAAAGTATATATGTATGTTTATCCATTGTCTAGTACCCATAGTACAAGCTCTGCTTAGTTTGGGCTAGATGGTGTTGTGTGTATGTGGTAGAATATTATTATTATTATTATTTAAAATACATGTGACCTTGTGACCCCTATATCTCGGGGGTCTTTTGACCCACAGGGCCCATATTCAAATTTGACCGAGGTATGACCCCAAGGTATCTGTACACCAAGTTATGTTAATATTTTTCCATTTAAAATATGTGACCCCTATATCTCGGGGGTCTTTTGACCCATAGGACCCATATTCAAATTCGATCGAGGTATGACCCCAAGGTGTCTGCTCACCAAGTTACAAGTCAATCGGTCCAGTGGTTCCAGAGTTATGCCGGTCACTAACAGACAGACACACAGACCAACAGTGTTTTCATTAACCTCTTCGAAGAAGACTCGGAGGTTAATAAAGAAAATACGCCGCATAATTTTACACAATCAACGAAGTTAAAGTAGTTCTTAAAGTGAATATAATTTATTTAGTTCCAATTACATATTAGATTTAATTAAATATTAGATAAACAACTTTTGATTTACCGATAGTTTGGTCGAGATTATGCAAATGAGGAAGATGCAGCGTAAAAATTTCTAATATTAATTTCCTAAACTCCTTTAATTTACAGACAACCGTAACCGTAACGTAACGGTGTCAACCGTAATTATTACAGTTTGTATTAAATTTATAGACTTCTAAAATCTACTTTCTAAAGGAGACCGTCCATATTCGGCTTGCACGTGGACAATCGTCTTAGAAACAAAGTAAAATATTAAAAGCTTTGTTTAAATATGTAATAAATATTGGTTAGCATCCAGTAGTATGAAGTTGACGTATTTTATTTCTATATTATATCAAAATAATACACACAGCCTGGAAGCAATAAGGCAGTATTACTGCAACTGCATAGTCGGCCGAAGGACTGTTGGTTGCTGTGCTCACATAATGTCTGTAATATGGTACCTACGCTGGGCAAGATATGAAAATGTCACTTCACCAGCCCAGTTTTTGGAAAATATTTTAACCTATGAAGGTGATGGTGACACATGAAAATAAATATGTTTTAAACAATGTGTTTTATTTTATTATTTGACGAACTTGATACTAAACTTTAAAGAATAATGTTATCTACTTAGTTTAAGCTACTCAAAATTAATATTGTTATTACAATATAAAATTGTTCACGCCCAGGCCAGGGTCCCATACAAGGTGGTCGGTCTCCTTTGATTGTCGTCTATTGATACGACTGGTCAATTCTATCGTATAGTATAATAAGACATAAAAGCTAGCAGGATATTCGAAGCCTTAAAATCCATTCATTCGCGTTACTGAGCCTCATTTTGTATCATCAATATCGTAATAATGTATACATAATATCTTTTATATTCCCCCTAATCCTATTGAAACTGGAATGACGGGATTTTTAACACCCCTCTTCATTTTATGAGGGGGCCCGTTTGATTGTTTTGGGAGATTGTGGTAATTTTTCTGTGCGTTTATCATTGTGTTATTAATACAGAATTTCAATTTTTACATCAAACATCGTAACTAATATTATAAATGTGAATGTGAGTTAGTTTGTTACGCGTTCACGCCTAAACAAATGGTGGTTCGCATACACGATGTAAGGGGTACAGAAAAGAACATAGGCTACATTTCATCCAGAAAAGAGTACTGTTCCCGATAGTATAGAAGGATAGAAAATTTACATTACCTACATTTAATCTAATAATATATGTTCGGAAATATTTAAGTAACATACATATAATATTGTCTTCTGTTTACGCGAATGTTATTCATTGAAATTAAACTACTATATACGGATTTTATCGCGTTGTTTATTTGACACTGTTACAAATTTTTTTGAAAATCTGTTACACTACTATAATCACTATTAAACTTTACAAATTTTTAAGCTATTTAAATTATTGAAACTATTAAAACTATTTATACTATTACTATACTATTATACTATTTAGATTTATTTTTTTTTTTTTTTTTTTTTTACACTTACCCCGACGTTTCGGTTGCTTTTCAGCAGCCATGGTCACGGGGAGACTAAGATGGTAGTTGTCTCAATGTTCCAGTGTAGTTATTTCAAAGTACCCGAACATAATTTAATCATGGGTGTTTCATGATACTTTCATTACTTCATGATACTTTGAGCTCATTCTGCGTAAATAGAAACACCCATGATTAAATTATGTTCGGGTACTTTGAAATAACTACACTGGAACATTGAGACAACTACCATCTTAGTCTCCCCGTGACCATGGCTGCTGAAAAGCAACCGAAACGTCGGGGTAAGTGTAAAAAAAAAAAAAAAAAAAAAAAATAAATCTAAATAGTATAATAGTATAGTAATAGTATAAATAGTTTTAATAGTTTCAATAATTTAAATAGCTTAAAAATTTGTAAAGTTTAATAGTGATTATAGTAGTGTAACAGTTTTTCAAAAAATTTTGTAACAGTGTCAAATAAACAACGCGATAAAATCCGTATATAGTAGTTTAATTTCAATAAATAACATACATATATTACAACCACATTTATACGGTTCCAATTACGTGCTCTATCATAGGGGTGAACCTAATGTACGAAGGTTTTGTCTTCTCATTGTGTGTTTATTGACAGATAAATCATAGCAATCTTAATGATATGTTTATACATACATCATCATAAAAACGAGGTAGTCTATTCTAGCACTGCGTCATTACACTTGGGTTGTATAACATATCATATTTATTCCAAAGAGTAAGACATCGCCCTCATGTCCTATTATTCACATTACAAAAGACCCGCAGCGAGTCTGTGCAAAGGGTCTAAAGTATTTAAATTAACTTCTAAAATCAACTTTAACGAATAAAGTTTTAACCCGCATATGACACCCAAAAACAGATAAGCCGAAAAGTATAATAATTAATAAAATGTATATAAAACCACACGACTAAAACTAAACATAAAATTATACATTTCAAAAGATAACGCTGAAGAGGCGTTTGAGATTTGAAATGTGTACTATAACCCCTTTGCTGTGTAATCTCGTAGAGCGATAACAAAACGCATTACAAAGTAATTTTAATTCCTAAGGACTGTAATGTATGAATAGGACCCGCGTTGATGACGTTTGATAAATCCTCATAATGTAACGCTTGATAATAAAACTACGCACGTCATTTCCAAAACATTTGGGTTATTATAATATGTTTGAGAAACATTTGGATAAAGTTAGTATTGTTTATACTTTAGAGATGATAACCGAGAATACGTCTCGATTGATAATAAGCTACGCTTTTTAAAAATCCCACTGTGCTACTGCTACCCTACCACTACACTTGTGCTACGTTTCTGCTACGCCACACTATAAAACAGCTACGACATTGCTACACTTCTTGCACGCTACTTCATAATACTGGTTCGAGCGTTGCCGACTTAGAGACTATTCTCTGAAGTCGGCAATGCTCGAACCAATAGCTTAATGAAGACGTAAACAGAAAAAAATAGACACAAAGTAACTCTTCCGATGTCTTTATGAGTGTTCAAATTCGGCGTTTTTCATGGTCACCATTGCTGAATCTAGTTACAATGGAGTTACAGAGGTGGGAATGTGGATGTGGTAAAGTCCAAAAAAGTAAGATTTGCACTAAACTAAACTATACTAAAGAGTGTTTTAGCTACACCTGAAGTGGGTTGTGTAAAAATACTTAGGTAAAGGCCAATATAAAATGTATTAATATTTAACTGAAACAGAAATGACGCTGATTAGAACATGACAGTAAAGTGAAAAAAGCTTTGCACATCAAACTGTCGTGTCTCGCGTCAGGCGTGTGTTTTCCTGTGTATATCCAACAGGATAAATATTCAATTTTTTTTAGGCTTACTGTTTGTTCAACATCATGTACCATTCTTTTAATGATTTTAAGAGACACTTTGAGGACATAATTATAATGAATTTTAATGATGTTTGCAATTCTATGAGTATTCTACTAACATATTGTAAACTGTAATTCGCTCGGTCAATTATTTTTTTTATATAAATATATGTACTAAGGATATCAAAGCAATGCTATTAAAGTAATACATCCAATATGTCTACATATGTGCACAAAACTTTGTAAAATAATAAATATTTGTGTAACAATATAAGCGTGAGAAATGGCAATACCCAGACGTCCTTCACTTGTAATTCGTAGATGATCTGAGATCTTGGCTCTGTGTTAGGCGCTCTACGCAATATTTCAGTGAAATATAACACTTAACACTACGTAACAAAGGGTTGATATACTAGACGGCATTGATAATGTATACTTTGCTTGTTTCTTTAACCATTATTATAACAAAGACGAGTATGCTACTTTTTGTCGCATAGATAAGTTATAATAACTGCACGTTTATGTGCCAATAGTACGAGCATCTCACTAACTACAAAGTGTGGACATGTATGTTTATTTTATAGTAAATAATTATAATAAGAAAACATAGGCGAGGTAGTAAAAGAAAATATTGTTTCGGGAGGTGCTTAGATCTCCGGTGCTCTGAAAAATTTTCACTGCACAACTAAATATATGCAACTGTCGTACATAAGATGTCGGATCGAATCGGTCGGGCTAACAAAAAGATATTAGGTTCGGCTGTCAATAAATTCTCAAAAACAACCCGGAGTGAAGATATTGACGGTGTTGCACAACCTCGTGCCTCGACAAGCACGTAAAGTCGTTGGTCCTGCGCCTGTTCTCCCGCCAGTCATGTCGGATTGCGTTCCCATCGGATTATTAAAGGAAAATACAGAGAGTGTGCTTGAGCTTGTGTATGCACTAGCGCATTACAATATCACCCGCCCAGACGGCCAGTCTCCGTTAAGATTCGTCGCCGTGGCCGAAATTCGGTCTAGATGACCTTATATGTTATTAATCAGCTATTTTGATTATATTCACATGCAAATCCTAAACTGCTTAAGTTTAGTACATACATACATAGGTTCACGCCTATTTCCCAGAGGGGTAGGCAGAGACTTCGGATTTCCATTTGCTACGATCCTGACACACTTCTCTGGCTTCGTACACTTTCACAACATTCCTCATACACGCTCGCCGGTTTAAGGTGCTCTTAACCTGGCTTTTATCCAGAACGTCTCCGATCTGATCAAGAAACGTTCGCCTAGATATTCCCCATGCGACTGTTCCATTCACACTAGCCTTATAAACTTTCTTAGTCAGTCTTTCCTCGTCCATTCTTTCTACATGTCCAAACCAGCTTAACATACCCTTTTCTATTCTTTTCTCTATATCCACTTTCATGCCGCATCTCTCTCTAATCACACTATTTCTTATTCTATCTTTCAGAGTCACACCATATATACTTCTCAGCGCTCTCATTTCTACAGCATTTATTCTGCTCTCATGCTTCTTTTGCCATACCCGACTATTATTTCCATACATAAGTGTGGGCACTAATAGTCCTCTATGAACATCCAAACGTGCCTTTCGGATACATTTCGACTGTTCATAAAAGCGCGTAGAGCTCCATTCACTTTGTTGCCAGCAATCGTTCTCGTTTCAATATCTCCCTCATGTTTACCATCCCTTGTAAACAAAGTACCCAAATATACAAACTCTTTCACTTGCTCCACTTTTTCTCCATCAATCATAATATTACACATCGTCATGCACTCTTCCTTTTCAAATACTATTACATTCGTCTTGCTTACATTTATTTTCATTCCTCTATACACAATGAGCAAAATAACACTCTGACTTGACTACCATACTCATATAAGTATCAGTTTTGTTTATTCAAACTGAAACAACCCAGTATAATTTTATGATATCAAATTCGCTACTACCAGAGTACGTAAAACTTAAAGGCAAAGGAAAGTGTGTTTATATAAGTGATAACTATTGCCAAAAGTGGGGCTCAAGTTTTCACAAGCGGGCTCTTGCAAGTTCCAACTCCGATGGAAGCAAGAGTTGTAGACAGACGCAGCTGTTCTCGCTAAATCTATGCCTTCTTGTTCCAGTTTGTGTTTTCTGGGAGTACGAACATCATATAAGTTATGAGTTGCTAAGGAGAATAGAGATTGAAATAGAAAACGTGTGTTTTCTTTATTTGTTCGCCTTTATGTACACAAAGATTAATGCCTTACGGTTAGGGTCGGCTTACAGGCGTAGTTTATATGAATTCGATAGAAGTAATGAATGAAACGTTCGTCTGCTAAGTCATTGAATGGATTTTGATACAATTTATTATGGAGATAGATTGAACCAAAAGGATGAAAGGTAAGTTTAAAAATGTGAATGAGGTTGTATGTATATAAGTATAATATTAGGCAGTGAATTTCTTTTATATTATTAGAAATATAAATGGTTTTAAGTCACATATAACAGCCAATTACAAGTCATGACAGTTCCATACTTCATATTGCTACTCAGAAGACAGCTAAAATATTAAGTTATTACTAAGTTATACTTGGTAGTACGTATATCTCTGGATCACTCAAAGTAGACCAGATGAGAATGCACGAAATATTAAATTGATAAGAGCTTTTGACGCAATAATGACCATGCATAGGGATTAATTTTCGAGATAAGCCAACATTATCAATATTTTGCTGACAGATACCTTATCATTTATATTAAATGTATGTCTATCATGCCTCAACGAACACGTAAACTTACCAGTCCCGGCTGACATAAACTCTTTCAAACCTCGGGTCTAACCTCAAAATACGCTATCCCTTTAGGCAATACTACAGATGGCATTCTATTAAAAATATAGTATGCAGCCGAAAACGATTAAACAAAAATAATGTTGAATACATACACTTACCACTTAAGGGAGTAAAACAATAGCAACATGATATAGTTTAATTCTCGCCTTAATAACAGCAACGTTCGTTTATAGGCTTTAGGATAAATGGTAATCGCCAACGCCATCTAGTGGCTGTGGTTAGTAAGACACTTCCCTATTACGCGCCTTAATGAGCTCGTGGGACGTGAGCTTAAGTGGTTACATGTAAGTTAAATGGGTCAAGTACTATTGAGAAGAATACCACCGGGTTACATAAGCAAATTATTTTCTATATGTATCTTTCGTGTTATTCCCACACACATAAAATATAAATAAGAGTTATAAGCTCACTAGATTTTACCCGCGGCTTCGCTCGTGTTAATGTAGGTTATGTCAAAAAAATTCTATCCCTCGGAACAGTACTTTTTTCTGGATGAATTTCGTTGTACATATAGATGTACAACGTAATTTCATGATGATTGGTCAAGTAGTTAAAGCGTAAAAATGTTCCAAACAAATTCACATACGCGTTTATAATAGGTATTAGTTAGGATTACATGATCCTATATAACAACGAATAATTCTAAACAATAAATAAATTGCATACAAAGCCATTATTGCGGCAATTACTAGGCACCGCTTTCTAATAGGATTTGATTTTCCCAGAGTTTGTTGATTTTGTGATGGCATGGATTATGATACAAATTTAATAATTATTAAGTTGTATAACTCTGTATTTGAATGGTAGTCATATTATATTTTATGTTGATAATATGTTAAACATTACTGGCAAGTTCTATCTTCTCAGAAACATGTCAAAAATTTGTACGTGGTACACGATTTGATACTTTCTATAGAAACTTGTAAATAGATTTGATTCTTGGCTTAATTTTGACTGTACGGATGGCGTAGTGGTTTAAGTAGTCACTTCGCTTCTGCCCTGAGTGTTGTGGGTTTGAATCTCAAAGTGGACAAAACTTTTTGTGATCCACAAATGGTTGATCCGAGTCTGGGTGTTCTTTGTATTCGTTGTTTGAATATTTTTTAAAATCCCTCGCAACACAGGATTTATTCCTAGTACGAGAGAAGTCTATTTTAAAAAAAATTACAATATTATGAATGCCATGTTTTATGTTGATAATATGTTTTACATCACACGAAAATTCTGTTTTCTCAGAAAATAAATATAATTATAAACATTTTTACGTAGTACACAATTCGATACTTTGTATATAAACTTGTGAATTCGATTCAATTGCACATTCAAATATTTCTTTTTGACACTAGATCTTAGTATGACTTACATCGCTGTATCATAGTAATATATCCGTATGTGATCTACAAATAACTTGGTCCAATACTGGGTGTTCATAGAAATAGGTATGTTGTACGTCAAATATCTCTTTCAGCAAAACCAGAGCAATTGCATTCAAATAGCGCCGTATGTGTGGAATTTCTTTGACACGTAAACTTTTGTTTACGTTCCAAGAACGAACATCGGGTTATGTGCCTAATAGTCCATTGAAATGTTACAATTTAAGGACCTAATATTGCATTTATTAGAGGACGCAATTTTATTTTTGGGACATGTGTGGGCGTCAATAGAAGCTTAACCCCAAGTTTGTGGGGTTGCCGCCCTTGTCCCCCGGCCGCCATCTTGGAAAAAGGGGTGCAAACACCTTTTTCGCGATATCTCGGAAACTATGCGTCTTACAAAAAATTCGTATAGACATAATTTGTAGTAAATCGCTTTGCCTACAAATATGTTCATATAACTTTTTGCCCTAAATTTAAAATTAAAGAAGTTATAAGCAAAAAAGTGAGAAAATTTCTATAAAAATTTTCTTTTTTGCTCTATAACTTTTTTTTATACATTTTACAAAAAAATACCTTAGACCAATCTTGTAGATAGCTTTTGAGGAAAATTTTTCTATATAATTTTTTTTAATTTTATTTATTTAAAACGCGTTACAGCGCTCCAAAGTTGACCGGGTTCGTCAATGCTCATGAGAATCCGGTCAAAACGAAATGTTTAACTTAACTAACCACACATGTCCCAAAAATAAAATTGCGTCCTCTAAAAAATGTGAAGCTCATGTAACATTTCAATGGACTATAATATATGGATATTTAGCTGGTGTAACACCGCTAATGGACACCCATACGCCGCGCTTCATCTACGCACACATGCAGCGCCGCGCTGACGACGGTCACCGAGCCCGGCCGAACGCACACATACCTGCCGTTATCGTCCCTACCGCGCCAGGACACTATATAAGGCGTTCGCGCCAGCATAATAAACCGCAGTCCGTTGTGCACGGCATAGCTTCCGCACCTCGTGGAACTATCCGGACCAACTGACACTTAGGGAACAATAGGCGATAGTGTGCGTACATAGATGCTTTGATCTCGAACATTTGTGGACCATACCATCATTGAAATTGTACTGATATTAAGAAAATAAAAGCTTACGTGATTTCATCGTCGTCTTTCCTTCATCACCATCGCTACACTGGTTTATTTTAATGGTTCAAATCTGTTTTCGTAAGTTTAACAGGTTTTTATTTTATGTGCTAAACATTTCATTTATTAATTCCAATATTTTTCCACATTCATGTTATAAATATATTACCGGCTAACATGAATATAGTATACAGGTTCTGTATTGTTTGAATTGTTATAGTTACATCTTAGTATACGGATTTTACTGTTATGATAACAGTAAAATCTGTATACTAAGATGTGTAGGTGCCCTGAATCATCTTCTTCAGCTATACAATTATTTAATAAAGTATACAGCTAAGCAGAGTACAGTAAAGCATCATCTCACGAATTTTTCAGAGAAGAATAACAACACTCAATAATGAAGAAAACAACTTAAGGTAAATTATATAATAATAAGTAATTATAATAATATAATTTGTGTGATGCAGCGGATTTAGCTGATACACAAATATAAAATAAAATAACCGGATTCTGAGCAAGCTTGAACTTCTAAAATATTTTTAGGACGGCAAAATGCTTTTCCAACCTTACTACATACAATCCATCGGTGAGATGACGATATAAAACATAGCGCCACTCTTTCAGTTAACAAACAACAAACATACGAAAAACAAAAACCGTTTACCTTTATTCTCCTTTACTCAAAATAGTGATTAAACAATGTAGCTAGAAGTAATTTCACCGAAAACCAGCGTAACGTTAAAGTAAGTTAGAAACCACATTAAGTCGATGGATTCAAATCATTAGTTGCGGAATTGTGGGCGCCAACGTCTCACCGTTTTCCATTATCTGGCACGTCGCGAACACTGACTCAAGTAGTCGCCTAAACTCGAGTAGGCGAGTACACTCTTACCTACATTGTAGTGTTAATTAGTTAGTTAAGTTGCTTGTTACATTCCTCTGCACTGTGAAATACGGAACGAATTGTGGGTCTGTCAGTCACATGTCTTCCGTCTTAAATTTCATAACGTTTGTTATTATTGCGAGATTGTACTGTTTGTTTTTGTAGAGGTTCATTTAAAACACCCAGATCGTAAGGAGTGTGTTGATAAGAAACTTATAGAACTTCTTGAGGCAAATAAGTCGCCTGCTTATGTAGACTAGCCTTCATAAACACACGAAATGATATTCTTGGTCTCGAAAAGCTAATATATTAATTCTTGTCGAGGTGTTATATAAATGAGCGGCAAGCCTCACGCCTGAGCATGCTAGAATCGCGAAGCAATCCGAAAAGAATCCCGA
This sequence comes from Catocala sponsa, assembly GCA_963564715.1. NCBI lineage: Eukaryota > Metazoa > Arthropoda > Insecta > Lepidoptera > Erebidae > Catocala > Catocala sponsa. The sequence goes on from OY751333.1 coordinate 15,621,597, forward strand.
AGCCCCAGAATATAAAGGCAAGAGAAGGAACACAAGTACGGCTTTAGTCAGTAGAAGTCTTTATCATCATTAAAGGATTACCCACCCAGAAAAAATTGTGTCATATAAATATTTTCTTTAAAATACACATTTTATATACACGCTTGTTTCTCAAAAGGTGCCTTTCCCTGATCCTCAGGATCCTGAGATTAGAGTTTTCTCTTGCAAATATCGTGAAAACTTTCTTTGCTTCATTACCTCACATCACAATTTTTGTGCAGACTCGTACATTTATAAGAAACTAACTTCTCGCTCCCGACTTACGAACGACCGAAAATGCAAGCGAGGATATAAATATCTCATTTATTCATGTAAATTCTAATCAATTTAACGTATTATGTATGTATTACATAACAAATATCCTAATCTTTGAAAACTATCACGTTTATAATATTAGTAAGGATTATGATGATAATGGTTAAGATAAATGATCTAGCGCATTTCCTCGTCATACATGAATAGTAAGTTTTGTAGTAAGAAGATTGGCAAAACCGTGCTTACTACTATTAGCCCGAAGCGTCATGATTGAGTAGATAATAGAATATATTATAATATAATTATTATAAAGAAAGTATAATTTGAATGTCTTTGATTATAAACTAATCATTTATAATACGAATGTCGCATTTACGAGTATATCACCATCATCAAAACTTTCGTAGAGAAAAAGCTTTTGTATAATCTTTAGCCGAATGCTAATTGAAATGTGAACAACCTGTCCTTTCTCATTCGTAAAAAGTGCAGTAAGCCTTGCTATTTTTTTTCTTTCACTAAATTTTTCTTATCAAAGGCCAGAGGTTTAGCTTAGTGCCTAATATTTAGATTAGCCATCTAGATTTACGAAGCCTTGAGTAAACTAGATTCTAAAATCGTCTTTAAATGCGCATGACAGCTGAAATAGATGAGTTTACGTGCGCTCGAATACTCAAGGGTCAGTGTAATGAGTTGAGAGATGTTCAATCTATTTATTAGGTTTTTAACCAACTTTAAAAAAGGAGGAGGTTATTAATTATTTTGCTTTATTTATGCGACATTGCTTAACGCAGAAAATACATTTATAGCTGATTTCTATAACAAAAAACGAGTCACCTTTGCTACAGACAATTAAATTTTGATAAGCTTTTAATAAAATATGTGTCAGAAGTAACAGTCCTTTGGTAAAACGACTTATTTCTTGATATAGGAACCGGGCCTAAATAATTTTTTCTCAAAATACAAAGCTGCTACATTATGTCATTCAGAGCAAACCTGATATTAATATAATCGTCTCTCAAATAAATATTGAAGCTATCTATTAATATAAATGTTGAATGATTAACACATAAATTATAGTAAATAGTCATCCAACCGTACAATTGACGCATTGGTATTGGTGGTCAATTCACCAATATTGAAATACTGTTGCGGATAAACCCAGTACAGAATCATTATTTTTACAACTAAAGATTAACGATCACTGGCACGCATTGCGGGTTACCATAATATACAGTACACGCTTCAGTTTTTTTTATTGATTTGTATATGTAGTTATAATAATTACCAAGAGCTACTAGCAATTCCTTAATCAAAATAAATTGATACATGCCCCAGAGCTAGAATAAGAAGGCCTTTTTAACCTAAAATAAGCTTAAGAAGTTCTCCAAACGATTTTGTGTAACATATGGGTGAATAAGATTTTCTGGGCATCTTAAGAAGTCGTCACTCTACTGACAGCAATGTTCTCTAAAACGACACTTTTTACTTTCTGTTTCAAGTACGCCGAGTTCATCTTCTTCATCAAGCGGGACAGATGCTGGTTAACCATCTAATAATAAGTACATCCTAATTAATATTATAAATGCAAATGTGAGCTTGTTTGTATGTTTGTTCGATTTTACGTCTTAACTACTTGACCAATCATCGATAAATTTCACATACATGTTGTCAGGGAAACAGAAAAAGACATAAGGTACCTTTCATCCAGAAAAAGTACTGTTACTAATGTACTAACTACCGTTTTTTTACCTGGGGAGGCTGGTTCCGCTGGGCGTGGTGCGGCAGAGAGGTTATGTCAGACTACATTTACGCGAAGCCGCGGGCAATATCTAGTAGACCAAGTGCAACGAAATATTATTATGTTCAAAATAGATTTTGAACATATTTTGTTACGAGATTAAGTGTTCTTTCTTCAAAGTAGACATCGCCTAGAATATAATGATGTCTGAGTGTGTGTAGCAATAGTGAATGCAACTGTACATGATGTCTCGGGTTTGATTTTACGGGTCGGACTTAGTGTAATTGGATATCTGTCAAAAAATTAACAGTAGCAGTACGGAGGCTGAAACTATCGCGGGTGCCTACACGGCAATGGGCTCACCCGCCATTACATGGGACATACATCTATAGTTGGCAACCCAGTGTAGTATTTTTTTTAAAGTGTAGTAGGTATGCATTCACGCATCCCTCTTCGCGAGAAAAGCGAAGCGGAGAGCGTTGTTGGACTCATCAGGGAAAGATCATCTTAGTCTCCCCGTGACCATGGCTGCTGAAAAGCAACCGAAACGTCGGGGAAAGTGTAAACATAAATATAAATAGTTTAAATAGTTTTAATAGTTTCAATAATTTAATTAGCTTAAAAATTAGTAAAGTTTAATAGTAATAGTAGTGTAACAGTTTCTAAAATTTTGTAATAAAGTGTCAAATAAACAACGCGATAAAATCCGTATATAGTAGTTTAATTTCAAAAAGATCCTATCGACTAAATCTATAATGGTGCGCTTACTCGCTGCCTTGAATGGTAGGTGAGTCGCTGGAACTGCAACTACTGAGTGTAATACCTACGCCAATATGGCTTCTTGACTTCTGCCAAACTTACAGTAACTATAGTATATAATTCTTACTAACAATATACTGAATGTTAAGGCCGCATTTATCTTAAATAGCAATTGTTACATTTGGTATAAGCAGTCTAGTCGTATGGTACGATAGATGATGCAAAGCATTGCCTTACGTGCGGAATACAAAATTGATTCCCTGATGTTCGGCATGAATAAATTACTTGGTGAAGCGTCCTGCTTTCATGGATTGTTTTTATCCTCGTTTATAATTTACATAAAAATATGTATAAAATGTAAACCCTTTTTGCATGAAGATCATTTATTTCACTGTTCGTTTAATCATGTTGTCAATGCCACATGACGATTGGTCGACATTTTATAGATTCTGGCGGAGAAATAATTATTACAAGTATCGTAACAGTCTTTACCTCAGACTACGATATGGTCGTGCGTTGTTTATGATTTGTATTCACGTAAGAAGATGCTACTATTATCCCATATCGCTACAATTAAAGATGATTGGTAACTTTTGACTGCACGGATGGCGTGGTTTAGCCCGCGCCTCGATGTATCATAAACTGCTTGCACTTTATACACAAACTTAGTTTTGGCAACATTGCAATGCTATCTTTGTGGCTGTATTGTGTATCGCGGGCTAACTATTTGCTGGCAACCAGTAAATGAAGTTATTGTATTCAATTGAAACAAAAGAAGAAAGGCAGTACATGGTGCCTGCGCTTAGTTGGAGATGCTGGCAGCTTTTATTGTTTTCTTCTTATTTTGTTTTATTATCATACTTTGCGCCAAAAGAAAATAATATTTAAAGTATGCACTTAATTTTTAAAAGTTCCTTTTCTTCAAAGCGTACTGAGATGTTTTGCTTGGATTGCTTAGTTAGTGTACCTAAATCATTATGTATGAGCGATTAAGCGTTCGAGTGTTATATTATTAATAAGCAATGGTGAAAGTGATATTATATTCTTTCTTTTTTGTTTATATGTTTCTATTTACTTTGAAGTTAAAAAGATTATGTCCACATTAAATTATTATGACACGGAACAACTCCTAAAAACTATTGCTTGATGAATCGCTTTGAGTATCCTACAGTTGTCTATACCATTACTTGAGCTCTTCTTACATACACAAATTTACACACATACACAATCACTCACACTCTGACACTCACACACACACACACACACACACACACACTAAGACACACATACACACACACACTCATATTCAGTGTACTACTATTTATTATTTATTTCCATATTTTTATAATAGTTAAATTCTAGGTGTAAGTCAATCGTATTCATTGATAGCCACGACACAGGCTGCGCCTAGTGTAGCTATCATAGTAAATGTAACATCTGTGTAACCTTAACTAAAATAAAAATGCTTAAATGCTTAAAAAATGCTATGTAAGCAATGTCCGTATTTTATATACCGAATTCAACTCTTATTATTGATATTCCGATCCTTCGTGTGTTTCCGATCGAGGGACAATTTTACAGATAGCGCGTTTTGGATGACATACCTACATACATAGACTCACTCTAGTAATTTCCCAAAGATATAGACAGAGAATAATTACATTCTCATTTCGTCATTACCAGAATTTGTACTACTACTAAGAGATTTAATAGAAGATAATACTTTTCCCAGCAATGTAATAATGATTTAAAGATACACAGAAAACTTTGAAAGCTTGAGACGTCATAAGTAATTTTGATTGAAAACGCTAGAGATTTGTATATTATTATTATTATTTAAAACGATATTTCTGAAGATGAGATGTTTATTTCATTGTGATATTTTTATGCCAGAAAATAGAAACTCAGATCAAATTCAAGGTTGACAAATGGGAATAGGCTCATATCTGTCATACTGTATGGATCTAACAAAACGAACAAAACATGTGAACGAGGATACTTATACGGGGTAAATCCCTCAATAGCCTAGACCCTAAACAATGAAAAAAGCTTTCTGTCTGGCCAAAGTGAGAGATTAGTCGCTTGGCCAACCAAGAGATAAAACATGACTGCTGTCGGAAATCCTAACTTAATATTATAAATGCCAATGTGAGTTTGTTTGTTTGTTACGCTTTCACGCCTTAGCTACTCAGTCAGGAGTACAGAAAAGGACATATGTTACCTTTTATCTAGGAAAATATTTAAAATCTAGTAAAACATGAGCAACGCCGCCGCCAAAATCTATTACTTCATAAATACTTCCAAGGTATTTATGTTTGGAATATTGGTACAAATGTACACTGGAGGCACCAACAGGTCGACTGAATCCAGCTTGTTTCCAATACGATGGGTTGCTTTGAATCGAGTATGTGTTTCAACATTATAGTCCTACATTCCTATTAGGTACATATATTGAGAATAAGTAAATTATACAGGCAGTCAAAACGTTTGGAAAGACAAAAAGGTTTTAAAGTAGGTACTTTATTATATTTGTATAGGTATTATACCTATTATGTAGTTATTTATTGAAGTAGGTAATACTTTAGTAAATTTACAGGTAAAGAACATTTTAACATTGTGTGGTAATGATTATTAAAATAATTATCTTTTATTTAGATATTAAGAAATATATATATATATATATATATATATATATATATATATATATATATATATATATATATATATATATATGCGCCAAAATAGATAAAAGTAGTAAATTAAAATTTTAAAGTTTGTTTATAAATTTGAAAAATCCCATAAATTCATATTGTATTTAAGATTTTTACAATAAATATTGGTCTAATAAGTTCAATGGTTATTTTTTTACTGCTGTTTATGGAAGACGTGCCAGTGACCTACCTGATGGCAAGGAGCTATATTTGTGGCTGTATGGCTGTTGATATTGCAGATTTAATTCTGATGAACCAAGCCATTGCCTGCCGTTAATCACTCGGATGTAAGCAAGTCCTGATAGTGAGCACTCACCGTAGTCTAAGTGCTACGCGGCTAAATTCATATTATTAATTCACGATATTCACACGCAGTAGTTTGTGTAGTCCATCATGTCAATACTCAATACTCAATACATTTATTGCACTCCACAAGTTAAATAGATGTTACAATGGTATAATATAAGAAACATGTGTGGAAGTTTTACATATTTTATTATTTACTTATGATTGATATTTATTGACTATTATAATATATAGGTAATTTTATTAAGGTGCGCTTACTATAGTTAGATAGATATATTACTATAATTATTTTATTATATGGTATTTCTATTATATAATTATTATTATATTATTTTATTTATATGATTTAATATTTTTATTAATTATATATTATTGTAGATTATCATTATTATCAAAGTTTGTAAAAAGAAAAGGAATTAATGTCCCAGATATTATTATTATGAATGTATGTCATGTTTGTTTATATATTATGTATTTATTTGTATTTATGTTATTATTAGGTATATTATTATAAGTATTCATTTAAATTTCCATTTATTATGTCTTGGGTTGTAAGTACAACAACAGTTCAACATTATATTTAATTGCATAATTTTACTTTCATTCTATTTTATTTGCAATAATCATAGCGTTTTAAATATTTGTCATTTGCTTTTATGATTATACTAAGATAAAATTTGATTGGGACTGTGAACGCTGATACATCAAATGTGTAAAGATACTTTAATTTTAATAATGTTATTTCGTGTATCACAAACCTAACCTAATATAAGCCTAATTGGCGTCCCATTGCTGGGCAAAGGCCTCCCCTTCCGACTTCCATCTATCTCGATGGCTTGTTCTGAGTTGCCAATCCGTTTTAAAGGCATCGTGCTCGTCTTGCCATCTCCTCCTGGGCCGGCCTCGTTGTCGCTTTAAAACATGTTTAAAATTAAATACATTATAAGCCGTACAAAATTAAGTAAATACTACTACTATTAAACAAATTATTCTAGATCATGCAATAACATTTTACAGTTACACACAATATTATTCAATTTTTAATCTAAACATTTGTTGTGATGCAAAATATCCTAGGTATATGCTAATGCACTTAATAGTCTACCTAACGGGAAAAAATTCATCATAGTTTAAAGCGGATAGCGTATAATTAAAATCATAATTATATTTAAAGATTTTAATGTACACATTAATAATAATTATTAGTAAAATTAAAAATATAGACCAAGATACATACAATTTTGTCAATTTAATTTCTTTTGTCATCATCATAAAAGAAAAATCTAAAACACAAATCAACCGCAAATAAAAACAAATGCACAACATTACCAATATTGAATCCAATTAGATACATTAAATTAATTAGCTATCCCCACGCATCGGCCAAATTAATAGGCACTCGTAGGGATTTCAGCATTAGACCACGCACAGATTGGATTAGTGGTGGAATAATTAAATAATGAAACTAAGCCTCGGGCAAACAACCTTGTTTTGTTGTTTATTTCTTTATCTCTCCCTCCGTATGTAGTACCGTTAGGACGAGTATTTGTGGAACAGATAGTTTGTAGATGACTATTCGTCATTTAGCCTGGGGCTTTTGCCGATGGATGATCGTAGTTGCGTGAATTGTCAACGATGACGCAAAGCATGATCTTTCGGTTAAATAAATCGCCTGTTGAATTGGTTTGGGATATTGCCAAGCAAATAATATCTATCCGATTAGGTACATTATAAAGATTTTGAAAAGACCTCGATGTCTTCGACGCGAGAAGTACAGTTTGCCTTCGATTTTTTTTTCGTGATTTACATTATGAGACGTACTTTAGTAACACTGTGTCGAATCCCAAATTATCGAACTGTACAAATCGTATCAAAAGCCGTTCAATGCGTCGTCTGTTTCGCCAGAATACACATAAGGTTTGGAATGCAAATCACAAAAAAACAAATATTAAATATAACATCGCGTGTCTGTCATATCATCTGGAATATATTTCGCTCTTATGTAATATAAGACACGTCTTCTGGCTACTAAGTCAGACTTTGTACAGCAGACCAAACTCAAAAAAAATCATTTGGTCTTCTCATTCGCATAATATATGCTACTAGAGTGGCTAGATTGGTACAATCTACAAATAGTTTACCGCAATCAGTTTGCCGCATAAGAACATAGAGATTTACTTAACAAAATATATTATTATGATTTCTAAGAATATAAAAGCGCTTGTTTCTGGATATAATTAATGTCATATGGTTTGTTTTCATACAATTTCGTTAATTTATCATTTGAGATAGCTAAGAAATGTCTTCATAAATTAACATAACTTATGCCTGTGTATTCCGAGAGTGTTTAGTACACAGTAGGTGTATTAAACCCACATGTTGATAACTTTTTTTAGGTTCCGCGTAATAGAGGGCTAAGTTATTACTGTCTACCGGACACATTTTGAGAATCATTGCTAAAACTGGGCAATTCTGAAAATTAAAGCCGAATAATACTTGTCATCCTAAATCAAAACCCGGCACTCACGATCGGGCAGTAACATAAGCGGAAACTCATCTCACTGGACCAACGGTGCAGTTTAAATACCATAACTTTATTTTATCGAGATTAAACCACTTTATACGGATTTTGTCGTGTTGTTTATTTTAAAAAACTTTTATTACATAGGTAATTTTGATAGTCTGACACTACGTATACGCATTGTGTAAGTGACCGAAGCGAGCCATCCGCGTTAGTAACTCGTGTGATAATCTCGCGCATGTACCCTGTACGAATAGTTTGCACGTGTAGTCCATAAAAACTACTTACGTTTTGTAGGTAAATATACCATAAACAGTTCGTTAGTTAATATTAATGATTATGACAACACAACATAGCCTCAAGCCTATATTCTCACAAATAGTTTTTATGAACTTGAGTATCCTTTGTGTCTGTTCCGACACAGGAATTATTCTTTGTACGGACGATGTATATTTAAACGAAAACAAAATTACCTATCGCTAATAGAAAGCTGCACTATACCAGAGTAACATAAGACATGTTTTAATGATATAGGTACTACACGCGTGAAGCTGCAGACACAAGCTAGTTCATTATCATACTTCCTACTAATATTATGAATGTAAATGTTTGTGAAGATGTTTGGATATTTTGTTACTCAATATGCGTATGCTCAGAATGCGTGAACCATTGAACCGATTTGAATGATAATTTGCACTCAGTTTGACCATAACCTTTTTTTTTTTTTTTGTTGTTCAACCTTTTTCATCCCTGAATGAGCTCCTGTGGGATTCGCGAGAGTGAAGCCGTGGACAGAAACTAGTATTATAATGACCTTTCGCCAACAAACTGTGTTATTTGGCGATTTAAGATTAATGTGAACGTGATTTTCGATAAATAAATATTCTTGTAGAAAATAAAATACCATCAAGTAACGCCTAACATAATTATATTATTTATAGTAGTCTTAAATTATATAGAATCAAAAAGGTTTTCGTCGAAAAATTTATCGATTCTATATACGAAAAATACTATAATTTTTCAAAATAATCACCTGCCTAATAGTTTATTAATTCAATAGATATACAAAAAATTACTTTAATTCCATACAATTTGTGATATTATTAATCAAAAGCCTAGCGTACTTTACTGTATAATCAAATAACAATGTAACATAAGATTCTTTACCAAGTAACGATCCACACATATAAAACATTCACAAACACAAAAGCAATTGGAAGGCTGTCCCTACAGTTAATCACTAGGACTCATGTTCACCTTTTTCTAATAAAAGGTACGCTACTATCAAAGGTACCACTGCAAACAAAGAATGGTCAGATTTAATAGGGTGCGTGAGGGCGTAAAGTCAGAATAAGGTCAGTGGGTCTCATCCATCTCTGCGAGACAGGTGGCGCTATTAATATGGCCAGCAGATATCTAGCTACTGAATAATGGGAAATGCGAGCATGTGAAAATTGTTTGATGGGAATTTGTTCGGTAAAGCTATAAAAGGAAGGTTGTAATTTGGCTGCGTTTTGCATTTTTAGATTTGCAAAGACCATACAAAATATTATACATTAAAAAATTAAGTATCACATCAAAAATACGTTTTGGCGGGCATTATAATATTTTGTTTTGTTAAAATAGGTGCAACCGAAGTTCATCAGTGTTTTTGATTTGTTTCCGCATATTAACATATTATAAAATTTGGAAAATGGACGGTATTGCATGAATTACAATATATATAATTATATACAGGGCTGTCCGGTAAGTAATGGATAAACTTGAAATGTCTAGTAGAACTGATGGGCGTTCAGAAAAATTTGACAAAAAACAATAAAAAATATTAAAATATTGCAATAGCTAGTCATACTTTTGACTGTCTATCTATTAGCATAATTAGTTTTTAATAATAAAACAACGAAAAACCGATGGAATTCATTCATTTATGGTCGTAGTGTACAAGAAAGTTAAATATAGTAATTAAAAAAATCATATCTCAGGTAGCACTTAGGATAGACTTTTCATTTTTTTTTTTCTGAACGGCCCTCATTTCTTCTATAAGACATTTCAAGGCTATCCATTAATTACCGGACATTCTGTATATTATGGCTATAACAATGGCAAACATTTACACTTTAACTTGGCGTCTGAAATATAAAGTGGTAGTAGTATCAATCTACATAAAGTGGGCACTCCTAATATATAGGTAAAAAGAAAACATTAAACTGCTTTGGCATAGCCTTCCATTTTCCTGCTGGACACGAGCCTGTCCTAGAATAAGAAGGGTTAGGCCATAATAACCACGCTGACCCAGTGCGGGTTGGCAGAATTAATAATTTGTTGGGTATATTATAGAGAATTTTCATACCTGCTGGTTCTCTTAGGATGTTTTCCTTTACCGTTAATGCAAACTATAATTATTAACTAAACTGCGAAAAGGTTGAGATACATACCTACGTGCCGTGGGATCAAACGATTGAAAATCTGTGTATTTTAACTTTAGTAAACTCAACAACCACTATACTTTAACGTTCATAAGTGTTACTTAGTAACCTAAATGAATAAATGATTTTAAATTTTTACTTGCAATTAATTATAAAACTAAACTATTTATACACATAAAATAAACTGCCATATTTGCAATTGCCGTAATAGTAATAATATATTAAGGATTTTTAAAACAAGCTAAAAATTCATCACGTTATTGAAATGGTTTCACATGTCATACAGAGTTCTTTTTTTTTAAAGCTGCCGATGAAAAACAAATATTTCCGTACGATCCACCGCCATATTTTTATGTTTCTTTTTTCGCTAAGGAAAAACATGTCGCTGGAATAGAGGTTGTCACTACACTGATTTGATTATCAAAGACAGACAGACATATACTTTTGTGACAAGAAACGTACCGAGGGAAATTCTAGATATTTACCATTTATGCTTTATTTGATTTTCGTAATGGTTTTCTTATATTCGTGTTGTAAATGTTTGTATTCCAGTTACTTATTTTCTTTGTATTGAAGATATATGAAATAACATCTTATTTGAATAGTCTCGTAACTTTTGGTAAGTAGGTAAAATAAAAATCTTTTTACACAACTTAGCGTCCGACTATTATAAATATGAAAGAATGCGAAGACGTTTGTAAGTTTGTTACTCAACTTTTCAAACAGATAAAAACTAAGTCACGCACGATACTTTTAAGTAGGTACAATAAAAAGTAAGTAACGAAAAAACCTATTATTCTGGTATGCGGTTACGTGTGATTCAAAGGTAACGAGAAGAAATAAAGTAATTAAAATTTAATGACTAGAATATTATAGAAATAAATTTATAATTGATTTAACAACAAAAAATTGCACTGTGCATATTTTTTTGATATAATATTTGTAATAAAACATTGTTTGTAATAAATATATTTTGCTGGTAAAATATATCTGTTTTACATCGAAATTAACATCAGATAGAAGGTATATTGCCAATCTTCAAGAAAGAAAAAATCGCAGGTATGGTAATAGCTATAGTCTGTGTTGCCGCGGCGAGTATAGTTGGCTGCCAAACAATACACGCCGCAGAAACACATAGCTTTTTAGGTCTTGCAATTTTTTATCTATGAGGCTGAAATCGCAAGACCATTTATTTTTAAATAATAGAAAAGGATATTAAGCTGATTTGGGCATGTAGAAACAATGGACGAGAAAAGACCGACTGAGAAAGTTTAAAAGGCGAACGTTTCTCGATTAGATCGGAGACTTTCTGGAGGCCAGGTTAAGAGCACCTTAAATCGGCGAACGTGTATGACGAATGTGATGAAAGTTAATGAAGCCAGAGAAGTGTGTCAGGATCGTAGCAAATGGAAATCTGTAGTCTTTGCCAACCTCTCTGGGAAACAGGCGTGAAGCTATGTATGTTATATATTCGTATTTAATTTTTAAACATCATCGAAAACGTTACGAAGAAGTCTTAAGACATACAATATGATTAATAAATTACTATTATATACGCACTTAAAGTGGAACTTGTGCGTGACTTGCAGTCAAATAATGAAGCTTTGTGTGGCAATATAACGGTATCTATCTCGACTATCGTTTAATTAAGAAATAAAAGAAAAAAGACTTGAAGAAAGTGAAATAATAATTATACAAATATTGATAAAACATTAACCAGTCGCATAAAATGTAAATAAATATTTTACAAAAGTTTAAGCTCTAAAAAATGCATTTAAAAATTCACTGCATAAAAAAAAAGAAAAAAAAAAGCATGTAAGTATGTTTATCCATTGTCTAGTACTCATAGTACAAGCTCTGCTTAGTTTGTGCTAGATGGTGTTGTGTGTATGTGGTAGAATATTATTATTATTATTAATGTCGACGTTTACAGCACGGACCCATTAAAAGTTTCTGTATAAAACGACGAGCTATAAAGTCGACAAATATTATGAAAGTGTTGGCTGATTCGCTGTAGATTGCGTACGTAATTTGCGGGTAGCGGCTAATGCGTCGCGCACATGCAATTTCCACGTAAACTGCATAGCGCCGCCGTAAACACCATCTGCGGTAGTCAGATTGAAATCGTACTAGATAACATCTATGTTAGTACAGTTGTGTTTGCATCTACCGTTATCGCACTCCCTTTGAGTGATGTTGCTCACGTAATGTGTATTTGGAGCTAATGATCTCCAAGCACCATGCTATTACGTTTAACGTTTTATTTTCTTTTGTGTGCTTATAGCATTAAATCCGTTTTGGAAGCAAATAAATGCGGTATTTCGGAGACGCGTGGATAACATACTGTTTTAAACGGTCACTTTGCCAATATATTGACGAAGAGTTGTGGTTTTTATCTCGAGACTTAATTGTTGGATTACATACTTAAACTTAGGTCCTGGAGAGCTTATGAGTCAATCAAATATTTCCTTCGTGCAGAAATCGAACACGGAATTTATTACATTTTGACAGGATTTTACCTTAACAAGACATAACTGCGAAGGAATACATGGATAGCGTAGTGGTTTCAATGGTCGCCTTGTCACTGGCATCACGCTGAGTATTGTGGGTTCGAATTCCACACGAGACAAAAAATTGAGTAATCCATAAATGGGAGTCCCGTGTCTGGATGTTCGTTGTGTCCTTTATTTGAATGTTTGTGAAGAGATACAGGAATTAATCCTAGTAAGGGAGTTAATGTAAATGTACAGAAGTTTTCTTGATATTATAATTATTATTGTTCCTCAAAGCAACGGCTATTTTGTGTAAAAGAAACACAACCATTCGCATGTTTTGATCATTGATATAAATGTTACAACAATACCTAACATGGTTTTGATAGTGCCTCGACACGACTGTTAGATCAATATGATAATTATGTCTCATTTACACAATATCGATATGGTAGGCTGCCAAACCTTCACTATAACACACAGTAACGTATAATAATATTGTCATCATTATTTACGGGTGAGTTATGTATAAAAGCCTCATAGTAGTTACATTCACTAACCAACGATTGAAATTGTTTTACGAAATATGTACGTGCAGCTCATTCACTTTTTTAATAAGAATAACTAAGATATTATAATTATTTATAAAGAAGGTTTACTGTGAATACGAAGTATACATTTTGACTCTTTCTAGGACTGATATGTGTCCTCCACAACCCAAAACCCGCTCGGACTAGCCGAAAATAATAAAAATAGTCGAAACGTTGATACTGTCCTTCCGTGCGTTACTCCAAGGACTCTTTTTGTCACATTTACGATAGACAGGGTTTAAGTTGTGGCATCTTTGGCAATAAAATACAAGGCTATACATTTAACCTATAATATAATAATAATATAATATCAGCCCTGTATTAAACTGTCCCACTGCTGGGCACGGGCCTCTTCTCACTATGAGAAGGGTTAGGCCATAGTCCACCACGCTGGACTAGTGCGGGTTGGCAGACTTCACATATCTTCGAGAACATTATCGAGAACTCTCAGATATGCAGGTTTCCTCACGATGTTTTCCTTCACCGTTAAAGCAAAGGATAATCAACTATTTAATACGCATATAACATCGAAAAGTCAGAGATGCGCGCCTTGGGTTCGAACTCGAGACCTCTGCGTGGCAGTCCAACGGTCGCCCACTAGGCTATCGCTGCTATTACATTTAACCTATACAAGCCTAATAATCTATACACCGTTGAAATACTTAGCACCGATGTAAAAAATAAAAATAGTCTTTAAAACTGACAAACAGCAAATAATACGTTGAATTGAATGGAAAATCATGCGTCAAAGAAGGGTCGTCTTTTGGTCTCGGTGAAGCATTGTTTTAGACAATAACAAATATAATTCAACTACGATTATAGAGTATTAAAAGTTAGACAATCACTAAGCGCAATTATTTGACTCTGGCGTGAATAAATTAAGCATATAAACATTTAAATTTTCAACTAAAATTGTCGACACAAACCTCATTTAAAACTACGTTTCATTTTTGAGTTTATTAAGGTACATAAATGAAATGAACATTTAATTTGTTGGTTGAATAATTCGCGGCAATAGGTTTATAATTGCGTATCCCATTAAAACGATGTTCCTATTGCAGTCGGTTTGTGTGATTGGATATATCTACATTATAAATTCATTTGCTATACTTAATATTATCCTGGCAATTGTTGTAATGCCAGAAATAATTACAAACTAATTGTATCTGGCCGCTAGCGGGTCGAGCAAAAAGTTGAAACACTATTTCACAGCACTGCTTTAAAAAGTATAAGTACACCTACTATAAAAGATTTTAGCGATCAGAAGGGTTGGATGTAGACCATGAATTGAATCCAATTGCAATTAAATCGAAATACGTTAGATAATTAATCGAAAAGACTCGCTTAAATATGACTTATTCAAGAATTTTAACTCCTTAACCTCTACGGACTAGCAGCCTATCACTATTCCGGCGGGCATAGTTCCAGACTACTTGCGACTTTCATTAAAATGCAAATTCTTAAAATCACGTTTACCAGCTGTCTAGCAAGTCATTTATATGATTGCAAACCGAGTTCTCATACCATTACAAATTATTCTTAGAAGTCAATAAGAGATTTAAGCGGCGGTAGCCCAATGGATAAGGTTCGATTCCCGCACAAGGTATTGGTCTAGGTGTTTCTATGTATAATATATATGTATTACCCGCTTAGAAGCATTCTTACCCAAATACCTGTATTCAAAACTAATTGCCAATTGCAGGTAGTATCGTACATAGCTGTGTATGTTTTACATTACAATCACATTTCAATCCCAAGTGATAGCAAGTGTATTAGCGTCTACCGGACTCGGCTTCAGATTTCTTCTGCAGCCATGCTCGGATAATGGAACTAAAATTTTTTCAACTTCAGCTGCCCGGGATTAATCTTTGACTCCTAACCTAGAAGAAACTATTTCTAAAATAGATCATTTTACAAAAGTAAGTACTATTATATGTCTCGAAATCATAATCACAGATAGCAACTAGTAATTAGATAAAAAAATTTTGCTCGACTGCCACGTAATAAAAATAATACGAAAGGTAAAAAAGTCTAAAAGCCTTTTTGATATCGTACCTGACAATCTCAGGCCAAATAAGCGGAAAAAGAGATAAAAATGTACAGTAGCCCTTTGTTCATTATGCCTGTTTAAAATAAATTAGTGATATAATATCGTTCGTATAATATACTTCCTTTAATATTTAATATAATTATTCTTTACTAGCTGTAGCCCGCGCTGTCACATGTTTTGTGAATCCCACGAAAGCGTTCAAAAGAACAATAAGATTTTTATGTGTTAATCTTGGACATAGTCTACTTGTACATATGTCAAGTATTTTTTTTTTTACGTGGGGGAATGCTTTGGCGCATACCCCTCCGCGGGGGCGGGCGGAGGGGTTATGTCGGACTCGCCGGGGTAACAGAAAGATGTTAAAACATATGTCAAGTTTGATTTAAATCTATTTAACTGTTTCAACATTATATTTCATTTATAATATGAGTAAGATTGTTATGTATCTGCAAATAATATGTATACATACTTTTATAATCATTATTGCATGTGAAAACGACTGCACTCCGCCTGAGGGTAAGCAGTCGTGCAGTCTACGAGCAGAGCCCTCCACACCACGTCCTCATATGAAGTGGTGCCGAGGTTGCTTTGACGGTCTAAAGAGGTGCTTTTTCATGGCCCGTTAATGGATCCAGGATCGAGGGAAGATGAGCTAGCTGTTCCCCATGGTTGCACCTATGTCTAACCGCGGTTCCGTAGCTCGTAACGTTAATGTGCTCGTGACCTATAAACTTACTTAAGAATCGTGTTAACAAATGCAAAAATACATTTTAAATTCGACTAGTAAGTAGTTCCGGAGATTAGTGCGGTCATACAAAAAAAAACAAGCATTTTCTTCAGCTTTATTTTATTAGTAGATATAGATATAAGTAGCATTTTATAAACATGTCCTTGTAACATTGCTGTTATAACCCACCTTGGTGGCCAAATACGTGTTGGCAGACACCTTTTGGAGTTCTCTCATGCATGCAAATTTCTGCCGGCGTTAATGTATAATGTAAAAGATAATGAACTTTTTAATACACATATATCTCAGGTACTTCAAATATATGTGCCGGGGTTCAAAGTAAGGGTTTTATTACCGTAAGTCCGTTTTGCACGTATTCCTTTTTATCAAACCTCAGCGATTTAAAATAAAGTATTCTCCTTTCATCTCATAAGCCGTGACTACCGAAGCGTAACTTTGGATTTTAAACCTGAAATTCTCACTAGGAATCGGTGGCGAGTGATTTTAGAAAGTCTTTGATTGAACTGTAGTCGCTTAACTTTAGTGAAAATAGATAGCGATTTAGAGATTATTTTCATAATTTGGAAATTAATCGTTCGCAATCCTAGCTAACAAGTAGGTTTGTATATATTAAATTATTTGGTTGGCCTAGGCGTAGCCTCGCCGCTACCATTACTGCGAATGTTGTGGTTTCGAATCCCACACGGGTAAAAAATCTGTGTGATCCACAAATAGCTATTCCGAGTCTATGTGTTTTTTGTATCCGTATTTTGAATATTTTTAAATTCCCCAGCGACACAGGATTCGATCGTAATACGACAGATGTCTTTACAAAAAATCAGTGCAATTTAAAATGTTTAAGTGATAATAAATACTAAATGAACTGACACAACAGTTATATTAAAATAATTAAACGATAGTAATTTCAACAAATACCTAAATCTTTAATATATCCTTCTATGACCCTTTACTAATATAACCTTAAAAATAAATTTCACCAACACCCAAATACGTAACGTTAAAACTACATTTCAAGCGAAAATAATATCAAAACATTTCCAGTATTTAAGCGAGTCTCCAAAATATAGGTTGATAAAGAGTAAAAAACGAACAGTTTTTGTGTCTGGCTCGCTTGTGAAGGGGAACGGACTACGCAAAAAAGCCTTTTAGAAATGAAAACGAGACTACCAGCGGTATATACTACATCCTGCTGTAGGCGTAACATTTGTGAGTTAGGAAAGTTTATAAGCATGACCGGCTTTTTGTAAAAGTGTTGTGGAATATTTCATAAATAATATACTAGCAATATGTGAGCATTCGTCGACTTTGTAAATAACCATAGTTCAGAAATACGTACATAGTCTCACACATACGTATATGCTCGAAAGTGTAGGCAAAGGATTTCTACACTCAATTTCATCTCTTATAGCTTTAGGACCCACATAATAGAAAGTAACCCAATTCCTATATAAAAAAAAAATATAAACGCTTTGTTACTAAACCTTTTATAAAAATTTTTTCGTCGAATGCATTCCACTTTCTTATTTTGGCTTGCGAAATAAGGAACATTGGTTAGCCAAAATAAAAAGTGAAATTCATTTAAAATCTCTTTTACATGTCTTTTAATTTACATTAATCAAACGCATTCGTGTGAATATAATAAATTCACAAACAAAACTAATACACGAATTTTGAGTTTAATCTCGTGCGTATAAAGTTTTAAAACTAAATGCTAACATGTGTTGCTGTTGACGAATTCATTTGTACTGTCAATATTGATACGAGTGGGTTATTCGTAATTCGATTGCGTTGCAAAATAGTTTGTTATGACGATGGTTATTAATATTCAGTAGCTGCAATTACTACGGCACACGCCCCGTGGCGTATTGCTCTCTTTGAACCGAGATTATTGTACTAACAATGCCCTGTGTGTAGATCTACATGTACTGTATATGTATGTATATAACTCCGATCTGAACAACAAAGCTATGAATGGTAATATTAATAGGTGCCTCGTTGATCCCTTTGTATATGCTTTTGTTTCTATTTGCGGCCAATTGTGATATCTCAGATTCGATTCACAAGTCGGGTGAGTGTTATTATGTTTAACTGTTAGAAATTGTTAATAATAGCACGGTGATTGAAAATATGCTTAGTAGACGCCATTAATAGGGATATTAATGGCTACTGTTGTAAATGTAAATTTAAAATGCATGCAAGCAAATCATAGATATAATATAATGTTTTCGGTAGTTACTTGATACATTTCGTTTTGTATTGAATTCTTTACTATTTTCAATTTACGGAATACTATTATCGCAATTTGTAAGGATTAACCAGTTCAATTCGTCAGATAATCAAATAAATTTTCACTTAACAAACGTAAAGAAAAAACGTGAAAACTTCACTACGATTTAAAATAGTGAAATAAAAAAGGTTCAATAAAAAAAGCGGAGTCACAGAGCCCTTTCACGCTAAAGGCTTCGCTTCGTTTTAAAAGTAAAGCGATGAAGATTTGTAAGGATTAGTTAGATAAACAACTTTCTTTATATAAAGGGAAATAAAGACAAGTAGGCTGCGAAAAGAAAATAAAAGGGGAGGCGTTCAAGCTGTCTGTGCGTAAGAATTTTTATGTAACATTTATACGATAAAGGTGTGATAAATGGACTAAGAGTGGGGCCCTCCAAGTGTACCTAATATTCACTGGTGCGATCTCAGAACGTTATGATGAAAATTCACTTTTACGGCAAAAGGTAACGGTTACTCAGGAACTTTCATTATTTTTATACTTGACAGACTGCTCTTGAGTGAATATTTTGCATTATAATATTGGTTTAATAAAAAAGCTAATAACACCAATATATCATTATGAGTATTCATAACATAGTTCATCTGTACTATTTGTACATGTCTAGTTCCAATCACTATTAGGTTATTCAAGAAAAATGCCATTAGTGGAAGATCTCATATGGTAGCAACTCAATTATTATTATAGCGCGACTACTTCGAACTTACAACAATAGATGCAGTGAAATTGATATCTTATTTTTGTCTAAAAATAGTATTATTCGTGACCTGACCGTAAATTCCTGTTACTGATAACTGTCTTTCTGATAAGCACTTTTATTATATAAAACTCATAATTTATATAAACTTTAGAAATAACCTTAGAAATCACAATTTTCTGTCTCATATTCCATTGTCGTGGCACTCTGTGATTGGCTAAGAGTTAGTCTTAAGAAAATTTGTAATGTGTCTTACAAATTTTCTTAAGACTAACTCTTAGCCAAAAAAGCTGTAAAGATTTCTTAAAATAAATAAATAAATCTTACAAACCTACCTCTGTCGATATCTATAGTGATAGTCCACACTACATAATTATATTGTATGCTTATGAATAACTAATCAACCAAATTATACCGTAACTATTCACTGTAGAATAAAGCCTTTGTTGCGAATGTATATTGTATAGAGATAGTAGAGAATTCAAGGGGAAGATATTGCCACGAATAATGTTACTATATGTCATGTAGGCTGTTTCATAATACTTAGTAATCACTTAGATCTTTGTAGACTGCAATGCTTTGAATATTATTCATGGATACGTGAATAATCGAGTCCTGAATTGATGCCTATTCAACAGCGGGCCGTCGTATTGCATTTGTACCTGATATTAGAGATGCCATAGAACTAACATTAATCATACTATCTGTTTACTTGATTTTGATAATAATATTTAGCAGAATGTCTAGGACAAATAAAACTAATAAGATATTCTACGTACTAATAAAACAGAGAATAACTGTTTTAAAGTCTAGTAAAACATTCAAGGTAAGATTGTTGAAGACATCATATTGTTAATCAGCCTATAAGAAAGACGAACTGAACTACGGATGCTTACACACGAATGTTTAAATATAAAAACTATAAATTTGTGCTATTTAGTATGTTATCGCCTCTATAATAGTATTCTAGCAAGCGTTGATTGTTTATGCAAGTGTGCATTCTAGTGCGTTTTTCCATATCCTTAAAATATTAAGGACATATCGTACCGGACGACCATAATCAATCAGGAATACCTGATAGTTATACGGTTATATTATTGAAGGAATATAATTTATCTCATACACAAACTCATTTACCAGAGTGATGTCGCTTGGGCTTTGAAAACACAAAATATAAAAACAACGCCAATCAACAGTATTGCGACAGTTTTTATTATAGCCTGGTATTACCAGTAACATAAATTGTTGGCAAAAAATACTACAAATGATATTTTGTACCAATTCCAATCTGTCCATTGTAAAATTCTGCGTAATCCAATCCATTGTAAAACTAACGAACGAATGAATAAATGAGCAATTAAATTAAAATTCTGGGTACGGCGCATTTGTAGATTTTACTATAGCTTAGCTTTACGTATACCCAATGTGACGTAATTTTGCCCTCAGGCTATAAACATGAAATGAGAAACCCGTGAACTTGTTTGCAAATCGAATGTAAAGCTATAATTAGATTGTGAAGACCTATTGGACCTCCATTTTTAATATAGTGCTGCTTGTTTTTATTTACTTAGAAACTACTGAATCAAATTTATTACTTTTATTGAAAAAATTTGATATTAATATATTTCGACTGAATATAGACTTAGTAAATATTGGATTTCTTTAAATGGCAAGGGGAAAGGCATTTAAGGGCATAAGATTAGCATATTATATTATTCTAGGGTAGTTTTATAAACCAGGATTCAACCTCTTCGTCTTAAATGTAAAAGTAATGAAAAGAAATTACCCCTATATCTCGGGGTCTTTAGACCCACAGGGCCCATATTCAAACTCGACCGAGGTATGACCCCAAGGTGTCTGCACACCAAGTTACAAGTCCATCGGTCCAGTGGTTCTGGAGTTATGCCGGTCACTAACACACAGACCCACATAGTGTTTTCATTAACCTCTTCGAAGAAGACTCAGAGGTTAATAAGTCATATTATATTAAATACGGACTTGACTTAGTTTCTTTATAGTTTACTTATGTTCCGCACTGACTCTTCAAGGAATCTGGAAACATGGATCATAACACAAGGTTGTATTACTGCAATCTTATGTAGCGCAGAGGTACTATATCAGTCGAGTTGCCCCGGTTTAAGTAAAATCCTAGGATTACGTGGATATACCACAGTATACTACCAATATTTAGAGCAGCGATAGCTCAGTGGGGAGACCAACAGACTGCAATGCAGAGGGTCTCGGGTTCGAACCCACGTCGCGCACCTCTGACTTTCGGAAGTTATAATGACTTTTCGAAATTATGTGCGTATTGATTGACAATTATCGCCTGCTCCGTGCCTCGGAGAGCACGTTAAGCCGTCGGTCCCGGCTGCCATGAACATCTATGGCAGTCGTTATTGGGAGAGTGTCGACACAAAAGATCCCACTGGGTCGAAGTGTCACCGGTCTGCACTGACTGGCCCCCAGATAAGATAAGATAAGATACTACCAATAAGCATTCGCTATTAATAAAATTAAAGTACAAATCCTTGCGCATTTCTCTTATAAGCCTTTTGCTTTTAATGACATTAAGGTTCCAATGACGAACTGGTCACCATCGAATGTTGTTAGATCCTTAAACGTAACAAAAAATTGTTTCACTTATAAATAGTTAACGCCTGTGCAGGCGATATTGCAAAAATTTTTATGCAGCAGTAAAATTCTTTATGACCTTTTATTGGTTGCAACAACCTCGCACCAGAAATATTTAGACTGCGCGGATGGTGTAGTGGTTTAAGCGGTCGCCTCGTCACTACCGCCACGCCGAGTGTTGCGGGTTCGATCCCCACACGGGACAAAAAATTATGTAATCCACAAATGGTTTTTCGAGTCTGAATGTTCCTTGTGTCCGTTGTTTGAATGTTTGTAAAGTCCCCCGTGACACAGGAATTAATAAAAGTGCGAGAGATGTCTTGCTCTAGTGTAAAAGATCTACTTTTAAATTACAGTAGTAGTAAAATAGCCATATATTATAATATTCTACCACATACACACAACACCATCTAGCCCAAACTAAGCAGAGCTTGTACTGTGGATACTAGACAATGGATAAATATACATATATAATTTTTTTTTTTTGTAAATACGTACATTTTATATATAGAAACACCCAGACCAAGACAAACATCCATGTTCATGCACACAAATGTTTGACTTGTGCGGGAATCGAACCCGCGACCTCAGGCGTGGCAGTCGGTTATACTAACCACTACGCCATCGAGGCCGACAAATTAAATATTATCATTAGATTCCATTTAAAAAACGACATGGAGTAAATTGATGTCTATTTTTAAAAACCTCGGTTTGTTAATGTTTCCTGGTTTAGAAACTGTCACATTCAAATAGTCCAGCGAATGTTTTGGTTTACCAGACGCAAATATATACCACAAATAATGGAGCTGAATAGAAAAACGACAAGGACGTTGACGTGGCAACGCGTCTATTTCAGTCCTGCAGTATCAACACTAGTTCAGAGTGTATATACATAAAAAACTAATATATGTAGCTCGCCGTGTTTTCTGCTTGCTTTTTCGTGACGTTTTATGTGATTGATATAGTTTGAAAGCCTTGTTTCCTCTTCTAGTCACAAGTGTTTGTGAATCATGGGTTGGTAGCTAGTGTCAGGTTGTAAAAAGATTTCTGTCAAAAATCTTAATAGTAGTAATAGTATTTTACTACTGTGCCTTAAAGAGCGCACAATTCCGTTAGACAGTCGGCTGATTTTGAGGACATAAGCATAGTTGGCGAAATTTGGGTACAACACACCTTTGCCTAAACCTTTAGAGACATAGGTGCAAGAAAATATTCTTACGCGTTCGCAGCATGGTTGTGCAGACTAAAGATGATAAAGTTTAAGTTAAGTTAGGTCTGTCCGAAAAATCACTAGAGCAGGTCGTAGTCACGATTTGTACCTGACGCACAATCTTCGCCATAACCCTACTTGGTGATACCTTGATATAAAGCGTGATATAAAACTGTAAATATTTTAAAACAAGGCTCATATGTCTCGTTGCCAAAGTTTCGTGTTCATACGCGACAAATCACACCGTTCGACGACGGCACCCGCATCGACGCACGCTCCTATCAATCAAACTTATCTTTTAACGCTTTACATTTGTTACCATCTAGCTAAAAATGTTTTTCTGTTCCAAAAAGAATACTTTTAAACTTTGTGGTAAAGGATAAGGTGATTTTCGTCACCATTACATGTTTATATATTTTGGGCTTAAAACTGCGCCGAGCGTAAGACAGATAATGACAGAGCTCATGCGGCACATATTCAAATCGGCGCGCGGCCGCCATAGTAAAATTGTATGGAGGATTTGAAGTGCTTTTTTGATAAATACATAATATGTATCTTTATTGTCAACCAATAACTTAAATATTTGGACGGAAAATTGTATTATAACTATTTATGTTTCGTTTAAGCTATAAAATAGGATACATTTCTACTCATCACGTAACACGAGCTTATGTTTTTGCATTTTTCGTGCAAATTTACGTAATTTTGTAGGCGAAAATATTAATTATTCAAATTTTTTTACATGGAGTAATTGTAAACACATTCATTGTTATGGTAAATGTATATTTTATATTTGTATTTAACAAAAAGTGTTGTTTTTATTTACTTAACTGTGACCGCCTATTTTGGCACATTTCGCTCGGCGCAGTCTTAACGATAATATGACGTTTATTATGACGAAAAATAAGAGAAAGCGAAAAAAAGTAAATAATGTCATGTGTGATTTGATGAGAAACAATTAAGAAACGGCAATGAATTGCCGTAAATCGAAGTTCCAAAAAAAAAATGTTAATAGTCATTTTGGGGTATATCGACTATGCTGAGTCGAATGGCGTTGACCGCGAGTCTCTAGCTCTTACGGTTCTTGAGTTGAAAGTTGTATAACAGACAAACGGACGGACGGACGGACAAAGCTGTTGTATAAGAGTTATTCGAACTCTGAAACGTTAAATTTCTTCTTCAGCAAAAGATGGTCATATAAACTTCTTGTGACGTATAAGAACAGAAAAATTGTAGATGTTACGATATGCGCAAGATGCAAGTATAAAACCATAGCATATGCGAGTAAATTATAGTTCACATCATACTATTTTAGTTACGCATTTAATTATTTTTGGAGTCTAACATAAAAAAATTACAAGAGAACGTTATGCTATCATACAAATATACAAACTATCATATTTCATTATTATAGTGTTTTAACAGCGAACGTTTGGACAGTGCAAGTATGGTTAACCTATTAAATGGCAGCGGCACACTGGTGATCATACACAATAGGTTTTCAATCATGTTTAGCAATCCAGCAATTGCCAGGCTTATGATGTGAAAATGGTCATTTATACGCTTTTAAACGATTAAGAGACAGTTTTATCATCCAATGATCATCCTATGATTCTAAATGGTGACTAAAACAAAATAAAATAAAATTATTTAACTTAACATATACGTTTCAAACCAAAAAACACACACACACACACACACAATACTAACAAATTTGACCAAACATCAAAATAGGCGTAAACAAGTACAATAAAATGTTCCACGAAACTGTATGATAAGTACAGACGCACGACATACACGAGATTGGAATAAGAATTACATATTACATCTCATATATTGAACGAATGAAGTTAAATGTACTTATGTAAATATGTCGCGATGGAAGGGGTCCCACGGATTTTATTACACGAAGTTTCCTCGTAACCGATGTAAATTTTAAACGTACAAGACGCGTTTCGGGTTTAAAGTGTTTTACTCGAGGAAGTGAGTTAAAAATATCTGCAACGTATTGTACGAGGGAACTGTTGTCGGGATTATTTGAACTGAAAAATTGTAGTAGTTTTAACAGTAGATTTATTATCTAAACTATCTAATGGAAAAAAGCTGCAGTGCTATTAAACGTAAATAGGTTCAGATAGTTTCAATCTGTGATTTGCATGCATATAAAGTCTTCTTCAATTCAGGAATTGATATTCAGAATAGGATACGGTGCAGCCAAAGAGGGATAAAGTCTTTAACAGTGTCTGTGTATCAACGGATTATCAATTTGTCCCGAGAAGATCACATAGAATGGAAGTATACGAGCGTTGCACAGCAGCATGTCGACGAACAAATCTTCAACTTTTTATTATTTGTTCTAAACTATATTTTTTGTATTAATATAAATTATTTTAAAGTAGATCAGTTATCATAAGCTTTCAGATACTCAGGCGTTTTTAAATGTTTAATTTTTTTAATATAATTATTACTTTTAATTATCTCAAATGGTAATCAACGATTTTAATAATTGTATTTAATATTCATTGTTCTAAAATTTGCTATGTCTCATAATAATCATATAACAATCTTTAAATCAATGTATTATCTATTAAATCTATATTCAAAGCAAAAGCAAGATTCTTTTTTAATAAAATACCGGTATTTTAAAAATATCAACGGCTTCTATTATAAAAGTAACAAATATATCCTGAAATGAAAATTTTAAAGTAATATTCAGTGCGAGCGTGTAAAAAACAAACAAGTATATAAGTGCCAGTACACATTATTGATATTGCAAGCTTTAACAAAGGCAACGTGCTTCGTGAAAAAATATACGTAGTGGAGTCCATTCATTGAGTGTAGACAAACAATTGAAAAAGCAGAACTTTGAAACTGAATATTCAACGGCCGTTTTATCAATTTACAAAAAGCAATCGTGCAGGTTTGTGCAATGTGTACCGACGAGATATAGTACCCAATCACTTTTTCGTATACGTATAAAAGATTAAATATCTAATACCGAGGAACAAAATAGTAAGATATAAGACGCCTTGTTACTTAGAATTGTACTAAAACAAAGACGCCAAAGAAGTCATACAACAATTCCGAGAAACATGAGCACGTATAGTATTGGAATGTTATACATTTTTTTGAAAACTGCTGTAGATATCATCAGAGCATTAGATTCGCAAATGTTAAGACACGACGAGACGCACCTTAGTCTTAATGTAAGGAGGCGCTGTTCTGTGGTGGGTCCTATCCTGTGGGATGGGATTGCATACTTCTTACGCCTAAGATATAGAAATAATAAATTCTATGGATTTACGTAAACGACTGTGATGGCTGTGACATTTAAGGCGAGGACAGTGTAAACACCAATCACATTAAATGAATCTATAAACAAACGTTTTGACAAAGACTCCGCTAAACTGAGCGATTTTTCATAACATACGTTAAGTATGTGAAGCCATTAAACTAAGTTGTCGCTGGAGTTTTATTAGATACAGCGGCTAGGTAGTTCTACAGGTTTTGAAACCCTTCCAAATTGTAAATTATATTGATATGATTACTCTTCTGAGTGTCAACACACATAGCACAATATGCATTACCTGCTTATCAAAATGCGAAAGAATAGCCAGAATGACAGAAATATTTTACGGTTGAAGATCGATTAATCGGGAGACGAATCTTCAAGCATACCATTAAATTTAAAATGCGGTTTATTCGCGTCTTATGTTAAGACTGATATTTGTTTAAGCGAGTGTGCTTCTCAATAAGTTAAGTACAAATTGTAAGCCTTCTTTTGCTATATAGCAATACAGAAGGGAGGCTTCTGCAGTCGACCAGGATTTAGATTACGGACTTCAATATTACAAAGAGCCCCATAACACTATATGCGGCTTGTGTATCCAAGCTACAATCATCAGTATTCGACTTACGAAATAGCTTAGGAATTTTTAATTGCAAAGGGCATTCCTTATAGTTGGCCAGAGATAATTGAAAGGTCGTAGAGTCACTAATGTTCAGAGGGCACTAACTTTACTAATAAATCTCTTTGAAAGCCCATTCGAGAAGATGAGTCTAACTAAGTCTAAAGAAGTTAATACATGTCAAGTTTACTTTTTTACGCTTGGCTGAAAATGATGAGAGATTTAAGTAATTAGCTCATTAATCTTTTACTACTTTAACTTGCTCTAGAATATTAAATCCAACCTTTCGAATAAACACCTATTATTTTTCTTTGAGGTTGGTGGACTGTTTTATTATACCTTTAGAGAAAGCAACTCCCGCACTAGGGATGACACCTGTATCGCAGAGAATTTATAATCATTTCAATCCAGACTCAGCACAAATACATAGTCCTAGATTGGATATTTTTTGTACCATTTATGGATCGCACTCAGCTCAGTAGCAGTAGTGAAGCTCATTTAATATACCGTACTTTATTATCTTCAAAGTATAATATTGTCTTCTGTTTACGCGAATGTTATTCATTGAAATTAAACTACTATATACGGATTTTATCGCGTTGTTTATTTGACACTTTATTACAAAATTTTGAAAAACTGTTACACTACTATTACTATTAAACTTTACTAATTTTTAAGCTAATTAAATTATTTAAACTATTAAAACTATTTATACTATTACTATACTATTATACTATTTATATTTATGTTCACACTTTCCCCGGTGTATTCTCTATTACGACTTCGTATCTTCGTATTCTATCTTCAAAGTATTTAAAAAATTAATAATAATAATAATAATAATAATATTCTACCACGTACACACAACACCATCTAGCCCAAACTAAGCAGAGCTTGTACTATGGGTTCTAGACAATGGATAAACATACATATATACCTTTTTTTTTTGTAAATACATACATATTATACATAGAAACACCCAGACCAAGACAAACATCCATGTTCATGCACACAAATGTTTGACTTGTGCGGGAATCGAACCCGCGACCTCAGGCGTGGCAGTCGGTTACACTAACCGCTACGCCATCTAGGCCGACTTTAATTGTGTTCGTCGTTCATATAAAAAAAGAAAGTTTATTTTCTTTTATGTATTTTAAACATAATTATATCGTTCACCCGGAATCATTCCAGACTACATACCTGCTACATAAACCAGATTATCTATCTAGATCCAGTTATTCAAAGTATCAGTTATCGAGACCCGCGTTTCGAAACCAATGTCAATACAGATATCATATAACATGTAAGCGCCCATTCTTATGGTATTCACACAGGACTTGACCCAATTTCTATGTAGGAACAAAATTAAAATTAACATTTTATCGCAGCATCGTATTATGGAAGCGGCGCGGCGTTCCACAAATGGACGTTATGTTTCTCTTCACCCGGAAAATGGAAAGTCAAAAGAAAATTTCGTGATACTTTTCCACTCATTTCACAATGACTGTACAAGCAGAGCTTTAAGCCCGACTTCGGCACCACCCAAAGTGTGTAGCAGAATTTTCAGGTTGAAGACAGCGTGTATGTAGATAGATATAAAATTAACTATATAATTATGCCTCACAGGGTCAACAAGTTATCTTCCATCCATAAGAAGCAAATCGTAGGAAAATGTCGACTCTAAGTTTAACTTAAACAGACCTGGACTATAGAAATTAAAACTATACGGATTTTGTCGCGTTGTTTATTTTAAAACACTTTTATTACGTCATAATTTTGAACTTTAACACTATTATTATTGAACTCTACTACAACTTAAACCTATTTAAATTAATTAAAACTATTTTATATTTATGTTTATACTTTTCCCCGATGTTTCGGTGGCTTTACAGCAGCCATGGTCATGGGGAGACCCTTACGTTTACGCCAATGTATAACATTCGCGTAAATGTAAGACAATATTAAGAGCTGGACTATAAAAGTAGAAGATTGAAGTAAGAATTCCAGAACTCGTTAAGGAAGCTGTGGTGTCTCGCAAGTATCGCAGTTATTTGTTTTTTGCAATGTCGGTAGCGCATGCCTGACATCGTCGATCATGTAAGCGTAAATTGTCTTAAATAAATGTTTATTAGCAGGCCAACCCCGGATGCTTATTTACCTCCATTGCATAAAAGCCACCTTTGTATAAAACTGCGAAATGCATGAAACAATTTCTTCTAAGACGGATATATGGATAAACTCTACTTAATTTGGGCTGTATGGTGCTGTGTGTATGTGATAGAATATATTATTCTTATTATATAATATTCCGTAACGAGGAGTACCATACATAAACCGCGATAAAATCCATATAAGTACAGAAGGTTATTTTCAACCAAGAATCTGTTAATATATTTCGTATATTATTATATAAGTATATTGTTGTGCGATTTCATAATAAATTATGTTGTTTATAATATATATTTGCATTTTATAGGGCTATATTATGTAATACTTAAATATGACCATATCTTTTCGTTACGCATTATATACCATAATTATTATAAATTAATTATGGTATATAATGCGTAATGAAAAGATATGGTCATATTTAAGTATTACATAATATAGCCCTATAAAATGCAAAACCGCGACAAACAAATCTGTATACCTACATTAATTTTACTAAAATATAGCATTTTCTTTTTATTGGCATATCAACAGCAGTGGATACGTAACCAACACTAACAGCTGACTCAGGTGATCTCTGTGACCCCGAAAATATCCTGGTGCAATTTGGATAGTGATGTAATGTTTGTATCAATGTTTAAATAATAGATAAATAAAATGTTTAAAATAGCCATAAAATAAAAAAAATAAAGCTTTGTTCTTTGTTCTAAAAATATTAATCTAATTTTAGACATTTAGTTGGCAAGCTATAGTTACAACTATAATCGTTTTAAAAAAGTATTTCATCGTCATTGGATTTATGGTGTACAGCGACTTTAGGAATACTAGTGCACAGATACTATTGAAATACTCGTGTTTAACGACTTTTGTAAATTTCTGGTGTACAGCCTATTTTGTTTCCTAGTTGCGACTATAACTTATGGCTTTTTATTGTGAACAGGTGTTTTGTTAAGTTGATTCTGTTCATCGACTTTTAGTGTTGACCGTACGTAACTTACGTAAGATTACGTTTTTCTTGATTTAATACTTGCGGTTGTCCCACTGAGAGACTGAAGATTCTAGCCTAGTAACATATAGTACACCAATGATTTTAGCACTATTGTCTTTTTTTCGTGGCAAGGCGACTACTTAAACTGCTACGCCATCTGTATATTCGACTACTTTGATTGTAACTAACCTATTAAAACGATCAAATAAAACTTACACATGATCATTAATACGTGAATAATTAGTATTTATCTTACATTTAATACAATGCTGGTGTCTGCTACGCTAGGAACGATGAATAGACTCATCATAGGTGCAAATTCGTGATATTCGTACTGCCCTGCAACGGAATGATAATATAAATAATGCATGGAGTCTGCATTGTTATTTTTTTTTTCAAAAGGCTACCGCCCTCCAGCACTAGGAATAATTCCTGTGTTGCGAGGGACTTTACAAACATTCAAACAACAAAGAACACATAGATTCGGAACAACCATTTGTGGATCACACAAAGATTTGTCCCGTGTGGGATTCGAACCCACAACACTCGGCGCAATGGCAGCGACGAGGCGACCATTTAAATCTATACGCCATCCGTGCAGTATTAAACATTTATTTTAGAAACAAACGTTACGATAATCTTGATGTAGAAATAAAATGACTGTTTATTGTAAATTAAGTATTTGTGTTGTAATTTTTAAGCACTAACTCAACAAGTACATATTTTATTTCGTTTTAGCAATTGTATGTCAAGCTATTGTATTATAATTATACAGATTATATCGCGGTTTATTTGAACAACACACTTTAAGACAGTTTTTATAGGATGAAATTATTATATTATTTAAATATTAAACTACTTATTTAAATTATTTTAATTTTCGCAATAAAAGCCGTATTTGCATTTACGTGATAAAATGCGAATGAAGCAGTTTAATTTCAGTATTATATTAAGGCTTACACTGCATTGAATATTGAAATGATAAATATTGAAAATGAGATATAAAATATCGTGCCGCCATTAAGCACGAAGTGTTCTGTTTATGTTCATGTTATTATTATTTATCCTTTACCGCAGTAAAAGTATTTTATGATAAAAGTATCGAGCTCTGTAGATTTAATTTAACCCGATTCAAAAAAGAAACATGCTTTTATACAAATACTAGATTTTGCCCGCGGATTCACTCGCGTAAATGTAGGTTAGGTCAGTAACAGTACTTTTTTCAAGATGTGTATCCAAAATTTCATGATAATCAGTCAAGTAGCTAAGTCGTGAAAGCTTAACAAACAATAAAACAAACGATTTTTTAGTTAGAGTTTATTAGTTCAAACTAGCGCTTATTACGGCGATGCACGGGCTGAAATAATTAATAAATAATATATTTTGAATGTGTTATGAAAATTTAAGGTATTCACATTTTGAGATAAGTCTATTTTCTGTACTTACTAGTTCGAAACCTGTTATGATTTCTGACACTAACTACAGGAAACGTAGCTTGGCAGTGTAGGATCATGATCTTTGCAGTATATAGGAACTAGAACGAAAGTAATTAGAAGCGATAACAAGAAGAAGTAAGGTAGAGCTTTTCCCTCGCAACGAAAATGTTAACTGAATAATATCTATATATTACACGAGCGTCAATTCATAATACCAAATTTTGTATATAATACTTTTTCGTGTTAGTACTGTAGCGGTCTATCATGGAGTTCCAAGGTCGAGTTCTGGATCGAGCAAAATGTTATTGGTATTTTAAGGAGTCGTACGAAGTCTAATAATCTGTACATTAGACTGTAACAGGTCCGGCCACTGTTACGTAGACTGGCAAATAGTATGCGTATCAATTTGATGAGTCAATATATGTATGCCTTTTAAATTCTCTTTTCTCACCACAATTCTCTAGATTAAGTACACTTTTCTCAAACAATGGCACGGAGAAGATCTAAATGTTCACTCAAGTATTCGTGCGATAAAATAAAACAGTTCCATCCGTGATACTAGACTATTATTATGGCAATGTCTCACAGTTCCCATTTTCTCTATTGTTATGGCGAAATGTATACAGCGCGATCGATGTCGCTACGCAGGCGAGTTTCATAGTACGTTGATAACAGATGCGTTGAACCGCCTGACCGTTGCGGAGAGCTTTGTGCATACTGATTTAGAAGCTCGAACTTCCATGCCGATTTTATTATTTGATTTTTCTTTTTAAAGGCCTGCAGTTTATTTACTTTTTAATAAAACCATGTGTACATTATATCTTTTTTTGAAATTACAATGGTTAAGACTTAATTTCGAAATTCGAAATCACGTCTGCTTTGGTAGCGTAAAGGCAGTGAAAGCGACTACTGTGCACAGTTATTCTGTCTAAAAATTATTTGTATTAACACGGAGTCTGGATACGTGGCCGGTAGACGGCATTAGGCTAGATTCATGTAACTTGGGACTTAATACTATAGTTGATAAAATGTTATGGAAAACCTTGAAACTACATATGTACATATGTATAACTGAAGAAACAATCTATTGCAGTATTCAAAGAAAACCAGGTACATGCCTCTTAAGCTAGTAGGTATACCACAAAATACTATATTATGCTCACATACCTACATACCATCTTGCGCAGCAACATCAATAATTTTAACCGTTTCCACTGTAAAATTTTTACACTTGATATTACAGCCAAATATTACGCTCCCATAGAACTAAAACATCAAAGCGTTACAAACATTTGTTATTCAATATTCTATAAAATTACTTTATTAAAAGGGTTAATTAATCTTATCAAAGGTAAGTATTTATTTTGTTCCAAAACAATTTCGTGGATTTGCGATACTGATATATTATTTTGTTAAACAAAACACGATCTCGACGGGTCTATTATTCAAGTCTACGTTATCCGGAACAAAGCGTTGATCCGTTAACTTAACCCTTCGCTACTGTGAGGCCGGTGGTTTGATAGAAATTGCCCATTCGGGTGTTTGTACGGTAAAATTCATATTGTATTCTGTATTCATTCCGCAACGTATTTACATGTATTGTTGATGGGGTTGCGTGGATTACGGGATGAAAGGATAATGTTACAACCTACAAAGGAACATTAACAGCTGGTCATTTATTTAACAACTAAATTTTGCCCGCGGCTTCATCTTAATGTAGATATTTGTCAACAATTTTTACATTATCAGGGGATACAGAAAAGAATATGTCCTTATCCCTGACAAAGTGTATGCGAAATTTCATGATGATACATCAAATAGATGAGGCGTGAAAGCATAACAAAAAACTAACAAACAAACTCACGTTCACATTTAAAATATTAGTTAGGTTATATTCTGAAATTATAATAAAATAATAATTACTATCTATAAATAAATATAATATAGTTTGATTACGTTAAAAGTTTAATATTACTGGAATGCCGCCTCTGAGAATGATGAGAAATTCTAACAGTATCTTGGAAACTATGCTTTAGCGGCAAAATAGCAAAATGGTTGCCAACTAAACTAGCCAAATGAAGTGTATAATGATGAACCTGCTGCACGCTGTTCATTTGTTTTGTAGCATGTGTTTCGTTGGTTGTGTATTTGTGTTTGTAGGATTATACAGCATGGCAGTAAGCAGGTGTAAATACTAGTAGTAGTTAAAGAAGAATTAATGCAGGCAGCGTTTTATCCTTACAAACGTATTCTCCTGTATTCTCTCTTAATAATGACACAACAGCAAAACCATTTGAGATGTAACTTATTTATTGACTACACGTAACAAGCCGCGACACAATTTTTCATAATTTGGACTGTACGGATGCCATAGTGGTTTAGGTCGCCGCCTCGCCATTGTCACTACGCCAAGTGTTGTGGGTTCGAATCCCACACGGGGCGAAAAATTGAGCGATCTCCAAATGGTTGATCCGAGACTGTGTGTTCTTTTTGTCCGTTGTTTGAATGTTTGTAAGCCGACGCCGAAACAGGAATTACTCATTATGCGGAAGTTGTTATTTCTTATTAAGTTTTATTAATTACTAGCTTTTGCGCGCGGCTCCGCCCGCGTGGTACCTACTTGAATAAAAAGTAGCCTATGTCCTTCCCCAGGTTTTAAACTATATCTGTACCAAATTTCGTCTAAATCGTTTGAGTGGTTTAGCCGTGAAAAGGTAACAGACAGACAGACAGACAGACAGATAGACAGACAGAGTTACTTTCAAATTTATAATATTAGTAAGGATTAGAAGTACAGTCTGGGGACTGCCGATAGAAGTGAAAACTTTAATCCTTGATCATAAAAACTTCTTTATAAACCAAAAAAGAGCGGGTCGGATGCTAGTTCCTGATACTCTCTTCGGGTTTATTAAGGGGGTCAAAATTTCGTTATTTGTGGCATAAGACGCACCATTTATGAGATATTGTTAATATTCTAAAAAAAAGGGGCGGGTCGGATGCTAGTTCCTGATACTCTCTTAATGGTTATTAAGGGGGTCAAAATTTCGTTATTTTTTGCGTAGGATGCACCGTTTCTGAGATATTGTTAATACTCTAAAAAAAAAAAAAATAAAGCGTGGAAGCGTGACGATGACGCGAGTTCCATGATTTTGTGTGCTCAACGCGCCTAAAGAAGCAGTCCGTACTGTTGTTATCTCTTTTGTCAAATAATATATCATTTGCGCTCAACACGACAGAAATAATGTTTATAACATGTTAAAAACCTTTTATAAATATTTTTCTACTTCTCATGTTATATTTTTACTATTATGTACTAAGCAAGAGCTATGTCATCACCCTCCATACACAGGACTAACGATATTCTAATAAATATTAGCTCTCTAATATTCATCGTAAAGTATTCGCTGAGAAATTTGTATGTTTGTAAGCGCTAATTTCAGAAACTAATACCGAACCGTATGTTCATTCACGAGGATTAAATGCTATATAGTTTCATGCTACAATTCAAAGTATTTAAAAGCATAAACTCAAAGTATAACACGGGGGAACCGCGGTGTTCCTCGAGAACAAACTAGAAATTGTTGCTTATTGCAATTACTATGATAATATCAAAATAATTTCAATAAGCAAGCTCGTAAACGATATTGACTGCAAGAATGGCGTAGTGGTTTAAGTGGTCGCCTGGAGCAGCGATAGCTCAGTGGGGAACCCAACAGACTGCAATGCAGAGGGTCTCGGGTTCGAACCCACATCGCGCACCTCTGATTTTCGGAAGTTATATGACTTTTCGAAATGATGTGCGTATTGATTGACAATTATCGCCTGCCCCGTGCCTTGGAAAGTACGTTAAGCCGTTGGTCCCGGCTACCATGAACATCTATGGCAGTCGTTATTGGGAGAGTGTCGACACAAAAGATCCCACGGGGTCGAAGTATCGCCGGTCTGCACCGACTGGCCCCCAATAAGATAAGATTAGTGGTCGCCTCGCGACTGCCATTGCGCCGACTGTTGTGGGTTCGAATCCTACACGGGACAAACCTTTGTATAATCCACAAATGGTTTTCCGACTCTGAGTGTTATTTGTGTCCGTTGTTTGAATTTTTGTAAAGTCTCCCGCGACACAGGAAATATTCCTAGAGTGGAAGTTGTCTATAAAAAGAAAAGAAAAATATAATACATATCGATACACTCTTCATTCGACAGTAAAACTATAGATTGTGACTTTTCAGACGACATCATCGAGACTGATAGCAAAAACAAAAATAGAAGCTCTACTTAGATAACAAAGCAGACAATTTAATGTTTGTTAGTTACGTCTTATCTGTTACCAACTTACACAAATAACACTAAACAATGTTTGCTATAAAACTTATTTTAGTGCTGACACTTACATAATTATATAAAGTTAGTATATCCATTCTATACAAATAAATAAAATATTGAAGAATTTGTTTGTAATGTTAAAATAACAGCTTTCTACTAAATGCATATGAAAGTATATACGGTACTTATACCAAAAAAACAATTATTAACATTTTTCTCTATTTGTCTGTCTGTCTGTTTGTTCCGGCTAATCACTAAAACGGCTGGATCGATTTTGAAGGAACTTCCATGGCAGATAGCTGATGTTATTCTTATAACATCAGTAACGTAGGCATTAATTATTCTAGGAAAAAATAGGGCACCGCGAAAAGAAAATACTTTTTTCTTAAATTTCACGCGGAATTTGTTTGTTACACTTGCACGCCGATCCTAATGCAATTTCGCATATACGTCGTCGTAGGGGAATAGAAAAGGACATAGCCTTTATAGGTACCTTTATCCCGAAAAAAGTACTGTTACTAACCTGAGCTAACCGACATTTACGCAAGCTAAGCCGCGGGCAAAGTCTAGTATTTATATAAGAAGAACGTCACGTCAAGTTACCAGTTAGGTTATAAACGAGAAAAGTTTTATTGGAGAATTTTGGCAGCCTCTAGACTGCTCTCTGTGGTTTATGATTTCTTTTACTTTCCGCTAACTCAACCCACTTTTCCTTAGCTTTTATATTAGTATCCCTTACTTTGAATATGACCTCAATCATTGGTGTCAGTTCTTTGTAAATATAATTTTGCATAGTCAGCAAATTAAGTCGAAATACACTTGCATGGTTTTGATTTGCTCTATCTTTCAAAGTTATAACAAACTGTATTTTATTTGCGGTTTCGCTCGCGTTAATTAATATAAATTTCATCAATAAATTTCTATCCCTTGGAACACTACTTTTTTATATGAAAAGTACTCTATGTCCTCTGAGTATACCTGACAACGTGTATGCAAAATTTCATGATGATCGGTTAAGTAGTTAAGGTATGAAAGTGTAACAAGCGAACAAAATCAAATTCACATTTAAAATATAAGTTAGGATGTTATATTGTTATAGCAGTAATAACAATTAGAATATTTAATTTATAAGATACTCTAAAAATTTGTTTAATGTTTAGATGTTTATGTTGCCGATTGTGCAAATACTGTGAACGTTTTGCTATCCGGAAAACAAGACAAGTCATACAGATACTAAGGTTAAGACATTTGTCAAAACATTAACTGTTTTGTTAGGATATGTTTACTCCGAAATGCATTCCCGTTGAGTTCAGGCAAAACCGTGAGCAGTGTAGTCTTTTATAAAAGTTTTCTTTAAAAGGCCACGCCCACACTATGAGTATTTCTCGCGTCGCGGGGTCTTAACAAACATTCAAACAACGGACACAAAAACACGGATAGGTACTGCAAAGATGGCAACCATTAAAAACAGTCTTCTTTTTTCTTTTCTTTCTTTAAATGCCTGATTTTATAGTCAGCAACATAACTCGATAAACACTTCCAAGATTTTTAATGTCCTATATCTTTCGGTATAATAACAAATATTCGTTTTTATAACAGTAATAGTAAAAACATAGTTGATTTAATTATTGTTCAAAAATACAAGACATTTTTAATTCATAAAACTTAAACTTAACTAAATTTTATTTTGTTTCAAAAGATTGATTGAATAGGTTGGCTATACTTTTTTATCTCTAAGAATTCAATATCTTGTAAACGTTTACATGTCCCTTGTGGTAAAACAGAAGGACCGCGTACCAATCTGATAATCTAATTGTACTTTAGTTTATGTGAAATAAATATCATTTCATTTCAATGAATGTTTAACTACTTATCTTGCTGACTGTAAAAAATCGGTTACCGTGTGATCGGTTTTAATACTAACGGTATAATTCGCGCGTTTCCGACTTAAGAAAGAACGATTTAAAGAGGAAATAAAAAGTAAAGTAATGAGAGAGGTTGGACGGAAGCCTCTGGAACTCTTAATTACTGGACGAATCGCTTTAACGCTATTACTACATTCTTGCTAGTTGTATTTGATCATTCGTTACGTCTGGAAATAATAGCCAACGGGTGCTTTAAACTATTTTATATAATAGGGGTTTATATATGAACTTGCTGCTTTGTATAAAGAAAATCGGTAACGTTGTGGTTTTCATACTAACTATTTTATCAATATTTTTAATGGACAGTTAGATGTTCTTTTTCATGTATTTAGGCCACTATGGTTTGTCTTAAATAGACAAAAACATCAACCATTATGTTATTATGGCGAATTGAAATACAGATTACGGGCAGACACTAAGCGATATAATTTTAAATACAGATTGTAAAAAAGGTCATTGATCTTTATTATTAAATATAGTCTAATTTCGTAATATAAATTAATTTATAAAATAACCATTGCATTTTGTACATAAACCATGAAATTATATGGTTTTTTATGGTATAGGAGGCAAACGAGCAGACGGATCGCCTGATGGTAAGCGATTACCGCCGCCCATGGACACCCGCAACACCACAGGAGTCACAAGAGCGTTGCCGATCTTTTAAATTTGCCCTCCCCCAGAAGGGAAGAGGAGGGTTGGGCCTCCGGTACCCTCACTCACACGAAGAAACACAATGCAAGCGCTATTTCACGCCGGTTTTCTGTGAGGCCGTGGTATCACTCTGGTCGAGCCGGCCCATTCGTGCCGAAGCGTGGCTCTCCCACAAATAGATAATCCACAAATAGAATGGACCCATATAAGCGTCTCTGTAAAAATAATATTAAATAGTGTAAGTAGAGCATGACAATATACCACGACATAAATTAGTTTCTAGAACTCGTACACGATATTGTAGTTAGAAGTTCTCCTACATCTAACATTGACAACAAAACGACAAGCTTCTGAACAAATTATGGTATGGTCGACTATCGGCGCAATATTAATTTAGGATAAATTGAGATATGAAAAATGTCCTATTTATAATAAAAATAACATATTTTTATTACAAAACTAGCGGTCCGTCCCGGCTTCGCACGGATAGTACAATACTTTAACAAATTATATATGGGACTTTGTTTTATGATATGTAGTGGGTATCATATTTACCTGCTGTGCGTTTAATAAACGTAGTGAAGCAACATTTTTATTAAAATATAAAATACAGTTTACAGTTTGCAGTACAGTACAGTATTGCGTTGCTCCATAATATAGTAAAGTTCTACGCTCTTACATTATCAAACATGGCAACAAGTAAATGTACGGTTACATTAATAAGTGTTACTTTCACGTTTATGTATGTTACTTTGTAACTTGTATGAATAAACATACTTCGGACTTTATGTTTTTTAAAGATATCACTTATGCTAGGAATAATTCCTATGTCGGTCTTTACAGACATTCAAATAACAGAAACAAAGAATATCTAGACTCGAAACAACTGTTTGTGAATTACACATATTTTTGTCCCATGTAGGGATGAAACCCATAACACTCGCCGCTGTGGCAGTGGTGTGGTGACCACTTAAACCGCTACGCCATCCGTGCAGTCTAGTATGTGTTTATGTTTGCAATTGTAAGTAACTGGGTTCAAACTGTTGTTTTTGGTAAACTGAATATAAATGTCATCGTAGAAAAAGTATATTTTTAGTATCTGTGGTTTTGTCTGTAAAAATATGCTTTGCAAAAATGTCATGTCTTTATTACTCTCAGCTTAATTAAATTACTCCTCGCCTAAATTAATCCTCTTAGTCTTATTCATTTTCGCCCATAATATCCTATAGGTTATGGGCCCAGTAAAGACGCGAAAGTATTTATTAAGTAAATACTAAATGCCACGCAAAAATTTTCGACATAGGAAAATTCGGCTGTCATTTGTTTTTTCCTCTACGATGGCTACGAGCTCCACATCCTACCATGTATCGGCTCTGTCCATTGAGAAACTAAAAGGGATCGACAACTACAGTTCATGGAAGTTTATGATGCGGATGATTTTGATACAAGAAGATTTATGGGAATGTGTGGAAAACAAGGAAGTTGACACTAGAAAACAGCAGAAGGCAATGGCAAAAATTGCTTTGGCTGTTCAACCAGCAGTCATTCCACACATACGTAGTGCAAAAACTGCATATGAGGCTTGAAGCAATTTTACGAAAGCCTATGAAGACAAAGGATTATGTCGCAGGCTGGGGCTCCTCAGAACATTGTTTTCGACAAAATTGAGTGAGAGCGAAAATATGGAGAGAGCTACATCAACAAAATCACCGAGATGTCACAACAGCTGAGTGAAATAGAATCACCATTGGAGGATGATTTTATAGCTGTGATTATGTTAAGCGGATTGACGTCTGATTATGACCCGCTAATAATGGCAATGGAAAATTCGAATGTGAAACTTTCCAGTGAAATAGTGAAAGGAAAGTTGTTGCAGGAGAACATCCGTAGAAGTGACAAGGATGAGGCTGTCTCTGCATTATTTGTTAGAAAACAACCAAGATGTTACAGATGCAAGAAAGTAGGACACCTGATTAAGGATTGTCCTAAGTCCGGTTATAAGAAAACAGAAAACCAATACGGATAAATCTAAGGCCCTACTAGTTGCGCTGTCTGCGAACATCAAGCATGGTTTGTGGTACATCGATAGTGGTGCTACAGGACACATGTGCGGGGACAAAAGCATCATGAGTGATTTTGTGTGTGACAGAAAGCCAATAGAAGTGAAAATAGCAAATGGTGATAAGTTGTACACTGCTGCAATAGGTTCTGTTATAGTTTCTATGAGAAATGGTGATGTAAAGACAATAAGTAATGTTCATTATGTACCAAACTTGGCAGCAAACTTGTTATCTATTAGTGCTATGGTTGGCAAAGGGCTGAAAGTGGTGTTTAGTTCTGGTATTTGTCAAATTTATGAAAAGAGAACTGTGATAGCTACAGCCACGTTGCGTAATGGTGTCTATCAGCTAGACACTGTAGAAACAACTACTTTATGTAATTTAACTATGAAATGCGATGCCTCTCCTAAACTTGCAGATTCTAGTTGTGCTGAGACCGACAAGAAGCTGACAGTCAATGAGCCAGTTGTAAGTGAAGAAGGTTCAGCAGCAGTGGCTGTGCCTGCTGTCGTTGAGAAGGAAGAAAGTGCTTCTCAGCAGGTATGGCATCATCGTCTTGCGCACCTTAGTCATCGTAGCATGGAGTTATTGAAGAAAGGTATGGTTTCGGGCATTTTATATAATAATGATAGTTTTCAAAAATGCGTATCATGTATTGAGGGAAAGCAGACTCGTACAACTTTTCCTAGAAAGTCTTTTAAAAGAGCTACAGAAGTTCTAGAGTTGGTTCATTCTGACTTGTGTGGTCCGATGCCTTCTAAATCATTTAGTGGAGCAAAATATTTTGTGACATTTATAGATGATTACTCTAGAAAGACGTTTGTTTTTTTTCTGAAAAGGAAAGATGAGGTTAATGATACATTTAAAGCTTGGAAAGTTCTAGTAGAAAATCAGACTAATAAGAAATTAAAGATGATAAGGAGTGACAATGGGGCTGAATATAGTAATTTGACATTTCAGAAATTTCTGAAAGAGTATGGAATCGTACACCAGACAACAGTTCCATACTCTCCACAACAAAATGGAGTTGCAGAGCGTGCTAACAGAAGCATAATGGAGAAGACACGGTGTATGCTTCAAGAGGCAGGTCTTGGATAGGAATATTGGGCCGAAGCTGTGAACACCGCTGTCTACCTCAAGAATCGTTCTCCGACCATAGCTGTCAGAGGGTGCACTCCAGAGGAGAAGTGGACGAAAAATAAGGTATCCATTTCACATCTGCGTACATTTGGTTGCATTGCGTATGCACATGTACATAATCGAACAAAGCTAGAACCCAAAGCTAAGAAGTATATTTTCGTAGGCTATTGCGAAAATACGAAGGGAATTATTAGATCCTAAACGTCCGAAAAATTGTATAAAAGCTCGAGATGTTACATTTTTGAAAATAAATTTATTAGAGAGGACAATGTGTCAAATGATGATAATAATTGTAATGAGTCTTTCACACAAGTAACTGTGGAAGTGAAAGATGACACAGAACTTTCTACTGAACCATTTACTGCCGAAAATATCTCAAATGAGGTACAGTCTGATGACACAACTTTAAATCAGCCTGAACTAAGGGATAGTATGACAACAGTAGATGACTTTAACAGCGTTGAAAGCTTTTATTCAAATAATACTGCGGATGAAACCTATGTTCCTGAGGAAGACACTGATTCTGACAGTGACTCCATGACGGCTCATCTCGTCAGAGGAATATCCCGTACCAGTGACGATGATGAACCACAGACAATACACGAGGCGCTGAACAGTCCGGAAGCAGACGGCTGGAGACAGACAATAAAAGATGAGTATAACTCGTTTATTGTCAACAAGTGTTGGACACTCGTAGATCGAGTAAATGGTCAGAAACCTGTGAAATGTAAATGGGTATTTAAAAAGAAACTGGATTCCAATAGTGAACTCATTAAATACAAGGCTAGACTAGTGGCCAAAGGATTCACGCAGCGATATGGAATCGACTACAATGAGACTTTTTCTCCTGTCGTTAGATATTCAAGTATTAGAACACTCTGAGCTGTGGCTACGAGATATAACATGGATATTCAACATCTAGATGTTAAGACAGCTTTTCTTAATGGTGATATACAAGAATTGGTATATATGGAACAACCTGAAGGTTTCATAACAAAAGGCAGTGAGAACAAGGTTTTTAAGCTAAATAAAGCAATTTATGGCTTAAAACAAGCAGCAAAAGCTTGGTATGAGAAAATAAATAGTTTTTTGTGACAAACTAAGGTTTAAAAGGTCATCATTAGAAGCATGTGTCTATTATAAACAAAGTAATGATAAACTTATAATAATAGCACTATACGTGGATGACATTTTATTAATGTCAACTCCTGACACATGTCAGGAAATAATTGATATAAAAAGTAAACTAAAAAGTGAGTTTGAGATTACAGATTTAGGGCCAGCTGAGCATATCCTAGGAATGAAAATCTGTAAATATGAAGATAAGATAACACTGAGTCAAACTAACTATATAGAGAAAGTGTTAAAAAGATTTCAAATGGAAGATTGCAAGCCAGTAGCGACCCCTATGGAGACTGGAGTGAAACTTGAAAGATCAATCATTATTGACGAAAATGCCAAATATGAACACAGAAGTTTAATAGGATCGCTGATGTACATTGCAGTAGGAACAAGACCAGATATTGCTCACGCAGTCAGCTATTTGAGTCAGTTAAATGATTGCTACAATGAAACACACTCGAAATCAGCAAAGAGAGTACTTCGCTATTTAAAAGGCTCAAAAGAATTATGTTTGAATTTTAAAAAGGCTGAAATAAGTATTACTGGATATGCAGATGCTGACTGGGGAAGGAACGAGACAGATAGAAGATCCTATACAGGTTATGTGTTTCAGGTTGGTGAATCTATAGTTTCATGGGAAAGCAGAAAGCAGAGAACAGTGGCGCTGTCAAGTACTGAAGCCGAGTACATGTCTCTCTCAGATGCATGTAAGGAAGCTCTGTTTATTCAAAACTTTTTACACGAAATACAAGGTAAACTGTGTAAAGTTATAGTTTTTAATGACAATCAGTCGGCTCAGAAGCTTTGTAAAAATACTATGTTCCATGCTAGAACTAAGCACATAGATATCCGCCACCACTTCATTAGGGAACATATTTGTAATGGCTGCATTGATGTTAAATTTTTATGCACTAAAGAAATGTTTGCAGATTTGTTGACCAAGCCATTGACAAAAGAAATACATAATAAGTTTGTTATGCAAATAATGTTAAAATGCTGAAAATTATTTAGGATGTCTAGTTTGGTATTTATTAGTTATGTTTTGTATTTCTTTTATAGACTAATATTCGTTTAAGGGATAGTGTTGTTTTTGGTAAACTGAATATAAATGTCATCGTAGAAATGTATATTTTTAGTATCTGTGGTTTTGTCTGTAAAAATATGCTTTGCAAAAATGTCATGTCTTTATTGCTCTCAGCTTAATTAAATTACTCCTCGCCTAAATTAATCCTCTTAGTCTTATTCATTTTCGCCCATAATATCCTATACAAACGAGTTAGACAATGGGTTGTAGAGATTTTCTGTTAGAAAATTCCAGTAGCAGCAAGGAGTCTGGCAATACTTCCGAAACAAGGCAATATTATTATGCTCAGCTTCGTAAAACTTGAAAATATTGCTGTTGAATTCTGGATATAATACACATCTGCCCATATCTTCAGGGATTTATAGGCACCGATGTACGCCTGCCGTTCAAAATAGCGCTTTGAATATCGACTCTTAACATATTATTTTCAAATAGCTTTCCTACCCGGCTCCCAAACCGCAACAGCCTTATTCAAAATTCGTTCAGTGTTGACATTTGTCTTGTCTAACCGCGAGTTTCTACTGCTGTTAGCGATATAACACAAGCTTACCAAACAATAATGTAACGGAAGAGCAATTCCATAACGCACAAGAGGAAATTTCATTAGTTTCTATGTTATATTTGTTATATTATGTTATCTGAGCTGTGACATTGTTGCACTTAGCTGAATTGCGTTCACGTAATATAATTTCAGT
The DNA here is from genome assembly GCA_963564715.1 of Catocala sponsa. Lineage (NCBI taxonomy): Eukaryota > Metazoa > Arthropoda > Insecta > Lepidoptera > Erebidae > Catocala > Catocala sponsa. The sequence continues at coordinate 15,666,564 of OY751333.1, forward strand.
TATTACAATTGTGATAGTATTATTTCGAGTTGTCTTGTGGTGTTTCTGCTGTGATATAGAAAAGAGATGATGTGAAGTCATCGTTATTTTGTACGAATAAAAATACCGTATAGATGTCGCTGTGGTTTTATTATTTAACTAGATTTTGCGCGTGGCTTTGTTCGCTTTAATCTAGATTTTATCAAAAAATTCTGTCTTTTAGGAACTGTCCTTTTTGCCGGATAAAAGGTATCCTATGTGCTTTTTATACCTCTGATAACATGTATGCGAAATTTGATGGTAATCGGTTAAGTTGTTAAAGCGTGAAAGCGTAACAAACTGATATTCGCATTTATAATATTAAGTGGTTATGTGATACCCTTAGATAGATTTCGCAGGCTTTCGTGTCTGTAACCATTGCTTTTACACTTTCAATATGGAAAGATGTGACTCAGACCGCGATTACCTACCGATATCACCATAGATAACTACCTTAACTTTATATCAAACTATCCATTAATATTGTAATCCTCAGTTAATCCCGATAATGCGCTGATCATACGATAGCTTGCGTGCAGGCAACGGCAACTAATACGATGGGGTCATTGTACAATTAGGGACACATCGTATCCACGTCTATTAGGTATAAATCCTAATTACATTATCTCGTACTCTTTTAAAGATATATTTATATATATTACTAGATTTTATCCCCGGCTACGCCGACGTAAATACTAAAGAGAATAATAATAAAATCATTTATTCTCTCTTCACATTAGTTCCTTATAATTAATCATGTCAAGCCAACAGTGAAAATAATAAATTGTAAACTAGCTTCTGAGAACCTTGTGAAATCAGTGTGGGTTACATAAATTTTTAATCCCTTGGATGTAGTACTTTTTGTGGATGAAAGGTACCCCTATGTCCCTTTCCGTGCCCCTGAATGCGAAATTTTATGATTATCCGTCGAGTAGTTAAGGCGTAAAAGCATAACAAACAAACTCCCATTCGCATTTATAATATTTGTTAGGCTTTAAACCCGTGCCAACTAGATGAAGTATTGAATCGGCCCTCTATATAAAGTACTAGAGCTGTACTATTTACAGCGAAGGTGCATGATGAGTGTAATACGAGTGAATGAAGCAGGAGAGATATGCTAGGACCGTGTAAAGGAAAATCCATAGTCACTGCGTACTTCACCAGCCGGCAAACAGGCGTAAGTCTATGCATTTATTTATTTGTAAACGGGGATCTGGATATCTAAATACCGTAATATATATATACTAATGCACCGATTTCATAAAATATTTTATTAATTAAAAGCTACACTAATTACCAAAATAACGTGACTGCACGGATGGCGTAGTGGTTTAAGTGATCGCCTCGCTACTGCCAACCACGCCGAGTGTGGTGGGTTCGAATACTACACGGGACAAAAATTTGTGTGATCCACAATAGATTGTTCCGAGTCTAGGTGTGCTTTGTGTCGGTTGTTTAAGTGTTCGTTAAGTCCTCCGCGATACAGGAATTATTCCTTGTGCAGGATTCATAATGTTTTTTTTTTTTATTTGTGTGTAAGGATCTTGATTTCTAGAATTAATGCATCGATTTTATAAAGTACTTAATTAATCACCGTAATGTAGCTGTGGGCAAAATATATAACGCCTCTGACTACCCCGTGAAAGATAATTACACTGCCGTGATGTATGAATGTAGAAACTATAATGTATATTTATACTACTCGTTATTATACACCCACGCATTAAACACAGTCTAAAGAGATGCCCACGTAATCACATCATAAGGGCAATTAAATATATGTGGATAATATCTGTAATAATTCATCACGTTTCTATCACACGAGTACGATAATTTACGATAATTATAACATGTATACAACTACAATTGCATCGATTACTAAAAATATTTACTTATTTTGTAGCGATTAAAATTATATAAGAACTAGCTTGTGTCTGCGGCGTCTCGCGTGAACAGCAAAATTTTATAATGATCGGTCAAGTAGTCAGTAGTTAGCAGAGTGATAAACTGGAAGCGCCGGTAGCCCAATGGACAAGGCATTGGACTTGCGATCGAAAGAACCCACTCCTAACACAAGCTTTATAGCTTAGCTTGAGGGGTTAACAAGAATACTAGTAATTTGAAATCGAAATTGCTAGTCATGTATGTATAAAAAAAAACAAAATCTCACATTCGTATTTTGAATATGGGTTACGTAATGCAAGTTTAGGAGTAATCGTTCTTACAATCTGGGATATTTGAGACTACCCATGAAGGCCGGTTGCGGAAAATCATATTTCCACAAGAAAGCGTCCCCGGTAAAATATATATGACCCGAAGGCATTTTTTTTTTTTTTTTTCCCGTAGGGAAATGCTCCCTATGCATACCCCCTCGCAACAAGGGGATGCGAGAGGGCAATGTCGGGCTCTCCCGAGACTTCGGGCCTACCGACTAAAACCACCACGTTGTGCCACCTCGCTGCTTTGTGAGGTGGGTGGGTCACTGGAACTATAACTACATCAGGGACCCACCCAGCAGGGCCCAATACAAAAACTAAAAAGGTCTGCGGGCGACGACTCCTGGGCAACGCCCCGGCACAGAGGGCGTCGCTTCGACTCAATGGTTGGCGGGCAGGAGATCCCCGTTCTCCCACCCGCGATGACCCGAAGGCCTGCCTCAAGCACTATATTGGTATAAGTGCTGTCTGGTAAGGAGACCTGTTGGAATTCTTTAGCTAAGAACCGCACATGAAACTTTACATCCTTAATTAATTTGCGCTAACTCTTATACTAAAGGCTCAAGAAGCCGCGTGTGACACATACATGCGCAAGATAAACACGCAAGCTACTTGCGCGGATTGCATCGCGACGTCGTTCGCTTATACAATAATGTATGTAATACGCGCAAATGCTTTAACTTGGGGATGTCACCGCGTCACATACAAAAGGCTTAACAGACCGAGTTACGATTAAAACTTATCACATTATATTCTAATAATATTGTATAATATACTCCAAAAATAAATAGGCAGTCAAAAACCGATAGCAGTATAATAAAATAACGTTTTACCTTTTCTCAAATATGCGTGAGTGACTTTTCGAGCTCTTCGGGTTAACCCCTGGGGTATCCATGTATCGAAAATAAACAAGGTTGGCAATTGATCAATACTTTATCGCAAGAACTTTGTGGTAACTATAGATACATATAACCTCAAGCCTCCTTAACGAATACACGTACTAATTAGCGTCGTTATAACTACAATATACTTTTAGTTATATGCTCTTCAAGTAAACAAAAATACATTCTACGAAAACTATATTACTTCGTCGTAAAAGTAGACCCTAATTAGGAGATTTCATGACCAATATTGGATTTACTCGCCATTTTCCCTGTGGCTCAAATGTGTATATTGCTACATAATTAGAGTAGCCACCAGCATAACAGGCGCTATTAGCCTATTAGGCGAATAAAATTGGTATGGAACTTCTGTCTTGTGTCCAATTCTGTATCGTAAAGCAACAATAATTATCACAATAAAGTTGGCCTGTATCCTCACTAAGAGATAAAAAATAATGGCCGCTTACACGTATAATTTTGCCGTAATGGTGTTTCGGTATGATTACGTCACGACATGAAACTAAAACTAGATGATAGAAGACAAACATCGCCATGTTTTGGGTTTCGGTTTAATTTTATATGTATAACTAGCATTTTCCCACGGCTTTGCTCGCGTAAAAATAGGTTTTATGTCAGTAACAGTACTTTTTAAAAATAAAGTATAGCTTATGTTACTCGGTGATAATATAGCTTTCTAATGGTAAAAGAATTTTTAAAATCCCTTGGGTAGTTTCTGATTAAAAATTTTACATACAAACATTCAATAACACCCCGTCGTTTTGCGTCGGGGGTTAAAAAAACAAATCTTAACCCTTTATAATATTAGATATTGTTTGTTAAGACCACCTTAAACCGACGAGCGTGTATAAGGAATGTTATGAAAGAGAAGTGTGTCCGGATCGTCGCAAATGGAAATCCGTGGTCTCTGCCTACCCCTCTGGGAAACAGGCGTGAATCTATGTATGTATGTATGTTTGTTACATAACTGAACTTTCTTAGTTCAGTTAGTCATTTATGCTGCGGCAGCACGCATGTGGATGTCTAGAATTCCAATAATAGACAGTTTAAAATCAAACAATCATTTTCACAGAACACAAAAAGGCATTTTTTTGTATACCACTAAGGTGGCAAACAAGCATACGGCGGCCCACCTGATGGTAAGTGGTCACCGTAGCCAATGGACGCCTGCAACAACAGACGCATGACTTGCGCGTTGTCGACCCTTTAGGAAAGGAAGTGGGATGGAGAAGGAACGGGAAGAGGGAAAGGGGCCTATTGGGCCTCCGGCACTTTCACTCACCGAACGAAACACAATAGTAGGAATACTGCTATTTCACGTCGATATTCTGTGAGAGGGTAATCCTTCCCCGGTCGAGCCGACCTATTCATGCTGAAATCAGCGAGGCTCTACTAACAGCACAAAAATGGTAAAAGGAACCATGTTACATTTATTCGAAAGCCAATGTAGTTACACGTAGTATGACCTCATCAACGCCACAGGAAAAGCGATAACCGAGGTCACACACGCTGTAAATTTTAACGTTTGCTCGAAAATGTAGAGCACTGTGATACATCTACTAATATTGTAAATGTAAATTCAATTACTCGTAAACCGTTGAACTGATTAAAATAAAACTTGGTACACAGCTAGACTGTGTCTTGAATATATACCTATTTATACAGGCTTATAAATATATTAAAATATACATAAAAGCCCGTATGCATTCCCATACATTTACGACGAGGGCGAAGCTTCGACCATATTAAGCTATACTATGTACTATAATGAATAAATAACAATTTAAAAAAAATTAAATTGACGTATGACTCACGCTGTTGCAATGATCATTAGCAAAATAAATACATATAATATGCACACATTGTACATGCAAAAACCTGTTGAAAAATTATAGGAATGTTATGCAACACGAACTTTTACTTCGCCACGAATTAAAACAGAAAAATAAGCGAACAACCACATTTCCCAAAGTAATTATACCGCTTAAAGACGCGTGCACATGTGCGAGATTCCAAATTAATAGTCAGAGAGTAAACTATTAATTAATGGTGGATGCAATGATTAGCGTTCTAATAACTAGTGGACTGCAAACTGGTTAATTGGTATTTAATAATTATCGATAGATTTGTTTAGGCGATTAGGTATGCAAGCACTTAAATATAGTATGGAGTAAGGTACGACACAAAAACAACTAAATAAACTAGCTATCTCGGGACATTGAATGGCATTGATATACGTATATGAATTTATTTACGACCATCGCCGAATTGATGAACTCGGTCAAAATTCTAACAGTTTTCAGAGAATGCTACCGTATAAAATAAATATTCGACAGCCCAGTACATTAATAGACTACACGTCATGAGTGTTTTTGAAGACTGGTCTTTTGGAAGCATTAAGCTGTAAGTCAGAAACTTTCATACTTTGCCCCTCACGCAGTATAATAGGAAAACATTAACATAGGTATACCAATTGAAATTAAACTACTTTATGTGGATTTTGTCGTGTTGTTTATTTTAAAACCCTTTTATTACATAATTTTGAACTTTAACACTACTATTATTTATATCATTAACTGTACTTCAATTTAATATAAATAGTTTTAATTAATTTAAATAGCTTAAATTGTAAAGTTTAATAATAGTGTTAAACTTCAAAATTATGTAATAAAAGGGTTTTAAAATAAACAACGCGACAAAATTCGTACAAAGTAGTCTAATTTCAATGTATAACATTCGCGTAAACGTAAGACAATAGTATATAGGTATATCAATGCAACTGTAATTGTATTCTTATATTACTACGTGAAGAGAAATCTATTAACCCTTTTCAAGTATATTGCATGCACAAAGTAGTGTGAGATTAAAATTTGGCATGGTCAAAGTCATATGGAGCAGGAGCTCAAAAATATGAAATAAAAAAATATATAAATAACGATCGATTTTGACCACTGGAAGATCACTATTAATTATACAACGTCACGATCCACCAATATAGCGGCACCCTTACACGGCCGGCAATTATACTCTTTTTGGAGCTCACGAAATTGAGTTGGAAATAAAAAAACAGTGAATGAAACGTTCGAATAACGAATACAGCATGGTTAATGGCAGAACTACAGCCAATTAGTGACGTCTGAAGCTATCAAATAGATTCAGTACTAGTTTGGAACTTTCTACCAAATAACAGACTAACTGTTAACTTTATCAGTTAAGTCGCTTTTATGTCAAGCGATGTTCATGAGCCGTTTGTGGTCTTGCCGTTTAAATTATCGTTATGATAATTTGAGAGTAATTAATTCAGCATTTTCATTATAATTACATGCTTCACATTCATAAACTATACGTCTTGATTAATGCCAACATACGCCGTAGGTAAACCTATTTAAAAATAGAGTCCAACATTTTTTAAAGTTGAAAATGGATAAAAGATTTTGTGTCTTTCTAATAATTTTTCACTTCCAATGTGGCTATTGGCGTTGTGTCAAGCACACAGCCAAAGCTACATTTAAGGATTTTATTTGACACTTATCTAGGCTGACAGTTTCACGTGTCCTCTCAAGCACGAAGTAGCCGAACTTAAATAATACTAAGAGTTTACCTATCCATTCATTGCAAGATAGTTGAACCTTGATGATTTTTAACCGTGTACTCGATTGCACGATTTTAAATATGAACTTTTTTTGACTGCACTAGTATACTAGGTAGAGTTATTTAGATTGAACGGATAATTATTATTATTCGGTACTAATAATGTGAAACCCACAGCAATTGTGATATTACAGCAATAATAACTATGAAAATGATGGTATTTAAATGAAGGTCATTTAATCTTGCTCATCATTCAATCATCAACATATTTAGTACTTCCTGTGTGACATTGAGACTGCAAATAATACACGTATCGTCTCAATTTTATACAACATCCAATTTCAGTTACAATGTAATTAGTACCTAGAAGATGTAACTGAAATCGACTTCGTGATATTGTAAGAAATGATCACGGCTTACAAAATCCCGTGCTATTATGATATCACTTAAGAAATCATAATACCGTGGCTTTTAGAAACATATACATTTAAATGAATGCCCGCTGCTTTATATTTTATAAAATGCTTTTAAAGTAAATATAAAAAATGGAAAAGGTCCATTCAGGAAATGAAAGGAAAACAAAGTGGATCTGTTGCTTTCTTACTGTGAGCCACTTGTTAGGGTTGACAAAGGAAAATGGCTTAGGTCGGCGGTTTTAGTTTTTATTACTTGTACAAAAAACACATTTTTGTAGCGGTGTCGATTCCACTATAAATACCACTTGACTTCGTTTTCTTTTGAATATAGTATATTATTTAAGTACATTGTATTGTGCCTAAGTTCAATCAAACTATTAAATATGGGGTAAGCGTAGGACGCCCTCCGACCAGGTGGGATAACGATCTGCGAAAGACTGCAGGCAGATGCTGGATGCGGCAAGCTGAAGACAGGGCGATATGGCGCTCTTTGGGGGAAGGCTATGTCCAGCAGTGGACTATTATAGCCTGATGATGATGATGATGATTAAATATTTATCTTATTGAAAATCATAACAGTATTTAGGTCAAAAAGTATTACATAATTATGTACATTGATTAACGTATCACATACGGCTTATTCCCGTGCGCTTCAAATCTATTGTTGTCTAAAATTTATTTTTCCATTCATTAGTTACCACGAGCTCCAAAGATTTTTATATGAAAATAATAAATAAAGCCACATTTACCAACTTCATTCCCTACAGCTCCAAAACATTCTCTAGGTACTTTGAGATTTTATTTCTTATCAAAAACGAATATTATATTATTACATGTTTTAATTCTGCTAACCACACAGTTTGTTTTGGAGCTGTCGGGAATACACTAGTAAGTAGGTATTTATTTAATTATTTGTAATATAATTTGGAGCTTCTAGGAATAAATATATGGAGATCAGAGGATTTAAAGAAAAAAATTTCATAAGCTTTTGGAGCCCTTGGGAACGATTTTACAAAATAATAATTATATTTTATTTTAGTCTTTGAGCGCTTGGGAGCAAAATAGCGGAGCGGGCGGGAATAAGCCTCACATACATAATATATGTATATCGAATAACCATTGAGTAACAAACTATGTAGGAGTTTCCTACACTTCTGTTAATATGATGACGGGCGATTTTATTGGGATAAATAAATAAAACCGACCGATTTGAATGTTCGGTAAACACTGATTTTATTGGATTAATATTCATACATACATACATAGATTCACGCCTGTTTCCCAGAGGGGTAGGCAGAGACTACGGATTTCCATTTGCTACGATCCTGACACACTTCTCTGACTTCATTCACTTTCATCACATTCCTCATACACGCGCGTCGGTTCAAGGAGCTCTTAACCTGGCCTTTGTCCAGAACGCCTCCGATCTGATCGAGAAACGTTCGCCTGCATTAATATTTAATATTATAATGTAGGTTACATACAACTAATTGATTTAGCAATATAAAATTCTACTGTGTGTGCAGAATGCACGGCGCATGAGCAGCTAAACTAATGTACGGTTCCGTGTAAACTAAATTATCTTTACATACACATATGTACATCCATAGACTCATACTTGTACATCCTGGGGTACCAAAGGATAGGCAAAAACATAGTTTGATAAATATGGCTGCAAGACACTTATATTTCTTACTACGCTTATTACTGACAATTGGTTACATTGCTAGACTCAATTTCCTAGGAAAACCCCATAACACCTTGCCCAATTTGGGTACTCATGATGGCACGCAAATATAATCGCAAATGCAGACGGAACTGCTGAGGCAGTTTATATAAATGTAATATGTATATGTAATGATTGTTTAATAATATAAATTTTCTTCTGTTAAATTTATAAAGATTTATATAAATATCTTTAAAGATAGTATATAACTTTATAGTTATATACTGAAAAATATGCTTGTTAAACTGATTATATTACAGTAAATGTCAAGAAGATTTCAGTATGAATCGTTATCGATAATATTTATAAGCATAAAATGTGTAAGAGCTAAATTTATATGACATAGAATCACGCCAGTATATGAAAAAGCTTAGGCACATATACCAAATAATAGTACATACACTTGCGTATATATAATAAAAACTTATTTTGTCTAGCCGCCGGTGTGCCGGTGTGATTCAATAGCTTAATATCTAAAACAGTAACTATCATAATATAATTAGTGAAAACAGAACGAGAACATTAAGTGTCCTAAATATTAACACAATTTGTATAAATAAAAAATATACTTTAAAATAACCATTGTATTATATATTGGAATCACAAAATCGGTTGTAGAAAAACGGCATGTAAAAACGAAACAACCTAAAAATTTAGTAACAAACAAAGGCTGATAAGTCCGTTGTTTTGCAACCGGGGATACCGGTTGCAAAACATATGACTCGGACATGCGACACAGGCTTTTGAGTCATCGAAACCGCATACTTCGTTACGTTCGCACTGTAGCATGTTTGTCATTCTCTCTCTTACACTTATATTAATTGCGTTTTCTCACGCGCCCCAAGTGAGTGACGGAATTTCAGTCGCCAAGCGGTCGTCTTGAGAATAGAATAGGCGGATTTGTTCTCCGTTTCTTTCCAAAAGCCAACAGCTTGGTTGTGTTTCCTTCGTAACACTTCCATGGTACTAATGGACATACGTGGCGCTTACAGCATATATTCAGGTGGGTTGCTGGCTAATATATTAACATCAACAATTAAAAAGATTTGTTGACTAGATATAGCTATGTTGCTGGATATACTTTTCTCATGTGTGTGGTTTCAATATTTGTCAAGTTACCAACAAGACACAATAATCTGCTAGGATACTTACTTTTTCTTATGAATGAAATTTTCTTATTATAATTATTATTATTATAATTTATTTAGCAAAATGTGACAGTAATTCTTACACGAAACACATAAGAGGAATTTTTCTTGCAACACCCAAAATATTTACCTTAAGTTCCGTTATTTATTTTAGCGGTTATATTTAAACCAGTATATACGCATACCGTTAATTAATCAAATACTTGATTGAGCTTTTAGCTTTAAGTAAAAAGGTTTTGTCGGGATAAACTTTTAATGTACGTTAAAATTAAAGTTAACCTGAATTTGGAACAGGCTACAGAATACAACCAAAATAATTAACAATCCGAAACTCCAAATTATCCATAGAAAAAGAAGTTTTCGACTAAATTGTTTCACAGTCGACCAAAGCCCCAGTTACATTCGGTCCACGATAAAAAGGCAAAAATTCTTTCGAAAACAGCATCCGAAAGCAGATTTCAATTTGTTTTGTAGCCCAAAACCTTGTTTTGTGGCGTACAGCCCATTCTTTTTTGGGTCCAATCAAGATTGGAGAAAAATACTGCGGGCATTGAAGGCGTCCGGAATTTGTTGATTGATTCGGGTCTTGGAGAAAAAGAAAGTTTAATAGTACGGTTTGTAGAATTGTTGGTATAGATATTTCATAATTTAAAAACCAGATGTATCCGTCGAAATTATTTATATGGTTCAAACTAATATAGAATTGAACACATTCATACAATAAGATTTTTATGGACTTGTTGCTATCCGCATTTCAGCTCGTTCGAATAAATCGTTCAAGCGTTCATGACCCGTAAACTTAGGTGACAGATAAAAAGAAAATCCAAAAAAGAATATATACGCTATACAACAAGCAAACAGGTTTGATCATAATTATACATGTTAGGGTTGCAACGAAAATATTATACTGTCTTAATATTTTTATTGGTTTTATCATATGAAAAATCTCGTCCATTTAAATTATTTTGTATTTTATGCAAACATTTTCTGATAATCTGGTTAATACCGCAACATTGTCAAGGCTTAGAAGTGGCAGGTACTACCTGTAGTTAGTAATTGACAGAAAAGCCCTGTAGGTATTTTTTGCAAATATATCTACGATAACGAGAAAACTTGTTGGCTCGAGACTTGATAATCGTTTATTTAAAACGATTATCAAAAGGCTTTTTCTAAGAAAGATCTTACCTGAAGAAAAACCTAACCTGACCTTTCTAAGAAAATCCTTTAGAATATACCTTATTCATGGGCCGCCCGCTATTCGAACCTTAAATATGATTTCACTTTAATGTAACACGCTGTATAAGTAAGAAATTTATATTCTTCTTTACCGGAGTCGATCTAAATAAACATAACTTTCATAAACCGTCGGTAAAATAAGTTTTACAGTTTTGCTCCTTTTATTTATCCTGCTTTAGATACAGAAAAGCGGCAACATAAAACTGTTGGGCAGATAATAAATCAATGAAATCGAACACATGTGACCTTTCGGATATTGCATGTAAAGCTTCAATATGATATTCCGACTGAATTTAACTGCCGCCAACGGTTCCCATAAATGCGAATATGCGCCATGATTTAAAAATAAAAATATCTGTAAAATAAAATATTGACGATATGTATGATTAACATCCTAAATTCGTCTTAATACCACAGAATACATGTTAGTACTAGATATCAATACTTTAGTGCGACCAATTATTACCGATAACAAAAAATATGAATTGCACACGAATTCGTACGCGTGGAATTTGGAACATATAAGAAGCTGATTAATACACAAAACTTATCTAACTATATATTACTATCCAGCAATATAAGTGTAAGCCGAATTTAATTTCGTGCAGTCGTTTTTGCGTGATAAGCTTTTAAACATACAGAAAAAGAGACAGACAATTTACCAAAAATAATTGTTTTGTCTTAAGTATAGCTATTACAAAGACCTCTGCCAATTATTTTTTCTTAATATCTTCTATGTACCAGTTACAATATTATTATAAGTATAGGTAATAAAAACATTCGAGAGAATCTCAAAACAATTATGGTTCCAAAACATCAAACTCAGTCGCGGAGGCTGATGACAGACGACCGACAAATGGCGGAATAATCAATTCAAATTATACGAATTTAAACTTCGATGATCTATAAGGAGCAAGAACCATCTTTATGAAAAGTTCGGCACTGTGGTCACCAATCCAGCTGTCAACCGTAATTTCTACGACAACAATTGTCCCAAAGCCTTAATCATTTGTTGGGAAGGCTTTTGTGCAGCAGTGGAGATCACTTTTCCTTCTATTTGTCAGTGACACAACACTCATGATAGATATAATAAATGGATGACCGATAAATCTCCAATTTGTGGTGAGTATTAAATTCTACCAGCGGACATATTACCAAAGCTGAATAGGCTAGTTAGAGGCGTAGTTTATGGCGATGCATACAAATGAGTTGCACGCGTTTTTAAATAAATTTTCCACTAAAAATGTTCACAATATGCTTAACTAAAGGTAAATGTAACAAAAAGAATTCGAAGTCATATGTCCAACAAAAACATTTTCTATTGAATGATGTTTTGTAGGATTAAAGATAAATACCTAGGTATCAACGTGTATTCAGTATTTGCTCTACCCGCCGCGCCCCGCCCCTTGCTAAACACCGCTAATTGTAAGCTCGGATTATCTTTTTCTTTGTGGTTTAGCGATACGTAATATCTTAGTTGTATTGTTCTGTTTCAAAGTTATTTGAATGATGTATTGCGTTTCTATGAAATAATCAAACTGGGTTAAAAGTACCTTGCGTGCTAGCATGAATAGTAGTAGGAGAGATATACCAGGATCGTAGCAAGTGCAAATTCTTAGTCCACCTGCAGAAAGCAGACCTATGTAAAATGTTCAACCAAGATTATTCTGTAAAACAAAATTTGATGATGATTGAGTGAAATTTATTTACAGGATAGTACGAAATAAAATGATAACATTTTATTGAAAACATTGGCAAAAATATCCGATCGCCACAACAGGAGGTCACGACTTCACACATTTTAACAATTTCAGCATGCGCTCCGTTTTACATGTAAAAAAGTCATCCCATCTCGTGGCATTCCACTTTTGTTCCAACAAATGCTCTAGGGACCCGGCTTAATCTTCATACATGTTACAGCAAGTACATTTCTCGGCGGGATAACACATTGTTTAAACCTTTTTTCCATAATCGAATGAGGTAAAAGCTAACGGATTGACGGCGAGCGAGATCGTATTTTTCAATCTGTCGTTACGTCACGAATATATGATATTACGAGAATCGAGAACGATTGAAAATGTAGGGTTTGTTACGATAGAATGTATAACAATACCTAAGGGACTGTTACATACTATGCGAAATACATTTGATATCTACGATTGGTATACTGAAAGATAATGGGTTACTGCGGATATCGATTCACAGTAGTCAAGTAAAATCTGTTATTCAGCTCTAACTGTAATGTATGTCTGTACTAACATTACGACATACTATGCTATCATAGTATATTGCTACTTTTATTCACATGAATGAGTAATAAGTATAATTGTATTCAAATAATAATCAGATCGGGAATAGCAGGAGTTGAAAATAAATAGACATTTTATGATTGTAATTATAATAAAAATATACGGCCCCGATGGCGTACTGGTAACCAACTGCCACGCCTGAGGTCGCGGGTTCGATTCCTGCACAAGTCAAACATTTGTGTGCATGAACATGGATGTTTGTCTTGGTCTGGGTGTTTCTATGTATAATATGTACGTATTTACAAAAAATAAATATATTTGTATGTTTATACATTGTCTAGTACCCATAATACAAGCTCTGCTTAGTTTGGGCTAGATGGTGTTGTGTGTATGTGATAGAATAGAATATTATTATTATTATTATTGTTTTAACAAATGTTACATGTATAGACAGTTATTTCTTACGCATTATTTTTCTAATAGATGTCATCTTTACATTGCAAGCTAAGATTATTATATACATATATTGATATCACAACACCCTCGTAGAGGTGAGCGTAGGTGTATTATTACTTAAGGTTCTATATAATAAGAGCCAGGGCGTTTGCCTTTCTACCAAGTACACTACCCACTCTAGAGTCCGTGCTAGTACTGAACATATAGTATCAAGGAACCTAGTTATTCCCTTATGATGAATAGTAAGTGTAAGCGTTAACCTATGGGATCAACAAGACAATCATGCGAATCAGAAATAAAATTAATATTGTTTTATAAAACAAACTACTTTTTAGTACTATTAATTAATGAAAACGTCATTAGTATGCAAGATATGCTAATATGGCCGCAGCAAAACTTTCTATCTTAGACGAGCATATGCAAGTAAACGTTCATTTGAAATCTCGTGAAGTTATAACGTCGAGCTTATATTACCACACGAAACAAATATTTACGCCGGGAGATGTTTATTGCAAGCTCAGGTCCCAAGTGTACAGATACTTTAACATATGACATACCAAGAAACGAGTGGTCTTGTTGATTCACTAGCTTATTAAAATATGACTTCAAGTTACTTTCTAGTTCTATTTTTAAATAATAATTACCTACATAAATTATATACAAAATATTTATCGGGATGACAAAACTAAAAAACAAAGACTTATATGCAACAGTAAATACTCAGCCCTTTCTTTTATCTAGTTAGTATGATAGTAAGGAAAGTTGAAGTTCCATTCTATAATCTAATCAAACCACCAGGAGCAGTACAAGCGTCAAAACAGGCAACCTTGGCAGTCTTTACATCTTGTTACGAGCAGCTATACCTTTTTGTTTAGCGGATTTCAATCAATTTGAAATAAAAAAGAAAAGGCAAAGGACTTTTCAGGCGTTTTTATTCACACTGTAATACTAGAAACTAGTTCAATCTCTGAGCTTAATCTGGTAAAAACTATTCTAACACTTATGTTTTATTACTTACAATAATAGGATTGTTGCCTATGTTCGATTTTGTACACACGGCTTAATATATCAAGTTAGATACCCTATATACGCTTAACTACGCTACATACAAAATAGAGAATTTTCGGAAAGGGACAGTGCATAGTGGTGTCGATGTAATGGTAAGGATAGAGCGTCGCGTCGCGTCCCGTTCAGTGTGAGTGAGACAAAATAACAAAAATATAACACAATCACAATATTATTTATATATTCTAATATTTCAAAGTCCAAACAGTCTAGGTTGATGTGTCGCTGTGTGTACATTATTTTACATGCAAAAGCAAATAGCAACCAAAAGAAATCCTTTTGTGCAAACACTATTAAAATTGGTTGCATAATAAGGGATTGATATTTTAAATTTGTATAATAAAATTCTGGGTTCGTAGTGGCGATATTTTGCTATCTCCATCGGACAGTTGCATTTAAATAGCGGTTACGTCATAGTTTGTATGGTGCAGTCTTATTCTGTCAATTGACAATAAATTTTAAAGATAGAATAAGGAATCGAGTGATCAGAGAGAGATGGGGCATGAAAGTGGATATAGTGACGAGAATAGAAAAGGGTATGTTAAACTGGTTTGGCAATGTAGAAAGAATGGACGAGAAAAGACTGACTAAGAAAGTATATTTTACAGTCGCAAGGGGAAGACCTAGGCGAACATTTCTCGATCAGATCGGAGACGTTCTGGACAAAGGCTATGTTAAGAACACCTTAAACCGGCGAGCGTGTATGAGGAATGTAATGGAAGTGAATGAAGCCAGAGAAGTGTGTTAGGATCGTAGCAAATGGAAATCCGTAGTCTCTACCTACCCCTCTGGGAAACAGCCGTGAATATATCTATGTACGAGTATGTATGACATTAAATTACACTTACAACCAAACATCCACCGAATGTAGAATTTTTAAAATCTACCTACCCACTCTTTTTAGAGCTTTTTTTTATTGCCATTGATGGCAGACGAGCAAGTGGCCCACCTGATGGAAAGTGGTAACCGCTGCTCATGGACTTCAGAAATGTCAGGTCACAGCAAAGCCGCTGCCTACCGTAAAGATTTGATAATGTAACTATTTAAGCTAAATAATAAAAAAATGAGACTTAGCTACACATGACTGTAGCTACCCTACATTCGTAGAGTACGTGTATTACGCACATATTTCATAATTATTGTTATAATGTTCTGGAACTAAAAATTAACATGTAGCTTTATATATAATCCATAGAGCACATTATTCTGCGCACTGCGTTTCTACCAGTGACGAATGGTATAATGATATTTATGCAGAGTGACGGACGGCGCCGAGCGTAGACAGTGTCGTTAGTATGACAACGTTATAAGTGTCATATTAGTATCACCTATGTAGTTGTCACTAATACATTTGGAATATATAGAAACGGTAGGTCCCTGGTAAAAAGCTTACGTACGCCGTGCTCTGAGAAATAATCCTTGTGCCACAATGAGCTTAACATACAAAATATACTTCTATTTCAATTCAATCATTCTATTAATTTTAATTTAATTGTTGCAAAGTCTGGTTGATTTTGTGTTTCAGAATCATCTACGCCGAATTCGACATGTACAACTTATATGCGATCCAAAATGTTAAACGTCGTATATAGTGAAATCCATTTGTTCGCGTCAATTCACATACAATCTGGCGCTTTTTACACCCGTACGCCAGAAGCGCGGAAGGAAATTGTTTTCTGATTGGCGGAGATGCCTTTACGACTATCAGAGAAACATTTGGGATCTTTAGGCCGACATTACCGTAAGCTTATGGGGGATAAAACCGCGTATTAATATCGCCTGAGGTCTATTTTCACACTATCTGTATGTAGATCTTTGTAATGTGCACAGTAAAATTTTATATGAAGAAATTATACTGTGTTATTATTTTTTAATGCAGTGTATTCCATATATCAGTCAGCTAAAATATTAAACTTCATTTGGTATAAACATTGTGTGCAAATATATACAGACAACTTAACAAAGTGTTTCTCAAGCTGTCACTTGTCACATATATTAAGTTAAATAAGGTTAAAAGGCATTATAAATCCTAACTATATTATAAATGCGAACGTGAGTTCGTTTGTTTGTATGTTTGTTAGACTATCACGCCTTAATTACTAGATCGATCATCATGAAATATCGCATCCACGTTGTCAGGAGTACATAAAAACACGTACCTACATCTAGAAAAACATACTTACATCAAGAAAAAAATTTTTTTTCCGATCATGCGAAGCCGCAGGCAAGAGCTAGTAAGAAATAAAACGATGCAGACAACTTTATGTCCTTCTATGTAGATCAAAAGTGTAAGAGTCAACGTTCGTTCAGCTGTGGGTATATCCTAAGGACCTATATACAATACGTAGGCCATATAAACAATTATTGGATAATATATCCTAAAAACAAAGCCTGGTGTAATGAACTATAAAATTATGAGCAACAAACGACAACAGGCTTTACTTTATCATATCTGAGGAAATATTGCTATCAAAGATGACTGCCTAACCTTTTAGGCATATTATAATAATACAGTGGTATCATGCTGTACATGAGGTCTCGGGTTGGATATCTGAGACGGATATATTGTTATTGAGAATTACTCTGAAGAAATGCACGCAGTCTAGAGATGTGCCCGGTACACAGACACACGACAACATATCGCCTCCTATTACGTAATATATAAAACTATAGCTGGCGACATATGTGTGGAATCCACGTATGCCTACTTTGAGGATGTATAATATGATATATAAGATTTTAAGATTATAGTCTTATGCCTATATAGGCATAAGACTATAATCATAAAATCTTATAACACTACTACCACAGTTTAGCAACTGCTAACCTATAAATATATACATTCTATATGATATAACGATTGCCTACGTTTTCAGTTGACAGAAGGTATGGATTAATCGAATAGCTTTTAGGTACATTCGTCTACCCCGCAACCCCTCCACACGATAGTTTTAGTGCGATCATTAGCAGACAATAATAACTTACTGTATTTAAGCTGTGCTACTCATTTAATAATCTGCGAAGTTTCAGCGAAATAAATATTATAATATAAGTAAATCAACATTAATTTTTCGTATGTTTCTGTTTTACGTTTTAAACAAAAGCATGTATATTCAGAGTAATAATGTTTGTAGAGAGGGCTTTGGCGAGCACTTGCCGTTTCTTGTTGATATATAAACAATGTCTGTAAGTTTATTTCTTAGACTGTATGTAATTTAATAAATGTTTTCGTTTATAATAAAACATTAATATTTCTATAATTATATTGTGTATATTTTTATGTTTTTATGCGAATGTTATTAAATATTAAAGAGCGTGTTACTTCTAAAATATTTTCTCAAATGTTTATTAATAATAATTTTCTACTTTCAAGTTCTCCTTTAAACACATATTGGTATATTTCCCTCACTTATACAGTATAGTTACATATCATCCAATCGAGAATGCTGTGCAATCATTCTCAACACTATACAAAAGACGCTCTACATAAAATATACTACTCAATATTATCGCATTATTGCTATCTAAATGGTTAATTATTGTGTAAACGAAATTCCTTAAAAAAATGTAGAGAATGTTTAATTATAATATAAATTAGTTTTAAGATAGTTATTGAGCTATGGCTGGATAGTTCTAGTATAAAATATTAATATAATCAAACAGTTTCGCCAGCCGCCGCGCCGCACCGCGAGAAATTCAAAACTTCCTTCGTTTTAAATTAAATAGTTTATGCTCGTGAATTTTAATGTTCAACACTTAAATGGCTTTGTACTTCGTTTTAAAAGTATGAAGTTTCTAGAATATAATTTTTATTAAACATTATTAATTTTGAAAACTAATAGAATTTTACTAAATAAAATAGACCTTTTCTATTTGCTTTTATTGATGTAGAATGTGATATGAAACCACGAACAGTAATAAAATAAAGTAGGCACTGATACATAATTCTTACCTAAGTCATAACGAAAATGAACGCTATCATGACTATTGCAACAATCAGCTTGTAACCACGGCTGATGTAACCTGGTCGAAAACTTTATTCCCTATACAATTACAGTATGACTGGTAAAACGAGGGACATATTTATTGAATATAAGTCTTGGGTAAACGATTCTCGTTCGCAATATTACTAAGAGGACTTTAATCATTTGACTTAATTATCCAAAAACTTATATTAATTCATTTAAGTATGAAGGTAAAACGGATCTTACTGTCTCTCGCCTCGCTGCCTTATCAAAATTCATTTGTGTTGCCACTCGAGTTTCACGTGCTGATAACAGGGAATCCGTACTGTGGGATTATTATTCCAATGTATACAACATGGTTTTCTTTGTGATGCACGAGAGCTTATTTTTATTTGTTATAGGGTAAGATTTCTCTTGTTTAATCAGTCATATCATACAACGTGAAAATTTGTAAGTTTATATCTTTGATGTTTAATATAAGTAGCTACGTAAATTATTCCTACACTATCTTATGATAATGTTTGATAAAAATAGTCCCATTATATAACTATAGCGTGACAACTGCAATCATAATTTCTTTACGGCCACAAGGGTAAAATTAGATTTAATAGATTTGTATACCTACATCAATAGTATATTATCGAGTAAGTACCCGACACTAACCTCCGGCATTCGTTTTACTGGAATATTGAATAAAGAATAAATAATCAGTTTAAATATTGACTTAGTGGACGATTCGTTCGAATTTAACTGGCCCGAATCGGGCGAATCGACATTTAAAAAAATAAATATTTTTCTGTAGGCGACTCGCACAAACTGTATTTTATGCAATAAAAAGTACAGTCGAATAAAATATAACTAGCTGTATTAAACTGTGGGTAGTATTTAACTGCAAATCAAAAAACTTTATTTTGCATTTTAAAAAAATCCGTATCCTAATCAAAACCCTATTATAACCTTAACATCAATTTGAGTTCGTGACGCATTACTATTTATTTAAAAGTGGAGCTTTAATTGTTGTAATGACGGGGGAATATCAAGAGAAAGGATGAAGTAATTATGTTTGTATATAATTATGTTTGTGTAAATAAATTGTTTCTAGTTGTATGGTCACAGTTCTAACCTAACCTAACCCACTATTTTCTTTTGGGTAGTATGTTGAGAAAATTTTAAAATGCTTATTGGGCAACATGTTGCAAGAAGAAGCTATATTATTACGGGTGTGAGTATGTCAAAATATTCTACCCATGTCACTTCTGTACTTGACTGTACTTTTCTTAACTTCACTGCAATAAATACAATTCGTGCGAGTCGCCTACAGAAAAATAATATTTTTTAAAAGTGTCGTTTCACCCGATTCGAGCGAGTTAAATTCAGGCGAATCGTCCACTAAGCCTAAATATTTACCAAATACGTTATAGCCTACTTATTAGGTTATCAAAAATCCTTTAGGTTAGTCTATACATTATACATTAAACTATTATTCTAATTTAAAGTCCTGGAGTTAACTGATAGAGTTACAACTCGGCTAAAATTCAATTTATCAGTGCGTTATTAGCATAATCTTTTCATAGTTATAGCCATTTAACCTTAATAATGGCACTACAACCTAATCTCAACTGCTTATAGCTTGAAATCAAAATTCTTTACAAACATTGAAGTTACTGTTCTATAAAACTGTATTCTATATAGCCAAATGAAACAAATTCTTTGTTCATAAAATAATACGACATTTATACGAATATGAAACCGTATCCACGGGTCAAAGTTGCAATATAAATATGCCAGAGACAAATATTATGTTTCAGTGCACAAAGATATCACCCTATCCGACAGCGAACATGCAAAGGAAAATATGTGTGTTTTTATTATAACAAATCCTGCCAGGCTCAAACCTTTGCATTGTATTTGTACTAAAACCAGCTGCATACTGCTGCAACAAAATAAAAATGCATGAAATAAAAGCTTAGACGGTATGATTAAATGCTCGTATTGATTTTGAGTTACGTTAAAATTACCAGACTCTGCACTCGAGCGAGTTGGTTAGCAGACTGATTGAATTAAGTTTCTAATTCTGAAATAGACGCTGCATCTCATTAGCATGGCTCAATGTTACGAATAGCGAATACCACAGAATTATACCGGGTAAAATATTTTAATTATTGTTTCTCTGGCACATGCCTTCATAGCAAATTCAGTACGCGCGTTTTGAGAATATTACCAGTTCCAATGCTTGCTTTCTTCAGAGACAATGATAGCTTGCTTAACATTGTTTTTCGATTGATATCAAAATAAACAGCACTCATTATCTACCTAATTTCACTTGTCATGAAACATTGTTAGAATTGTTTAAGAATACGTTCAAGACGCAAATCTTACACATAATACTCTTACAGACTAGTTTGTTTATCATCTCTCTATTCAATTGCTAGTAAATCTTGATTGAATGGATTGGATTGCGAGTGTGTCACTGTATTTTTGTCAAAAGCGGTAAAAATAGTATCTACTAAAGCAAAGCCGAATATCAAAACTTATTAACAGCACTATTTTAAAACACCTTAAATATTAATGAGCGGAGGAACTAACAAACCGACGACGGGCTCATTATCTGGGTTAAAAAAAGAATGTAATTGTACGACTCTATTTCTGGATTAGTTGGGAGTATATTACAGTCAAAATTTGCTGGTTTTATTTATAAGCCAGGACCCGCCTTGGGTTCCTGGACTAAGTGAATAGCTAAACATTACAACATTTTATTTTATCATCGGTTATAACAAACTGATTCATTATCACTGCCATTTGACCTGGACCTGGATGATGAATCAATTTATTACAATCGATAATAACATAAAATATTGAAATGTTTAGCTATCCAGCTATTTCCAATAATAAAGAAATATAGTATTTTAAGCACATAAGCCAAATATAACAAAATTAAAACTAGAAGTATTAAGACAGATAATTCACGTGAAATCACTTCAAAATGTTACAAATATATTGTGATTAATTGAAAATTTCCACGTAAGTTACTAAATATCCGTGTAGTTTTATTGCTTCAGTAAGATTTCTTGTAAATTATGTTACTATCAGTAGATTTTTTAGATACCTATTGATTAGTCGTCTTGTATCGCCTGCTCGGAACTAAACCACTTTAAAAGTTTATAATTATAGTTTTAGAAATTGCTTGGTATTTTACGAGCCATTTAATTTAAATTTCAAAGAAAGCTCACCAAACTGGAGCCATTTAATTTTAATTTAAATGGTCAGCATTTAAATCGCATAAGTACAGTTGGTTAAAGAGTCGGTTTATTCATCGGTAGTAGTGAGTTTTTATTGTGGAATTGTCTAGTGCACTGAGTTTTTATTGTGGAATTGTCTAGTGCAGTGTTTGAGTCTATTGGTATAACTGCTGCGGTCAAATATTTTAGTTGATACCGTGAAGGATGAATATTATTTATTTTTAAGGTCTTATTCGTTATTAAAATTTGTATTTTAGTATTTTAATTTAACTTGATTAATAGTTATAATTGTCTCGTTGTTTCATTTGCATAAGATGTGCTTGTGTTAACGTGCGATCGCAAAGTTCGATCAGCTGGTGGAGCAGTATAGTTTTGTGCAAGGCTATACTTTAAAGGTGGCTACGTTTATCAATCTATTGAAATGTTCATCTTGGTTAATATATGCATGTATGTTAAAACCGTACGCTAGTTCGATTTACAAATGGATTAAAATCCATACTGCCACTCTAAACGGTCGTCATTCAAGGCCTACTGTCAGTGTCAAAAACGTAACAGACGCGAAATTGTGTACCTATAGCACTGACGGATGTGTATTCCCAAACCATTTTTCATGCTTTTTGACTTGGCTAAAATTGCTAGTTTTAATTGTACTCGACCTCGTTTCAATTTTAAGAATTCAATTTGAAGAAAATTCGTTTCAATTTAAATCGATATTACAAGAGGTTACTCTTGAGACATGTATTAAATATTATTTGCTTTAACAAGTAATATGGAATTCTGTATTAACACAGGACGATTCTGTGGTAAATTATATTATTACAGCTGATACAAGTACTGGGTTTTAGACTGACTAAGCTGTTTATTCAGTTCCCATTTAGTCTAGTGTATCTGTCATCTATTGACATGTAAAGCATTTAGCATCGATTGGGTGCCACAAGATAATTGACGATGATGGAATACTTACCTCAGATGCCTTCGGTAACTTTGCTAATTATTATGAACTTAAAGTTTATTAGATTATTATCCTTCTTTCGCGAAGTAAGGTGAAATGTATGGGCATATTTTTTTGCATTGAGATAGTTTATAGGCCCAGCGTAGACTTTGAGGCACTGGTCTTTAACTCATACAAAAGGTTTTCTTTAAAACTAAACCAACTAAAGCAAAACGAAGTATACCATATATAATTATAATCTTATATAGTCTTACGTTTACGCAAATGTTAAACATTGAAGTTAACCTACTGTATATTGATTTAACAAAGCATTACTTTAAGATAATTAAAATTTTCACTTTCCCCGAGGTTTCAGTTGATTTGAACGAGCACCAATTTAGTTTAATGAATAGAATCCATCGCCGTATGGACGCCAGCATCATACACATACAAAACTATTACATTTATTATAACTGGATAGTTTACATTTCACAAACAAACAAAATTGAAATCATACGCTTTAATTTTAGATAATATTATGATATATTACACAATACCGACTGTTTAATCCAATGTTGTTACATCATTTCGTATTCAAGTCTATCAACATGATATGTTCCTACAAATTTGTCTGCAGAGAGCCTCACCGCCATGATTATAACGAACAAAGGCTTCTATGAATATGTACGAGACTAATTCTTTATCCAAGGCGTTCGTGTAACGTTTATCTCTCGAAACAGTTTCCTAGAATATGTCTATTACACGCAAGAGACGTCCCCTATCTTCTTGAATAACAGTCACCATCTTTCCAGTAATGTAATCGAAGCCTTACTACAAACCTTCTTTCGGATGTACCTCAAGGGTGAAATTAATGTGTCGAGATAGAACTATGTTCGCCTTTTGTTATTGTAACTAAAATGTCATTGACTATAATGTATTGTATTTTCTCGCTGACGTCTTTGATATCTTCTTGTGACTAAATTGGATTTTATTTTTAATGTTAAGTTGATTTAGATGTTTGCCAGCTATAAGTCGATAGGCTGAGTCCTCTATTCACTTTTACTTTAGTGCTTCGAGATAACTTAATTTTACATTTATCGGATCATGACCAAGTTTTGTCAGTAAATGGTACACTAAGCTTAAAAAGCGTAAAGTACTCATAATAAGCAATAAATTTGTTTCAATACAAAATTAATAAGCTTTTAACAATTTGTAGTTAATAATCTATTATTCAACAGTAAATTTTGTTATGAAGAGCTGTAGAAAAACAGACTTGCCTTGTATATACTAAAACGCACTACGACTAACATCTATTGTTGTAGTATACAAAGATCTTAACATACTTTTATGAATGTCACTACTGGAAATGAGTTTTATATACCTATTAATTTGTCAAGTCGTCGAAAGCATAATTAGACCACACGACTGCTTACCATCAGGTGGAGTGTGGTCATTTTGACGAGCAAAATAAAAAAAAAACAAAAAAATAAATAAAAAAAAACTTTTGTTACTAGCCGCCGGTGGGCCGCTGCTACTCAATAGGTTAATTTGAATACCAGTGTCTTTATTAAAGGAAAATCAAAAATAATTCCAAACAGAAACACTTATCTTTTTTTTTTCTTTTTAAAAAGACAACAACCGCACTAGGTATAAATCCTGTGTCGCAGCCGTCGCGGGGTACTTTACAAACAACGGACACAAACAACGAACACTATTATAAAACATTACATATAGAATGTATTTTTTATTGACCACACATACACTACGACTGTGTTACAGCCTTATAGCGTAGTATTGTAAAAATTTGTGAGCTGGAATCAATTACGGTGGGTAAACTGCGGCCATTGTGCGCTAATATCCCACAGCTGGCGTACCAAACTTGTGCTTTGTACATCATGTGCACAGTTTATGTGGTCTACGAGGAAATATTGAAGACTTGAAACCGCTAACTTCTATGTCGATGTTTACGTCCACTTACATTAATAAATTTAATTTAAAACTAACTTTTGCACGCGGCTTCCTCGCATAAAAGTAGGTTAGGCCGGGTTATGTTAGTTACATCACTTGTAAAATATTCAGTCGACTGTAAGTTATGGTTTTACAGTATTATTCATAAAAAAATCTTAACAAAGTCTTAATACGTTCTAAGTAAGCCTAATAAATGTTCTGAAATCGTTTTTCATAAACTTTCTGTCAACCTTCATTAACTATAGCATGGTTATTTTGATGACACTTTTTTAAAACTTTCTATTAATAACGTTATAAACTTCTTGTAAGTGTTATGAATATAACGTTAGTATCTACATACTAGAGAATTCTTTAATCACAATTTTATAACCATAATCCCTATATGTAGATATTAATAATAAGGTTATCAAGTAAGTACTCAATAGTCGTACAACAATTGTGACGTATTATATTAAATTGTTAAATTATCATTCCATATTTACATTTTGATTATTTCTATAATTAATAATTATCATCGTTATTTGTTACTCTACTAATTTTACATCCTAAAATGTTATTAATCGATATTTAACTTTCCATTTGATACATTGATAAAAACATAAATAGGGTAGGGAATTAACAAATGATTATTCTTGATACGACTGGCGGTTAGGGCGTTACTCTGTTCAAATACATACTGTGTGTATAAAATCATCTCGGCGTTTCAGTGTGCAAGACCCACGACTGCTTAAAACTACCTACTTTTGAAAAAAGACAAAAATCGCCGTTACGAATCGAAAAGAAGTTTCTATTTTAAGCATTTAGCCGGCAAGTCAGTAAAGTTTCATGGTTAATCTTTCAAGGCATTGTTTTTGTTTATCTTTATACAAATACAATCTGATATCAAAGGATCCCTATATTTATCACAGCAACAAAGGCATAGCCATACAATGTAAATACCACACCTAATAATTATCTATTCACTCCTAACAACTAAGATCGCAACTCGATCAGTCCACCAAACATTTACAGTTCTATTGATAACTAAACTAAAATTAAATGCTTACTAATGTTATAAATTCGAAAGTAAATCTGTCTGTCTATCTGTCTGTCTGTCTGTCTGTCTGTTACGTTTTCACGGCTAAACCACTCAACCGATTTAGATGCAATTTGGTACAGATATAATTTAAAACCTGGGGAAGGACATAGGCTACTTTTTATTGATGTAGGTACCGCGCGGGCGGAGCCGCCGTGCAAAAGCTAGTATAATATATTTTTTAATATTACATTGGAACAAAATATTGTATCAGTGCCCTCGCACACGTTTACCAGCTGATATTACCACAAATATTTGTTTAATTTCACCCAATATTACTTACCAAATTGACTATTGCGGGGTCTCATTTTCCAATTAAGGGAAATCCTTTGAAATTTACCTTACTTTACTTAAGATTGTGGTGTTTCGCGTTTCGCAAAATTGAAAGATCATTATCGAAGGTATTACCGCCGCTGTATTTATTTACATATGTATCTCTGCATACTTTGCCTACCATCTGTGCATTATATTATATCATAACTGTATACATAAAAAATCTGATGTCGTTCCTAGTGTGGATGTTTTTGTCAATCCTTTGTTTCAATGTTGGTAAAGTCGCGACAAAGTAATATAATGTTTAAAGAAAGAGTTTGTAAGTTAATAAATGCATATATGACGGTTCCTTATTGTGGTAAATAGAAAGTTATTTACCACAATTAGAAACTGTAACCGTAACTTGGTTATGTTTAGAATCGAATTAATTTTACATTAATATATAGCACATACATATATGTACATATGACTACATTTATAACTAACATTACATGATATTATATCTGATAAGTGACCTGAAACCGTGTAGGTACCGAGCGTTGCCTATAATGCGGTAAAGATTTTATCTATTGACGTGGTGACAGAATATTGCCGAGCCTCTACTAAAGACGAAAATAATAATTACATACGTTATATTCGTCCCGGTTACGGACGGCTGAATGCAAGCTTTACTGATGATGGATACCTTTTACATTTTCTCCGCGACTTCGCTCGCGTTAATGTAGATTTATATTTAGATAGATTTTTCAGTAGTCTATACATATGTTATTCTGATGTATAAACAATAATACAGTAAAGTTGAATCAAAATCCGCTTAGTAGTTTTTGCGTGAAAGAGTAACAAACATCCATCAACCCTCACAAACTTTCACATTTATATTAGGATGATATTATATACAACCCATCCATGAATATAACAGCAACATCTACAGGAGGACTTTAAAAATTTATTGAGTTTGGTGCTCCTTTATTGAGTAACAGCAAATTTAACTACAGGTATGTCATCCGGTAACATAGATTATGGCAAATTCCCTTGCTTGGTGAGACCTATTTACACAAATCACACCTGGAAATTTATCATACTTCAGCAATTCTCAAAGTAACACATTTTTCAAAACTATAATAGCATAATTAATAGATATAAATATTTAAATTAAAACCTTAATAGTAGCTTTCTTCACATTGTGGTCTAGACACGGCTTCATTATAAAATGAAGTAGTAAAATTGATTTTATAACAATTTTTCATCAGTAAATACCTTTATTATTTATTCAAATAATAATGTGAACATAATAACAAACATGTATACGCTGGGGATCATATTTATGAACGTCGCAAATACAAAACGAAGCCAATTTCAATAAAGCTTCAAAGTGCTTCGAACGAATCTCTATGAATCGAATAATCCCCTTTATATAAAATGAAAATTCCTTTTAAATCATAATCTGACTATCTAAACAGAACAGTCTCGTTCGTATACGATCACATAATTCATATTGCATAAATGTAAGGATTTTAATATTCGTAACTTTGTTGGTCGCGTAACAAGTATCGAGGGCTTAGCTAGCTAAACTGCATATTAAACATGATATAATATCAGAGTCAGTATGTGTGACATATACTAATACGATTTATTATATTACGATGACTAATAGGATTATATAGTATAGTCTACACTCTCGGACATTAACCTATTGAGTCGCAGCAGTATACTGGGGGTCAAGCACAATAGGTTTTCAATTACTTATGTCTGGCATTCCAACAACTGACAGATTAAAGAGATAACACAAGATTCTTTTCGTGACGTAAAAGCTTAAAATTATTTGGATTTGTAAGTTAAATGAAATAGCATCATTAAAACTTAAGAAAATATGACTGAAGCTAGATATGACTAAATGACTACCTTACCCTTATTTTAATGACGATCCATAATTGAATAACATCTTTAATGATATACCGGAATACAAACAAAATAGTATTCCAAAGAAAATAGGAACATTTTGTAATATTAAGGCTCGTTATTCCTGGAAGCGTATGCGGTGAAAGTATTCTAACAGAGATTTCTACAGAGAAATTCTTAATAGTAGCTCGAAATCTGGAACTGTGTTTAGCATACGGAAAACTCGCTTCTAAGGCATGTACGGCTGAAGCACACTGTTATTGAATCATTTTAGTATAGTTATGATGCTTTATTTTAACAATTAACTAATAAAAATTCCTTAACCTTATTTTTAAGACAGCACACGTCCTCTACATACTCGTATATATAGCCGGTATCGCAGGTGAGTTTTCGAACAACGGAAACGACCCCACAGCACTCAGCACAGAAGCGATGGCGAAGCGACCACTCAAGTTACTACGCTATCCGTTCAGTCAAAGTTTTAACGGCAACCGGCTACAATTAGGCGATATACTTATGTATATGTAGCATATTGCCCGCCTGGATAGTATGTGGTTGTCGTGGCTAATGATTATTTCTAATACTAAAGATATCACATGCGCGTCGCTGATGGCAGGGAAAAGATTTTAAAATGGAATGAAAGGAGTGGAGAAGAAATGGCACCTGCTTCTCCCATTCCTTTCCTTTAATGTACATTTGCTAAGCATCTGCAACTCCTCCTACTCCTTAAGCGAATGGCAGTAACAGTATTAATAATTTTACGAAAGTAACTTGTATCACGGCAATTTGGTTTATTCATATGGTCACCAAATAATTGGTAACAGTATGCTCTGCCAATCTTAAATATTTTATATTTAATACTAGATTTTGCCCGCGGCTTCGTTCGCGTAAATATAGATTAGATTAGATTACAATAGTGTTTTTTTCTGGATAAACGGTACCCGATGTCGTTTTCTGCACTCCTGAACTACTCAATCGATCATCATGACATTTTGTATACACGTTGTATACAAAATGTCATAATGATCGATTGAGTAGTTAACACGTGAAAGCGTAACAAACAAACAAACTCGCATTCACATTTATAATATTAGTTGGGATAATACTATATAGTAAGAGAATCCTTGATTTACATGACGTAATAATGTAAGGATAGTATTTAACTGCATAGCAAAAAATACTAATTGCACAGCAAAATATGCTTATCAAAAATACTAATTGCACAGCAAAATATATTTGAAGAGATCAAACTAAGTCGACGGAGCCCCGCCTGGCGGGGCTCCTATTTTTGGGTGGATTTAAGAAGGAACCTAACATAACCTAAACCTTCCGTGACGGAATGCAGTGATTTGAGGCGTATAAGTGCTCGTTATGCTGTGCAATATTTGCTGTGCAATTAGTATTTTTGATGGTCATTATATTTAATCCCATAATGTATAATATATGTAAATCATATAATATGAATTCATACAGTACACAAATTCAACCAATAACTAATTTTAATTCATCCGCAAAATTAAACAAATATTATTATTATAAAACACATAACTGTATAGTAAACAGAATATCTGCAGGTTTCTAATTAATTAGTACGAGTATATTAATAAAATAAACATGGAGCGGATCTAATGTAAATTAACAGGGTGGACCTCCCCCTGCGCCAATACGCCACGTTATGTTGGTCATGTTGGATAATGTAAAGCCAATTTCTATACCAACACTTCATACGAATGCTTACAAACCTTTCTCAGAAGCTACAACTATTTACATGCTATTGTATTATTGCGCCGAAGCTCTGCACTACATATTTTTCTGTTGAAACGAATGAATGAGTTCAATTTTTAAAGTTTATTAACTTATACATTTCCGAAAAGTACCAATGGAACTTGTTAATGCAATGTTCATCTGTTTGGAGTATAAAAGTACGTGGATTTTATTTAGCCGGGAAATGGATACAAAATCCCATTACGCACACTAAAGTAGGCCTGACAATCTGCTTGGATGAAAAGAACTAGAAAATCGGGTTCAATATAAAGTAGCAAATATCTATAGATGTTTACAAACAAAGACATTTTAAATAAAAGAGATCTCAAAGAACAATATGATTAAATTATTTGTAGTAGGTTGAATAGAATTAATTATAAATGATAAGGTATGTTTTCTAATGGATTTATTATTATTTATTTTATTTAAACTGATTCTTGAACCTTTTGCATTTAAGTATCAACCTTAATACTAGTGTGTACACTATACGAGTACGATACGAGTAGTAGTGTGATATAATGAAAATCAATATTAATTTTTAAATAATACTATTGCCACAAGCTACTGGCCTTAGGCGGGCGGGCCTTATAATTTGAAAAGTAACATAACAAATTTAAAATATCGTGCTATATCAGACTTTTACAAAGATTAATCTTAGATCTCAAATCCACGTACTTTTATACGCCAAACAGATAAATATCGCATTAACAAGTTCCATCAACTCTAACATACATACAACATGTTGTTGTGTATAGATACGAAATTCTTAAAACTAAACGTTTTGATGATAACAAAGTGACTGTTTCAACTATTAAGATATACATATATGCGGTTATATAAAATAAACAAACTATTTGCTTCTTTTACATTTGTTAATACTTTCGCGATAGCATTTCGGTACAGCATGAATAGCTAACTCGACAAAAGCACTGCGGCTGGAATAACTCCCCGCTATAAATTCAAGCTGAATTGTGCAGCTTGAAATGTAGCTGGTGAATAACTTCAATTGAAATAAGAAGTAAACCAAGTCGACGCTCCATTTTTCTTTCGATAAACGACCTGCCTGACACTCGATATGAGCAAACAGTGAACGTTGTAATTTAAATGCTGAAATAAAACTGCATAAAATTGCTGCAAGAGATGCATTTTAACTCTAAATATTTTTTTATTTGTACCAGCAAGCATAATTTTTCCTTCACCTGAACTATGTAACTTCTTCAAGGATTAGACCAAGGAGAAGTTACATAGATCACGTAAAGGAAAATTTAAAATTCATGTCATACCAAGAGGTCTAAGTAATGGTAGAGAATATAGAGGCATAGAAAAGGCTCCACCTACAAGACCAAGGCACTATAATTGATTGATTGACTTAATGCGGAGTAAAAATTGTTAAGCCGCCTAAAAATTTCTAACATTCCCTGCATCTTACAAACAAAGCTTATCTAAGTATTTTAAAGGCTACGAGATAAGATAAAGTGAATCTGCATCTTAGATATTAGACAATAGAACAACATCAAAGCAAATAAAACCGTCCAATTCATTGTCATATTTTAAATATTTTGATGTTGTATTAGATAATATAATTATGTAAGTACGCAACGCAACACTAATAAAACACAATCGTTACGTTTACCCCTATTCGAATTTTGATGTATGTACATGTTCACACTGTTATTTATTGTTCGAATGATAATTGCATATTCGAAACACGATTGGATATCACATTAATAAAATCGCGGTATTTTTTTCAGTTTGTCGTGGCCTCATGTTTATGGCCTTTTTTACTGTCACTCGAATCTTTAATCTTCCCGTTGATCGTAAAGAAGATTTATTTCTTTAGCTTCTTACACTAAGATTCGAATTAATACTCGACTGTATAAAAGTTTGGGAATTACTGATACATAATCAATTAGGATTAGTACTTTCGAATTTTTATCAACATTTCGAAAACATTCTAATAACTTAGACACACGAATGATTCGATTTTTTATCAATAATCGCACATAGCTAATGCTTGATAATAATGGTTAGCTTTATGTCTTCTATATTCAAGAAGGAGTGGTACCTTCTACAAGAAAATAATTTTGATAGAAAAAAAACAAAATTTTTTTTCGAAGCTTAGATAGTCACTTAGATTCACACCTTCGTATCCCCTAAGAGTTAAGTTTAGGTTCAAGATATCTATCTCCATCCTAACCTTTACTCTACTAATACATCTGTATTACAACCACATTTCAGAAGTTATGTTATTAGATAAGTCTCACGTAATACGGTGGAAGCTTATTACCGTCTACCATGTCGAGGCATACTACTGAGAATTTTATTAGAGTAATCCCAATAACAATTAACGCAATCGTTCTACTATAACAAGAACTAAAATCGACATCGTAAAGGTACGAAAGTTTGTCTCTAACTACGAGTATCTTTTTCTAGCCTGTTCCTTTTATTTTTATTTCTGATTAAATTCCTTGGGTTCCTAGACAATTTAGTGCTCACTGGGACGCCGGGCGTAATTGTTTGTCGTTTTTGGTTGGAGACCGATTGTAGATTCTGACTACAGGTGTCACAATATGTACTGCAGAACGATTACTAAGTTTAATAACACAACTAGAATTATTTACTGCAATACCAATCAAGAAAACTAGCCATGAAGAGACAGAATTTAGGTATCTGATTATACCTCGAATGGTATATTGAAATTGTTTCAATAACAGTATTATATAAAAGGGTATGAGCAACATCCAACCAAATTGTTCGAGTAAAAGTAAGAAGTTAATTATTATTTGTCGAGCTTATCCGAACACAAGCTGCCCTTCGCGGGAATGGCCTATAATCATAGTCGTGAGCGCGTTCATATCCTATTTTCTATTTGAATACACAAATAAGGCTTTTATAATAAAAATATACTTATATATATGTATACATTTTAATGTTATAAATATTATAATATAGCGTGGCATATATTTTTCTTTAAATGTTGTCCAGCAACATCAATATTAGCATATGAAACTTTCGTAATCTTGGATTAGGGTCTTGTCTAAGAAAATGATGCTTAATTTATTTTATCGAAGACACCTAAGAGTAGGTTGAAGTTTATAAGATGTCGTAAGGAATTAGTGATGCAACGACTTAAAAAATCGATTATATGATTAGATCAATAACCTCCATTACGTGGGACATTATAAATAGCTGAAGAAATATGCAATTATGCATACATGCTGTGTGTAACCATTAGCAGCAATATAATTTAGTGGTGCAACGTTTGCTGCCGAATCCTTGATTAAAATTTACTTCTATTTTAAAATAGATGTGTCGTTATTGATTGGCAGTTGGACATTAATAAAATTCACTGTAGCTTTTATTCTACCCTTTTCATATTTCACACTATCAAGGTTGCAAGGAATGGAATGAAGTACCTAAGGAAATTGGTCCATAATATTTTACATTCATCTGTCACATTGTGAACAAAATTAAGTGTTCTCACTGAACAAGATATTATAATTAATCATTCCAAATATGACGTTACATAAGTAATGTACGTTTGTACAACTTTGGT
Organism: Catocala sponsa; assembly: GCA_963564715.1. Lineage (NCBI taxonomy): Eukaryota > Metazoa > Arthropoda > Insecta > Lepidoptera > Erebidae > Catocala > Catocala sponsa. The sequence goes on from OY751333.1 coordinate 15,700,254, forward strand.
TGTTGGTGATAAATGTGTATAAAGATATTTTATTTAAGAGCATGACATGATATTAATCAAAGTTAGAAAAGGGACACTAGATCGTTTTTATATTGTGGAGAAACTAAAAGTATCCTTTAAGTACTTGTCGTAAAAGATTCTATTAATAGGACGTGGAGCAAGTTCTCTGTATTTATTAAGTAACAGTTGAGAAGTTTCTCATCCACCCATATTCAGAGAATTTTTATAATATCTTATTTTATTGGTTAGAACCAAAACAGTTACATGTTAGATTATAATTAAATACAATTCATACACCAAATTTATAAACATGTAACCCACATCATTGTTTACAGATAAACAAAAATAATAATACGTCATGTTACTCCGTGAACGTTTTACAAAAGAAGTTAAATAATAAAAACAATAACAATAGAAAATCCGGTAATAAATGCAGATTTATGAAATAAATTAAAGATTATAGATTTATTGAACCCAGAAGTTCAATAGCCTGTTTTTAAATTGGCAGCTAGAAAGAGCAAATGAAAAATGTATCTTATCTTTTCACGCACGAAATTTCTTCATAAACTGATAATAAATACATACATCATAGTCTCACGCTTATACCCCTGCAGAACTCGATGGAGATATAGGCGGGCTGCCACTATATACATCGTTTAAAACTCCGTGCTGCCACAATAAAATTGTTGACTGAAAACTCAGTAACATTTTGCTCAACCCGGGATTCTAATTGGAGATCTATTGCACAGCAGTCTTATGCAGAATTGCTGCGCCATCAAATCAGCAAAACCTAATAAAATGTTTAAATAAAATTAAAATATTATGATATGATATCTAAAGCTTTTCTTCGCAATAAAAGATGCCTGCGCAGAAAAAAATTTAAGAATCATATCCAGTGCTGATGTTTCGTCACCATAGCAACGAGAAGCATAAATCACAATTAAGTTTCTAAAATTACTGACAAAACGTCAGCTATGTATTTTGAGTTACGAGCAATCCATCACTTTTGAACTTTAACAACTCGCTACAACTGAGATGGATTGCGTAACAAGTAAAAACAAGACGGAGAAACTAAAAGGAAAAGAATAATACGCACTGTTTGCTTCTAGGTCAACTCAACAGACATTTACATGTGTATTGGTTATGTGCAGAGACGGTCGGGCAATTGTGTTTGTAAGGGATTTGTTCTTTGGTGGGTCTTGACTTGAAGAACTGTTTTTATGACAACGATATCTATCATCGTACGTGACCATTGTAACTAAAAAATGTAGGTATTCTTTTCAGAAAGCTTAGTCACTTTACATCTCTGTGTTAATATTTTAGTGGAAGCATAGCTTAATAGACGTTATAAATGACTCACTGATTTACTGCATAGATGGCATTTGGTCACCCCATAACTGCCACTACGAGTTCAAACCCTACATGGGAATACAAAAATTGTGTGGTCCATAAATGTTACGAGTTGCAAATGAGTCTAGACTCGGAACAACGGTTAACATTATTTAAACAACGAGCACAAAGAATATTTAAACAACGAGCACAAAGAATATTTAAACAACGAGCACAAAGAATATTTGGGTCTTCTTTGTGGTCGTTACTTGAATGTTTGTTATGTTTTTCGCAATACAGGAACGTTTCTTAAGGCAGAAGTGGTATCTTAAGAATAAATCAAATTCTGACATTTTTTAAAGACATAATTATTATTTGTTTAAAAACTAAGTACAGTCCAATCTCAAATAATATGTCACAAAGGGCTTCAATTAATAAAAGAGCTTTAATAAATTAATAAATTCATTTCAATAGTTAAGGCAGAATGAATCTATGTGCCTGATCACCTAACTATTTATTTCCTACGAGGTTCAAACTTCTAATCCTTGCTCGGTAAGTTACTACTCTGTTTACTGTTATTTATATAGTTATTCTTTATGTAGTACTAGCTTATGCCCGCGGCTTCGGTCGCTCAGGAACAACACTTTTTTTCTGGATGTCATTGCTATGTCATCGAGAAAAAAGTCCAAGGTTTTTGTGAAATTTCATGATCAATACTTGATTATTTAACGCGTGAAAACAAACAAACCCACGTTCTAATTCATAATATTAGTATGCATTTCTTAGTAATTCTAAAGAAGCAATAATATATTGGCAGCAGTACCTACTTGTCAAAGACCAGGCCCTTAAAACTCCATGTCACGCCTTGAGAAAGGTTTATAACCGCCTGACATGTTACATATTATGGCGGACGAGTTACATACGTCCTCTAATAATGTCGAAACGACTTCATTTATCATTCTCACAACATTTCACAAGTTTCCACATGTTCAGTGTTCTTTTGTTGACTTTATGTAAATGTACACGGTATTATGGTGGTCGTAAGCGTTATTGTATCTGTGTTTATAATATTACTTGGGCTTTGTTGATGTAGGTAAAGGGTTTTCGGGTGACTGCGAGTAGTCGAGTAGTAATTTATTAACATGAGTATATTTATTTGCGTCATGTTAACACGCCAAAAGTTAGTAATAATATCGCATTAGTTAATTAAGATGTTTGTAGGTTCAGAGAACTGCATTGATTACTAGATATGTTATAGGATTTAAGACTGACTATGCTAGACTATATTAGTAACATTTATTCCGAGAAAAGAGGAAATCTAATGACATTATTAAAAGTTACAAATATACATACATACACAGATTCACGCCTGTTTTCCAGAGGGGTAGGCAGTGACTACAGATTATATTATATAGAAAAAATATTATATTATATTATTCACACTAGACCACCCGCCACCTGGCTGACAACAGTCCAAAAGGACATGCAGGAATTTGGAGTGGGTGCCTCAATTGCTCAAAACCGGCAACAATGGAAGAAGCAGACAAGGAGAGCCGACCCCAGATGACGGGACAAGGCTTAGGAAGATGAAGATTCACTACTGTGAATGAGACTGCCTGTGCTTGAGCTTGCTAAAATGTTAGTGGAAAGAATCCAACGCAAGTTCGCCAGATATTTGTACAAACGCCAGTATGGATATTACCCCTTTTTATACCCGTCAACATTTGTAACAGGCATGGTCGGGATAGATACTTTACAGTGCAGACGGGAACTCATGCATATCATTCATTATTATTTTTTGATAACTGACAAAATAGATAACCCAGAAGTTCGTGAGTCCATACATTTCTATGTACCGGACCACTACACGCGAGGTATTGGTAGGCGGCAGCACAATCTTCTCTCCTGTCCCCCAACGTGGCGCTCCCCACACGCAGATAACAGCCCCACTTCCAGAGCCGTTAAATTAATAAATAGTTTTCTCAAGGCCAATCCAGAAGCAGATATATTCTTTGACAAACCTAGCATAATTTATAAAAACGTGTTCCTTTACTTAGATAAAATAATTAGATAATATATAGGTATGATACTCAATAGATATTATAATAGTAGCCTTTAATTTAAATATTGTAAGTTAATGTAAAACTGTTCTTTGTATGTTATAAGTAAATTTTAATTTAATTTTTTATTTTATTTTGTATATTTTGTATAGAAATAGTATAGATATAAGCGAATTGGATAACTCTGTAAGCTTATATTTTTATGAATAAATGAATATGAACTACGCTCAATTGATGTCTCTGGTTTGTTCCTCAGTTCAGGCAAACTGATATTGAGTTTTCTGTGAGTAAATTATCTGTAGCAGCCTGCAACTGTGGCTGGTAGCCAATAATATGTTCGCCTCCTATAAGGACCTAATTATAGTTGGTAAAATGTAGGTGTAATGCACCTTTAACGCTATGTTTTCCTATTGATATTCTACTGAGCGTTAAATGAGCTAGGTCACTGATCACTAGGTATATCTGGGTATTATTTAATTAAAATAATGTTCTCAAATACAAAAGTGTTTATTTATTTTTTAAGTATATATGTATGTTTATCCATTATCTAGTACCCATAGTACAAGCTCTGCTTAATTTGAGCTAGAAGGTGTGTGTATGTAATAGAATATTATTATTATTATTATTCACGTTTAATCCCCGAGATAACCTTTCAGTCCGATCAGTGCGCAATAACTGGTCGGCCACACATACAGTCGCGCTCACATACACTTTTGCTTACCTTGCACTCTGCCTTACATACATGTGTCCCTACACACCAATGTCAACCCCTTTGGGGATATGGGCATGAGACTCCATATGTAGGTAGGTTAAATTACTTTATCGCCTTTTGATGTCTGAGAATCCTTTTACTAAATACACGATATCTAAAGCGCATCAATATTTTGTACATTTCGAAATATTTTCCTTTGAGTTACAATATTTTTTGCTGTGTGCGTCGTTATGTAGTTAAGAAGTTGTTAGAAAACCTTATTTATACTGAAATGAATCCAGCAGTCTGCATACTTGTTATTTATAGCCACAGAAATTGCACAAGCTATTTAGAGGAAAGGCCATTTGTCGGGTTGGATTTAGATTCTGCATTTTATCGCAATATGACGCCATAACAGTTTTATAATGGTGGCGCCATTATTTTAGTCTGTTATGAATTATGTTCTGTACTATGCATATATCATGAATATATAATTCCACATCTTAAAATATATAACCATTTTCACCAGAGAATAGCGCGTCCAAACAAGCAAACAATATATAGCTTTATAATTGCTGTTTTCCACAGTATCATCTACGTACTGCTACTCCTTTTCGTGGCTTGTAGCGTGATGTTATATAGTCTATGTAACTTCTGGGAAAAGCTTTCTTATGGTAAAAGAATTATTCAAATCGACCCGGTAATTTGAGTTAAGCCATTAGAACAAAATTACAAATCTTTATAATTCTGTGAGTAGCATTAATATAGATCAGCTAGCAAGTTTTAATGTTAACTAGAAAATATAGTGAGACTTTCGAAGACATAATTATATACAACCACAATAATATTTTTTCAATATATACTTTAGACTAGCCGATCACCAAGTTAGTGTTGTAATGTGCCATGATCATGCAATACTTTTATATAAATTAATCGTATTTTGCACTTTTATATTTATATTTTATAAAATAGACAATATCCGCACTAGAAAGGAATCCTACATCGCGAAGAACTTTACAAACATTCAAACAAAGGATACAAAGAACATCCAGACTTTTAACAACGATTTTTGAATCACACAAATTTTGTGTCCCGTGTGGGATCCGAACCCATAACACTCGGCGCAGTGGCAGTGTTGAGGCGACCACTTAAACCACTACGCCATCCGTGCGTGCGTTCATATATTATGTATACTAATTTCAAAGGCAAACATAATTCTATTAAAGTAACCAAAAGAAAAATAACTATTGGTACATTTTACGGCTAAAACAAGGAACCAGTTTCTTTCTACCTCGAGAGACTTTAGAAAACATAGCAGTGCTAACATACATACTTATGTATTTCGTATCTGATACTTTGAAAATCCGATCAAAGTTTGGATACGATACGGTATAGTGGATAAAAACTTTATTACCCCTGGGTACAAACAATATAAATTTCTACAATTTCACTTGCAAATAACTTCTGTATTTCTAGAAAAGGCTAGAAAATGTAGTCTCAAGAAATAACACAAGTTAATGTTAATTGTACCTTAGGTAATTGAATTATTCATACACATATGTACATCGAGTTGCTAATAAAGGCTGAGCGTACCCTATCGCGCTGAATTAGTGGGAGTGCGAGATAAGTGCCCATAATGTTTAATAATAAATAAATTTATGGGCGAAAAGCTCAAGTGGCGCTTACACGAACACAAAGTACCTACCACGTGCCGGTCATTGGATCGAGTATTAATTCACTAAGCTGGTTAAAGATGCAATATGTTTATATACAACTAGCTTTTGCCCACGGCTTCTCTCGTGTTCATGTAGGTTTTGGCAATTTCTATCCTCCGTAAATAATACTTTTTTCTGGATAAAAGGTAAGGAAAGTTTATGGCTATCATTTAAGCACCGACATAAAGAAGACCCAGACTTGGAACAAAAACAAATTGCAAATCATTTTAATGTCTTGCGCGGGGATCATAAACATACCATTTGGAGCACAAGTCGACAATGGTGCCAATTCTGTTGTCACAAAATTCTCTAAGCTTAACTAAAAATCACTAAAATTTAGTTTAGTCCTCTCAAATGACATTTCGTATTCTGAAATCGTTAAAAGTGTCAGGAATAAAAAAAAATTTTGTGATTTTTAGTTAAGTTTAGAGAATTTTGTGACAACAGAATTGGCACCAATGTCGACTTAATCTATTGCACGAACCATACTATTAGTCTTAAAAGTATATTTTTAACTAGCCGGACATAATTCTGTATTAATAAACAGAAGCAACCTTAATTAAAATTATAAATATCAATGAGTCTTTGCTTTCTTTCTTACAAAGGATCAACGGAGCTTTTAACGAAAGAGCTAGGTATATGAATTAAACTACAGTAAGTAAAATAAGTAGATTTATGTCTTAAAAAGTAAAGACAATAAATCTTTATTAATATTATAAATGTGATAGAATTATTGTCGGTTTGTATTTCTTTTGCGTAGCAACGTATTATCAGATCTGTGTGATTTGTAGGTTAGCCAAGTGGGAGACCTTTGGTCATTCACGCAGAGGTTTCGGTTTGACTTTTCGAAGTTTTGAGCATCTTAAATATTTATATACTAGAGTTTGCCCGCGGCTTCACCTGCGTAAAAGTAGGTTAGGTTAAGTTATGTTGTGTTCAGGCACGACACGATCGTGGCGATAGATCCCGTTTTAAAAGAGTAGCCAGAGAGGTGGCATTGCACCCTCACCTTCCGGCTAACAGTGAGGAAATCTGCATCTTTGAGAGTTCTTTGTAATGCTCTCGAAGATTTATGAAGTCTGCCAACCCGAACTGGGCCAGCGTGGTGGACTATGGCTAAACCCCTTTTACACTGAGAAGAAGCCCATGCCCCGCGGTGGGACAGTTTATAAACAGGGCTGATATTATTCTAAAAAGGCAATAAAACTACAAAACTTTGTCACTACATATACTACAGACGCTATGTAAACATTTCGTCGAAAATATAGTGGCTGTGTTTGACGTATGAGGTAAGTGTCGAAGATTTTATAGATTCGGATATCCGCAACTTGTAAACTTGAGTATGGAGATAAGTAATCCACTCGACGTTATTATAAGTTTCCAAGAGAAGATAAGCCGTTGAACATGTATATTATAACTTAGTCTAACATTTACATATTGATCTGAAGTTCAACTGTCTGGGTCATATTTGTGTGGCGTAACACTGGGCAATTACACTGGACGGCAAATAAAAAGGATCGGTTAGAAAATCTTCAATATCTTCAAAAGTACCTGACGTAGCTTTATGAAATAAAGACTTAATTAAAGAATATTTAATGCCACATAAAATAATAATATATTAAACCTTTTTATTAACCTCTGAGTCTTCTTCGAAGAGGTTAATGAAAACACTTTGTGACGCACTGTGTGTAAGTGACAGATTGATGTTAGTGGCAGACATAACTCCGAAACCACTGGACTGATTGACTAACTTGGTGTGCCTTTGGGTCATACCTCGAATCGGTCGAATTTGAATATGGGCCTTGTGGGTCAAAAGACCCCCGCGATATAGGGGTCATTTCTTTTCATTACTCTTACATTTAAGACGAAGAGGTTGATTCCTGGGTTTTTACACCCATCTCGTTTATTTTTGATAATTGTATAAAAAACTGAAAATGTAAAATAATGGTCGTTTTTTAATTTAGTACCAAAAAACTCAAATTGATTGTTTCGTTTGTTTTAGTTTTGCAATAAAAAAGTTATAAATATGGTGTCTCTGCCTTCTAAATTTTATTATTCTGAAGTTATCGTATCGTTAACCCCTGAAGAATGTACCAGGATCCTGACAATGCTTGAAGATGGGCACAGTCAGCGAAATAGAGCGAGAACTGTTGGTGTGACTCTTTCTACAGTTCAGCGAGTACTCCATCGTTTCCATGAAACTGGATCCAATCTTCGAAGACCAGGAACAGGCCAAACAAGGTGCACAACGGCGGCGCGGGAGGATAGCTATATGGTATCAACAATTTAGAGAAATCGCTTTCTTACGGCTGTTGAAGTAAAGAATCATCATTTACGAGCTGGAGGAAACAATCTGTGTGTGGATACAGTAAGGCGGCGTCTGGCTGAAGCCAATATAAAGCCATTAAGACCTGCAAATGGCCCAAAACCAGAGAGACACCACAGAAACTCAAGGTTGAGTTATGGTAGAAAACACGAGAATTGGACTCTGAATGACTGATCAATAATTATGTTTTCAGACGAGTTTGTTTATACAAGCACGACGGGAGGAAAAGAGTGTGCAGAAGACCGGGAGAGCGCTATAAGTAAGTCTGTATAGAAGAAAAAGTACCCTAGCGCGGAGGCTCTGTTCACGTGTAGGCTGGGATTTCTTCCGAAAGCCGCACTGAGCTAGTGGTGATAGAAAATGGAACTTTAACTGCAGAAAGATATATCACTGAAATTCTGAATGACTACGTTGATCCATTTTTAGTGGACATGGGCAAAAATGCCGTTTTTATGCAAGTGTTTGCCTTACCTATTTTCAAGAAGTTTTTATCATACACATGATGTGGCCAGCACGCAGCCCCGCTTTAAGCCCCATCGAGGACGCGACTGGGACCAACTGGAACGACGTGTACGTTAGTGGAATCCGCTGCCAATCACTCTACGTGAAATGAAAGAAGCTCTAATATAGGAATAACAGAATATTCCGCAGCAACGCCTCAAAAACCTAGTATAAAGTATGCCCAATCGCATAACAGAAATATTGCGAGCTCGCGGAGGCAACACAAAGTACATAGTAAATGCGTGAAAACGACACATCTGTAACCAATCTATCTTTACGAAAATACTGGAAAAACTACGTATTTTTATTTATTTTACATCTATTAAAAATAAAAAGCTTGAATTCATTTTTTTTTATTTTCAACTAAGCACATTAAAATATTCTTTAATTAAGTCTTTATTTCATAAGGCTAGGTCAGGTACTTTTGAAGGTATTGAAGATTTTCTAACCGACCCTTTTTCTTTGCGGTCCAATATAGTAGTCCTTGAATAAAGCCGCTTATCAGATAAGCCTTAGCTTTGTTGGCGCATAGTTTGAAATGATTCAATAATAAATAGCTTGACTGCTTCGGTCGTGTGGTAGGTATAAGTTCTGCGGTTACGTTTGAAGGCGTTGTGAGGTTCCGTATTTAATTCCCGGATGAAGCAAAATGTGTAGGGTAATTGGTTAATAACTTTTCGTATCAGCGTAGAGTTTGGAAATGTGCTCGATAAATGACAATAAACCTACCTTCTAACGTAGTACTTTTTATTTTTACTTTAAAACATTGCTGGCGAAATGCGGTTGTAATATACCTCTGCCTAACATCGGAGATATACAAGCGTCTATGTATGTAATATATAAGTATAATTATGTAGTCATAGTAATTTACCACTAAAACGGTTGAATTGAATGTACCACATCATAAACCGGAGAGCAAATAAATATCTATAAGAAGCTTGGTACCTAAAGGATACAGGTGCCAATCTTTGTATTCACCTACTTTTTAATGTCCATACGTTTTAAGGAAACTATGTGTCTCCAGCAGATCAGTGTGTTTGTGGTGACTCCATATTTGAAGGCTCAGCAACCCGCGAGAGATAAGGCTCGTATTGCAATCACCCATAAAATAGACTACGGTAATCTCTTACATACCATAAGTAAGCTGTGAACTAAAAGTAATTATTGTGTTGTTTGCACGATGTACTACCCGCAGGGATTTCAGTGGTCGAAAATATACTACCATCTGCTGCAGTCAATAAATAAGACTCTGATAAAAGTATAAATAATTTACAATTGGCAACTGCTGTTATTAAAATGAAAATAAAAACCAACTGTAAAAAAACGGCTGGTTTTCATGGCTAAAGTGATCGGCTCTATTTGACTATATCCGTGTTATAATTTTAAAATAAAATCTACTGACGTTTTCGTTTAATAGATATTATACTTTGGTGTCCTTAGACTTTTTTTACGTTGGGGAATGCATTGACGCATACCCCTCCGCGGGGGCGGGCGGAGAGGTTATGTCGGACTCGCCGGGGTAAAAGACAAAGATGGAATAAGAATAATGTACCTCCCGGAATACCGACTAAACCTACCACGATGTTCCTCAACAAAACCACTATCAGCGTGTCCGCGCAAATCACTTGCACATGCGGTCGTGCCCCCACCGAGGTTTCGGTCCGCCGTTTGGTGTCCTTAGCCTAAAATAAAAAGAACAAACCGCTATGACATTAAGATGTCAAACAATAGCTATCAAAAGTAAAAATAAAAAATACAAACGTAATTCGAAAATAATTCGTAAAATATTGTAAGCTACGTGAAAATTAGTTGGCCACGATTTACCGCGTACGCAGTACTATTAGTGTTTTATTTTATCTTACCTTAAAAATAACTAATAAACGAATTCCAAAAATATGTCTTCAATATATAATACTAAAACGAAACTAAGTCTTATATATGGTCGAACACCGAACTCCCTAACAGATAAAAGACGCGTAAACTTCTGCACGGATTTCGAAAAATCTATAGTAATAAATAATTTCAAGGCCCGAGGTTGGAAACAAGTACAACCAAACGAAGAGTGGCACATTTATTGGGCAAATACTCTGAATTGTCGAAATATATTCAGCTTAGAACACGGCTTAAGACTTACTGACAATCAAATGATCAATCATTTCCCAACGCACCACGAACTCGTCCGCAAAGATTTACTTGTAAAAAACATAAAGAGATACAGAAGAGATTTGGAAAAAGAATGTAATCCCCTTGCGCAGAAAACAGAAGTGAAACTCCCAGGCGGGCAAGTCATCACTCGTTATTTATATTTAGATTTCATTCCGACAACATACATCCTACCTACCGATTATAACATGTTTGTTGAAGAATACCGAAAATTCCCTCAAACAACCTGGATTTTGAAACCCTGCGGCAAATCCCAAGGGGCCGGCATTTTCCTCATAAACAAACTGTCGAAACTCAAGAAATGGTCGCGAGAGTCTAAAAAATATTTGCAGCATCATCTTACAAGCAAAGATACTTATGTCATATCTCGCTATATAGATAATCCGCTTCTTATCGGGGGAAAGAAATTCGATTTAAGGATTTACGTCCTGGTTACATCTTTTCGCCCTTTAAAAGCTTACATGTTCCGCCATGGATTTTGTAGATTTTGCACAATGAAATACGACGCGAGCGTCACAGAGCTCGATAACATGTATATTCATCTAACAAACGTGAGCGTTCAAAAACACGGCGGGGACTACAATAGGCATCATGGAGGCAAGCTTGGCCTGCATAATTTAAGGCTCTATTTAGAAGGGACCCGAGGTCGCAAAGTGACTGACCGGTTATTCGAGAATATTCAATGGTTAATAGTGCATTCATTAAAATCTGTTGCGCAGGTTATGTCGAATAACCGACATTGCTTCGAGTGCTACGGCTACGATATAATCATTGACGACAACTTAAAGCCCTGGCTTATAGAGGTGAATGCTTCCCCGTCTATAACTGGGACGACGCTTAACGACGAGATTCTTAAGTACAAGCTTGTGGATAATCTTTTATCGGTAGTTCTGCCTCCAGACGGTATTCCGGATGCACGTTGGACCAAAACGCCTACTGTAGAGGCTTTAGGGGATTTTCAAACACTCATCGACGAAGACTCTATGTATAAAAAGGATTTGGAACTTCCAAACCGTAACAGTAAATGTAATAAATAAAAAAAAAATTCTTAATGAAGTTTTATTAAATTAAAAATGTAATTATGTTACTGTTTAGCACGATGAAACTTATTATAGCGTGAATTTGCATCCTCTCTTTCAATTAATTCTTCGTCAATTAAAAGATCAAAATCACCGAGTGCGTCAGCGTTAGGAATCTTGTTCCATCTAGCGTCGGGTATGCCATCGGATGGTACCACCACTGATACGATATTGTCGATTAGCTTGTATTTCAATATTCTATCATTATGCGTCGTTGACTGCAGCGATGGCGACGCATTCACTTCTACCAGCCAGGGCTTAAGTGTATCGTCTATTATAATGTCATAGCCATAACACTCAAAGCAATGACGATCGTTTGCCATCACTGGCGCAACAGCTTTTAACGAGTGAACAATCAGCCACTGCATATCTGCAAACAATCTATCAGTAACTGAACGCCCTCTAGTACCTTCCAAGTATAGACGGAAATTCTGAGTACTCATTTTCCCACCGTGCAAGCTATTGTAGTCGCCGCCGTGTTTCTGAACACTTACATTAGTCAAGTGCACGTACATGTTATCAAGTTCAGTAACGCTCGTGTCGTATTTCACAGTACAAAATCTACAGAAACCATGTTGGAATAAGTAAGCTTTTAACGGGCGAAATGACGTCACCAACACGTACAGTCGTAAGTCGAATTTCTTGCCACCAATTAGGAGTGGGTTGTCGATGTAACGCGATATTACATAACTTTCTTTACTGCTCAGCTGAGGGTGAAGCGGAGTTTTCGCATCACGAGACCACTTCTTCAGTTTCGACAATTTGTTGATTAGAAATATGCCTGCCCCCTGTGATTTTCCACATGGCTTCATTATCCAAGTACTCTGAGGCGATTTTCTGTATTCTTCCACAAACATATTGTAATCGGCAGGCAATACGTACGTAACAGGTATAAAATCTAAATGTATATAGCGCGCAATCACGTGTCCGTTAGGTAAATGCACGTCTGTTTTCTCTGCCAAAGGATTGCTTTCCTTTTCAAGCTCCTTTCTGTATCTTTTGATATTTTTCACCAATAAATCTTTGCGAGACAGTTCGTAATGGTTAGGAAAGTGATTTATCATTTGATTGTCATTCATGCGGTAGCCACTTTCGATACTAAAAATGGTTCGACAATTTTGCGTAAAGGACCAGTAAAAATTCCACTCGTCATCTGGCCCCACTTGGGTCCAACCGCGTCTCTCGAAGTTAGTCATTATTACGGACTTCTCTAAATCCGTACAATAAGTCACTTGACATTTTTCAATAACCGCCGGTGTCACTTTACCGTAAATCGATGGTGGTACTTTCTTTGGGTCCAGATTCATAACGGATCAGAATATCCATAAAATCACAAAAATAAAGTCAAAATAAAACTAAAATAAAACGTTTACGAAATGATTTTTATTGTTACAATTTTAGTCTGTGTTAATTTTCACTGACAATTTCATTTTTAAATGTTCGTTTAGTTTTCGTAAAAACGTAAAAAGTATGAATCACTCACCACTGAACAAAAACATTTTACTGGTAGGAAGTAATTATTAAGTTTTTTTGTTGGTACAATCTAGATAACAATAAAGGTAGAATTAATGTGGACGTTGCTTTCAGGCGTAAATTAAAAATATGAATATAGATTGATGGGCATGCGATGAAAGTTGATTTTCAAGGCAGTAACCGGCGAGTTCCCCTGGCGCCGAGGTAAAAAGAATAAAATCCATTGTGTCTTCAGTTTAGCATCCAATTTTAGTGGAGGCGACATCAATGCCCCGAGGAAATCTCACTCAATATTTTCTTGTATTTTGTTTGTTTGTATCATTTTCCCTAAACTATGTCGCGATTATATATCTTTTCATAGTGCTGATATGAGCTTTTTATAACATAACAAGGATAGCAGAATATGTAAGAATCTGTTAGAATTATTTATGTTAAAGGTAAACTGAAACTGAAGCTGAGATATTGTGCTACATATTTTATACACACGATTTAATATTTATGTTCTATCTGAGCTAAAATTTACTTTATACGAAAATACAGACACGTGTCACATCATACATATTGGTAAAAAGCCTTATAGAAACAAACGTAAACGCAGATACGTTGTTGTTTACGTTCTAGTTATTTATTTGTTTTTCTTTATTATTCATTTAATATTATCAAATGGTTGTTCCGCGTCTGAGTGTTCTTTGTGTCCATTGTTTGTAAAGTCCCACGTGATACAGGAAAAACAGCTATAGCAGATGTCTTTGAAAAAACTTACTCAGTAGTATGCAATAAGGGTGCCGCGAAAAGACTTACCTAAAAAAAACGGTAGCATTTAACTGCCAAATAGTGATTACTATATAAAAGATTGTCTTCCTGTGTCTAGATTATTATGTATACTTTATCTGCCTGACTTTCTGACAAGATTTAGTGTAGAATAATATAATTACACATGTATAACATTATTTTATCGGCAGCAAAAATAACTGTGTATTATGTTGTACTTAAGTACACAATAAAAATATCGGCGCGGTTCCTAGACTAAAATAGTGTGTATGTGAAAATATCTAGTATCCTAAAAGTACCGAACATAATATACTAACTTATTTTGTAACCTAAAGTTAAAAAGTTAAAAGAGACATGGTGGAAAACAAAACATATGTAAATTTTTTTATTCAAAGACAACGCTTGCATTAAGGCGCAGTCCGTGCGTCGGGGGACTTTACAAACATACATTTAACGGAGATACAGTTCGCCCAGACTCAAAACAATGATTATTGGATCATACAAATAATTACCCTGCCTAGAATTTGAATCCATAACATTCGTTCACTTGCCCGCTACGCCATCCATGCAATCCAACTTACCAACTGTTATGAAAGTAAATTCAAAATTTCAATTTCTTTATTGAAGACATATTTCTTCTCCCTAGCTCTTATTATTCCCAAGTTACCTGGGGTCGGCTTTCTACTCTAACCGGATTTGACTGGATATCAATTTTTACATGGAGCAACTGCCATTTCTGACCTCCGCAACCCGAAGGCTAACGATACTCTAAAGCTAGACCAGTATCAGGATATTAGAGGGCACTGACTTACAAATAACGACTGCCATAGATGTTCATGGCAGCCGGGCCCGATGGCTTAACGTGCTCTCCGAGGCACGGAGCAGGCGATAATTGTCAATCAATACGCACATAATTTCGAAAAGTCATATAATTTCCGAAATGCAGAGGTGCGTGACGTGGGTTCGATCCCGAGACCCTCTGCATTGCAGTCTGTTGGTCTCCTCACTGAGCTATCGCTGCTGAAGACCTATTTAAAGCTATAAGACTCGGCAAACGTAGTGTAGGACACCCTCCGACCAGGTGGGATGACGATCTGTGAAAGACTGCAGGCAGATGCTGGATGCGGCAAGGGCGCTATGGCGCTCTTTGGGGAGGGCTATGTCCAGCAGTGGACTATTATAGCCTGATGATGTGATGTGATGTGATATGGATTGGCTTTTTACATCTTTTAGTTAAATGTATGAAGTGTTAATTATAATTTCAGTACACCATTATATGGAGGTTTATTGGTAACACCTCTACCTACCTATCTACTAATTCTAAATTTACATAGACTCTGATAATACTTTACGACACATACGTAAAATTTATTTTCAGAATCGGGCCTCGCTATTTTACAATTCTTAATGAGAAAAGTTAACGAAATTCCCAACGGCTTACTGACTATGTATCCTATATAAATTTGTAAATCCGGAAGCAAAAGTAGTCTTAATTTTCTTAATTAGTTTGTTGATTTTTAGGTCAAGGTTTACGTTATCTAAATATCCAGGAAGGTATTTATTGCGACTTTATCAACGCATACGTACCAAAATAAAAATATCTTATTGGTTAATCCAGGACACAGTTTCTGTTTGAAGGCCGAGTTTTATCCAATTTCGTTCAACGGTTTGCGAAATGGAGTATCCCAACATTTGAACATCTTTACAATCTTTTATACTTATTAAATAACTTGAATCTATAAACGACATGAAGTTTAGAGATGTTTTCTAATAGTAATAAGCTCGCGTACCGTTATCGTTTGGTCTAAAATAAATAAAAATATATCCCTGAGTACAACACTCGATTAGAGATCATTGTTATTAAAAGATATCTAGGAGTAAAAGTCCTGTTTGATAATTTTTAAAGGTTAAGCTATAAAACGGAAACATGCGTAATGGTAAATCAGGTTAGCCTATATAATTAACCTTCAATTATTTTTAACGTGGTGGAATGCATTGACGCCTACCCCTACGCGCGGGCGTGCGGAGGGGTTATGTCGGACTCACCGGGATAAAGTAAGATGTTGAAATGATGATATTAGACCTCCCGGAATACCGACTAAACCTACCACGGTGTTCCTCGACAAAACCGCAATCGGCGGGGCCATCTGAATTACTTGCACATACGGTCGCGACCCCGCCGAGGTTTCAGCCCGCTGTATGAAACGGCAGGCCACTACACGAAGAGACCTACCCTTTAGGCACTCACTCACTTTTAAATTTCCTATTGTTTCCCCTCTAGAGGGGAGACGGACTCGACACAGAGGCGCGCTTGCGAACACGCACGCCGCCTCTCGGACCTGGTGCTGAACGGATGGCGGGCAGGCCCACAAAGCCCACCACCCCCAGTTCAAAACTCAGGATGGCTGGAGGTCGTCTCACGGTCTCCGGCGCCCGGCTCTGCGGTTGGGGAGAGGGTTTAAGCGTTCCTTCTCCCGCTACGCCGCCTCCTTGATAGAAATCACTTCCTTACAGAAGGAGGCGACGGCGTTCCACGACTTCTCACTCCGGACCATAGACTGAACTACGGGCGGGAGCGAGAGGGAGCCTATATAATTAACCTTGCTTAACACAAAGCTATAAAACAAGCTTTTAATCTATATAATTAATCAATGAATACTTTTTTCCAATACCTCATTGACTAGGTTTATTCGAAACACAATCCGTAAACGAAACCCGACATCCCTGTCACCTTATTTTGCATTTGAAACATTAACTTCAGTAAGATATTTACGTTATTTAAAAGCCTGTACTAAAATATTCGTGCAGTGCCGTACCGCAACTATAAGCTGACTTATTTTTCTCAGCGTATCCCATGTCACATGAACGTAATCAAAAGATCTGCATCAGAAAGCTGACAGTTGTGTAACGAAGACCCTCGTTGTAAATCTTCCTTATGTAAATGTTCAACTTATCTCTCATTCTCCTTTTTATAGAACTACTGGGAACCATAAAAACGTATAAGTTCGTAGCACCATGCGTCGTATATTAAAGTTCTAGTTCGTGGAAAAATGGTTATTGAATATTTTATATTTACTGCTTTTTATGTATTTTCGTAAAATAACAATACATCATATTTCATTCGCAGGTTTATTGCTTACGTGTTTATTGAATATTTCTTTAGAGTTATCGAGATATAAAGTTATCTGTATTGCTCAAAAGATTATAACCGGACTTCTAAACTGGCATGAGGTTTACTGCAATCCGTGGTGTCATTATACTGGCCGGCGAAAGCAGCCAAGGATTTTAGATAAGCTATGAAATTCTAAAGTTATGAGCCAAAGAGATGAGAAATAATGCTCGGTCTAGTTAATAATAATCTGTCTACGAAAATGACCGATGCATTCAAATATTTTTGAGCTGAAAAGGTTATAGTTAAAAACATTGCACCCAAATATTGCAGTAAGATTATTGCCTATTTAGTTTAGTTTTTATTATATTAACTAACGTAAAACTAACAAAGAGGTTTGCAAACGTAGCGCAGAACATCGCTATGCTTTGAATCCAGTTATAAACATGCTTGACAGACATTGGGGAAAAGCCAACGCCGAAAATTTCTAACTTGGGATTAAGTAAAAAGGTTACGTTCAACATCGAATGACACAAGTTGATTATTAATTTATATATATTTGTAAATTTTCTGAAGCAAAGTTATAGCTTCCAATACAAATATAAAAACTTTAAAGTAATATAACAATCGTAAAATTCTGAGCCTTGAACACATAAATCAATATAAAGTTGCCCTTAATTAATATAAGCTGCTACCTATTCTAATTAAATCGGTTTTCACACAGAGAACACTTACAAAGACAGGCTAAGGCATCAAACTCGTTCAAAAGATTGTAATAAACTTCTCTTTTCGCGTCGGAGGCTAACAACTACAAGGATAT
This sequence comes from Catocala sponsa, assembly GCA_963564715.1. Taxonomy (NCBI): domain Eukaryota; kingdom Metazoa; phylum Arthropoda; class Insecta; order Lepidoptera; family Erebidae; genus Catocala; species Catocala sponsa. The sequence goes on from OY751333.1 coordinate 15,718,291, forward strand.
TAAGGCGTTAAATGTAAAGTTGTCTCGTTTACACGCCCGAGGGTGTTTCACAAGAGTGAAAACCTCTGCCCGTGACGAATAAAAAAGTTAAACCAAAGCTTTCAGTGGGCAATAAATGTTTAAATCGTATACACATTTTGTTACGTAAGATGCATGCTCATTTAGCAACTCATGGCGCTAGTATATAAAAACTGTTTAGCCTACAATTGTTAAAGCTCTCATAAATTATATTACATTTTATCGTGTCATTGTACTGTATATTTGCTCCGGGCAAACTAAATAGAAATAAAATATTGTAGTGTATGCAGTATTTTTTGTGTTATTTGTTTCGTCTAAATTGCCACAAGTTACCTGTTTTGTTTGTTTTATTAAAGACGTACTAGGAATAATTCCTGTACCGCGGTGGACTTCACATACATTCAAACAACGGACACAAAGTCTGGATGTCCAGACTCGTAGCAACCATTTGTGGATCACACAATTTTTTGTACCGTGTGGGATTCGAACGCACAACTCGCGGCGCAGTGATAGTAGCGAGGCGACCACATAAACCAATACGCTATTCATGCAGTCAAAATCTAATGATATCTATTCGGACTATACTCAGCGTAATTAAAAAATGTTAAAACAATATTATTGTCGGGGCAAAGTGTAAACTTAAATATAAATAGTTTTGATTAATTTAAATAGCTTAAATAGTAATAAAAATCAATAAGAGTGGTGTTAGAGTTTCACAATTATGTAATAAAAGTGTTTTAAAATAAAATAAGCAACGCGACAATCCGTATAAAGTGTTTAATTTCAAAGTATAACATTCGCGTAAACATAAGACAAAATAATATTATATACATAATCTCACACCTATATCCTTGTAGGCAGAGATTTATTACAACATCATTTTGCCAGCTATATTTTTAGATCGCAAGCAATTGCGGCGCTACCACTCATATGTCTCTGTACTCTTACTAAAAATCCCTTGACAGCAAAACTCACACTTTACTCGGAAATCGAACCACTAAAACCACAAACAGACACAAATACGCCACCAAGAAAATAATAATTTAAATTGTATTAAAACGGTAATAAACGTAATACATATTTTAGAAACTGTCTATTCAATTCACTAAATCGCCGGTATTCGTACTCCAAGTACGTATGTTACATTTTATTTTACATAATACGATTAAGAAGTACACCTTAGATAACATGAACATTTAGTACACTCGACAAAGTTCTGATTACATATTCCGCCTTGTCGCGGCTGCCTTACACATTACATACGCAAATCTCATGCACAAACGCACCTACTTGGAACTGATGTGTAACAGCTTTACATATGAATGACGTGGAGGTTTAAGCGTTCGCGTCACTACTGCCACTGCATCGAGTGTTGTGGGTTCGATCCCCACGCGGGACAAAAGTTACATATATAATGGTTGTTCCAAGTGTTCTTCTTGTCCGTTGTTGGTATGTTTGTAAAGACTCCCATGACACAGACATTAAGCACGGTGAGGGAGTTACTTATACAACAGTTTTGTCCGTCCGTCCGTCTGTCTGTTATACAACTTTCAACTCAACAACTGTAAGAGCTAGAGACTCGCTATTCGACTCAGCATAGTCGATATACCCCAAAATGACTATGACTGACCTCTGAACTCAAGGTCACGTGATACCATTTTTTCGAACTCTAAGATTTACGGCAATTCATTACCGTTTCTCACTTGTTAAAAAAAGATAATTCGAAAAATTTGAAATTGTATGTGTTTCCTGTTTGGAATAGTATATAGCCTCACTTCTATAGTTTTTAATAACAGCTATTTTAGGTTCTAGACTGGTTTTGGTCAATAGTGTGGAAACAGATATGCAGGAAGCCAACGCAGCGGGAAAATAAAGACCCAAGAAAGTGGCGTTCTCTCGTATCTGCGGCCAAGACACTTAATCGTGACAAGTAGGAGTTCCGGTGGCTTACCTTTACCTTTCCCCCTAGCTCTGTTCTTTCCATTCCATCCTTGATTACTTTTCCCTTGGCAACGCTCAAAATCGATCAACGGCTACCGAAACCACTTACATTCAGGCGAACCATATTTATGTTTGCTACTTCCGTAGTATAAAAAAGCAATACTTCTCATTCTTTGCCTATTCCATTCCTCATGCACGTATTGAATCAATATGTTACTAATTTGTGCTGTCCTCTAGAAAGTCTCCATTCTGGTCGGAAAAATATTCATCCAAGACTAAAAATAGCAATATGAAATGAAAATCTCTAAACCGCGGAGAGAATATGAAAGAAAAATCAAACACGAACGCCAAGTTTCACAGTCACGTCCCCAATTCAATAGAAATCAACATAGCATGTAGTTATAGGTCTCGCGTATGACGTGTGAACGTAATTTGTAGGCCCAGGAGGTGCCTCCAATTGGATGTAATTTCCGTAGGTGCCCCCTTCACCGTCGGAATGACGGGTTGAGTTTAGGAGTATCGTAAAAGTACCGTAGTATACGAGTGTATACGGTGCCTGTCTCTGCTTGACGAAAACGAATAAATAAATTAAAAGTCTTTGCTGTTATAAAACTATAATGAGTTCATGTCTATATTCTGAAAATGTTTAGATTTACTCAGACACACTAGATAATCTAATCTTTTGAATCATATGTGATTCATCGGACAAGGAACCTGTTAATAGATCATCGACTAAATTATAACCGTATTAAGTATAAAAGTTTAAAAAATGTAATTGTTTACTATCTGATTGTCGTTTTATTTTTGTTATTGATGTAATTAATCTAAAGCTTGGTCTAATTAAGTTATTTTTCTAACTGAAAATCAAGTGTAAGGCGGTTTACATAAACTGCAAATAGAAGAAATTGTCTAACTATTAGACCATTTTTAGTAAACTAGGGTAAATGGATAACTAGGCGTGTAAGTAATTGTTTTTCGTAATTGTACTGCATATAATAGCTGACTTTTTCCCTGAGATAAAATAAACATATTGTCTTTTTATTTTATGTAATAGGCAACGGATATTTGCGCAACTCTGCTAGGTATTTTCGTATCTTTTTAAAGCGCTTGACATTTCGGCTACGCTGCACTAACCGTGCTCATGCGGCGAAGTCAACCTTCTGTTGGTGAAGTAGATGTTTCGTAATCCACCTTATAAAGATTTATCTATCCATAATCGCATTAATTCACGTCACCTATAACACAAATTATGCTAAGTGAAAGTATAAAAGAAATTATATTTTAATATTCCTCATGAAAATTTGTGAATATTTAAATTTGGAATGTCCATATTTTCTCATAATACTTATTACTTTAGTAACAAGTGGCCAGCGTCTCTTTGTTGCATACTCTTTTCAAAACTTGACTTGGCTTGGTACACCTCACCTTTATTTGTAGGAGAACATAAGAATAAATTTATACTGCAATATTTTCAAACAGCGGTTTCAGACGCTTATTTAAAGTTTACAAGGGTTATAAAAGTTAATATGCTCTAGGAAACACTTAGTATCAAGAGCGTACCCAGGACGTAATGAGCGCGCTTAAACATAAAGCGGTTTAATTTATGAGAGTACTGTCCCCATAAATTGTGGTTCTGTATACCAGTAACTGATGTAGTTATCAGTAGGTAGCTGTTTTGGTCCAGTGAATGCAATTTCCCGGACCCCTTGCCTCAAATCGGGCAAATTGTTTATTTGTCCTGAAATTGTCAAAATAGGCCTGAAACAAAATGTTTCGATTGAAAGGTAATAAAAGGGCACAGAAACGTTAATATAGTATAATACTATTTATTGAAATATGTTTCTATATCTAAAATTATAGAGAAAATCTAAAATAGATTTTAATAACTGCACGACTTAAGACGATCTCAAAAACCAAATATTTTCAAAGTCATATGAGGTAATTGTATATTATATAACTATTTTTAAAGTCTCAGCATACATATTCATTGCTATTTAGAATCACAAACGGAAAAACAAATTGAATGAAAAATTCGTAATTATTAAAACTGTTTTTCTAATATTTATTTTACTCTCTAACACCCAAATAAAATATAACTGTGACCTGGGTTATGAGCTAAACCGTTTTATTTCATTCCAGACATGTGGAACCGAGTTTAATGGCTAGTGCAATAAATTTCCTACAGAATTTAATTACACCCGTTTAAAATACTACCGTATACATTTACGAGCCTACAAACAACAGTACTACGAAACACAACATTACATAAAAAAATGAATGAAATACGAAATACAAACGTACATAATGAATGGTGCACACTATACGAGGCTTAGCAATTACATGTAACTACGATTGCGCGTAGCAACCGCTACGCCGTAAGCATTTGTAGCATGCGTAGCAGATGTGGTAGTAATGTGTATCCTACATGTGTAGCGAATTGTACCCGCGTACCGCGGGATCATTACGTTGAAATGTTTGTAGTACCATAGCCTCAATTCGCTTAAACATAGAACGCAAATGTACTAGGACCTGGTAAATGTTGCCAACTGCTTTTAATTGAAGTAACTCAATAAAACTTGAAATAAAACGTCAACTTTTTGAATTACGAAGTTAGTAAAATCGTTTACCTTATGAATCTGTGAATGATAATCCGTTTTAATACTTAAATTTAATTATTCGTACTTGTGAGACAATTATCTATGACATGTAAGTTGGTTGAGTGGTAAACCGTGGCTAAAAATAAAATGAAAAATGTTCAGATTGGAAATCACAAAAAGGATAGTTCAAATGTGTATGCAGTTGTATCTGCAACCAATTTTGTCGTTTCTGTCGTCATAAACCAGTTAGCAGTTAGCAGTCAGTCTAGATGTAATTCAAATCACACGTGCTACCCGCGCCGAATGCAATTTGCACTCAGATATACAAGCCTCTACTGCGATTAAGCCAGTGCAAATCGAAAAAGTGTCGACTTTAGAAGTTAAAATCACATATTCAAAATAAGAAGTGATTTTGAACTAGCATTCTTGGACCATGAATTAAGCCATAATAGTATAAGGTCGTAAAGCCGCCAGACTTGCTATGTCATATTAGGAATGCTGATTTTTTTCTAGTAAACGCGTAAAATGTGTTTACAAAGATTACATACTCCCTAGTTAAAATTTTTTTTATAGTGTTTATAGTCTTTACGTATAGATCTATCCGCTTACAGAAAGGCATCGCATCGTTCGTGGTCACGGGCTGCCTAGTGTACGCTTAAAAACGCCATAATGAAGAGCGAGTTTCGGCAACCTTGTTAATTTTTATTTAAAATTACACTATCGATACTTCGACACGCAACACGTTTACTACGTTAACATTTACTAATAACTAGACAAAGACAATAGACAAAGGTACCAATTCACCCGTTTTTATTTTCAACCGATTGACCTACATCCTTGAGTAAATAATGAGTAATTACATAAAGAATGTGTACAAATCGCAAAAGTTGAAAATCATTTACGGCTCTGGGATCTCAGTGTGTTATTAACTATTTATAATTTAAAACAGCCAAGTGCATTTTAAATCAAACGCGTTTATCATTATTGCCAAACATTTCGGATTGGTATTTACTTTCAGTAAGCGACTGCAACTTGTTTGCAATTTTTTAATTACCTTTGATCACGTTGACTGTCAATACACCATTTTAGAAATAAACGTGAAATTTTAAACCGATCGTTTGATCATATAAAATATAATTAACAATAGTCTATTTAACGCCGAGGATACTAGGCAGTTCAGACAATTGTCTTTGCCATAACATAATAATTTTGAAACTTAATGTATGTTATAACTAACGACAGAAGGTTGCAATGACCCAATAAATATCAGACGACGGCTTTGACGATCATGATAATAATTTACATCACATGTGGCAATAACAATGAATCATTGCGAATTATAGCGCCATTCACACTCACAATACATACAGTTAAAATGGGCCTTTTTAAAAATATGTGTGAAAATTGCTTTTGTCGCGAAGTTTATTCGTTCGGTATTAACTTTGCCGAAAGAGCTATTGGTTACGAAGTTTAAGCGTTTCGTATCCACATCCTACGATAAAGGGATGCTAAACGGACATTACTTTTTCTGCAATGTGTGGCTGCTAAATAATGACCGGCAATAACAGCCCTATAATTGAATGCTTCATTTTTATTTTGCATATGGCTATTCAGTTTGAGTGGCCGATCCAAACAAATATTTTGTAAAATATTTCATGTATATATGTAAACATAGCAGTCATATACAGCCCTTTTAGAAGTACCTATAATATTAGCACATACATAACATATCATTTCGTCTGTGCTCCTTGAAAAGATTGGAAGTGGTGTACCACAATCCCATTTTGTGAGACATACAAAATATAACATACAATTAATCAATATTATACATATTACCTATTAAGTATGTAGTTAATTTTTCTGTTGCCTCTTACTCTGTGGTATGTACCAACCACAGAAACAAGTCCATATACGACAGCTACCGGGTACCATCAGTTGGGCCACGGTTTTATTTGACAGCAAAAACAATATGTAGTTTGTCTAAAAGGTATTTGTAGAGCGGACAATTATTTGTCCATATTTTAATCAAAATAATAAATAAGGTCCTCCAGTCCATAATTTGGCCTGAGCGGCTATCCGCGTAGGAGATATTAATATTATAGAGTACAAGTGTGTATATAAACATAAGTAAGAGCATTTTCTATTCCCAAACTCTCAAAGTCCAATAGGATGACAAACCTTCGAGACTAGAGAATGATCAGGCGCAAAACGAATTACTTAATATAGGTATGAAGGTGTGCAATACCGCAAATTTTCCAACTCTAGGCTGCTATTGAGAATATCTTCAAAAAGAAACCCAATAACTTTTTTTTAAACGGCTCGGGACTGAAACTCTAGACTTAATGCAAATACAATATTTATAACAAATACACATATAAACCTATCTCCCATCGCAGTATACGTATTGAAAAACGTCATATCTGATATTGCTACGCTACCGGGCCCGTTACAAGTTGGTAGTGATGAATCCTGCTTCATTCACTCACTAGATACTATATTATGAAATCTGCCATTTACAAAACAACCTAAAGTTATAACATAAACCGTTGGGTGCGACATAAAGTTTTATTTTTACTACACTGTTTGCGTGTTTTCATAAACGTTGAGTACTTCAGTGTACATAACGCAAGCGTTGATGAATTTTCTTAATGAAAATCTTTTGTAATGTACTTGTTATGTATGAAATTTGGTAGTGCCTAGGGGAAGGTAGACAAAGAGGGAAGCACTTTAACTTGGTGTGTTAAAAATATTATGTAGCGCGCCATCGGGACTTCATTACGTACTGTATTTTTTGTTTCCTATGTTTTCATTCATAGTGATAATGTCGTCCAAATTGTGACTGTAAATAGATTGTTTTGGATATGCCTCGGAAAGGTGAGATTTAAATTTATTTTAAAGGTTTCATGTGGGTAGTGTATTTGATATCAGATACGAGAAATATATGGTCGTTAACGAATTAACAAGCACATTATTTTGGAACTGCTTGAATTATACCTAATATTGTCTTACGTTTATGCGAATGTTATACATTGAAATTAAACAACTTTATAGGTACGGATTTTATCGCGTTGTTTATTTTTTATAAAACACTATTGTAGTTGTCTCAATGTTCTGAAGTGTTAGTTATACCAAAGTTTTCAGAAAATTGAGACAACTATCATCTTAGTCATCCCGTGAACATGGCTGCATCCATCCAATAGATAGATAAGTAGTAGTATGTTACACCTACTCATTTTCCTGGTAGATTAAGTTAATGCTCCAGACGCAAGGTATATTGCCTATAGGTAAATCTCGACATTTTTCATCTCAAATGTCTTCATAAAAATCATTTCTAGACCTAGCTTGCTACTAAGAATTTTCTAGCAGTAAAACGCAATAACACTTTGCACGATCCGACAATCGAAAGATCTCATAATTGTACGCAAACACAAGCGGAAACTTATGCTACATAAACAACGAGGCAACCAACATATACTAACTATCAACCATTTTCGTAAATATTTTAACACTAGATTTTGCCCGTGACTTCGCTCGCGTTAATGTAGATATATGTTCAGATTGATTTTTTAGTAACCTATGTATATGTTATGTAATGTATAAACAATGATACTATAAAGTTTTATCAAAATCCGTTCAGTAGTTTTTGTGTTAAAGAGTAACAAACATCCATCCATTCTCACAAACAGCTTTCTTCTTCACATTTATAATATTAGTAGTGTTGTGATCTGATTTTTTACTGTGTCGGTATAACCATACAATCGATCAGTCGAATTAAGGAAGCCTATTCCCTCATCGCTACTAGTACTACATAGCTGTAATCGAGTGAAATGCAAGTTTCGATTGTGCTTCAGTTTACTTACTCAATTCAAGCATATAAAAATAATACATCATTTTATAATCCAATAGTAAGAATTTGCAGAGCTTATAATAAAATAGCACGTTTATATAAAGAGGTCGACATTTTTGACATAATTTCAATAAATATAAAAATATGGTATCAGGTGTGCTTAGTTCTGAAAAGTTCCAAATCTAGTTACAATATAAAATTACAGTTACAGTTATTAAGTAAAAACCTACTTACAATTATCGACTTGTATCTTACGCTAACGAATTTAAGATTTTAATAATGTTTTTGTTTTGCATGAGTAATCTGCTCTAATATGTACATGTTGTGTACACTACTTTAGGATTACTGTCCGGTTTATATAATATGTTCACTATTCTACTTACCATGTTAAGACTGTAATCTGTTTGTGTACCTATTATAAATAAATACTGTATTTTACAGCTTTTCCATCATAAATCACATATCTATTTGTACTACGCCGCGTTCAATTATCTTTAGTATTATATAGAGAGTCTGCCACTTCTTAAGTACAATTTTTTTTTAATAACTGGAGTATAAAATGTATTAAATAAAAACGCGTTCTTTGGACCTATGTCTAAATTATGTCTACCCCTAAATATATTCTAAAGGGGTAGGTTATAGCGTGTGTGTAATACTGTTGTTTGACACGCACATAATCGCTAGCTATGTTTTTGAATTCCATATAATACGGGATCAGCTGCAATCGTAAGCTAAAACATTAGGCCCAATGAGGCAAACATTGAAGATTTTACGTACTTCTGTGCCTCGGCGCAGTGAGCTCGGCAGAGTAAGGTAATTATTAGTTCAGATAAACAGCTATTACCACTGATTGGGTCTTTGATCAAAGTTTAAATAACCTATTTATTATTCAGATGCTGCCACTTACCTTACATTCAATTAACAAAGACAAAGACATTTAGACATTTATTGCTTAAACTGTGTAGGTACATGAAATGTGTTCTTAAAATTAGATTTCGTTTCAACAGTCTACCCTGTCGGGCATTGCAATAGTATAAATTAAAAGTAAATTTTAAAAGTATGGACATAATAATAAAATATTAAAATTTTCAAAAGTGTGGTATTTTCCATTTGGATCACTTGAAAGCAAAATACTCTTGCATATCGTAGAATTCAGATTTGATTAACCATTTTTTTAAGACACTTTTAAACAATTTGCCTTCCAATTTTTTTATATCTACAGGTAGATGGTTGAAAACCCTAATCGCTGTTATATAAGCGCTTACTTACTAACACGTAACCTTGACTAATTATTTTTTCTGTAAGCCGTCATTTTTAAATATTTGAGAGTGGTTAATAAATAAATGTTTGTAATAAATGCACGGCATTCGATCTATCAATGACGTTGGTGTCCGTGCTGAAGATGATAGATGGACCCCTCTGTAACCGTTCTTGAACATCACTCATTTATCCTTTATTTTTATTAGCTTGTTCGTATATCGAGAGAAATATTAGTCACATCTACCGCAAAATATATATTATGTGAGAATAATCTAGATGCACTACGAGCTGTTCGTACTTACAGTTCAACTAAGACTTTATACTAAGAATATTTTAGCTAGACATTCTATGTTGACTAAAACTATCATGTTATTAAAATAATTCAGGTAATTAGTATCAAGAAAAGCCCTTCTAAAATGTAAGATCGAAGTAGAAATATGGAAATACTGCACCAAATAGACACAGCGCTCAAATATTGCCAAACACACCGTGTCAAAAAAACACACTGATTTGTTATTCCAGGAAACTAAAAAAATTTTGCTTTCATCTATGCCGTCAGATCTATAGAAACATCACGACGCTACTGTTTATACCATATACAGCCATGAATGAGAACAACGATTTATTTTTATATTTATTAATGCCTATTTAAATGACTATACTCCGCCGGATGGTAAGCAGTCATGTCGTCCATGAGCTAAGTCCTTCACACCACATCCATGGTACCGAGATCCCTACTTTGACAGCCTAAGGAGGTGCTTTTTACGCCCTACGTGAAAAACCCAGGATCGAAGGAAGAAGAAAACTTCAAAGTTTAAAAGTTAGACAGAGATAAAACTTCTAACTACCCGTTCTAATTGGCACTACCGTTTAAGGGTGAAACCAAGGCCTAACACGTGTTGTACTGAATACAAATGATACAAAAAACTATTACTATATATTGCATTGTTATCATGTGCCAATTAATGCAGTCTTGTAGAATCGCACACATATCAATAAAACACTAAAAATGTATGCATTCGCCACCATCATGCATCACCGTCATCGCTTTAATCTTTACAAATATACCTACATGATACCCTAAAAACCACAAATAATGTTGGCTGAACTTATAATTGTAATTGTACTCAACAAAATCAATAAGACTTAAAAGCAATGGACATAAAGTTTGCTATCCTCTGTCCATTGGGAATTTAGTACAAAGAAAGCACATCCATTAATTTATTGAAGACACTTTATTCAAGTCTTACAAATAACAACTGACGTTGTTTCTTTACCAAATTATCACACAATTTCTTTTTCTCCAAAATAATTGGATTTAATAATACATCAACGTAATTGGACATCGTATTGGATAATACTAAATCCAATTATTTGAGAAAAATATTTTGAAACAAAGTTGTGGGCGAATTTGTGGGCGTTAATTATTGAGCAGTATCTATTACCAAGGGGAGTGCGTATAAATACTGGGGACTGTATTAATCGATTCGGGAACAGCCACTGAGCCGCAGCGCGGTAATTTGGGATTGCACAGACATCGGCGATGGTCCTATAATGAATGTCGTTAGTGTGTTTAAGTATATTTGCATAACCTAATTAATAGCTGTGCTAAATTTGGTGTGAGATAGTTTGGTTTACTGCCTGGAAGTATATTTACTTGATTATCTTAATTATAATCATGTGATATTGTCGTACGTTTACGCAAATACTATACAGTGAGATTAAACTACTTTTTACGGATTTTGTCACGTTGTATATTTTAAAAACATTTTATTACATTATTTTGAACTTTAACACAATTATTATTAAAAATTAAATTCATTAAAACTATTTATTTATATTAGTTTACATTTTGCTTTTCAGCAGCCATGTTCACATGGAGATTCCAAGAGGATTCTCCCCAATAATAGTAGTGTTATACATTGTTCAAAATAATGTAATATAATTAATTTTTTTAAATGAACAACGAGGCAAAATCCGTGTATTTTATTATTTTTAAAAAAACATCTAATTGAATTCTTAAAAGCTTAGGTCAGCTTAGCGCACCTTTTAACCCGGATGTCACAAGTGTTCATAGTAACCGCTTATCATGCGAATTGTAGCCTTATTTGCAACGAAGGTTGTACAAATATCTAAAAAAGTTGCAATTTGTATACTTTGAGTCAACTTATCATTTTTCTATCGATGGTAGGGAGATGTATATTAGTTCCATATTTCAGTCACTGTGTTAAGTCCTACGTAAAAGAAGCAATCCTATTGCCACTTACCGGGCGTTCTAATCTCTACGCTGGTAGTGAGAATATATTGACAGGAAAACCAAAAAACACTTTTGCCGACTCGGCAATAAAATCGTAAACATTATGCATAGTCGCATTCACTACCGCTGCGCCGCCGAGGCATTATCGTAACTAATATTATAAATGCGAATGTGAGTTTGTTTGTTATGCTTTCACGCCTTAACTACTCGACCGATCATCATTAAGTTTCGCATATACTTTGTCAGGAGTACAAAAAAGGACATAGGTTACCCATAATCCAGAAAAACCCTGTTCCAGGGAAATATAAAATTGACATGACCTACATTTATGCGAGCGGAACCGCGGGCAATATCATTAAACGAAAAATCTAGTATATTAGATACCAATCCCAAAGTATTGTAGGGACACATTGTATATGTGTAGTAAGTATTACCATGCTGACCATGCTTTATTACTTCGAGTTAATGAGTTAGCGTACAGCCAGCGGCAGTCATTTGTCACACCGAACCGTAGACGCACGTAGGGGAATATATTACCTACTGTGCAATACTATCTTTTATTTTCTATATCCCTGAACACTGAGTAGTGACACGTTAGTACAAGAGACACTAGATATCAGACTCTCATATCAGTTATTAGCATTAACTCCTACAGTATTATCCGTTTCTAGTTCGAAAATAACTTATGAACTTGTCACGGGAATAAACAACAACATTGGATTTGACCCTTTGACCTCATATTACGCCTTTAACTATGAAATTGCCGTTTATTTCCTACATCTAAGTCCGTGGTTTCTGTACAAAATGCAATGGTTATATTTATAAAATTTGTACTTAAAGTTATATCGCTTAGTATCTGCCCATATTTGTTGTTTCAATTTGCCACTTGATGGTTTATTTTTCGATGCACTATAGTAGCCTAAATACAAGCAAATACACATACTATAAAAAAACATAGAATTCGAATTGGCCATACAAAAAATATTGGTGAAATAGTTAGTACAAAAACTACTACGTTGCCGATATTCTTCATACAAAGTGGCAAGTTTATATTTAAACCCTTACTATTACACAAATATGGTTTTCTCGTACTTTTGAAGTTTTGATATCATTTGTGTGTTAGGCTATATTTACATAAGTTAATTAACAACAGTTTTAAATCTCTTACTATATAGTTAAGGAATATTTATTTCTACGAATATATATTAAGTTCTTACGTTAGCTACAAGCTATTTCTTAAGATAAGTTTTCTATTTTATTTTATTCTATTTTCTATTTTATGCTTTGTTGTTATATGTATGTGCATGCTGTGGTCTCTTATAAGTAAAGGAGTACACTATACAATACTAATGTCCATTTGTCTGTGCAATTTTGTGTATATTCTTTGTTGGAGATCCTTAATAAATAAATAAATAAATAAAAAAAATAAAAAAAAGAATATTAAATTGTAACGTAGCCACAGTTAAAAGAACGAAGCAAAATCTTTTTAATTGCACGTTGTAACTAATAAAATTATGAATGTGAGTTTGTTTGTTACGCTTCCACGCCTTAACTACTCGACCGATTATCATAAAATTTCGCATACACGTTCTCAGTGGAACATAAAAGGACATAGGGTACCGTTCATCCAAATACAAATACTGTTACTAATCTAACCTAACCTTCATTTAAGCGAGCGAAGCCGCGAACAAAATATATTTTATATATTTTTTTATTAAAGCGTGATTTAAAAGATACGAATCGCACTAATCTGTAAAAAAAATAATTGTCTCTGAGCTGTTTTGAAGGCGCAGTCGGACGTCTCGATATTTCTGTGAGACTCTGTATGTACATATGTTTCTGCATTTCTGCACGCAAATCACAATGTTATGACTAAAACAATTTTGAAATGAAATCGCAGCTACATCTTATTATTATTAAATAATAAGATGTAGCTAAAAAACTAGTAACAATTTTAATAACAAACATTCACGTCCCGCTTCTAAAGGGCATGTCAAATCAAAAATTTCTGAACAAACGGTCAAACGCCTCATCTGCTGTGGCTGACCGACTGAATTTTACGCTTTCACGCCATAACTACTGAACCAATTTAGATGAAAGGCAAGGAGATAGATATGTTTTACCGTGATTTACGGGGGCGAAAACAGCCAATCAAATTACATGACTTCCTTTTAGGCTTTCACGCCTTAAGTACTTAACCGATTTTGATGAAAGACATGGAGATAAATGTAGATAATAATAATATGTGTTTCCGTGATTAGCGTGCGCGAAACCATGGACAGTATAGTTACTGCCCACTTGCTAGTGTAATAGATATTTGGTATGGAAAAAAACGCGTTCTGGTTAATAAGAAGATACAATGCGCCATGGTAAAGCCGTATAAACATTCGGAACGTATTATTTACACGTGCGAAAAGTGCTGACAGGCGAATAAAACAACACTCCATTTGCTGAGCCGCAATCACGAGGGCCCTCGACTGTTCCACGATCCATTAGACACTGCCCCAATTTGTGGGATTTTACTGCCAACCTTAGAAAAAAGATGGAAATATATTTATTATTTTGCTGAGGTCAAGAATGTCAGATTACAGTATGAGTTTTCATAGTACCGTTATTAATGAGCTTACCTGTGGACGTAAAATATTATATTTTATTTTCTTATGTATTTTATTTTCTTTGATATATATCTTATAATAGAAAATGTAGGTTTGGTTAGGTTAAGTAACAGTACTTTTTCTGAATAAAAGGAACCCTGTGTCCTTTTCTGTACCGTTATCAACGTGTAAGCAAAATTTTAAGATATTCGATCGTGTAGTTTAGATGTGAATGCATAACAAACAAACAAGTCAACTCACACTCACATTTATAATTTTACTAGATTTTACTCACAGCTTTGCTCACGCATATGTAGGTTATGTTAAGTTAGCGTTTAAACCCTCTCCCCAACCGCAGAGCCGGGCGCCGGAGGGCGCGGGACGACCTCCAGCCACCCTGAGGTTTGACCTGAGGGTGGCGGGTTTTGTGGGCCTGCCCGCCATCCGTTCAGCACCAGGTCCGAGAGGCGGCGTGCGTGTTCCCACGCGCGCCTCTGTGTCGTGTCCGTCTCCCCTCTAGGAGGGGACAGTAGGGATTTTTTTTGTAGTGGTTTCCAGTGGGTAGGTCTTTTCATGTAGTGGCCTGCCGTTTCATACGGCGGGCCGAAACCTCGGCAGGGTCGCGACCGCATGTGAAAATGATTCGCGCGGCCCCGCCGATAGTGGTTAGTCGAGGAACACCGTGGAGGAGGTACATTATTCTTATTCCATCTTTCTATTTTACCCCGGCGAGTCCGACATAACCCCTCCACCCGCCCCCGCGGAGGGGTAAGCGGCAATGCATTCCAACACGTAAAAAAAAGGTAGCAACAGTATTTTTTTCTGGATGAAAGGTACCCGATGTCCTTTTCTGTTCCCTATACAACGTGTATGCGAAATTTCGTGATGTATCATAAAAGCGTAACATTCAAACAAACAGACTAACATTACTCAAATAAGTCAGGATAGTTAGGATTTGTAATAAACGTAAATCAATTTAAATAGCATTACTTTTGACATGTGAGTTTCATAGCATCATAGTCGCAGTCACACAAACATAGTTCAGGAGCTTTGAACTGCATTAGAAAAAAAGCCGCAAAAGCAAAATAAAGGGTTATAAAAGTCATCTCACTTTTGAGCCAGTTTAGGATATACCTACTCGTAATAATATACATAAACAGAAAAAATGAAAAGCCTTAGCAATAGTGAGGGTTAATACAAATAACAATAGCAATAAAAAGCTATTTAACTTATCCGAAGAAAAAGTTTCTTTCAAATGTTAAGAATTTAATGCACGTATGACGTTAACATAATAAAAAAATTACAAACATGAATATTCCTTAGAAATACTTATATAATTAAGTCATATCAAAGAAAAGCTGTTAATTAACTTATGCAAATACAGCCTAACACACACATACATGTAGCAAAAAGACGAAACGGTGGCGGTGTCTAAAACAAATTCTGGGTGGCAAACGTCGTCTTTTATATAATCGAGTTTACAGACCACGCAGTGTATAAAACGGTGGTATAATGGTGTTTACCAAATAATCTAAATACATAGTATCACATCTATATATCCGAATAGTCAGAGATATCATGGAGTCTGAAACTATACTCGGTACTACATTTAGGTCGTGGGAGACCTGCTGGCGATATACGCGTGTTAAGATCAATACATACACGCAGATTAAGAATTTATATAATTATATTAAATATTGCATCAGCCTAGCGACGACCCAGAAACCGCCCGGAAAGTGCTGAGACGGCTCAACGTGACGCACGCGGCTCGCCGGAACCAAGGCGTTCTTACCACACTTTTTGTTCAAACTTCGAACAATTGTCATATTTTATAATTAATTAAATAAATTGTAATTTCTAATAATAAATCTGTTGCAGTAATATCGGGTTTTTTGCAACCTGTTCGCCGCACTGACATAATTCGCGTATAAACAAACATAAAAACAACAAAAATACAATTTCAAGTAGTACACTAGTCATTTAGCAAGCAACAAACATATAGGAACGTAATTTATATCCAAATAATTCTATGTTTAGTAATTATGGTAACAGGTAAAAAGTAGCATTTATCACGCTGACTATAAATTTGTACAAAATAAAAGTAGTGGCCACAGCACATAATGTTATTTTTGTTAAACGCCTTCGCCGCAACGTGATTAATAACTTGGGCAGTGACGAGGCGCCTCGTGGATTTTTCAATCGAAGTTAGCGGGTACTTCTAAGCTCCGGGCAAAACGTGACATTAAATTATTCAGGAGGCCGACGGGCGTTAGTATCGATCGAAAAAATACCCCTTACCACTGCTGACATTCCAAACTTTAAGACGGATTTTTGAACTCATTTAACACCGTTGAAAAAGTTTCATGGACTTTTCTTTTTCAAGACATTAAAGATGAGTGTAACTGCTAAGTTGTCTGAGTACGTGCAATTTACTTCATCTGTTTTTTAAACTCATTAGTCCTTATATCAGTGTGAAAATGTTTAAAACGAATAGCGAAAATGCTCTGTATTTTTAGAATACAGCGCTGTAACGTTGCAATCACTGCTGTTAACCGTACTCTAACTTCGTAATTTAACTTGATCAATGTTGGAGCATGGGAAAATAGGGGCGCAAGGAAGGCAGACATTAAGTCTGTGTCGTTCTATTTTTGGTACAACAACGTTTAGTCGACAAACGCTGGCCATTAGTGCGTTTGCCAGGACTTTGTTGATAGTATTAACATAGGACTAGAGAAATTTACATTGGCAAAGACAGGCTCTGCTATGAATAGACCTGTTTAAAAAAAGGTTTTTATTATATGTTTAGATATTATGCTGATAATTTAGTGATACGAAATAGCGAAAATTATGACTTGTTTGCACGAAGCTTGCCCGGGCTCCTATGCAGGTTGAGTAAAAGAGCGACGCGAGGCACCGGTGCAAGTAGACCCTATGTAATAAAAACTAGCATGGAGCCGCATGCGTCATATACAGTCAACGATATAAGTAGCTGAAGATTAAACAAATTTATAACAGTATTTTACGAATGATCAAACAACTATAAAATTAATTGTGATTAAAACAACTACCATTTATCTTTACCTGTAGTAAAAACTGAAGAATTGCCATTATCGTATACAATAAAGCACTTCAAAATATCGGGAATGTTTATAGACTTATGTTTACGCTGATTATACAAGCACCATTAATATAATTATTATACCTATATTACATTATATAATATAATTAGATAAATTATTGTTTTGGCTATTAAAATAACACTTATATAATATCCCAACTTATGTACCTACATTTTATGCTAATAAAAATATTCTATTCTATTCTATTCACTCAATCTAATTTACCACCCGCTACAAAGAAAGTTAGAACGACTATGAAAAAAAATCTGCATAAAGGATAACGTTTGTATTGCTCCATTAAATTAAACATATCATAATGTAACCACATTTTGCCAACTGTGTTCATTTGCCATATAACCAACGAAAAAGCAAGACAGTCAGAATTTAATATTAAAAAATGTCATACCGAATTTCATTATTAACTAAATATTTGCCCATTATATTACATCAACCGTTATACAATTATATCAGGAAAATTAATTTTGATTACATGCTAGTATAACTCGCTCAGTAAATGTTTCACGGTACTATCCTTTGCACTTTTAATCTACTTTATTTGCTTAGTACCAAGCTTTATAAATGTACACCGTTCTCAACAAAGAACAGGTTTATATCGACTCCTAAGCTAACAGTCTATGCTCTATAAGTCAGCGAGGACTATATTAATATTTTCCCTAGTATTCAAACCTCTGCATCGAGGATGGAGATTTACGTTTTCGCAAAAATGGAAAACATGAACGGTGCTTTGCACTGAATATTGCTGTATAGGATATACGTTATACGTCAATATAAGGCTATAAAAGAAATGTTTGACATGATTCTATGTACTATTAAGAAGCATACCTACTTTAAAATGTTAGTATAAGTAAGGGCCTAGTGCTATTTCATTATTATTTAGGTCTTCACGAATTCACATTTCACAATCTCTCTGAATCTTTAAACATCTAACATAAATATCAAAAAATATACTTCGCTATCATGTAATTAATCAAATGGGGAAAACACTGGCTTCTGCAATACAATTTTCCCTAGTGCGGCATCCAAGCAATTCACTAACTTGTATGAATGTTACTACGTATATAAAGATTATTATTATTATTATTAAAGATTATTTGTTTCTCTTTCACGGGTATTTCCCTAATACGTTTGAAGCGGAGCGAGGCTGCGGAACGAAGAAACGGAGAAATATTAACCAATAGGATTGCATAAAATCTCCGCTCCGCTCCAGTATGCAATTCTATTGGTTAATATTTCTTCGTTTCTTCGCTCCGCAGCCTCGTTCCGCTTCTATAGACAGGCAGCTTAATACCGACTAAACCTACTAAGGTTTTCCTCAACATAACCAGAGTCTACATGCCTATCTTAGTGTATGTATAAGAACTAGTTTTAACATACTCTATTATGTGTAATATTGTATATATACACTATTGGCGTGGCTAAAATAAATAAATATGACATAGGTCTGGCGGCTCTGAAATCTTGTATTGTTACTCGAGCCGTGATCAAAAACGATAAGGTGAAGCGTCCATTTCACTACGTTTGCTACCCGTGATGTACGTATTACTCTGTACGTCAACAGTTGCTGGTTTACCTGCGGATGCGGTATCTCTTTTTGTTAAAGTGTGTTTCACAGAGGTACGAGGCTTGTCTGTGTTCTAATCTGAAGTAAATTTTTCTTTTTTGATTTTAATTCCAAATTTTTGATGATCGGTTATTTTTTCAACAATATACATAATTTTATTGAAATAGAAACATATAATATTTCTTTTAAACCCACTAAACTGCATAATAGTTTGTCGGCGGGATTAGCGCTCGATTATAACATATGACCGATTATACCAGTTTTACGATCTCGGTTGATACTATGACTTAATAATTAAGAGTATCTAATAATAATAGCAATTAAGTAAAATACAAATAATAAAATAAAAGTTAATTCAATAATGTAAAGCGGTTTCACTCAGCAATACAATTTTAAGTCTACTTTTAACAGTTTGGGTTCCTCATTTTATCAACATTTGTACTCAGCCAGGCATGTTTGTTAAACAATGTAACGTTTATTTTGGACTTATCCTCATACAATTGTTCCAAGACGACCGAGTATTGAGTTGTCAAGGCGTGAAAACGTAACAAGCAAAGTCAAAGTCACATTTGTATTTACAATATTACTTAGGATAAATAACCTCGCACTGTATTATTACAGTAGAATTTTACAGCATCTTGTAGAATCATTATATTGCCAGCGCATAGACTAGCGCAGTTTTCTTCAAGTTCTGCTAAGCGTGAATGATGATTTTTTGTTGTTGTAACTATTGTAGGCTGCGATAGCTCCTTACTATCCCGTGCAACATTATTGTGCCGCCTTAGTTACAAAATAAAACAAAAGAAAATGCCTTCATAGCTTATTCTACTTAGTCTTGCTAATTATGAAAGTAAAATAAGGTATATTTCTACAATTTCCTCATTACTAGTTTTGTCACGTAGGGAGCCATCAAGCAGCCCTTTTCTATGGTGTGCTTTCCATAAAAAGGCTCAAAGCAGCTTATGCTTTGAGTCTTTTATGGGGTTGGAGATCAAAGTCCCATCATTACTGTTATGCATGTTATTTTAATAAGAAACCTACCAAATACCAGTTATATCTGTTGCCGAAAATAATAATTACAGTATTCATTATTCGCTTCATAATTAAAGTGAATAGTACCTACTGTTATGTAGATTGATACATTTTTGATTTTAATTGATGACACATTTTATTTAAAAAATATTGTCTGCGTTTATATTTATTCAACAATCGAAAACTGATTTTCGTATCTCGCCATTTTCTGAATTAAACAAATCTATTTAAAAATTCAATTATTTCTATTTGAGTATACAGATGGCGTTGTAGTGTTCCTGTCGCTGCCAGTGCGCCGAGTGTTGTTGGTAGGACGCTACAACACTCGACGCACACATAAATACCTACGAGTACATAATCAATAAGCATAATCCTTACTAAAATAATAAATGCAAATGAGAGTTTGTTTGTTACGCTTTCAAGCCTTAACTACTCGACAGATCATAATGAAATTTCGCATACAAGTTGTCAAGAGTACAGAAATCATAGGTACATAGGGACAAATATACAGGACATAGGGTTTTTTATCCAGAAATAGTACTATTACTAACCTGACCTAACCTATCCTACATTTACGCGAGCGAAGCCGCGGGCAAAATCTAGTCTTTATATATAGCGGTATCAACTACTCATAAAATGTGTTATGCATTCTGCATAATGAGTAAAATTGATACCCTCACTACTCGCATGAGGCTTTCTGCGTCACGACAGTGAACAAGTATTACTTATTATCTGTTATACTCGACCTTGTCTGCATTAGCTAGTAAATGCTATACATATTATTGTTACAATTATTATTGTATACTTATGTTTCTTTGAACACGTTTACTGTAGAAACATAGCCTTTATCTTAATAATAATCACATAGTCTCATTTCAGAAATAGGAATATAGAAATTCTTATCCTAACTAATATTATAAGTGTGAAAGTAATTTATTTATTACGCTCATGATATTTTGTATACACGTTGGCAGAGAAACAAAAAAGGGTATAGAGTGCCTTTCATGTAGAAAAAAGGACTGTTACTAACCTAACTTAACCTATATTTACGCAAGCAAAGCCACGGAAAAAATCTAGTATGAAATATAGACGATATTTCTGAAGGAGTATCCAGAGATGTATTGCATTCATATTTCGCAAGATACGTATTAGAAGGCCAGCTTACCGTTTGCCGAGTATACGCTATTGAGGATATCCGGACAGAAAAGCCCAATTAAATTTCGACTGCCCCAGGAACTGAAGCCGAGAATACATAGCAGTCGCCTTCATTAATGCTGCTACCGAAGCAGAGTTCGAGAATCACAATTCAAATATTATTTTGGCTGCAGATTAAAAAGCTAGTTTATATCTTATCTCAAATTTACTTCTAAATAGAAACCTATTTCTTAAGTAAATTCCAAATATATGAAATTAAATATTTTCATCAAAAGATTCTACTTCATAATTATA
The DNA here is from genome assembly GCA_963564715.1 of Catocala sponsa. Lineage (NCBI taxonomy): Eukaryota > Metazoa > Arthropoda > Insecta > Lepidoptera > Erebidae > Catocala > Catocala sponsa. Next base: position 15,739,987 of record OY751333.1, read on the forward strand.
AATATTATAAAGAAGCATTATAGAAATACTTAGCGATACCAAAAAAAAGCTGTTATTCGTTTAAAAAGGCCATTTTCTGTATAAAGGTATTATTTTGATTCCACTTTATCCCTCCGAGTAGATATTTTAATGTTTTCTACGTCACGCACTTAGCGCTTTGTGAACCAATCGATCATTATACGTGTTTACTTTCTTTTAATGTACTTACGTTTGCTTTTGAAATACATTTTCTTGCGAAAATAATATTTTCATCGTCATTTAGAATTTACAATATTTATAAACGCTACAGCGGCCCGCCGGCGGATAGATACAATTATATTTCAATTATGTCTGGCATTCTAGCAATTAAGAGATTAATTTATTGAAGACAAAAAGTAAATCAGCTATGTCTCTAAATAATATTTAATATAGTTTGAATATTTGAATTCTTATTGTTGCCGTGTATTAGTATACCTAATCATTGCGAAAAATATACAGTGTTAGCTACATGCTTTATCTTATTTATATAAAGTCCTTTAAAGTAACCTTAGTCATTTCAAAAAGTGACGTAGTAATTTCAAATTTAATTTATGATATTTAGGTATTTTTTGGTTTTAAATGGTACTCGTAAACTGCTAACGTAATGAACGTGATCTTGCATGGTATAAAAAAATTACTTCGGATCAATAGTTAGTAGAGCAAACAGTTAAAACATAAATATAAGTACCTAGCTATAGAAGACATTAGAAAAATATTTTTTGTATAAAGTAATTCTATGTTAATAAAATATTTAATTAAACTAATTAGAGATTATACATTGCGAGCTCTACAAAAACCCGAGTACATGACGTGTCGTCACAGTGATTAGTCAGCCTCAAAATGACAGATAAGCACAGAGCCTTTCGTGAAGCGTTTTATAGTCATATATCCATGTTCTAATTTTAACATGATAATTCATTATTAAAAGAAAACAACTCACACGCTATTCCTGTATCGCGGGGATTTTTACAAACATTCAAACAAGGAACACTCAACATATTACTCATGACATTCGTTGAATTACAATAAAAACATTGTTATTACATATTAAAAAGATAGTCTAATTGATCGGCCTGTGGGTCTTGCTATACTGGCTCACTAGTATTGCAATCTGCTACTGCTATAATCGTATAATGACAATGACAAATCAGCACTATTCACAAAAGAAGCTTATTTCATTTAATTTTGTAATAGCCATATAAAATTATAAAAGCACTGATAAACGCAAAATTCATCAACGCTTTACAATATAATATTACCTATCACCAAAGTACGGACCACACCACATAGACTTGAAGTAGTTAAAAGCCTTAAATTCTGATAATCTGTTAACCAAATTACAAAGTTGGAAGGAAACCAGATTCCACGGTGGATAGAACTTGTCCAACGGTAACTGTCCGGAAGTTCCCCAGTATTTAGCATATAGAAATGCCCGCTGTTATTTTTCCACTACAAACTTTGCTATGCAAATGGCGACGTATGCAGCTTTCTTTGAGGCGCGCCACTAATTTTACACTATGTAGTGACACCTTTACGAGCCTCGCAACATGTGACGGCAGGCTAAAATGTTTTTAATAAAGAACTTTATATCCTTCTCATGAGAGCTTTTTAGATTTATGTAAGAAGACCTATATTTTTAAGCTAAAGTAATGAGAGACCTTTTTTAAAAAGTTCTCTGTTCTCAAAAAGGAGGGTTTGAGGAACTTACAAACTGACTAAATCATAAGATCTTTGAATACGGAACAGTTTCAATTTCACAGATTATATGATTTTATAATAATCATGAAACTGGTCTGAGCAGCTAGGAATTCACGAAATTATAATTCATTAAATTAATTGGTTTAGTAAACAACTTAATTCTTCAACGTCAGATTGTGTGATGCTGATTAACCATGGGTTTGTCCACAACACCGCGTCACGATGTCGTTATCGTGAAACGATGCGGTATCGCGGCGCGGCATATTGACGTGACGTGCTAACGCACGCAATGTCGCCGCGGAACGACGCGTCGGACGGTGTCGGAAGCAGCACGTGGCTACTATGCAAAAGAGTTGTATTATATAAATTATTGATTCGAATTTATTAATATCACTTGTCGAGGAACGTCCAATGCTCTAGGACAGGACAACAGATGATTTTAAGGAAAAGCACTTAAAAACCGAAGGCTGGAAGAATATTTGTCGAAACATTTGTAACGTTGCGTCATCGAGGCGTGTGTTTTTACGACATAATAACGTAAGTTTTGCACGTCACGTCAACGTGTCGCGACGCGACACCGCACCGTTCTACGTTAACAACATCGTGACGCAGTGTTGTGGATAAGCCCTTACTTATAATAATGAAACAACTTTAAAATCTAATCAAAATAAGTTAGACATTAATCGGTTTAATTGATTTTGTAAACAATTTCATAATGTTATAATCATTAAATTCAAAATTATGACTATAACCCTAAAGGCGTATATGTATAAACACACCTATATAAAATATTTAATTAATATTACTAAAAACTATTACACAAAAATAAAAATATATATGAAGATATACAATGTATGAAATTTACAAAACACTTAGCAATCGCTTCACTTATATTTACTTTTCGCACCACGACTGTGAGAGCCAGATGATTCGTCTTTCTCCAATAGCTCTTCATCGATAAGTAAATCGAAATTACCTAAAGCATCGACATTCGGCAACTTATTCCATCGCACATCTGGTACGCCATCTGGCGGCAGAACGACTGAAATGATATTGTCTATTAACTTGTACTTCAATATTCTATCGTTGACTGTGGTTGACGTTAATGACGGAGATGCATTCACTTCCACTAACCAAGGCTTTAATTGATTGTCAATTATTATATCGTACCCGTAGCACTCGAAACAATGCCTATCATTAGCCATCACAGAAGAAACTGCCTTCAAAGAATGCACAATGAGCCACTGCATCGCCGCAAATAACTTTTCAGTCACTGCTCTCCCCTTTGTACCTTCTAAGTATAACCTTAAATTCTGCACAGTCATTTTCCCGCCATGAATATTATTATAGTCACCGCCGTGTTTCTGAACACTAACATTTGTAAGGTGCACATACATGTTATCTAACTCCGTAACACTCGTATCGTACTTCACCGTACAAAACCTACAAAAGCCGAGTTGGAACAGATAAGCCTTCAGAGGTCGGAAAGAAGTAACCAACACGTAAAGTCTCAGATCAAACTTTTTGCCCCCTATTAGTAAGGGATTGTCTATATAACGTGAAATAACGTAACTTTCCTTTGTCAATTGGGGATGGAACGGTGTTTTTGCCTCACGAGACCATTTCTTCAGCTTAGACAATTTATTTATAAGGAAAATTCCTGTTCCTTGTGACTTTCCACACGGTTTCATAATCCACGTGCTTTGGGGTGATTTGCGATATTCTTCGACAAACATGTTATAGTCGGCTGGAAGCACAAACGTAACAGGTACAAAATCCAAATGAACGTATCGCGTCACTACTTGACCTCCATGTAAAGCGACCTCCGCCTTCTCCGCGAGTGGATTGCCCTCCCTTTCGAGCTCCTTACGATAACGCTTTATATTTTTCACAAGTAAGTCCTTACGTGACAGCTCGTAATGGTTTGGAAAGTGATTTATCATTTGGTTGTCATTCATCCTGTATCCACTTTCAACGCTAAATAAGTTTCTGCAAGTCTGCGTAGATGCCCAGTAGAAGTTCCATTCATCGTCGGGACCAACTTGGTTCCACCCTCGCCTCTCAAAGTTGCTCATCAAAACTGACTTTTCCAAGTCGGTGCAAAAGTTAACTCGGCATCTTTCGACAGCCGGCACGTTGACTCTTCCGTAGAGGTTGTTTGCGATTTTCTTCGCTTCTTGATTCATCGTGAAACTGTGTTTACGTTTATCAGAAATGTTTGGTATATTGACCAAATATTTGTTTCACAGGTGCGTATCCATCGTTGTCATGGGTTTCGACAAACATCGTTCGGTATTGGCCGACATCCAATACGGCTCGTTTTGCTATGACTACGTGTAAACATTGCCGCTACGTATTGATTTTTAACGAGTTTTTCGCCCGTACACGGCTTACGTGCAACTTTTATATTACGGGAAATAAAGGCGGCAATCTTCGCTCCAAATAAGAAATTTCTTTGCTAAGTAATAAATCGGTCCACACATAACATTACAAGAATTACTATTTGATGAAAATATGCAGGTTTCTCTAAAGAAATCCTATATATATTTTTATTATGAAAGGTTGTGAAGATGTTAGGTTGTTTGTTACTAATTCACGTGTAAAAGATTAAACGGATTTGAATAAAACTTAGTATACCACTAGACCATGAATTTTGTGTTAGCAAGCAGGATACTTTTTATACTAGTGTGATATATTTTGACAGAACACATGGTATTGTCGATAAAATGGTCGCCTTGTCACTGACAACTACGCTAAATGTTGTAGGTTTGAATCAAAATTTATGTAATTCGCAAATAGTTGTTTCGAGTCTGAGTCATTTTTATGTCAGTTATACAAATGTATGTAAAGTCTCCGATGACACAGAAATCACTTCTAGTGCGAGTTTAGTCTTTAAGAAATAAATGTATATGTAATAAACATTCACGCGGCCGAAGTCCAGGCAATAACTTAGTTGGCAAATATATTTCATAGTGATATAATATATGATTAATAAGGAAGTTTGTGCCGTATAATGCTATAAAAAGAAAAGTTTTGTTTTGTTTATACACGTACGGCCATAACAAGCTTATGATCCGGAACGAATAACTTACACGCATCTATGGTAGAAAGTAGGTTATTTTGTTTGTTATAACTATATCGCGTTGCTTTAGTTACATTATTACAATTGATAATATGTATTCAGTAGCAATTGGAGATATTTTATCTTCTTGTTTTTTAAAAGACAACTCCCGCTCTAAGAATAATTCCTGTGTCGCGGGGTACTTTATAAACATTCAAACAACGGACACAAAGAATACCCAGACTGAGATCAACCATTTGTGGATCACACAAATTTTTGTCCCGTGTGAGATTCAACCCCACAACACTCGGCGCAGTAGCAGCGGCGAGGCAACCACTTAAACCACTACGCCATCCGTGCAGTGAAGAGATATGTATGTAGTCCCTGCTTTTGTGTTAATATGTGTGTAAAGTATACGTTCTGCAGTATGCAGTGTACTCTATCTTTCGGTCGTTAAGTTGTATTTCAGCTGTTGTCATAAGGTTAAAGTTTCCAACTAAAATTGTCTTACTTTGCAAGTTCACTTCAACAACTACGAACAGTCGACAAAAGTATTAAAGAAAATAAACTCGCCAGACTTATCTGTTCATATATTATTATTATTATAAACTAGCAGAAATTGCTTGTTAGGATTGAATAATGGATGAATGTATAGATGGATTTCGGTTCTCTTTTACTTAGAAACTACTGAATTCTGATGAATCTTGACACACGGATAGATCATGTCCCAGAACATAACATACTATATATCACGATAATAGGCACCCGTAGGATATGCGCTAGCGAAGCCGCGAGCAGTAAATAGTATACCATAAAAATGTAATAATATGAAGTACTAAACAAAACACGCGAAAGGTCTTATGGTAATTCTCTCGCTAATTATCGAATATACTGACGTTGAATACTCCAAGAGTCGTAGAGTAAGCTTGGCTCGTAAAGGACGTCGTGTAACTCAGTACTTTCCGTGTTAATATTGTTTAGACGCTTTACGACATACGTCACTCATAATGCTTTGTTGGCTCTTTAAGTAAGCTGAGAATGCGACTGTAGTGTGTTCCGTACTCATAAGATCGTGCACTGTGTTGTAGCTACTTCAATAAAACTTTAGAATCCTGGTAAATACTTGATATTGCCTAGTAATGTGTAAGATAAGGATATTTTGTAGAATGGACTAAATGCATGAATGGCGCAGTGTTTAACTAGATTACTAATGTGCTGAGGGAATTTGATTACCGTTTGATAAACCGTTCTGAGTTCCATAGAGAGTCTATGTCCCCAACTGCTCAGAACATAGGATAGTATTGCCTGCATTTAAAAAGTATATCTACATGGCACTTAGTATCGGCTCTAAAGCCAAAGCAAACATACTTAATATCTTCTGAAATATAAAATGTTAAAATATGTATAAAAATATACATTATATTAAGTGTTTAACTATGAAATTGCCGTTTAAGTCCTAAATCTAATTTCGTGGTTCCTATAGAAAACACAACGGCTATTTAAAAATAACATTTATATTTCGAGAATAGACTATATATATTACTAATATCTTCTTCTCCTTAGCCTTTATTATTCCCAAGTCACTTGGGGTCGGCTTTCTAGTCTAACCCGATTTGACTGGATATCAGTTTTTACACGGAGCGACTGCCATCTGACCTCCGCAACCCGAAGGCTAACGATACCCTAAAGATAGACCAGTGTCAGGATATAAGAAGGCACTGACTTCCCAATAACGACTGCCACAGATGTTCATGGCAGCCGTGACCGACGGCTTAACGTGCTCTCCGAGGCACAGAGCAAGCGATAATTGTCAATCAATACGCACATAATTTCGAAGCCATATAACTTCCGAAAGTCAGAGGTGCGCGACGTGGGTTCGACTCCCCACTGACCTATCGCTGCTCTATATATTACTAATAAATTATTAATAATACATATCAACAACCTTTTATACAATTTGCATTTAAAGTTATATCGCCTAACGTCTGCCCATATTCGTTGTTTCGATTTGCCAAAATTGCGTGATGGTTGATGTTTTTGTTATTTTTAAGACAAACGTAAATATAAGCAACAATACATAAAAAAATAAAACATAGCATTCGTAATGATCATTCAAAAAATATTGATGAAATAGTTAGTATGAAACCCACAACGTTACCGATTTACTTATACAAAACGACTGCGTTATATTTAAACGCATATAACTTTAAAATGTTCCATATCATAGCACATATCAGTGCTATTTAATTATTGTTGTGATGATATAGCTTAAAATAAGATTCGTAATTATTACTTTTACTGTGACTTAGTTTGTAGTAACCCAAGGCAGGTTACGTGTAGCTCACTGCATATATCCAAACTACATATTCCACACTGATGCATAAGTATTTTGGATGGGGAGTGTTGTTAGCATTATTTAGCCTGTTGAAACATTTGTATAAATGGTTATTCAAGTAACTTGGCGATCATCATTGAACGTATAGAAAAATATAGATTTAAATATTTTAAAAACTGTCTCCTTAGTGCTGGTAGATCCTGAATTTCATTCTTGAGTCGAGCCAAGTGTAGACTTGTCTTTTAGTACAACTACGAAGACCAGAAATATTCCTGGTAAACGGCAACAGGCTCGTTTATGATAATAATACGCGGAATAATATTGTAAAAAGACAGCCCTGGAAACGCATATTCCGTTTTAGGAATATACAGAACGACAATGACGAATCTAAACAAATAACCACAATCGCAAATTTCAAGGCTCCAATCTTCTGTAGTGTAATAAAAGAGTAATTCCCAAGACTTACATACACCATGATTTAATAAATGTTTATTCTTTTCTCCACCCTCGAGAATCTCGAGAGGATTATCCTGTTTAAACTTATTTACCCTATATACATAACACCAAGAGCTCTCCCAGAGAGGAATATCTAATTCATCAGTTCATTTGTATTTTGGGTTACGACTTTGCGGCATGTGCCGAATTTTTATGGCGTAAAGGGGGCCGGAATTCTGATTACAGAAAAAAATAAAAACAGCAGGAAATATAAATGTTATGGGTATAATAAGCACGGGCTGATCAATTATTCAGGTTTCATTTTCTTTGCTGTTACTTTTTCATTCAAATTTTCTTATTTTGTTGATTCTATTTACTGAGGGATCATACCTAATGTTTTACGTTTAAATGTTAAAATGGGAGAGAGATTTTCGTACATTATTTACGAAACAATGTGTTTTTACAAACGTTAAACATTTATAAATGAGGGTAATATAGTTAATTTTCACCTTAGATAAAAATAAGATACAAAATGTAAGCGTACTATAGGAATTTTTACCTGAGATAAAATATCTAAACCACCATTTATCGATACATAGTTCAATTTAAAGTAGCGGTCGACGGCCAGCATATAATAAAATTTTAAAGAGCTATAAGATACGAAGCTGTTATCGAAATACTATAAAACTCTAGGTACTATGAAATAGATCAAAATAATAAGATATTCATTAAAACCTCCGCGGAGGAGGCCTTGTGACCTCTCGTAAAATATTTTTCAATCTTGTTTTTTTGCCGATAACTTTTTCATGAGTTTGTTTCTTTCCAAACCGATATTTTATCTATAAGTGACATTTATATTTATTCGATACACTAAACAAAAAAATAAAGCTCAAACTAAAGAAATAATTAAAATTTATGGTTCGTATCGTGAACGGTACATAGTGAAAAAGTAAATTATTTTATACCAAACGGCGGCTCAGTGTTGGTTTTTATTGCTTTGCGAATGTACGACTTAAATTAAATGCATTACTTATATATTACAATTATTACTACAAATGCCTTTTATGTTTCAACATTATTTTGTAATAAACAAATTTTATTATTGTTTACTGAAACAATTCTTGCGTGTGCAATATTAGGTAGGTTTATAAAATGAATAATGAAAACTTGATAATAAAACGTTATTCATTTTTGATCCTATTACTTTCAAGTTTTAAGCTTGCACGCTAATAAGCATTAGGTATACCTACATATTTTGAAATTGAAGAAATTTATACGGATTTTATCACGTTGTTTATTTTGTTATAAAACACTATTATTACATAATTTTGTAACTTTAAACCACTATTGTTAAACACTTTTTACTGTTATTGTTTACTTATATTCAAGCTATTTCAATTATAAAACCTTTTAGATTTAATTTTACACTTTTCCCAAATAAGCGATAAAATCCGTATAAATATGTTTAATTTCAATGTATAACATTCGTCTAAACGTAAGACAATATTATACCTACATACTCGTATTGTTGAAACCGTTCTACATCCTTACTATATATATATATATATATATATATATATATCCTTACCTTTTCACGGCCAAACCACTCAACCGATTTAGATGAAATTTGGTACAGATATAGTTTAAAACCTGGGGAAGGACATAGGCTACTTTTTATTGATGTAGGTACCCACCGGAGCCGCGCGCAAAAGCTAGTAATTAATAAATGCAGAATAAAAAGGGCAATTGACAGTGATAAAGAAAGATTTATATTAAAGTTTTATCTAATAGGACTTCGTACACAGATTATATAATTTTAGATAGATGTAGATAATACTTTTAAATCCATTTCTTTTCCTCTAAAATATTTTGCGGTAGACACTATAATCCGGTTTTAGCCATGAATGTAAGCAGGTTTGAATCTAATTGCAGTCTCAGTACAGCCCTAAGTATGACATGTTTCAATGCAAAATTTTTTGAACCTGCTTTAGAACACTGAAAGTGTAATTTTCAACCTTACTAAGTACTAGGCACTGAAAGCGAAAAAAAGCAGTATGGAAAGTAACGGTACTGCAGAGTGTCCGCGGGCTAAGAGCCTGGCGAATAGATTAATGAATGTGGACGAAACAAAAGAGGCGCGCTCTCAGGAAAATGGCGACCCATTCTTCCCGCCTAAAAGAGATATTGCGCGTAGCTGTAGCTTCATAGGCAGCTAAGGTTTTAGAGAAATTGATACGCTGCCGGCTGTTTGGATAGTGACATACTTCGACTCATCCATTTACGAGAAAGCGTTGTGTTTATGTAAAGTTAAATTATATTTGCTGAAGTAATTCTGTTGGTATAGTACCTACGTAATGTATCTAGTCTAGTATGGTAATTGCCAAAACAAAATGAGTATTTCTTTGTTCTTATTACACAATAAAGTAGAGCAGCTTTTTATAGAAGCAAATAACTAAAGGAATACATAAACAGAATTATGTCTTGGTAATCTTAATGTCTTTGAGAATACAGAATTATTTTTAATATCTCTGTTATGATAAACAAGAATATAACGCGCCTGGTGGTGAGCAGTTACCAGGCTGCCAACATTAGTATAGATATGTAATTTTGACTCTATATGAAATAGTTCGCAGTGCTGCCAGAATTATGAAATAAAAACATTGTTCCCTCAACTAGGCATACCAAAACTTCTCCATAAGTACGAGTATGTCTAAAAATCTTTGATTCTATCTTCTCGATTATTCTTTCTTTGACTGTCTTGGTGAGCCAGTGATATTAAGAACTGTTGTGACCAGGTCTCGAGTTAGATTTACGGGTCAAGCAGTGTTATTAGGATGTACTGTCAATTAGCTCTCAGTCGATACATATCGGGTATGTGTATATATAGCTAGCTAAATATGGGAACCGCTAGGAGCATATAGGCGTGAGTCTAATAGGAGTGAGGAATGCGTCAAAAGGTATTTTTACTACGATTATCTATAAAATATTGGATACTAGCTTTTGCCAGCGGCTTCGCTCGCGTTTATTTAGAATGTAACAATTAATTCGGGTTGTACCCTGCTTGCATAATAATTATAATTCAATCATGATTCGAAACACACATGGCGCCATCTATTATTATAAGAACGTTATTATTGTTTTCCTCGGGAACAGTACTTTTTTTTCGAGATGAAAGGTAGCCTATGTCCGTTTCTGTACACCTGACAACGTATATGCAAAATTTCAGGATGATCGGTTCAGTGGTTTAGGCGTGAAAAGGTAACAAACAAACAAACAAACTCATTTTCGCTTTTATAATATTAGTTAGGGCTAAGATAGGATGATTGTACTTGCCAAATCGTTCTGCTCAGCAAAATTTTGATGGCTAATTTCACTGTTTTTTATATAAATAAATTCTAATTATAATTCTTCATGACATTTCGAGCTCTGCCACAGTTTTAAAACTTTTACAGCTATCAACGTTTCTATTGTAAAATTGACGTAAACTTAACTTGTTCTAAATAAACGTTATAATAATGATTGTGTGTACGTATTTGACCCATAAGTATTAAATTCATCAACTGAATACTATAATCATACAAAAACATTACATCTTATCACTAAGTAGATCGCTTAGAATCATTTCACAAGAGAGCTACAACACGAAAATATGTGCCCTGGCCAATGTAAGGCAAATACCGAATAATTTCGGAGCTGGTAAATAAAATACTTCTAGAATAGTGTGAACATAAAGACATGTTGGCAGGTATAGGTATGTATACTTATCCCAAAATTCACACACTTGAAGTAGGTATCGTTACTGGGGCCACAACAAGAGTGCCTATTAGAGGCAGTTTCCTGACCCCACTCGTGGTAAAAGGCTTCCCTAATATAGAACGTAGAAATAACATGTGACCCGGGCATCAGGTAAATAAATTTTTGCCGCGCGTATATGCGCTCGGGTTTTCTCGGCATGCTTCGGCAAACCTCGGTCATGTTCAAATGAAAAATATTATTACCAAACTGTTTGTACGTTAGAATTATTTTGGAAATAAATAGGGTTGACTATTTAGAAATGTTTGAGGCTAAAACAATGGATATAAGATTTATTCCCTGCCTGTATATTTGTCCCAGTATCACGTAAGAACAACTAAATATATATTAATACGGTTTCTATTATACAATTTGGAAGCTTGAGCCTAACTAAAAATTAAGACATTTTCCATCTAATGTCTTTAATAAAACCGGTTGTTTTACTCGGCAGTCGGTGACGTCATTTATATCAATCACACTATTGTGATTAATATAAATGACGTCACGAGCCGGACAAAATCGCGAGCAAAGGCTCGTGAAATTTAATATTTTATACTGATTACATATTGAATTTATAAATGCATCGTCTTGGGATACGCAGCAGATTTTCTATTAATTTGTGATGCGCATTAAAGCACTTTGTAATATTACTTCGTCGAGATTTTACCTTTTTATTATGGTTGAGCTGCTATACTTTTGCAAAACTTTAAAGAGATGGAAGAGGATTATATTTTCTTTGGAAGTGCAATTTTATGGAGTACTATCGACGAATCATGCTTTTTGGTCTCCTGTTTGTTTGATTGGAAAATGACCCTTTGACTATCAGAATATGCTGCAATTTCGATACTAGCAAGTAATAAAGTTGTGTTTTTTTTTAATTTTAATCTACATTTTCTTTTTATTAATTACTAGTTTTTGCCCGTTGGAGACAGTACTTTCTACCTCGAAAAAGGTATTTCTATATCCTTTTCTGTAATGCTGACATCGTGTATGAAAAAAATTATAATGATCAGTCGAGTAGTTAAGGCTTAAAAGCGTAACAAACAAACTCATATTCGCATAAAAGTTAGAATAAAGAAGAAAATATTCATAATAATAATATGTGAATGTTTTTAGATTGAATGTAGATTTATTTTTTACTAGCTTTTGCGCGCGGCTCCGCCCGCGTAGTATCTACATGAATAAAAAGTAGCCTATGTCCTTCCCCAGGTTTTAAACTATATTTGTACCAAATTTCATCTAAATCGGTTGAGTGGTTTAGCCGTGAAAAGGTAACAGACAGACAGACAGATAGACAGACAGAGTTACTTTCAAATTAATAATATTAGTAAGGATTAATTATAAAGCAAGACGTATTTTTATATACAATTATTTATGGTCTAAATATAACTAGATGTATATATACATATAAACATATCCTATAATCAATTTATATATTCGCGTATAATTTATGTAACAGAAAACTCTACTTAATAAGGTAAAACTACTCATGGTAAGAGAAAATTAAGTAATTTAGAGCTAAGAGCATAATATTACTATCATTATAATTGACAATAATTTATTTATTATGGATGCGTAGGTCATAGATCCCAGCTAAATCCTCAGTCTTCCAATAAGCTTAGATTTTGTTAATTTTAACTGGGATACGTATATTATATGAAGGTAATCTTATTTCAGTATCGTATATTATCGTCAACGTTAATAAAGCCCCAAGGGGTTGCTAGTAATATTTTATAACAAAATCTCAATTCCCAAGTCGTAAATACTCCGTTACAGAATGTAAATCACAATAAATTAGGCAAAGCAGCCTACACAAAAACTTGGTATACCGTTAAATATCAAGCAAAGTATGAAAATCCTAATAAATTTCTATAGGTGCATATAAATTCACAGTCATAGTCTGTTGGGCACGACCCGGCGCCACGAGGAAATATAATTATGTAAGGACGTCTGGTGTGCCTAGAAATTTTGCGCTTTTCATTTAAATGTTTAATCAAACAATTCGCGATTGTTAGAGAAAAATCGAATGAATCGAATACGGTATATTGATCGTTTCAATAAGTGATTATTTATTATTATACGAATCATGATCGAATCATAATTCGTTAGCGTATGGACAAGCGAATAGATGTGTGTGATTCGTGACCGATTCAAAGATAACCTTTTAGGGATCATTGGTATCTTTAATACTCTCGGATCTCGACCTATAGATAATATGATGATTTTTCTTTGCTGCTTGTCCCAGAATTCAAGTCGATATACTACCGTACAATAGTTAACATATTGCTAATACATAATCTATTCTAATAATTGTAAATATTTCGAATGTAATGGAATGTCTTCGGACTTTTTGTTACTGAGCGAAGTTAAATTCTTAGTACACGTTCTAAAAATGTGTACGATGCATAGTAATATAAATATCTTTATGTTTCCTTCGGAATATGCAGGTATGTGTGTCAAATGACATTCGCCTACATATACATATTTATCCTAACTAGTAATATTATAAATGCGAATGTGTGTTTGTTTGTTTCTTTGTTAGGCTTTCAGGACTTAACTACTCGACCGATCATCATAAAATGTCGCATTATTGTTGTTAGGGGTACAACAAGATCATCCATTCCTTTCATCCAGAAAAATAGGACTGTGCCCTGGCGTGTGAAGCTGCGGGCAAAAGCTAGTTAAATTATAAAACTAATAGTTAAATTTACATGTATTACTACTTAATACACACAAGGCTATTCATTGTCGTTAATTAATTAAAAGAAGTTCTGCAGTTTAATTAAACTTTGTGTATTCTCTAGTAGCCGCCTGTGGTTTCACATGCATTGGAAACTTCGAGAACTTGTTCAGAGAGGAATGCGTTAAGATATTACTTCGTACATGTTACTGATACAACTTTATGTAGTTTATACATTTTACGTCAATTTTATTTAACTTTTTTTTACTTTCTTTCTTTTTCTTTTTATTTCATATGAAAGTAAAAAGCAAGTTGTCCAATATCGTTTATATTGAATTGTCAATGGCTATTTATCTGTTATGCATATTTTTCATAAGAGTATTAGTCGGGTTAGGGTCAGATAGCTTGTTTATGGGTTTATATGTACAATTATACGTAGTGATAACAAGTAAGTTATTTATTTTCCCACGTAATAGGGTATGGTTCTATAATCATCCTCTATTACGTTGGAACATAAACACAACTGGCAAAATGTAGTTGTAAATACCTTCCCCTTCAAATATATACCTACGAGAGTATAATAAATAAAAAAGATCATACACATTGCATTAAAATCGTAGCTTATGAAACGTAGACACCTCGTAGACGTTGAGTGTTAGGTAAAGAGAAACCGTTTTGACATGACTGTAACAGCAGTCTTATTGGGTGACTTAGGTCTACTTGATACAGGAATACTACGTAGGGTGGCCACGTAGCATTGCTGTCACGTATACCGTAGCCATGAACCGTAGCACATACATTTATTGCTACGAGTTCCATGTAATAAAGAAAATAATTTTGACGTCATTACTTCAGAGTAATATTCGACTAGAAGCCATACGACTTTATTCGCGTGAAATGTGTTGACTTTGCATTGATTAAAAGATTTTAAGAGATCTGTAATAATTAATTAACTACACTATGCTATACTAATAATTAGAAGATATATTATTTATTTTTAAGATTCCTGCACTAGTAATAAATCCTGTACCTGAGGACTTTACAAACATTAATAGAGCCTGTTTGGCATGTGTATAGAATGATTTTTTGTAGAGAAGCAATAATTTCTGCCTTACAAGTGACTTTACAAATATTGAAACAGTAGACACTGAAACACCTATTTGTACGTCATTTTTTTGCATTTTATATCATTGCGCCATCCGTGAAGTCAATTCAAATACTAATAAAATGTTACCCAGTTTGTAATAAATGCCCTGCACTATATTATGACTGCTTAGGTTCAGCTACTTATATCGCTGATCCAGTCCATGGGTTATAAAATACTTGTAATAAGCAATGTGGCATGGGCCCGGTATGTAATCAAACCTCGTTTCATGTGATGCATATTCACAAGTTCATAAGAATATTACTTACTAGTATTCGCAAAACAAATTACAAAAAAAATCTTTAAAAATATTATGTCACGTTTTACAAAAATATCAAATCAGTTTCAAACATAAATGTATTTATGAAGTCTAGTTGATGATTTATAAAGGCTGAGCTTTGTCGCGGAACAATTCCAAACTATTTAAGTATCGAATATAAATAAGATTAACTATGTGTGTTTAAATTTTAACAGGAAAGAAAGTCAATCTATGAAGTAGAACTTGATGCTGCGATACCGGCAAAGCCTTTGCCAACTAAGCTATTCATAGTCCTAGGTCAGGGATACAAATCTATATCTGTGTTTTTTTAGCTAAGGCGACCTAAGACGATGCTATGCGTCATCTATCGAAGAGAGCTACATTTATGACAGGAATAAATTCAAGTGAATGATTGTTATAATCCTTTTTACCAAAAATTATACTACGTATAATAAAGCTTGGGTCCTGTGACAGATGTCATACAAATCATGCTCATCATACTCCGTATTTCATGACTATTTATTGACATATTTAGTATTAGATACAAACTAAATAAAATATTTTATCACTAAATATGTTCAAACAACGACCTAACCATGCATTTATACGCGAGGCTTTAGGACAAATTATGACTATTATATATATCATATTTTAGTGCGAACATTTAGTTAAATACTTGTATGAAACATATTAAAACCTCAATGGAAAACCGGGCAGCTATAACTCAAATCAAGTGGTCCAGTGCCGGCACAGCCACAATCGCGCGGCTGGCGGGAGCACTTATAACACCGCAAATAATAATATGCGGTGCTAATAGTGCTCTCGTCCGATTGCTTTCTATTTTATTAATGACAAATAAAATTATGTAAGTATATTCTAACACTAATATTATAAATGCAAATGAGAGTTTGATTGATAAGCTTTCACGCCTTAACCGACCGATTGCCACGAAATTTCGCATACATGTTGTCAGTTGTACAGAAATGGACATTGGGCCTTTCATCTAAGAAAAAGTACTGTTTTCGAGACATAGGCATTTATTGACAAAATCTACATTAACGCAGGCGAAGTCTCGGGCTAAATGTAGTCATTAATATTTTCAATGCCGTGTAGCAATAGTTTTTTTGTTTGGAGAAACTCTGATCCCTGTTACGTAATATTATCAATGATTTAATTGGTTTCTTATTTTCCGAGGTTTGACGCGTTTGGAGGTCCGTCGAGTGGAGTCCTCAGTACCTGTTTTTACGGAAACACATGCACGAAAGCTCGTGCATTGTAATCTATAGAATCGCGCCCCGTGACAACGCACCACATAGCACTGAACCAAATTAAATACAGTCGCTTTCTTGCAACGCGTACTAAGCTCTGTGTGCACACTTTATTTAAATAAATCTCAAGTCAACTTTAATCATTTACTTTGCTTATTATATAAAATTTCCCTTTCTATATCTAGAAGTTCTATGGACATCCCATAGTCACCTAAAAATCATATCATCAGTCATAATGATTGTTGACATGGTTGTTAGGTCATGTCAGTTGCATTTTCAAGACATATTTGCAGGATCGCCAAATGTTTTATACTATTAACCTATTAAGTGGCAGCAGTACACAGTAGGCCAGATAAATAGGTTTTCAAATAGGCCTTGCATTCCCACACTAGACAGGTTAATAAACAAATTCTACTATGTATAACGTTCTACGAAGTTGCGGTAATTTATCAATTCTGCGATATTTAAATATGATCGCAATGCTAAATTACACTAATTATTTCATGTACGTTTATTATTTTTTTATTAATAAAGGAACATCAAACAGTCACACTACATAATATATTATAATCAAAAGAATCACTTAAAACTAGGTAATAATGTAGCCCAAGCCGATGTTCACAGGTTAAAACTATAAAGATATAGGAAGTATAAACTGTAGTAGGTTGCGTGGCCTAAATATGAGACGTGAAAAATGCAATCAGGGGTTAATTTACTTTAAATTAATTGATGTTTAAAAGGTTGCAGTGTGGGTGGTGACAAGCAGACCCATGCAAATAAAAATATATGTTTAATACATTATACTTGGTCGGAGTTTACAGCGTTGAAGATTGCTTATATTGTAAAATGAATACACAATTCGAAAATAACTATATTTATTGTTGGCAATTTTTTTCTGTTACATTTTAGTAAACATAAGACACTGAAATCTTTAAAAGAAAATATCGTCATCACAAAATAGAGTTAGGTTTTAGTAATAAACTATACATGATTAATATAACGGTGAAAGGTGGCTTTCTTTGTAAAAGCATGTATATAAAAATAAGAAGCCTCTTAAAACTGATATTTTACTTTATGCTAGATAAAATAGGAATTTGCCAAGTGATTCGAATAATTTATTTAAATCCGCTTTAAAGCGGACATTGATAGTTATTCAAATTAATTACTGATGATATCAATTAGTTATTCGATGACTCATTAGCAATATATTAAAATTAATGTACAGTCACCAAAACACAGATACAGTTAAAGATAGGTCGTTTGCATATCAACGAATTACAAGGCCCTAAAACATAAAACAAGCAAGAGTAAAATTATGTCTTATCATTAAATATTTGCTTAAGATTTATAAATCGAATCATAACACTTTTTCTATAACAACAATTTAATCAATCATAATCGTATAACTTTTGCATCATTGTAAAGTTGTGTAAAAAGCTCTACTTCATACTTAGGTCAATAATACCAAAACGTTAAAGGCTTTCTAGTCACATTTTATGAGATACATTTTAAAACGAAGATACTAATGAGATCTGGGTTAAAAACGTACATTTTCGCGTAAGCTTTTTCGCTGTCTAATAAAAAGTAAAGTGGTACGTACGTTACCTGAGCCCAAAAACGAGTAATTAAGGCTCTTCAGTCCTAGAAATATAAAAGTCTAATTACACTTTTTCTGAGGAACATCTGTCATACCTAAGTTACAACGAAGAATACAAAACGATGGTTTTATAAAAGCTGTTATAAAAATGCTCTTATATATGGTAAATGTAAATATTATGTATTTATAAAAATTTATGCCGTTATTGTACAAACCAAAGCGCGTATTAATTCAAGTATTACTATTTCTATTTTAATATGGCTATGCAAGTTAATAATAGTTGTTCATTTGTGTTTTCAGTAACGTTGCTGTTTCTGTAGTCATAACAAATTAAATATTTTGTATAATATAATTATGAGCTCCGTTAAGCTATCAACTCTTCGCAAATTGTGCCAAAAATTGACGATATGTACCTAGTGCCATGGCCAGGAAATGTACAGCAGATAATATTTTTAAATGAATAATAATACTTTCGATTGATTAAAATTAAATAATTTTTTTAGTATAGAAAATATGTTGTATATGAAGCAGCCAACTTTTTCTTATATTGACTACTATTTCTATAACGCATCAATTTAAAGAATACATTCTCTGTCTTTACTGTTCTAAGAAAAAGCTTTACTGAATATGCTTCAACAAGAGTCATACGACATGTCCTCTTTCTAGGTAAACCTAATAGAAATCGCAATAAGCTAGAAAGTAAGAAGAATACTGAGAAAAACAATTAAAGTAGTGAACTTACTGGTTTCCTCAGAAACTGTACCGAGAAGTGAATTGATGATCCTACTTCGCGCAGATAAATATTTAAAATCTAATCAGAACACCTTATAGCATTTATTCGGTCGCCTGAAGCAGTATCCGTAAACAATATTAAGAAAACAGCATAACTTTTTTTTTATACCTCAGATAAACAACGTTGCCTTGTACTAAAACCTCTACAAAATTATTACATAGCGTGAGACTTATGCACGTATGCAAAATTTAATAAATATTTTATTAGGTATATGACTATTAAAAGAATAAAATGACCTAACAGTGGCTTGATGTGGGTTACAATCAACATTAATGAAGACAACTCCCCCACTAAGAATAAATTTTATGTCGCGGGGGACTGTCGAACGTACAACATTTGGCGCTGTCACAGTGGCAAGGCGATCACTTAAACCACTTCGACATACGTGTATTCAACAATAAATAAAGTGACGGTTAAAAAGAGATTCCGACGATTTTCACGTGATTTCTTTATAATTAAGGCTCTAAATTGACAATATGTTAATATAATATTACGTGGCTGCAATGTTTTCAACTATAGCGCGGTTAGCACGAAAATATTCCTAGAATGTATCAACGCATCGGCTATTTTAAATGTTCTATGGCTACAACAAACATGATATTTGAAATAGCCATAAGCAAAATGAAGAGAAGTGTGTCAGGATCGTAGCAAATGGAAATCCGTAGTCTCTACCTACCCCTCTGAGAAACAGGCGTGAATCTATGTAGGTATGTATGTATAAGCAAAATATTGGCGTATATTCTATAATATGGCTGTTTTGTCGGCAAGGATGTTTCAGTAAAATAATACCCGTTTCAGCTTGTAAATCGGCGTTACATTTACTACAATATGCCCGTAGGATGCCCAACGAATAAGTAAAGGGGCTTCCCTCGCTGACCTTAAGACCCTTAGAAATGTTGTTACTAGGAGTATGATGATTTTACGTAACTGTAAAGCTGGCATCATACACGGTAGACAGGTTGCACTAATGAGGTACGTATTCAGGAGATACTATTTCCTGTCATAAGGAAGGAATTAAAAAAAAAAAACACCGAATTTGTGGGCAATAACTTCCTTTAATTTTGTGTATTTAAACTTTGTTATCTATCTACTTTCTATTGATATACATGCACACTTCCTATGGGAGACGCAGAGGTGTGTGATGGCCCACTTTACAAGAAGAAATTAAATATATTCATTGACGCGAGCTTATCGCCGTCTAATGCATAGTTCTGAGCACCATGCTGCGACTGAGCATTTAACAGCCAATAATGGTTTGCTCGATCCCGGAATCAAACCAGAGATATCATGCGCAGCAGTCAGCCGCAGTTAGTATTCTATAAAGTGGCTTAATCATACGTCCTTCGTTTTGGAAACTATTACAGTATAAATATAACATCATTTATAAAATGCTGATTCGTTATAAATTCAGTATGTACGAGCCGTTATGAATACTCGCACTAGGATGTCAGAAATGTCAGAAACTATAGTATTATGTCACGGGAAGAGCTATGTGAAAGATTAGTAAAAAATACGTCATTACGGAACGAATGCCTTTAATGCACTGCTTTACAAAATGTATTACATTCAAAATATGCCGATGGTGCATAATGATGCCGCTTTGACACAATATTAAAAATGGCTTGTACACAGTACTTTTGCTGAGTTGTTCTAAATATAAAAGGAAACCGTGACGCTACCGATGGATTTCATATGACAGTCGTAAAATATGTATTACAAGTGCGTCAAATTTGTGGGTTCAATCTCCACACGGGGCAAGAATGTTTAGTATGATCCACAAATACTTGTTTCGAGTTTGGGTGTCCGTTGTGCCCGTTGTTTGAAGTAACCCACGTCATAGTAATTAGGTCAAAGGCGGGATATGCCCATTGAAAAAAAAAAATGTATTATATTTTCCATAAAAGTCAGACAGCTTTTTCAGCTAATTAAAGATTTATATATCACGCTGGTACATTCGTATTCGTTTGGGTTCCACATAATATGGAGCTAGTTAGTCGCTTTCTCATAAACCTGTACTAAGTAAATGGCAACAGCAACCGATAAAAAATTCTTAGAAGCAGGAAGCCAGGCACTATTACTAGACTTTGTGCTACAGAAAAATTCCTTAGAAAAACTCAACTACTCTGTGGCCGATTAGCAATAAATATGCTTGCATTTATTGCATATCTATATATTAATATGTGAAGCAAAAATGTTATACCCCTTTTTACGAAAATTGCGCGAACGGAGGAGTATGAAATTTGGCACAGTTAAAGTTTATATGGAGAAGGAGGGGCGAATCCTAATATTTTTATAAAGTATGCATTAAAAATACATTAAATTAGTATTTCGGCATTGGCCTCGATGGGGTAGTGGTTAGTGTAACCGACTGCCACGCCTGAGGTCGCGGTTTCGATTCCCACACAAGTCAAACATTTGTGTGCATGAACATGGATATTTGTCTTGGTCTGAGTGTTTCTATGTATAATATGTAAATATTTACATTGTATCATTACATTTTATCCATTGTCTAATACCCATAGTACAAGCTCTGCTTAGTTTGGGCTAGATGGTGTTGTGTGTATGTGATAGAATATTATTGTTCGTCTGACGTCGTACAATTCTTTGTAACTATGGTTACCTGTCGATAACTATAGTAACAAGTTTTCTTTATTACAATAAATAGTAACTTATTTATATGTCATAAAGAAAAAAAGAAAACAAACTAGCAAGCTTAGGAGTTTTGGTCGAATTTTGACCACTAGGCGACCGCTAGTAAAAATAAATAGAGCAATTAATATAGTAATTGAATATCTAAAGTCAAGACTGCTTTTGTTGCGCAACGGTAGTAAATGGTAATGCTGTGTATGAGGTCTAGAGTTCGATTCCCGAGTCGAGCCAAATTGTTATTCGATTTTCTCTCAACAAATTCCAGCTACACATAGTCTGGAACTGTGTCCAGTAGAGGACAATAGGCTCACCCCCTATGACTTGTATCCTAAAATCATAGCGGGCGAAACGAAAATCTACTGAAATAGGCGAACGACTATGCACGTATGTAGATAAAATAAAGACAGCCACATAAATAAAACTAGAACAACAAAATAAACAGCTCCTTCAAATTACTTAACCGAGACAATTGCGATGATTTCTTTGATCGATAGAGGTCTCCTCGTAAATTGCCCGACTGGGAACCTACGGAGTTGTGTGGCCATAAAATAAACAGTAAAGATGCCATTGTGTTCCCGGAACTGAACCACCGAGCTAACTCATCAAACTCGTCAAGAGACAATCATATTAAAAGTTTATTTTGTTATGGAGTTTTTGTAGTGTTTTCCTTCTTCTATAGGTATAGTTTACTTAAGGACGTGAATTCTTAATATGGAATATTTTTTTGTTATGAATTTATTCTTTATTAGTTTAAGAACTTTTATCCCTTGAATCATCACCAGCTTACTGACGATTAGTCAGTATTATTATATCATATATGTATCTAAAAATCCTAACGTATATTAAAAATTTGAATGTGACTTTACTAGCTACTCGATCAATCATAAAATTTCGCTTACATGGTTTCAGGGGAACAAAAAAAGACATAAGTACCTTTTACTAGGAAAAAGTACAACCTAACTTATCCTAACCTACATTAATGCAAACGAAGCCGTGGGCAAAATCTACTTAAACTACGAAACATTTTAGCTGCCTCTGACTCGAGAACAGCTCAAATAAAGCTTTGAATATTGAGTCTTGAAAAGTATAGTATATACTATATCAAGTATACCTACGTAAAAATATTTGTACCATATATTTTCATGTTTATTTTAAACGTGTTTAGCTGTAACTTTTGTTTTTGTTTTTTTTTTTTTTTTTACGTGGGGGAATGCAATGGCGCATACCCCTCCGCGGGGGCGGGCGGAGGGGTTATGTCGGACTCGCCGGGGTAAATGAACGATGTTAAACGATAAAATGAACCTCCCGGAATACCGACTAAACCTACCACGGTGTTCCTCGACAAACCACTATCGGCGGGGCCGCGCGAATCACTTTCACATGCAGTCGCGACCCTGCCGAATGTTTAGCTGTACCTGCCCGCCGAGGCGGTCAGGCACAATTGTTTTACAGTTATGTCTGGCATTCTAGGAATTTAATAATAATAATAAAATAATAATTTATTTCATAAAACACACGTACCAGAAATTACATGAAATGTTACAAATTTTTAAACAATTTTTTTAAGCACCAGTACCCATGCTAAGATTTAATTTGTTTTATGGGTACCAGAGCTCTCTCTCACACAAAACAAAATAAACAAAACAATAGTGGTTAGTGTAACCGACTGCCACGCCTGAGGTCGCGGGTTCAATTCCCGCACAAGTCAAACATTTGTGTGCATGAACATGAACGTTTGTCTTGGTCTGGGTGTTTCTATGTATAATATGTATGTATTTACAAAAAAAAAAGTATATATGTATGTTTATCCATTGTCTAGTATCCATAGTACAAGCTCTGCTTAGTTTGGGCTAGATGGTGTTGTGTGTATGTGGTAGAATATTATATTATATATTATATTATATTATATTTTTTGTTTGATGCATTGTTTATACATTTACATTGTAAACTCGATTTTGCCCACGGTTTCGCTCGTGTAAATGTAGGTTAGGTTAGGTTATCTTAGTAACAGAACTTTTGCCGGATCAAAGGTACTCGATGTCCTTTTCTGTTCCCCTGACAACGGGTATGCGAAATTTCATGATGATTGATGGTGTAGTTTAGGCGTGAAAGCTTAACAAACAAATAAACAAACTTACATTTAATAATATTATTTAGGAAGTTAGGATGTGACAGAAATTTAAGCATGAAATAACACAGAATGAGTAGGTACGGCCATGAATTCACACAAATTATATAAGTTATGACTTTATGACTTCTACAATAAGTTTATTTTACTCAATCCTACTACAATAATTACTAATATTATAAATGTAAAGAATGTTTGGATGTTTGCTACTCAATCAGGTGCATACGGCTTGACGGATTTTTATGAATCCTGGCCTTATTTCCTAAATACAGTTACCGCAATAAAAAATCGAGTGTTTTTTTTATTTCCCTGATGTTGGCAATAGATTTCACGCGGATCGAAAATAGAGAGTTTGAGATGACGTTAAACTGATATCCTTTCACTATAGTTAAAACAATAATATATAAAAATACTTGTTGAAAATGTACATGTATAACAGGTATTATTACGTACCTATGTTTAATTAATAACAGTAATATTTATACATAGACGTGAGATACTAAATTTATCCGAAATTATAATAATAGGAATTCTATTCATTTATTGTGGCTATTTAACGTAATTGTTAGTGTCTGCTATTTGACTTATATCTATACAAATAAATAAATTTGAAGTCTCTGTTTGTAATGTCAATATAACAGCTTTTTATCTAATACATATGAAAGTATATGCGAAAAAAATCTATTTTTTAAATTTTTGTCTGTCTGTCTGTTTGTTCCAGCTAGTCTCTGAAACGGCTGAACCGATTTTGACGGGACTTTCACTGGCAGATAGCTGATGTTATAAGTAGTAACTTAGGCTACTTTGATTTTAGAAAAAAATAGGGTTCCGCGAAGACCAACACTTTTTAGTTAAAATCTACGCAGACGAAGTCGCAGGTAACAGCTAGTTATGCAATATAAGTCAATACCTTTGCCAGTTTACTCCACCTAGAATAAAAAACGGGGATCCACCGTGATCGTCCGCAAAACATACATATAAACACAAACTTATACAAATGCGGCATTCACAGGCTGTAGCCGGCAGGCAGACATTGATTTATGTTCACACTTTGAAGTTTGTTAATATATTTGGGTAACAAACTTCAAAAATTATATCTTACGTATAAATATAATTACTTTTAGCTCAAGACTGAATTAAATAAAATTTAATGGACATATTAGGTACTACCTTCTACTACGACGTAAATTATATTATTCTCATTAAAATTGTGCAGCGTCTGTGGGGACGAGTGTATGAAAACAGAGTTTATTATCTGTTGTACGTTCACGTTTTAAAACATTGTATTGTGGCCAAAAAGAAAATTTAAAATACATACCCTTGCTCCGCTATATCCCTGAAGAGATGTATCGGTCTTATACACTCGAAGTTCACTAACTATTATAGTTAGGTCCTATGTACTAGATACCGATACTTTTAGCATCTGTTAAGCATATTCCAGACTATGTTCTACGTGAAAATTTTTCCTGACAACTAAAATCAATAACAATAATTCCAAACCCCGGGATCACAAGCATAAGCTTATGGTACGACAACAACAAGGCTGCATAATAAAATTAAATGGGAATATACAAACTTAATAGAGCACGATACTCTGTGGTGCGCGACGCCAATGTTGCCAACATTAATTTACCGGCGGGCACAATGTGGGCAATTTATATCTTTGTCTTGGAGCAACTTTCCCTGGGCTGGAGCCAACGCCACGTGATCACTTTAACCCGCAGCGTCTTACATCGAATCGTTGTAAAGACGTTATTGGAGAAGTACGGAAAGTTTGTAAATAATGCTTCTTTGAGGACGTATTTATTACGACTTAACTGTTGAATAATATTACGTCGGGATAAGTTATTTTACATCGAATAATATTAGAGCTATGTATGTATATAAGCTAAACTTAAAACGCAATACCTGACTATATAATTGTTACTCTGAACAAAGTTTATTTTAACCTGTGTTGTTTAAGGCAAAATAAGAAAATAAATTTAAATAATTATTTAATATAAATTTAAATGTTCGTTATGTCTGTCTATAGCATCTCGACTCAAAACAAAATTAGATTGTTTTTGGGATAAAAACTGTTATTTATATTATACATTATATAATGAATATTTTTTTATTTCTATTACGTTAGCAGCTGAGCCATAGAGTGGAGTTTGATAAATTTGAAACCCAGTAAAAATATTATATGTAATTTCATGTATGTGTCATCAATATCCGTTGTAATTGATCAAATACTCGGCACTACAAAATGGAAGCCAATATAAACTATATGATGCAAACTCAATTTGTCAGGAATAAAGTTAATGGAATATTCACATTCAACTTTTGATATACACGTAACCATGTTATTGTAATCGAAACCGTACGAAACAGTTTTACCAACATAATAGACACAATTAATAACAAGGTAGTGCATATTTCCTTCTAATTTTAAAATTCCCCTACAATGTTCGGGTCAGTGTGAGAGGACCATAAATTCAATTTGCTAGAAATTTGTTAATTTGAAATTTATTACCAGCCTACAGAATACGCAATGAAGGGTTTAAACGTTGGCTTGAGAGGATGTCGTAGTCTAAATTAATAATGGCAGGATTCATCGGACGGTTTCACCCGTTATTATGATTAAAAAGGTAAAGGTAAACTGGTTTATAGCACAGTTGGTTTCACTAAAGGAAAACGTCACCTAAGTGGACCAATAACTGCTAGATCGACGGTTATAATAGGATTAAGCATTATAGTACAGCGTTGTGAACTGAGCTTTTGAACACCGCACGTAAGAAAAGACATGATTCTTTCACAACGCGGCAATATAAGTTATATAAATACTAACACAAATTGTATGTATGTTAGTCTATAAGGTATTTATCTATGTTTCTATGTAGGTATAATATATATGTATTTACAAAACAAAAAAGTATATATATGTATGTTTATCCATTGTCTGGTACCCATAGTACAAGCTCTGCTTAGTTTGGGCTAGATGGTGTTGTGTGTATGTATTATAACATTTTATAATATGTAAATTTAGGTTAAGGTATTTATCTACGGGCCTATGCAGCCCGAAATAAATAAAAATGAAAAAAAAAAAGTTTAAAAAAAATGATATCTAGTATTTTATTGCACCAATGGTGCTATATTTAATACCGTCACCTCGCATCTACGCCGTGCCGAGTGTCGTAGTTTCGATCCCCTACATGAAACAACAGTCGGTATTTTGCTTTAGTATTTGTTCCGAGTCTGGCTGTTCTTTATGTCGTTTATTGTAATGTTGATAAAATTCACCGCAATCTAAGTTTCTATTTAACATAACAAAATATTGAATTTTATTATTTCATGGTGAAATGTTCAAGTCACGAAAGACTTCACAATAAACGAACATAAAGCACACCCGCACACTAGACAACCAATTGACATAAAATTAATTGAACTGGGCCGGAATCAAATTCATCGGTAGCGATGAGGTAACCGCTTGCTCGCTAGGCTATCAGTACAAAGACTGCAGTCCTGTATGCTTGTGCTTAACTTTACTACACCTTACGAGACCAAATCCTTACTTCCTTACTAATATTATAAATTTGAAAGTAACTCTGTCTGTCTGTCTGTTACTTTTTCACGGCTAAACCATGATGTAGGTACCACGCGGGCGGAGCCGCGCGCAAAAGCTAGTTATTTATATATATATATGTATATAATTTTATTTTTAAAAGACTACGCCCGCGCTAGTAATAATTCCTTTGTCGCGGGGGACTTTCCAAACATTCAAACAAAGGACACAAAGAACTCTCCATCCTAGAATAATCATTTGTGGATTCGAACCCACAACACTTTGGCGCAGTAGCGGCGGCAAGGCGACCACTTAAACCACTACGCCATCCGTGCAGTTTTATATAACATCGTGCAGTTTTATATAACACTAGATGGTCCCGCGGTTTCACCCGCGTTTATCCTTACTGCGCCGCCCTCGTGGGTCGTAGCGTGATGTTATATAGCCTATAGCCTTTCTCGATAAGTAGGCTATCCAAAACTAAAATATTTTTTTAAATCGTACCAGTAGTTCCTGATATTAGCGCGTTCAAGCAAACAAACAAACTCTTCAGCTTTATAATATTAGTATAGATAATGCTGTTTCACCCTACCTTTCTTTATTACTGCACCCCTCCCGTTGCTCATAACTTGATATTATATCCTAATCCGAACTCATGTTGTAAATGCGAATGTGAGTTTGTTTGTTTGTTATGCTTCTAGCCTAAACTACTCGACCGATCATCATGATATTTCGCACACACTGTTTTAGGAGAACAGAAAAGGAACGTTTCATCCAAAAAAAATTACTGTTACTAACCTAACCTAAATATATGCGAATTATGATCCTTCCACAAAAATCTCATGAACTCATGCTAAAAGGAATTTTCAAATGGGTTTAATAATTCCAAAGATAACATTCTCCATCCAAACTCACAAACGCCAAACTTTCCTCTAAAAAATATAAGGTCACTGCTCTTAGACCACACGACTGCTTACCATCAGGTGGAGTGTGGTCATTTTGACGAGCAAAATAAAAAAAAAATATAAGTGTGGATTGTTCATCTATCAAATTTTTAATATCCTTAGGTACAAAGCGCAATATAACTTACCCAACAACCGTACCTCGCTAGGAAAACCTTCAATGGATATAAACAATTAATCAGTTATCTACACTTTACCAGTTCTATTTAGGTTCAATGAAATATTAGGCGAGTCTATTGCTATCTGCTCAACACAGTTACAGACCGAGTGCTCTTGATAATCACCTGATAGTAAAACACAATAATGCTTATGTTAAACTAGTTTCTGGCCGGAACTTCGCTTGAGTTAATCTATGGACGTACATTTCGAGGGTAAAAAGGATTCTATGTGGTCAAGTAATCCGTTTAGCAGTTTACGCGTGGTTGAATGGCATTCATACAAATATCTTCACAAACTTTTACATTTATTATATTAGTAAGATATCAAGATGTTTCAATAATACAAAATACTTTTACACGTACTTATAGGATACTTACTTACGCCATCGGCTTTGCTCGCGTGATATATCATTATTATAATTTTTTTTAATTTTTTTTTAATAATAAACTTCTTTATTGGCACAAAAATACAAGTAGGTACATATTAGTAGAAAACAGTCTAGGTACAAAAATTCTTAATTATAATGTTCTGCTGGTACTTAAAATAGGATATATCCTGTGCTATAAATATAAACATACTAGATTTTACCCGCGGCTTCGATCGTGTTGGATCTTGTAAATAAATTCCTATCGCTCGAGAACAGGGCTTTATTTTTGTATGAAACGCAGCGTTCCTTTCATGTTGTTTTTTGTGCCCCTGACAAGGTGTAGGTATGCTTAATTTCATGATGATCGGTCGAGTAGTAACAAACAAACTCACATTCGAATTTATAATATTAGTAAGCATTATATACAGAAACAAAGTAGTCTTCTAGTAGTGTAAGATTTGTTAGCAAAATCATTTCGCTAGTTCCAGAGGTCACCGCCTAAGTGTTTTATGTGTGCATCTATGAATAATGTAATATTGATTATACTATTCGATTGCTTCACCTTCTATATTGAAATTTGTTTGCAGCTCCATAGAAGGTAGTTACATCAAACAACTCCCGCACTAGAAATAATTTATGTGTCGCAGGGGACTTTACGAACATCCAAACAATGGAAACAAAAACATCTAGACTCGGAACAACAATTTGTGAATCACACTGTACACAACACAAACACAACAAACTATCTCATATAAATGTAAATGATCAACTAATTTGGTAAATAAATAAATGTCATTTCAATTCAATTTCATTTCATTTCATACAAACTTTTGTCCCGTGTGGGAAGCGAAGCCGCAACACTCGACACAATGGCAGTGGCAAGGCGTAAATCTCTACGTCATTTTTGTAGTCAAATATCTATCTCTAACTAGCGGTCGCCTAGTGCTCGAAATTCGACCAAAGTTTGCCTGTAAGATATTGCTAATATATGTAATTATATACTGATATATGTAACCATAGTTACGCGCGTCGACTGCGTGTGCCAAATGCATGGTTGTGTGCGTGTAGTGTTTTTTCATTAAATTAATGTATTTCTAATGCATATTTTATATAATATTTTATATTAGGATTCGCCCCTCCTTCTCCATATAAACTTTAACTGTGCCTAATTTCATACTCCTCTGTCCGCGCAATTTTCGTAAAAATGGATACAAAGTTTTTGCTTCAGGTATTAATATATAGATAAGCTTACAATCAAAAGATAGTGAACTACAAACCCATCACCTACTAGACCAAAAAGACTGACATGTAGAGTTGAGTATAATATATCGTAACCAAGAAACTAAAGGATATATCTAGTAATTAAAACTATTACATTTACGGAACACATGACTGCGTACATAAAACATTACTGTTGCAGTAAAACAAACGACTTGACACCCCACATTAAAGACTCAGTTGACTTCCTTACACAGCGGCATACACTACCCAAACTAGTGCAAGATCTTGGATCACATAACTCGTGTGGGGCCATAGAGTAACCGTGGTCGCCATCGCCACAAAAATAAGAAACCTTATGTAATAGCCAGTTGTCGATCGTTCATTGCGTGTGCGACAAACGATCCGTCAATGCCAGCCACTGATTTTATTTACCGGGAAAAGTGCCGTTTGTATTAGGAGTATGGAATTGAGTTTTTTAAGGTAATAAATAATCAAAATTGAGGTACTGATATGACGTCATGTGCGAAAATTTGATTACAGAGGGATCGTCGAATGATTGAACATAATCAATATGGACGACGCCAGCGATATTGCTCGTGTATCATAAATAAATTTATGCTTCTGATTAAATTCATTGCGGGTTTCCAGAAAGTTTAACTTTACCTCGACTTCACAAGTGTCAGAACTAAGTGCTTTTCATAGTCACTAGAGCTAAGCTTAGCTACACAAGTGTTGCAGTAGTGGAAGAGCGGGTGGGATAAATTCCAATAAAAATAGCATAGGAGGAGAAGGAAAGTCGGCAAATAAGATCTAAATGCTATTTTATGAAATCAGGAACGTTCAGGAATAATTCCGGGTTAAGTAATAATAATAATAATAAATTTATTGTTTCAAAAATAGCCACAATACAATGACATAAATACAATAAAAACAATTTCTATATATTACTGTTTCATTGAACTCTGGTACCCAAGATAAGATTAAACTTGTGTTATGGGTACCAGCGCCCTCACAAAGAATTTCCCATTTTTGTTCAACGAACGTGGCAGACATGCAATTGGGAGTACTTGCTATAGCTGTGCGCGAGTACGCGCACGTACGTGTTTGTGTTCACATGTGTTGTGGGTGTGTGTGTCTGTGCATGCATGTGTGTGTGTGTGTGTGTGTGTGTGTGTGTGTGTGTGTGCGTGTGTGTATGTGTATGCGTGTGTGCGTATGTATGTGAGTGCGTCTATGTACATTAGATGGTGACCCTTTACCTACAAGATAGATAAGGTTAATAAATCTTCAGTTTCAGTGTAATTTTTGGTCAGAATAAAAGTATATCGTACGTCCAACGTTTCAGATATCCTTAATATTATTTCACTGTTACTTCACTTAATAATCTGCATTACGTTTAATATATAAACATTATATACGTATAATAGTCAGATCTTTTAAAACATAATACAGCATCCGAAATGTCAAACATATTGCTAAGAAATTAAAAAGGTAAGCGTGACCACTTATTCTTTTTAATTTCTTATATATAAAAACGTAGCAAATAACGTTAATATGCATTTAAATTATTATTATAATTTATGTTCATACACAACACATCCCACGGCACTGCTGAATAATAAATGTTAAGTATCGTCGAAATGTAATCCTGCCGATATTTAAAATTTAAAGTACCAGTGCTATGATATGTTTTTAAGTATTACACCGGAATAACAGTTTGTATTGTAGTAGCCGCAGGTCGACTCAAATTTCCAACAGAAAGGAATTATAACTTACAGTGCACGTAGGAATATGTAAAACACGATAGAAGAAGCCGGCGTAAACTGTACAATCTACATACGCAAGTTACATATGCAAGCCTTATCTTGCGCATGTGTTAATGAACTCCTCGTGAAAATCAGCTGCTATTCCTATTGTTCTACCAAGTAAGATAAGAATAGTAACATGCTTGCTTCAATAAACTTGCCTATTGTAATTAATAGGCCTTCAGTCATATGAATAACTTGCATGTATACGCTTCGGTCGTTTACACGATGCGTACAACTCGCTTACACATGTTACTTACATCACCGTTATGTACAAGAGCCTTTACGTAAATAGTATTGAACTCTAAAACTTGTCGCTAATTGCGAGGCCCTAACTTTGTAATATGAATGCGGGCACTAAGTTCAACTATCACGATTCCGAACCATTAAACACTACGGAATACTGCTCCAAGTTATACGTACGTGTAAAATTATTCTACGACATTATAGGTGTTTAAACGCACACCGAAGTCAATTATTCACAGTACATTAACCGTAATACATAGACGCTGTAAAAATTTTCAATACGTTGCCCGCGATGTAATCATATTTTTTGTATCGTCATCTTCGAGTTCATCAATTTTATGAAGGCATATCAAAGTGCTTTGGGGGACCTAGCCGGCACTTACTTTAAGATATTAACGGTGGATATTTTATGGACGTATTTACAAGTTTTTAAAGTTTATGCGTCAAACATACAGGCCTTTACTGTTATTAGTTGTTATTTATGCCTACCATAAACCATGAAGAATTATGGCTTTTCACGTTATGCTCAGTACCTACGTGCCTAAACATTAGTACAAATAATTCTAGTCAAATATCCTGTTATTAATTTTTCTACCAGCAATTATTATTTAACAAAGACAAGATATATGTAGATATAAGTATGCTTTTTTAGATCTGGTAAGTTATTACATTTATTAGATTTAAAAATCTTACATCTTAAAGTCTTTTATAACAGCTTTTTCTAGCCAAATTCAGCAAAATACACGTATATATTGTTCCAATTGCTTTTCTTTCACTCAGAATTTAGACAAATAATTTTAGGTAAACTAAAGTGACCTTTGTGAACTTTCATAGGTACCTTTACTTACATGCAAAATCTATGTTTAAGCGGCGGTAGCCCAATAGATAAAGAATTGAACTTGCGGTCGTGGTTTTTAATCACATCTTTTGCGTAGTGCAAAGGACCTGATTAAAAAACCACGATGTCACGACGTGATCCAACTTCTAACACAAGCATTCTAGTAAAGCTGGAAGGGTTAACAAAAATACTAGTAATTTGTACAAATTACTAGTAAAACCTTTATGTGAAATGGTATTTTAGACGTTGTATTTTATGTTACCCTGCAACTGTTTTGTTATATTAACAAAAACAAAACCCACACCATCCACTATAATCTCTATTAACCAATACTAAAATATATTCTTATATTACGTACACAATATTCTGAAACAACCCACACATTCAAAACACCATAATGCACAAATAATGAACGGCTATTAGTTGGCGACAAACTTCCGTCACTAACATATTTCACCAGCATACATATTTCTTTGAACAGCAGCTATATATACCCATACAATTCTCTCAACCCCTACATACACAAATCTAATCTATACAAAAATATATAATGACGTCATCCATCGGGCCTTTCCAAATCATTTGGTGGATCGAATTAAGGAAGAGGAAAAGTTCCATTGAAATATGACACCTGTTAGTTGGGCTTGCTTGAATCAAAGGGCGATGATAAAGACAGGGTATTCAATAAAGGGGAACGGTCCCTTTCTTACAAATACCCTCTATATATATGAGTATGTTTTCGTGTTCCGGGATTTCGGCATTATCTCGGTATTCGGACGTCGGTAATATATGCCTACCTGTGTTTATACACACACCGTTTATTATTTCATATGACAGGAAATAAGTGTTTTCGGGGCTTGTGGTTATACATTATTTACAAGGTATTCACGGAAAGTTGCAAAAACAAAGTTGATACAGAATCCGGGTAAACAAACAATTTGGAAGTTTAGTATAAACATGTTAATACAATATAAATAATCAAGGTATTTGTACCGTGACCACCATACTTGAGTTGCTTAGCGACAGTGCTAATCATTTCATGTAAGACCAAAAAGTATCGCTTGTCTTACTAAAATGCTAGATTGCCAGAATACATAACACTTTATTGTTTAGAAGGATTTCAAATCGGCTTGCTTGCTACGACATGCAAGTGAAATTAAAGAATATAATTAGAGTGCAATATGGACTTCACTTCATACAGTATTAAAATACGCAATCACAGCAGACTCGCACTTTGCTTTGTAGAAAATATATGTCACATATCTCTTCCTATTACTTCGGAGATAGAGGTCTATGTAATTGTATGTATATGTCGGAACGGCAATACTGTTAGTTGGGACACTAACGCCATTTAGTGACACAGAAAGGCATTAAGACTCAACGCCAGCGCCATCTAGCGGCGCTAGACGAAGTCTACGAGGCGGCGCGAGG
Organism: Catocala sponsa; assembly: GCA_963564715.1. Taxonomy (NCBI): domain Eukaryota; kingdom Metazoa; phylum Arthropoda; class Insecta; order Lepidoptera; family Erebidae; genus Catocala; species Catocala sponsa. The sequence continues at coordinate 15,774,417 of OY751333.1, forward strand.
AGCGGACAAAGCTCAGTCTTCGTGTTACCGTCGACCAGTGCACACCACGTAGGAACTGTCTCGCGTTTCATATTGATAATAAGTGCTCTTAGGGTGAAGTAGTTGTTAGTTGAATTCGAATACAAGTTATCTGACTACCTACGTGTTTTCTATTGATTGAAACCAATATTTCCCACTGCACGCCCACGTGCTTTGATCCTATAAAATGGCTGATAAGGCCGGGATAAAGGCTGCCACTCCGACATATAGTATATGTATTATTGAAAAGACATATCGGGCTTGCCTTTTTCGAAACTAGACATGTTTAGTCATCAGATTGCAGTACTATTATTGAAATCTAATCTAAATTACTTGTACATAAGCTACCAAATAAATGGTAGTTATTAATTTTCGTGAATATTATTGGCATCGGTACATTGTAATTCTAAAAATGGTAGTACAACATACTTACATGCCAGTTTCCTGGGGCGGATAGCGGATAAAACTACTAGTAATACTCTTTTAAAAGAATAAAACTACATAGCTATATAACTCCCGTGGAAAATGGTTGGTTGCGCTTATGCAGTCAATCGTGAGTTCGTATGTTCGATGCCTGGTCGGATACAACGTTTATATTAATTGTTCTATACGATGTATCACAGTAGCACCACGAAGTCTGGAAATGTCCCAGTAGCGGACAAATAAGGTCACCTCTATTATGTGGGATAAAACTTCCAATATTAATAGCTATGACGAACTATGGGTACACCTATTATATTATTATCTTAGAATGCTATTGCAATAATAAGACTATAATAATAATTGCGAGTAAGTACATGTATTATTGCATAATTAGTATTCTGTAATAATAATAGTTCAAACTGCTTATTATAATAATGCATAGCTGTGCATTAATACATTACGCTTATACAAATCTGTTTGCTGCTTCGGTTTATCATATACAAGTAAAAATAAAAACATAATGCATTCGGTTTTCATGTATACTTTGTAAACAGAGGCCATATTATTTTGGTACGCTACAAAAAACGTGAAATCTTACTAATAATAATCGAGAAAATGTATCTGAAACCAGAGATCAAACTCATTCCATTAGCGTTTCAGTTATTTATTTTATATCCTCACTTTAATATTATAAATTCAAAAGTAACTCTGTCTGTCTATCTGTCTGTCTGTTACGTTTTCACGGCTAAACCACTCAACCGATTTAGATGAAATTTGGTACAGATATAGTTTAAAACCTGGGGAAGGACATAGGCTACTTTTTATTGATGTAGGTACCACGCGGGCGGAGCTGCGCGCAAAAGCTAGTCTATACAATTAAATAAAATGGAAGTGTCTGTTTGTAATGTCAAAATAACAGCTTTTTATCTAATGCATATGAAAGTATATAAGGTACCTATACGAATACATCTATTTTAAAAAATGTTGTCTGTCTGTCTGTCTGTTTGTTCCGGCTAATCTCCGAAACGGCTGAACCGATTTTGACGGGACTTTCACTGGCAGATAGCTAATGTTATAAAGAGTAACTTAGGCTACTTTGATTTTAGAAAAAAACAGGGTACCGCGGAGACAAACACTTTTTAGTTAAAATCTACGCGGACGAAATCACAAGTAACAGCTAGTATACTATAAATGCGAATGTGGGTTTGTTTGGTTACGCTTTCACGTCTTAACTACTCGACCGATCATCATGAAATTTTGCATACACATTGTCAGAGGAACAGAAAATGATATAGTGTACCTTTCATCCAAAAAAAGTGCTATTACTAACCTACATTTACGCGAGCGAAGCCGTGGGAAAATCTAGTATTTAATATATCGATATTTAGAGTCATAACTAACTATAAACGAAGTACATAAATCATATAAATACGGAAAGGACACGTCACATTTTAAAATTCCCTGGAATATTTGCAAAATGTTGGCGAGTACGATTTTTACAATCGGGGCTCTACATCACTCCAGCAGTCTGGACGGGATAGTATTTCCAACTTTCTACATTTAATTTATTCTTCGTCAGTTCTGGTTTGCATTTGCTTCGGTGACTTAAACTGAAAACTTAAAACTAACAAGAAAAGTAAGAAGTCGATTCGTTTGAACAATTATTCCGCTCAGTTCTTAAAGTCGAATAAGAAAATTGCTGGAACTCCAGACATAAAGGCCGTCTATTATAATTAACTTACTTACATAATTAATACACTTTGTAATTGGAATGGATAATATAGGCTAAGGATTAGAAGTCGGTATACCTTATAGAAGTAGCTAGGATAGTTCTGACGATAAGATACGAAGGTTACGGAGCTCTATAATTCTAGCGTTTACCGACTATTTCTTTTTTATGTACTTAATGGGCAATAAATAGCTTATGTCCAGCAGTGGACGTCTTTCGGCTATGATGATGATGATGAATGGGCAATAGGACTGAATGACTTTCAACAGTAAAATCTATAAACCTTAGCTTGCTCTTATGAACCTTATAAGCTTTTATACGTACTCTGTATATCTACCTGTTTGCCATCGCGGCAATCTTGATTAAATTAATTATTAAATAGTATCCCCATCTCGACTTCGCCTAAGTTGAACATAATGTATAAGCTTATAATGAACTGGAATAATGTACCTTTTTAATAGTGAAAGAATTTTCATATAGGTTATTCCCTAAATTTTTCTTTATTGCCCTCGGCATACTTACAAAATTAGCTCTCTCTCTTTTTCTTTCTTTATCTTAATAATATTGTGTCGACCGTATTTCAATTCCGAATTGAAATGCGGTCGACATTCATTCATATTGACACAATGAATGTTTTCAACGAATCATTAGCGTCGAGTCGTAAACGCTAGTAAACATCCCAAAATACACGAGCCCCGGTCCAATATTAAAGACGTACTGTACTCCAAGCGTCGTAAAACGTCTTTGGTCGGACGCTACAATTTATGTCTCATCCCCAAATTTTATATGGAAACTTTCGATAAAGGGTGACGTTCTGGAAATCATAAATTTCGTTTAGGTTTTCCACATTTTACCCTCTCAACTGAAGCGGGCTGACCAACGTTAACAATATGGCGAATCTGTAATGCAAAATATAAAAAATGGCCTCGAGATTACACGCGCTTAAAATAGTAAAACCGGACTTTATTTTATGATATACGCACGTTTTTATAAAGCACTTAGTATCTAAAATCAACAGGCTTGTTGAAGTACGAGACAAGAGGCTGTTTTATCGAGCGTGCAGTAAATCAACGCTCGACACAACAGAGAAAATGTTACGGTTCGTTGCAATAAATTCATTGGAGCGCACCACGTGGGGATTAAACTGTAACAGGCTCTTATTCATGACATTATATGGTTATTAAGTCATTCTCTCGGCGCCTCAATAAACGCAATCAGTAATTGCACTGCGTGCCATAAGCCTGTTTAACGTTTCCTTAAGCTTGTTGGGTGGCCCTTAAAGCATATTAATCTAGTTGACCCTGCCTAAGCCTGCTTGATACAATTACGTCTTTGCCCTTTAAGCTGCTTTAATGCCTCCCACAAGACGGTAAAGGGAGTTTTGAAAGTAACGTCGACCGTTTACTCTGGAGATTGCTTCCGGACTTCATATTATTTAATAATGAAGAGCAGCATTTTGTTGCTTTTTGAATTGGGCCTTTATACATTAGGATGTTCCAACTGAAATGTGCAGATAATATACTCTTTTACTATCAGCATATACTAAGAAAAAATATTAAATTAAAATGGGTACCTAATGTGTTGGAGTTATAGTTAAAAATAATGAAGAAGCTAATGATGGAAATTATAAAAAATTTGATACTGAATGATATTTTTATCTTAACTTTCTATGTTACATAAATGTATCATTTTATTCTCTTTTTCCCTTTTTTTATAGTAGCTACTCTTTAAATGTGCACTATTTATACTCAACCGTAATCAAATCAAGGCTTCCGAAATAACATTTTTAACTATCTTTAATGTTATTCACATTTGTAATTTGTTATCTGTAGTTGCATATTGAATAAATAAATAGTATATCCAAAGCTTATAATACTCTTTGTCGTTGCTCTATAATGACAACAATGTGTATTTTAAGCTTTTAATATTATACACAATTTTTAAAATGTCACCTTAAATATTGTATGTAACAAGCTCAGCTGCGCGCTTCAATACGACTGTAATATATCACAAAATAATGACAAACGCCTTCTCCTATAAAAGCAGACATAAAGTGCACTCACCTAGTTCCATATAATGCACAAGGCACCTACATGAAGATGCCGTCTATGAAAATTGATTTTACAATATATGGGCCAAGTAAACTTATGAGATATTGAGCTCAGTTTGATAATAAACATTATTTGAATACCTATTAAAGAATAAAGTCTTCCGATAGAGTGTTCAATTCCTGTTACGTAAGTGGTAGAATACTATCATGATAGAGTAATGGCGAGAGCAAATAGCAATTTAAACAAATCTTTTTGTTCAAACAGTGTCAAAATTGGTTGTAAAACAAGGCAGTAATTAATATTTTAAATTTGAAAATAAGAAAAAGTTGGGTCGTAGTAAGGATGTGTCGCTATCGCCCTCACACAGCTGTAGTTAAATAGCGGCTACGTCACAGTTTGTATAGTGCATAATTTTGCCGAAAATTACTACCTAATTTGGAGCATCTTAGTTATTTTTGAATAGATTTCGAAAACTATTTGTGTTTTAGAGTTTGGGTAATGACTTAAATATAAAGAAAATGAAAGTCAACGATTTATTTAACAGATAAACAATCAAACACAAAAGCTATATAAACGTTGAATCCATTCAAAACTAATTTGAAAAGTTTCAATACTAGAGCGTTTTTAAAAAGGCTTCGCAGTCAAGGTTGCTTTCACCACAAGTCAATCAACGTTAGCTTTTTCGTTGGAATCCCGAGGCCATCCGTCAAAAGCTTACAATTTGTCTCCAGAACTTTGCACGTCTCTCTGACACCATCCCCCAGCTATCTACTTTAGGCTGAACGAGTTTTTATTTCATCCGATATCGTGATAAAGTGATTACATTATTTTCTAATTTGTTATTCTTGATGATTCTATAGTTTATATTTATCTTTAAGTTATTGACTTCCATCTTTGTAAGTGCATACTTAACGTGCATGTTGATAGATATAACATAACACACACACAACAAGAGTTTTTAAATATAGCATCTGCCAAGCGACTTTTTCTCGTTTTTCGATAATTGGTCTCACACCTATATCCCCGTAGGCAAATCAAAGGTTAATGCCTGTTTTATGCACGTATGAGAATGTCAATCAGTCTGAATACGACTATTTGTAAAATTTAATATCCTAACTTATATTATGAATGTGAATGTGAGTTTGTTTGTTACGTTTTCACGCCTTATATACTCGACCGATAGTCATTAAATTTCGCATACACGTTGTCAAGGAAACAGAAAAGGACATAAGGTACATTTCATACAGATAAAAGTATTGTTTCCGAGCGAGTAATACCGCGTGCAAAATCTAGTATATAATGAATAATTGAATAGAAAGATTGCCCAATCAACCTATAATAAACTAATATATATAATTCACTTCTACTAATAGCAGTTATTATGTACTTACTGCAGATAATACAGTTTAATTAGCAGTTGAATTAGGCTTCGTGATAATACAATTTAGATAATTGTATGCACATAAATTTGTAGATATAGTTGTATTGGTAATAATTTTAAAAGATAATAAGTAATATTATTTGTTTGTAAAGGTTTTATAGAACCAAAGTAACCGACAATACATCAAACCTAAAGGGAGGTAGGCAGTAGTGTTTTTTCAACGACTAGGTTTATGTCATCTAAAATAGAAAACGATTTATTTATCAGAGTATTAATGTTTATGCAATTAACGAGGTTTCAGAACAACCAACAATAAAGTAATATGAGCCCTGCATTAAATCACTGCTGTGCACGGGGCGTTGCCGTGTAAGAAGGTTCAGACCAATAGCACAGCATAATTAATATAATTAAAAACATATTAGAAACCTGTTTGCGCTATGCTGCCTCTTTTCAAACATGACTGAATGTAGGAGTCAAGGAAAAGCACTTTAATACTAAATAAGTCTGTGTTGTAATCCTATTGTGAGTGGGCTTTCTACAAAGCTAAAAAGTACAAAGCGTACCGTTTATATTTAATTATGACGCTTGCGCTAAAAGCGTAATTACATCCTCTCTCTTCTTGGTTGCAATACCAAGATTCTAAACATCTATAAGTTACGATAATAATGTATCTATGTCGCCTGTTTGTGTACTGTCCGATGGCTGGGGCATGGGCCTCTACTAGATTTAGAAGGGTTGGGCCATAATCCACAATGCTGGCCCACTGCGGGTTGGCAGACTTTACATATCTTCGAGAACATTATGTAACTCTCAGACATGCAGGATACCTCGCGATGTTTTCCTTCACCGTTAAAGCAAGCGATAATTAACTATTTAATACGCACATACTTTGAAAACATCCTACTCTCAAGTAAACAAATAGTATTAAGTCTTTATAATGTTTGCTATTTGATGCCTCTGTTTATATATTTTTATCGTTATTTCCTGTTCAAATCTAGTTCCTAAAAATAATAACATTTATGGAAAGTGACACTATATAAACTAGAAACCATTATAAATGAACGATATAAATAAAGAGGTTTAAATGTCACACACTAAAAAATAAAAGCTGCGCCCGTCGACAAAGTTTATTTACCGCTATTTTTATTTAGACCACTTTACGTGCAACAATTTATTATTTTATTGTAGTACGAAAACAAAGAGTATTAACAACTTATTGTAAAAATAACTTATGAGACTATTTACCAATTACAATTTTTTCGCTTTTAAATATATAGAAAACTTATTTGTTTAAAATTAAATTACAATTAATATAAAAAGAACATCCTAATAACATTATAAATATGCGATAAGTTATTGGACCTACTCAAACCAATAATTCGAAATTGTATATAGTCTGTATGCTTACTTCTATTTATTGCATACATACATAGATTCACGCCTGTTTCCAGAGGGGTAAGCAGAGACTACGGATTTCCATTTGCTATGATCCTGACACACTTCTCTGGCTTCCTTCACTTTCATCACATTCCTCATACACGCTCGGCAGTTTAAGGTGCTTTTAACCTGGCCTTAGGCCTCCCCCAAGGTTTTCCACACAGACCGGTCTTGGGCTACCCGCATCCAACCGTTACGCTTGCCTTACTCAAATAATACGATCAGCGTTTTCTTTATACGGCATTTTCACGTATCGCAGAAAAACGCCTGAACAAGTGTAATTTGTAGCAATTCTATTCAGAATATAACCCAATAAATCAAGCAACGGTAATGACATATTGGCGCATTCCTCAGTGAGCAATAAACAAAATGATAATAAACTTGGCTGTCGACATTGCAATAAATTTCACTATTTGCTGGTAACAAAACAGAGAGGCAACATGAAATATTACTCAATAAGGCGATATACAGACGACTGGGGAAATAGCTTAAAATAGCTTATGTAGAGGCGTGTTCATATTGCAACACTTGAGTGCTATTATGAGCACTATAGGGACACACGTTATAAAAACGTGTTATTGACTGCGCAGATGACGTAGTAGTTTGAGTGTTCGCCTTGCCTCTGCCACGAGTGTTGTGCGTTCGAATCCCACACGGGACAAAAAATTGTGTGATATACAAATGGTTGATCTGTATTTGGGTTTTCTTTGTGTCTGGTGTTTGAATGCTTGTAAAGTCCTTCGCGAAACAGGATTTATTCCCAATGCGGGGATTTATATTTCAAAAAATTAAAATGACATTTAAATTAAGACCCTAATGCCGGTCATAAATGACCACGAACGATACATTTTCTAGTATCTGCTATATGGCATTCAATATGTTATGTGACATATCTGTCATAATAAACGTAGTTCTTCGTATTTTATATGTCTCAATGGCGCAGCGTTGATGTATGTGTCAGTTGTGCATTATATCACGGGTTTGAATCCCGGATCCGGTTGTGTTATTGGGTTCTGTAATGAAATTCTAAGTAACAGTACGGAGTCTGACACTGTGTCCCGTAAACGACAAAAGCTCGCTTCTACTACGTGGGAGCGTAGGGTAAATTTAGTGGACGTAGGGTGTTATAGAACTAAATTACTGCCTACCTACTATTAAATGTATATTTTATATTTGAGCATAAAAACTAAAAATAAACTATACTAGGTACTCCGCGTTTCACCCACGTATATGATTACTACATCACTGCTGTTACCTACTCATAGCGTGATGTTAATTGGGCTATCAAATGCGAAAATAATCTTCAAACTCTTTATACATATATATAGTGTGAGTTTTTTATAACGTAGCCTACCAAACTGAAATAGGTTCATCACTGAAGAAAATGGTTCTTAATCGAGATTCGGTCGAAAAAGGGGCTAAAATCCTGTGGGCGTAGTTTATTCTTGTTTGATAAATAATCATTTTCGTAAAATTTTTGGATTATCTTTATTTTGTAGGGATGAAACTTTAGTTTTTTTCTTATTATTTCATTTAATGTGTTTCTGGCAATCCCCAAAGCCGACGAGCGCTTACAAAACTTACGCTGAGCCGTAATGAGCGAAAAATTACTAGTTAAATATGCTTCGATAGCAAAAGCGCGGTGCGTCCCCGATCAACGTTCCATTGCGACTAAAAAAAAACACAGTGCTGGCGCTTCTAACACCTCTCCCCGCGCGCCTGTAGCTGTTCTCGTTCAGAAATAAAGTCTATTCAATATATATATATATATATATATATATATATATATATAATATTTATATATATATATATAATATTTATATATACATATATTGTATTACCCGTGCGAAGCCGGGGCCGATCGCTAGTATATATATATAATTAGGTCAGCCCTATAGAGGCTACAAACACGCCTGCATTCTTCCGCTTGCCCAACAACTGAAACACACGTTTACAATTCACGTGAAATTTTAAGAGATTGTTTGGTTTGCTGTTAATTACTTCTCGTAAAATGTACGTGTTGCGTGAAAGTTTGAAGTTATAGGTATACTATTTGGATTAATAATTTCACTTGAGAAGAGACATTGATGTAGACTCACCTTTATTTAAAAACAATAGCATTCTGGTACATTTCCTAACTCATATTATAAACGCGAATGTGAGTTAATTTGTTTCTTACGCTTTCACGCCTTAACAACCCGAGCGATCATCATGAAATTACACGTTGTCCCCTGACAACGTGTCATTTCCCTACAGAAAAAGAGATAAGGTACCTTTCATCCAGTGAAAATACTATTCTGAGCAAGCGAACTAACAGATAAAGACAAGCTGGGCTCGTTACGTCATTTAAAACCACTATTTTAAAATGTTACGGCACATATACATCTGCAACCTTACAGTAATAAGGATATTATATATATATATATATGTATATATATATAGGCAGACTAAGTAGATTCTTTAGAAAGAATATTTTTAGGTAATTTTAATTACCTAAAAATATTCTTCTATAAAATATCTCTTTTAAATTAATTTTCATAACGATTACATGACCAAGAAGACGGGATAAAACTTCGCCCGTCAAAAGCCTTTTACTTTAAAAGATTAAAAAGAGCACATCCGATTAATATTATAATATTTAAGTCAAAAGCTAAAAGCATTGAAATACTCAGAAATTACCAGTTAAACTAGAACGGACGTCCACTAAAACAAAGGGGAAATAATACATTTAGAACTTGCAACACTCAATTATTACCTATGGATATATGTGACTACTTAAATGTATAACGATACCTCAGAGCGTCGTGTTTGCACTACTACAAGTTCTGGCAACCCTTAAGTGTAGGAACTGCTGAGAGTTTCAGATTTAGGGTTAAATCACATCGGGCCGTTGGATCTATGAGTTAATCCATAGTGACAACATGGGACGGATCCTTTATCAAGATAACAGCTGAGGAAAGCCTCAAACCATATGACTGGCCGAAAACTTATGTGGAATTAAGGTTTGGGAGCTGTAATGTACCGTTTTAACTAACACGTAAGGTTTAGGTATATTGGGAAGCTTAAATTTCAGTCTATTGTCGAGCAAGCGAAATGACTAACCTCCTCATTGCTCTTGGACAAGCGTGTGTGTTTCTTAACAAATTTAGAAAGAATGCTCATTGCAGTATTATGACTATTATATCCCAAGACTCATAAGAACCAGAGCTTATTACAGTAAGTACAATTATTATTGTTGGTGAAAGTACAATTAATACACATACCCCTAAATAGCAAGAGGTAATCCTCAAGGTGCAGTGATACGCCATTGAGGAAACAGGAAGTTATAGGAAACGTGTACAATAGGGGAAATATAGGCAACTAATACATAATAAATTACTACTGCGGACTATTATTTCTTTCTAAACGTAAATTTTAAGAATTACACACAGGAACACAAAACGTACGTATTTATATATTATATTGTCTCGGTCGTTCTAATTTGTGCGATTAGTTAAGGATCTTGTATGAGGGTTTTGATTAAACATTATATAATGCTTATCAAGAATTTTCACAAACTTATTTTTCTGCTTTAATATAAACGAAAATGCTGTATTTTAGATATAAATATATCTAGAGTCACACATATCGAGGAAGGAGATAGAAGATTAGGTATTACAATAAAATTGCGCCAGTTATGGTTTTACATCTCACATAATAGAGGGTTAGCCTATTGAGCCTACTTCCGTTTACCGGGCATGCACTCCGTACTGGAAAATGTATTCTATATTTTGGACAAAAAATCTAATTTGAAACGACCCGAAAAACAAACTCGAGATCTCATGTACAGCAATCGCATTCACGATCTTTGTACGACCGAGACAGAATTTAAAAAGTTATAGGTAAAGAAAAAAGGAAGGAAGAAGAAAAATAAAGTATACTCTATGTTACCTTAGGATTCAAACTACCTTCATACCAAATTTCATGAGAAACGGATGAGTAGTTATGAAACTATACAACAAATAGCGAACAAGCATGTCTCAGGCTTTACTTTTTTCAAGTAAGTAGTGTTGATATTAAACATAACCGGACTGACATTATAATCCTACTTAATATTATTAATGCGAATGTGAGTTTGTTTGTGACGCTCGTACGCCTCTTAACTACTCGATCGAACATAATGGAGTTTCGCATAAACGTTGCCCTAAATACAGAAAAGGATACATTTCATCCAGAAAAGAACTATTCCCGAGGGATAGCTTATAATATAATAATAGTATTACATAAAAGGCTTAAATCAAAGAGACGAAAAAGACTACACGATACAGCCCCATTCACATACCATTATATAAATATATATACCTAAATTAGATAGAACTAATCTGTACGTTACGATTTAACCAGAGGTTAGCATTGGAACAAAGTTGGACGTGCAAAATCTAGATGGTGCGCACGAACTTGCTGGAGTTCACGTTTAATTTTAGAACTGCCTCTGGATGCTCTATATGATACTGCAAGTTTAGCTAAATTTAACTGTGTCAAGATAATAAGTGATGGAACTTTAACCTCAATAGGTTATATCGCTTATCTATTAGTTATTTGCAATTGTCTTTATTTGTCAGAACTTATACACACCCTTTTTTAAATCATTTGTGTTCTTGGTAACTCTTGAGTTCAGCTGGAAAGCTTATGCTAGGAGTGGGTTCACATCGGGAGTGCAGTGGATCAGATACGAACCGGCGACTTCTCGATCGTTGTTCAGCTACACATTATTAATAGTTTATTAATAGTTAAGAACGACATTTTAAATTGTACCTTTTCAAATGTATAAAAAGACATTAATATTAAGTTATAAACATTCAAGGATACGTAATTTTACGGATATATCTAAAAGCACCCGCAGCAAAATTGCACTCGCGGTGTACGTACAAGATGACATTTAAATTTAATTCATATAAACCAACATAAAAGACAAAAAACCGTATACTTAATGGATTAGACGCACTAACGTGACACTGATCGATTCGTTGCTTTAAAAATAATTTTGAGATGCATTACTCTACAGCTCTGGGACCACCTCTAGATTAAAGATATTGTAATTAATGCAAACTATATTTTGTAAGGCATTTCTTTTTTATTAAAACGCATTTTTATTAATCCTTCAAACTGATGGGTGGGATTAGTCAAAGTCAAAGTCAAAGTCAAAAATCATTTATTCATTTAGGTCACAAAGTAACACTTATGAACGTCAAAGTATATAGGTTAGTGAGTTTACTAAGTTACTGAAGCTACATTTAGGTTAGTTGCTAGGTTCAGGCAAAGGGTAGAGCCTATGAGAAGAAACCTGCAAGAAACTCACGGCCACTCTTTTAAATCGCCAGTTAAATATAATTTCAGTATTTTACAACTCAGATTAACAAGGTGTTACAGCCATTATGCCATATACTACTGACTATAAAAAACTAAAGATAATAACAATAATAACTTAATAATATTATAGAGAGGAAATAATTTGAGCTAAGATATATTATTTAATATAAATCTAAAATAGACAGTAAGATGGCATGATGGCGCATACACTTACACTTTGTGACTATGCAAAGGCTTAAATTGACTTATAAGTAATACAGATCTTTGAATCCTGTATGCAACAAGCAACTAGCTCCATGAGTTTTTGTCATTTAAGTAGTCGTTGACTGAATAATAACCCTTCCGAATAAGTTGTTTTTTAACGGCGTTTTTAAATTTAAACAATGGTAAATTAATTATAGTAATAGGTAATTTATTAAAAAAACGTATACCGAGTCCCGCAAATGTATTGTGAACTTTATGTAAACGATGATATGGGCCTACTAACTTATGCTGATTTCTAGTGTTTACGTTATGGATATCACTATTCTTATTATATAAGTAAATGTTATGTTTAATAAACATAATGTTAGCAAATATATATTAGAACTAATTACCAATTCGATGGCAAGTATAGATAGCCTTATTCGTCAGGTTACCACCTATTGAGAATTGAGACTGCTCCGTTACATAAGTTTGCACTATAGTTGCGACCAAATGTGTGATCCCGATTTGAATGCCCAGATCAGACAAGTGTTATTAGGTTTATCTACTCGGCAATTTAGGTTATATTACATTTGACATTGCTATGTGACGTTCTCGCTAGGAGTAAATCGGATTGATGGCAATACTTTTAGCCTGAAAAGAAAAGATTGCACGGCTGCCGTAGCTGACAAGCGCTTTCCTGGCCACTGCCGCAGCGTCGAGTGTTGTGTATTCCTATCCTACACAGGACAATTAATTGTGTGATCCACATATAATTGATTTGGTTCAGAGTTTTTTTTGTGTCCTTTCATAATATGTTTGTAAAGTCTATCGCGACAAAGGGCTTAATACCTAATGAGTGAGATGACTTTATAATAAAAAAGGAAGGAATATGAGCCTTCCTGCTTGCTCTCATTATGAGAGTCGTGACCTCACAAATTGGCAGTAGGCTCCCTCTATTAATATATAATACTCTGCTTACGCTTTTAAGGATGTACAGGCGTAACTATGTTTATATGTATGTTTAAGAATATCACAGATTTTAGAGTAACTGACAGAAAACGAATAGTGCACCTATAAAAAGCATTATCTAGTTAATAAGTGTTTTAAATATAAAGAATACTTAACTCAAATTAATTATCTGTTTTGTACTTTCAAGTATACATACTACATACTACTACTACATATATAACTTATACCTTAGTATGGCCTCGATGGCGTAGTGGTTAGTGTAACCGACTGCCATGCGTGAGGTCGCGGATTCGATTCTCGCCCAAGTCAAAAATTTGTGTGCATGAACATGGATGTTTGTCTTGGTCTGGGTGTCTCTATGTATAATATGTATGTATTTACAAAAAAAAAGAAGTATATCTGTATGTTTATCCATTGTCTAGTACCCATAATAGAAGCTCTGCTTAGTTTGGTGTTATGTGTATGTGACAGAATATTATTATTATTATATTATTTAAATAATAATAATTAATCAAATGTCAAAGGGAAGTAACGCCTTCTGCCATCCAAAATATTTGACACAAATCTCATTTAAAGCGTCTAAAAATAGATTGATACCTAATATTTACTACGGCGACTTTTATTAAATGTGTGTCCAAAATGTAATAATACTTGTATTTTTTATATTATTCATAATATTATATGTCACACAAAATGTGATAGGGCTTTCCTTTTATGAAGTTCTCAGAAGCAACAAGGCGTCTGTGTGCTTCCTATTACATGACTTGACATGTGCCATTACAGGGATGAGTCTATATACGTGAAAATAGCTTTTTATTTAACTTAATAAGATAAAATAATATCAGCCCTGTATTAAACTTTCCCACTGCTGGGTATGAGCCTCTTCCCAACGTAAAAATGGCCCAACCCTGCTTAGTCCACCACGCTAGCCCAGTGCAGGTTGGTAGACTCTGGTGTCTATTGTGATATTATTAATAAGATAATATAATATTAGCCAATGGGTTTTAAACGCGATAAATTATTTAAGGTAATGAATACCTATTAACGTAAGCACTCAATTATAGAGATTTTCGAATTTTAAAAGCACGTGCCTAGACTTCAAGCCTGTAGCGTTCGAAAGACGGTTAACGAATTAAAATAACCCAAGAATAACACTAATAAAGCTCAAATTATATTCAATTGAACGCCTACACCTCAACAAACCGTTCTGTAATCCAATTTCTGTCAATAAAATTATAATTTCGGCGCCACCATTGTCAACGCTGCCTTACAATTAGCGAGTTATTGAACAATATCCTGGCTATTACATTCAAAAGTGTGTATGCACGGAGCTAACACATTATTGCCGTTCCTATTCCCTACACACTCGTTCACAGCCAGTTTTCTAACAATTACCACCATTATGTATATCAAGAATTGAGATACGGAATTAAACTGTCCCTGGCCGGTTATAATTTCTTGTTATGTAATTATTATTACGCAATTTAAAATTTATTAAGAATATTAAGGTATGAGATAAGATATAGAGCCCGAATCTGCTTTAGTAGCGTAGCGGTTGTGTGTATGTACACAGTGTACACACAAATACACACAACTAACGTCTGTGCTTGAGGTTAGCTAGGGTTACAAATCCGGGCCGAGTTGACGCAGATTGTTTTTTAACTCCATTCAGTACACCACCTAGTAGTCAATTAATTTGTGGAATAGCTTTTAAGGAAATGTAAAAGAATCATGATTTACTAAATAAATGATTACTTATGATTATAAAGATGCTGATTTCAAGTTTTGTAAATGTTTCTCGACTAAATATGAACAAACATATCTTATAATCCCTAAGCTATTCTCGATTTGGCCTGAATATATCACTGTAAGCTTGTATGAGTAATATTTACTAATAGTCTAGACCAATATATTACGATGGAAGGCCGGATTCTAAGTTTGGATAGACTAATTTGATAGCTATGTTATTTTATTAGTGATAGTTGGTATAAGAGTATAATTTACATTAAACCACAAAATTACAAGATTAGACAACGTGTCTTAGTAGCATTAGTAAGTATTTGACAGCATAATAGGTACGTTAAGTACGTTTACAATTCTTGAAATTAAATGAGTAATTACTAACAAAAGACCCGTTGTCTATCTAATCTTATCTTATGTGGGGCCAGTCAGTGCAGACCGGTGACACTTCGACCCAGTGGGATCTTTTTATAAATAATAAAAATCATTTATTACCAAAAGAACATACAATTTGTTGGTATCCAACGGCCCCACACTAGGCAAAGCCTGTCCTGTGGGTGCCTGTTTCGATTCACAATGCCCGGTTTTAATATAAGTAGCTCGGTCGACATTTCATACATTTTACACTTCTGGGTAACATTTCATATTATTTAAAAACAAAATATTACTGTGATCAAATGATTTACACATAGGACAAAAATGAAAAATAAAAATTTACAAGATGAATACAAAATAAAAGGACTGGGTATCTTATAATAAGTGTTTAAGAATTAGGTACTATATGATAATAAATACATTATATGCAGTGAATATATATGTGTATGTATATGTATGTAGGTAAATATATTTGTGGGTGTGTGTATTCGTATGTAAGTGTTTATATGTATAATAATATAAAAATAAAATAAAATAAAATATCAGCATAAATGAATCAAAAGTCTTTCAGTAGCATCATATGACAATGATAGTAGCCACCTCATGATTTTGAGCTTTGCTTCCGTAATCGAGCATCGTTTGATGTCACAGTAGTTTACTATTTTATTATATAAGTAGCGCTCTATAAAAGGACTGAAGCGCCTTGCGAATGACGTTTTGACTAAAGGTACATCAATTCGAAATACCCGTCGTTTCAGAAGTTTTGGATACGTAACGGACTTCATAACTATGGGATGTAGATTGACGCATGAAATTAATATAAATAGTTGGCGTACGTTAAGCAGCTTACAATCGTTGTAAAGATCTTTCGTGGCGTATCTAAAAGGCTTTTTGAGCATAGTTTTAAGAACAGATCTTTGTGCTATTTCTATCTGTATCATGAAAGATTTTCCAGCGCTTCCCCAGGAACTGATACAGTATGTTATTATTGACTGGCATAACGCAAAGTATATTATTTTCAAAATATTTACTGGAGTTGATGATCGAAGTAGTCTTATAATATTTGCCGTTTTACGAACTCGATTTGACAAGAAGGAAATATGTGCCCTAAAGTTAAGATTTTGGTCTATCATTATACCTAAATACTTAATAGTTTGAGCTTTATTTAAGTTTCGACAGTCACAGAATTCCCCTGTCAGACACTTATGCAGTTTAATACTGAGCGTGGCGTTTGGGGCTGAGGCAGCAGTCTTATGGAAACAGATATAATGTGTTTTGTCGGCATTCAGAGTCAACAAGTTATTCTGAAGCCAGTTCACTATTTGCTTCATCCCTAGTTCAGCGTTGTGAAAGGCCTCCTTCCATGATGAACCATTGTAAATTATTACTGTGTCGTCTGCATAACAAATGATATCTTTATGAATGCCAACATGCATGTCATTCATGTAAATTATAAATAAAGTAGGCCCAAGGATACTGCCTTGCGGGACGCCAAAAGTTGTTGTGTGTAGGCCGCTGTCATAGTTATTTAATCTAACAGATTGAGTTCTTTCCAAGAGATAACTTTTGAACCATTCCAGTGCTATTCCTCTGATACCAAATTGCTTATCTAGCTTTTGCAATAGTATGGGAATCGACACGGTGTCAAAAGCTTTCGCTAAATCTAAGAATACACCTATACTGCACCTATTTCTATCAAGAAATCCTGCGACTGGAGGTAAGTAAATGGACAGCTTCATCTGTGGATTTTCCTCTTCTAAACCCAAACTGCCTATCGGAGATAAGGTTATTGATTGCAATATATTTTGTCAGCCTGTTGTTAACAATTTTCTCTAGCAGTTTCGAAAAAGTAGTCAGAAGTGAGATGGGGCGATAACTATTAATCGAGTCGGTAGGGCCACCTTTATATATAGGAGTGACAGAGGCTCGTTTCCATTCCTTAGGAAAAATACCTAAAGCTAGACTCTGATTATATATTTCAGTGAGTGGTGGTATAATGCTGTCTTTTATTTGTTTCAGAAGAACATTTGTCAAACCGTCAACACCTGGTGCTTTATCATTTCGTAAAGAAAGTATAAGACTCTCCACCTCAGATACATCAGTAGGCTCCAGAAAGAAAGAGTGTGTTAATAGGTTATTGGTAACACTAGCTGCGAGGGTTTCTTCACTCTGTTGTAAATTCTGTAATATGTTGTTCGCCAGTTTTTGACCTACCGTTGAAAAATATGTATTGCAAATGTCTAATGAATTTTTGGGGCCTGAACTACCGTGGAGTGTTAAAAGTTCTGTAGGTTCTTTTTTGTTTTGGGAGAGGTGGCAAACACTTTTAATTGCCTTCCACGTTGTTTTTGGGTTATTTGTATTACTAGTTATTGTTTTGTTTTCATACTCATTCTTCAATTTACGTATTAGGTTATTGCAGTAGTTTCTGTAACGAGTATAAATTGTACGTTTAAGTTGATCGTTAGGCGAGCTTCGTGATTTTAAATGCAGCCGATCTTTGTGCTGTATACAGCGTATTAGACCAGGTGTGATCCAGGGTTTGATACTGAATTTCGTGTGGCTTATTTTTACTTTGTGCGAGTGATTATTGATTATCTCCTGTAGTCTATTACAGAAGCCATGTACAACTTCATTAATATCAGAGTTTGCTAGAATTGGCGCCCAGTCCTCACTCGACAAGACATCGTTAATAGCCTTAATGTCCCGTTTAACGATAAACCGATCCAGATGCCTATTTGTCTGTTTATTTATAGATAGGCCTAAAATTACTAGATCATGATCAGTTATGTCCGAACTACATATTAAACCTACCACGTTTTTAACGGTGTTTATAAATATGTGATCGAGGCATGCATCCCCTCTAGTTGGTTTTGTTATCGCCGGGAAGAGGCCATGTTCTGCTGTTAGACACATATACTCAATATCCTGGCTACTGCCACTCGCTAGTAGGTTAATGTTCATATCACCTGTAAGTACCAGTGTCTTTGATTTGTTTGAACATTCACTAAGCACGCAATCAAGGGAACTAAGGAAGTTACTAAGATTTTTAAATGACGGTGGGCGATATATTCCCAGAATCGTAATTGAATTAAGCAGATCTAGCCGCAAGCAATTTGCATCAGTAATACAGGGTTCGGAAACGCTAGCATTCAGGCAATCTTTCACGTAAACCACCACACCACTGTTTTGGTTAATAGTTTTTGCTGTACTATAACTAGTATACGACTGTATGCAAGGTAATACTGTAGACTCGTCAAGCCAACATTCGGTCAAGATTATAACATCAAATGCTATAGGGAATCTATATAGCGTCAGCTGGAAGTAATCAAAATTTTTGTTTAGGCTCCTTATGTTATAAGTTAATATTCTAAAATTGTAATTGTAAGTTTCTGCAATTGCCATTTGATATTCTTCAGGCGCTTGGATTTTGTAACAATTTATACCTAATGAATCTATCTCGTCGGCTATGTTATGATCAATCATGGCAGTGTAAAAATATTTTTAAGATCAATACCACTACATGCAAGTTAAACTCCCACGACGAGTAGAAGTGAATATCTGCATTAGTATGATTTATCGATACTAAAAAACGTCGGAGCATACGATTATTGTTTGCTATATCGAAATAGTTGAAAGGTATAATAGCCTTTAGGATGCTTAAATGATGAGTTGTCGAATCTTGAAACGTGTGCTCAGAAGTCAATTGAAGTATAATTCGATTGCATTGCAACATTAGTTTTGTATAAAGGTTTATACTGATATATATAAAAGCATGCAATCTATAAAATTTAACTTTTTGAGTTAATCGTTTAAAGATTGTACATGCTGTGTGGAAATTTGTAAGTAATGTGTATTTACGTGAATAAAATATATACAATATTACAGCATAAATATAATGTAAATATAGCGAATACAATATATATAATAAAATAGTATATTTGTAGCGATGTATTAATTTTAAATACCAGTTATAAAAGCCATTACGTAGTAGGAGTTCGGGTCCGGCCGATGTATTATTAGGTAGTAGGGTTGAATATGCGTGTGAGATCTTCTGTAGTGCGAATAAGCATAGCCGATTTTCCTTCTCGTTGCTTGACATAGATACTGCCGCGATTACACCAGCAAAAAGTGTACCCGAATTCTTTGCATTTTGTTCTTGCATCTCGAAAAAGCAACCTGTTTGCCTTTGTCAAGCGTTCATTATAATAGACCTTCGTTGATGTACCAGTAATAGTAATAGACCTTCGTTGATGTAGATGTTTTGTATCGACACTCTCCCTATAACGACTGCCATAGATGTTCATGGCAGCCGGGACCGACGGCTTAACGTGCTTTCCGAGGCACGGGGCAGACGATAATTGTCTATCAATACGCACATAATTTCGAAAAGTCATATAACTTCCGAAAGTCAGAGGTGCGCGACGTGAGTTCGAACCCGAGACCCTCTGCATTGTAGTCTGTTGGTCTCCCCACTGAGCTATCGCTGCTCTAACCCGTTGTCTAACTACATCAATAAATAAATATTGCCAGTCTAAATAGTTATGAAGTCAAACACAAAATAGTAGCCTGGCTGCAGCAACTTAATTACCAAATGACGGAGGACCTACTTACCTACATCGCATAATAGCTATATCTCACCTTTCACTCAAGTAATATTATATTATATGTACATAGTTAATAATTTAAATAAACTAGCAATTTGGGTAGCAAAAAGAAAAAAATCTAATATATACCTACATAATTTATGTCTACACTATCATACTACACATACTGCCACACTCACTCACACTACACATCCACACAACACACACCACACTCGGGTCTACAGTTCCAATTAAAACATTTTTTTTTAATTTAAAATGTAAATTTACTTACTTTAAACAAATGTAATCCGCTGTACAGCAATATTCACGTCTTAATCTAAATATATACTCTATAGTCAATTACCACAACTGAACACTGTCAGCCAAAATACAGGCTCTTACCTAGTTTGGTAAACAGTGGTGTTTAATAACCATGTACCCATAGTGAATTCTCTTTTGTGTCAAATAAACTTTTAATTGTTTTTATTTATTGTCTAATATTGTAATAATTGTGTGTACAAACCGCAAGACTATAAAAATGTTTAAGCACAAGTTATTTAGCAAGACAAGCACGAAACATATTAAATCTAAATGGAAAACATCCGAAATAAGACTTGGTACCTTCAACCGAAAATGTTTTACAAATGTTTTTTCGCCTTGGATACTTGTATCCACATTGAAAATAAATAACATGGTTATTTTGCATCTATGTATGTTTAGTTTATATATAGCAAAATAGTCCAAAAATATCAGCACCGTTGTAATTTAAAATAACCGGTTTCCCACAAAAACGAACGAACTAACAAACCTAAAATACACGATAACAGCCATTAAAAACTGCGGCAAAATACAAAAGTGGTTGCTGCGTTCGCACAATAGGCTATATAAAAGTGAATACCCGGCTAAAACAAAATGTTATCAACATCAAACGGGCAGTAAGTGCAACCGCTACATCGTTTGTTAGTACCGTAACACTGCACTCAAGTTAACCGAAGTTAGGAAGTGCGGACGAACCGTGGCTAATAAACGTTTCCTGACAAACCCATGTTTTGTACTAACTTTTGTAAAGGCTCGACGTTTGTGTTTAACGTCCGTAAGGGCAGTAATCTCAACACGAATAGTCTCTGATGATACTGTTTCTTTATTTTATTAAAGATTATAAGCTTATGTCAAGAGTAGGTTCACGTCGATTGTGCGATAAGTGGGATTTGAATTTGCTCTTTCTCTGCCTATCCATGACAAGTCCAATGCCTTATTAATTGAGCTACCACCGTTTTTATGCTACGTTTTTCAAAGGAAAATGCTTTCTTATAAAACTAGCTTCTGCCAGCGATTGCCGATTTTTATGAATAATAGGTTAGCTGCTAAGCCGAGCAATAAAATCAGTAGACCAAGTTTCATAAAAGTTAATGTATAATTCTACAAGTATAATTATTAAGCCTGAAACGCGGTCAAACAGATAAGATATCGAAATATGGTTGATTTAGCCCATGTATCGATAATAAGGCTCACACCGATAATAATTATTCCTAAAAAGTATTTTATGCTCACACTTTGTACAAATTGTTACGGAATTACGTTACAATTTCATTACATATGTAGATGTTTGTGTACTACTTACAATTTTATCTATTATATCATCATAGCTTCACTCACATAAATTTATTTTATTTCAGTTTTGGGATAGGCACTTCTCGCAAAACATTTTTCATTGAAATGTAGAATATAATTTAGGATTCGACCAAAATTATTTCGTTTCTTTACGTCAATATTCTCAGAATTTTGCACATCACAATTTTTCACAGAAAATTTTCATTAAACCAAAATGTTCAAAATTTATTCTAAATGTTCCACGTTACTTCTGAAATAACGTCATTATCGCAGTACGGAGCGGAGTCGTTGAGAGCTCTAAAATGTTTTTCTGATTACCTTTTGGCAGTCGGTGGACGTTGACATTTATATAGGACAACGAGCTATGTAAAAGGTCCAATATAATAGCTTTCGCTTACCTATCATGCGAACCCTTGGGGTTAAGTTCCGAAGCAAGTGGACACATCAGCGATTATTGAGTAGGCCTCACAAACTCCCTACGGATAAATTAATGGATCTATCAATTAGAATTAACATGACTGAGCAGTGATTTGTCTTTCGAGAGAGACGTTGATTTAACATATTTATGGTTGACTTCTGTTACATATTGTATTGATTCAACGATTCTAAAAGTGCAAATAGATACTTTTCACAACACTCCACCGCACTGCACCACAGAAGCGATTTTTTGAAACGTGCTAACCAGCGGTATTAATAATAATAATTTTTGGGCGCACTGTGTGCTACACGATCGAATATGGTCCGACAACAGACCGCGTTTGTCGTTCGGCCGCATCATGCTATATCGTAAGAACTCGCAAATCGCTTTTAAAACGCCCAGTACACGTCTTACGAAATCTGAATTTAATAACTATACCTTTTACTTATTCATAACGTTTACGAGCAATGAAATACTGTAAAATATTATCTTTACTTCCAATTAATTTAATTTGCCCTTAGGGGCAAATTAAATTAATTCTTATACTTAATAATCTCCATGTCAATATGCTTAATTTGTTGGCATTACGCTCTATAAATTATGAAAATTGGATACGAACGTATAAATATGAACGTTCATTTATTTCCTCCGTAACGAATAAATTAAAGTTGTTTTGAATACGAATGAATTATGAAAATCATTATTAGCAAACATTTTGTTGGGACGGCATTATTCGAGTATCATTAATTAATTAGATTAGTTTATGTAACAAACTTGGTGAAACTTTGAGAACAGTTGTTTATATTTAATATCTTATCATCCAATAAAATATCATAACAAACTGATTAAATTATTCATAAAAAAATGTAGACGAGTAATTTATCTAATCATTTTGATGAGCACTTCTACAGTGATGTATAGAAGTGACAGTGATGTATAGAAGAAGAGCCAGATTTGTGAAATAAATTCTTATTTCACAAATCTGGCTCTTATTTTTGTGTAGTTAGTAGATAACCTATTGCAGGTAACTGTTAAGCTGCCCAAAAGCGTCGGGCTTGGCTTATGGACAGATCGCTAAAACTTAATAGTGGATTCAACTCATGAGATTCAGTCTATCTGAATCTCGTAAGTCATGAAATTCATAGAAGCTTACTCGGCGACTTGTCTTGCTTTTTAAGGTAAAAGGCAATCTGCTGAGCAAGGTAAAAGTATGTATAATTAATAATTAGCTATCTATAACAATTAATATAATAATTGATCCGACATAATATATTATATTAAGTATGTATTGGTACGCACCAATATCCTATAAAAAATATAATTATACCAATTAATAGTCGAGTAGATAAAATAATTATGTACTGAAATAGTAATATATTATGTATGTAAATTGTCAATCAACAATATTTACCCCTTCTCTGCAGAAATCTCATTCAGGCACAATATAAAAGCGAGGCAGTTTTTTATATATTATTGTATTGTATAAAAGTATTGTCTCGGATAAATATTTTTAAAGAAGGTACGATGGGATTGACATTGTGATTATTTCGCACAAAAATCCCTTGTAATAAATAAAGAGCGAAAAGAAAATCTGCGCTGTGGCATACGCGAGCTTAAAAATGTATAACATACATAAAAAGAGCATAAATTCAAGGATTACCATCACACATTTTACATTTAACAAAGGACAGCTCAACTCTATTGACTCTCACAGAGTCTTTGTAATAAATAACTATACACGGAGCAGGAAGTAAACCTTCACAATATACATACAATTAGGAAGACACAACAAGAAAAATAAGTGGACCGATTGTACAATGTCGCGTACGGGATAAACCTTTTGTGGCAAGAGATGGGACCGCTGTAATACATTCAGCAAACAGGGGTTCCTTTCATAATAGAATCGTTACAAAGAGGGGATGCAAGAAAAACAACATAAAATTGTACCACACATCCGGTGTATTTAGTTTTTGTGCTATTGTTTAGATTATCAAACGTTTGAATATGCAGAAAGCCGCTTGGGGCGTTTGTTCTAAACGCAATTTAAAATGCTTGAAAACATTTTCCAGTGTATAATATATCACATATTTTAAAAGCCTGGTAGACCGAAGCTCTAAAAAGGGATCATTGGAGAAATGTAGAGGAGACCGTCGCCCAACATAGGACAATATAGGTTAAGAAAATATAAAACTATTTGCTCCTCCCGTGTGAAGAAGATATTGTTCGCAATGCAACGCATGAAATGAACTTACGAACTAGTTTTGCTTTAAAAATACATGTAGTTTTATAGATCCCTTTGGACATGAAGAAACGACGTAAAATTTACTATAACAATTATTATTATTTTGCTCAGATCTTTTAATTGGCATCCATTTTATAAGTAAAACAGACAAGCAAATCAACCAATACCTACAATAAATGCAAATGGGAGTTTGTTTGTTTGTTACGCTTTCACGCCTTAACTGCGGTCAAAATCTAGTCTTTAGTAAACCAGCATAACATACAAATAAAAAAGAACTTATGTGGGGTATTTACCGTTCGTTATAGTTTATTTTCTGTTTTAAGTCTTGCAGAGCGCTGGTAGTCACGAGCACAACAAAGAGACTAAACCGACAATATAAATACGGAATCTATGTAGGTATTCTTGCTGCACGAGAACAAACACTTAGTAATATACCGGCCGCCAACCTACTACATACTTTTATACCCACTTTCATCATAATCCGTTCGGTTTTCACGATATTCGTTATTATCATTTAAATTTTGCCCGCGGCTTCAATCGCGTAAGTGTAGATTAGATTATGTTAGGTTAGTTACCCTATGTCCTATTCTGTTCCCCTAACAACGTGTATGGTAAATTTCATGATGATCGGTCGAGTATTTAAGGCGTCAAAGCGTAACAAACATAATAAATAAAGTACCTACCTATGATTATTACTTTGGGTAACATAATTAATTAAAGCTATGATGGTAAAAAAATGGTACTGCTGGTATAGATTTCATGAACTAGTTTTCTTTACAATGTTTGAACTACTTCAGTAACTAAAGCCTATAAATTACTTTACACGATATTAAAACTCATTAAAAGGTCAAGGCGAATATAAGCATGTTATTTTATTGATATATGCAGGCAAAGTTCGTAACACATCTTATATATCATATAGCAAACACACCACAACAGAGGTATATTTACAAAGGTCTGAAGCTACATGTTCACGTTTTAATTGGGGCATCCTATCTTAAACAATGCCACTCCAAAGACGATACGTTAACAATGATCTCCTTGCTAGAATCGGTGCGCATACACCCAGTAAATACTGAACGACGAAGATAACCTAGGCAATGCTGGCTTTTGTTTATAGAAAAAGCAGTATATGGGGATTCATACTGTTAATCAGTTAAATAACGGTGAAAAAGTGTCTGGAAGCCAAAGTCCGAACATTAACTTATAATGTTTATTGGATAGTTGGAAGACAACTCTTAAATATCCTCATGGAAGAACCCAGACTCAGAACAAGCCATTTGTAGATATTGATAGATAGGGTAGTTGACTCACAATATTTTATGATTTAAGTGAAATAGTTACACTGCCCAAACATTAAAACACAAGAAAAGAAATTTGAAATTTATTCAAAAATAAATAAGGTACGTTTCAAATCTGGTAGTAGGCGTATTTGTCAAATGACAGAAACGATACGATAAGTGACGTAGCCGCTACTTAAATTCAGCTGACCGAGAGAGATAGCGAGATATATAAAATATTAAGTACTTTCTGCCTTATATTGCTACCTATTTTGATACGGTTTGCACAAAGCGATGTTTTTTGATTGCTATTGACATGTGTGTATTAACAGGTTTTTGTCTGAAATAATGACCTCATGTAATAAAAAAACAATTTTTCTATGCTAAATGAACCCGCTATAGTACATTCATACTTAAATTAGCCCCTAATAACACCTCCATAAAAACTGTAGGTATTGAGGGTACTATATTAAGGTAGATTACATACGTTTCAAACGAGTTAAAGAAAACGATGCAGCGAACTATTCCTAGAAACCGCAGTAATAGTTATATACGTGTACCTACGTGTGTCCACCATAATGTACACCTTAATGCTCTCCCCTAATGCGCCGTCTATTGCATCTAATGTACATTTCTTGCTTTTATCTACTTACTTTAAATATCTGTTCCGTGCACATTTTCTTGAATATCTGTTTCCTGAATAGTATGTTATTTTTATTATTATAATGTTATTATTATGCAAAAGATACTGTGAAACTACTGGCTATTTCGTGGGATATGTTTTAGAAAATTTCTACTGAAATTTTATTATTTCATATATTTTCATAGCTTGCAAAATGTTTAGTTTCTATTTTGTTGCTAATATTATAAATTCCCAAATGCTTTTGTTGGTTGGTCCTGTTTTTATACAAAAACAAAGCATCGCCTCGTTATGAATTTGCCGTGATAGTTTATAGGTAAATTGCAGCATCGCTTTCGGATTCGCAATTTTCTTTAGAAATACGGGAGCACCGAGCTGACCGCATGTAAAAGCTAGTTCGTTGTAAGGCTTTTCTGGGTAAAGTGAGTAGGTATTGCTTTTTTTGCAATGTTCACTTAGCTTATGAAAAAAGCTTTAAAAGGTTGTCAAGTGGCGATATAACATAAATAGAGAAGAGCAGAGTGAGGTGCCTTTATAATTTTAGGTAGGTACCTACATTCATCTCTAAAAACATTTGTTAGATCTCAGCTTGAGTATGCTGTAGCAGTGTAGAACTTAACTTAAATAAATATAGGTTACGTCAATTTTCTATTCTTCTTTTTTCTTGATTAAAGTTATCCTGAATCCTTTTCTGTACACCTGACAACGTGTTTGCGATATTTCATGATGATCGGTCGAGTAGTTAAGGCGCAAAAGCGTAACAAACAAACTCACATTCATATTTTGCATTATTGATCAACAAGCAGTTACTCATTGCACATTAAACTACATAGTTTAGCTTTTTAAATTAGATAAAAATAAATGAGAACTCACATCATTATCCACATACTATACGTATACTAAATCATAATGTCCTTTTATGTTCCCCTTACAACGCGTATGCGAAATTTCATGATGTTCAGTCGAGTAGTTAAGGCGTGAAAGCGTAACAAACAAACAAACTCACATGCGCATTTATAATGTTAGAATTATAAGCAGTAAACAGTGTCTTTACGATCATAATAATATTTTGACGATGCACTTTATTGTACCTACTTTGTTCGACGATTGTCGACTCCGACCTATTACAATAAAACATTTAGGTATTTTTGTTTTTAATTCGAACCAAAACTGTTCGAAATTGGTAGGTATTCTTAATTCGAATCTTGTATTTTTTTATTATGTTTACTTAATTTGCAACCAGCCAACTAATTGCCATGTACCTAGGTATATTGTATAATTATGCAAGTGATGAGATTTGTAGCATGAATTTGTGTGTTCAATAGATTCAGGGAAGTGGCTTAAAGTCGAAAGCTTTAATCATAAGCGCGCTCAGCAATCGGATTATTATAAGAGCCGACTTGTATGACTATAACGTGCATATTAATTTTATTATAAGCTTATATTCTTACGATATTATTACGTACATCTAAGTATACCTAATGTTCATTATATTATAAACCAATATATTATAGACTTAAAGTCTCTTGTCTATATTTCCGAAAACGTTAGCAGAAGTTTATTATATCAACATTCCGCCAGCTATATTTTTGGTCCTACGTAATAAGGGATTAGTCTACTGCCGTCTAGCAAGTACAGTTATTATCGGTGCTGATCTGAGATTTTTACAGAAAAACTCACACTTTACCTAACTCATGAATCGAACCCCCGAATCCTTGTGTACAGCAATCGTATTCACTACCACTGAATGCGACTGCTGTCTTCTTCTTTTCTTTTCTTTTCGTGTGGTTAGTGGCCAACCTGTTGTCAAGAGTTGTTTAAGCCGCCCGTAGGCCTCTGACATGGCTTAACAACTGCTGTCTATTTGGCAACAACCGGGACGGACTTTTTACGTGCCCTCCGAAGCACGGAGACGCTCAGATGAAATACCACTAAGCGGTCACCCATCTATAGACTGAACACATCCAACATTGCTTCACCTCGCTAATCGTTTACCGATCATTTTACCAGACTTAAATCTATCGTCATATTATTTTAGTAGTAGTAGTAGTAACCTCATGACAGGACAAACGAGGATGTCTAAAGTAAAAAGAGAATTATCTAATATATCTTAAGCACAGATCACCACGCGCACATCGTAGTTACAAAAAAAAATACCATTCACATTGAAACTAACAGAATAACTACGATGAACTCTGCCTTGTATACTAAATCGGTACGTTTGGTTAGTATGATCATTGTACAGACAAACGGCGTATGCAATAATGCAATTATGATAATACCATTCCATCTAACTTTTATGAATATTCAAACAGTATGATTTCACAAAATTGGCGCCCACGAGTAAGTCTGTTTAAGCTCGCTTCATTTATATTCTATGCACCGCGCCAATTTGATTGGATATCTGTGAACACTTCGATGATTGCAAATTTCAAATACGTCGAGTTATAGGTACACCTCCATTTTGTAGATATGTCTCCGGTTGTTGATTGCTGTGTCCCTGTTTTATGTATTGTCAATTAGTTAATGACCATTTTAAATATAGGTAGTCTACGTAGGAACCTATATTTTGTAGTCAGAGGTTTATTCTGTGCTTGTTCGTTTGCAATTTAAGTGTCTCGAGATTTGCGGACGGGCAAAATAGCAGTTCGTTTTCATCCTATTGTTTAAGGTAAGCAATAGCTTCTGTGATATAAAGAATGGCGGTAACTGCGAGGTGAGCCGCTGGCTTACCTGCCACCAGCAGTTAAAATACCAACTTAAGTTTTAATTCATGACGCTGTCAAAGTTACCTACTCGTAGATGACCCTTGACGACGCTTAAAAATAATAATACTATCAGCCCTGTATATTAAACTGTCCCACTGCTAGGCACGGGCCTCATCACAGTATGTGAATAGTTAGCTATAGTTGACAGACTTCATATAGGTACCTATCTTCTAGAACTTACACGAATAAGTCTTTATAATGCCTACTAAGTGCTCTTATAGATTTTGTAACTCTGGCAGTCGAGTTATAAATAAAATAAATAAATTGTTTATTTTCATTTTCTTACGAGCTAGTTAACATCAGTTAAAGAGGTAGGTACGCCGAAATACTTGTGTTAGGAGCCCCCGCTCTTCATATTACACAATTACACAACTAGACAGGTAAGTATATCTATAAAAGAAAGATGAAATAAAAAATGAAATATTACAAAATAAAGTAAAGTGTGTGTGCGTGTGCGTGAGCGTGTGTGTATGTGTATGTATATTTCTAGACAGTATGTGTATATTACTATAGACACGTATCTTATCAATACTCAAATTATTACTATCATGATACTATATGCAACAAGTCTTCTGTACTATAGTAATTTAGTCTTTAGACAATAGAGTAACGCTTTTTTACAGTCATAAACAGTCATTGGGTAAATGTTGATAATTTTATTTATTTTATTGTATAAATACGAGGACTGTCTATCAAATTGTCTTCTTGCGAAGGATGTACTGACCGTCCTGGTGGGAACAACGTAAGATTTATTTATTTTCCTTAGAATGTTAGGGTCAAATTTGAGCTTTGAGTATAGAGATAACAATTAAAATGTATAATTACCTTACAGAGAGAATGTTAGCCTGTTTGTACAGTTCTTCGGTAGAAAATCTATACGGCTTATGGTACATGACTTTTATAATGGATCTCTGAGCCCCCTCTAGCTCAATGAAATTACTTTTTGTTGTTCCCTCCCACACAGATATACAGTACGATAATACTGATTGTACTAGTGCAACGTATATTTTGTTCAATATTTCAGGTGGTGCGACGTCACGTAATGTTTTAAAAACCCATATGAATTTCCTAATCCTGCTTTTAAGAAGTTCTAGGCGTGAGTGCCAAGATAGTCTTTGGTCTATCATCACACCAAGGTATTTGGAATTATTTGCTTTATTGATGATGGGGCAATTACAATTTATAGCATAAATATTGGTGCAGCTATGAATCCGGACTCCAAAGTCTATTGGTGGCTGAGAGGAATTGTATATAGAAAAACATATAGGTATAGTTAGTTTTAGTTGTATTTAGGGTTAAGAGATTACTATTAAGCCATTTAGCTACCTTAGTCAGTCCAGCTTCAGTCAATTCTCGAACTTCCTTCCAAGAACTTCCAGTGAAAGTTATGTTATAAGACACTGGCTTAAACACTGAGGTGTCGCTTAACATATTTATTTTAATGTCATAAACGCTGGAGTTTGATATAGGTGGCGATTCCCTTCTCGATATATGAACTCCACGGAACTCTATTGTAAGTGCTTGAAATTCAATGCTCTGAGATCGTATCCTAGATCTTATCTGCTAAGGATACCTACTTAACACTTAACAGCCTAATTTTTAGTAGGTACCTACCTATTTAAGACACGTGTATTCTTTATCTGAATCATTGATACGTATTTATACATAACCTAACCTAACTACTTAGTACCTACAAGACATATAGTCCATATTCACACTAAAGCCGCTCCATGTAACACTTTTATTACACATTTATGACACTCCTCAGATTCATCCTATTGCATATGCAGTCGAAGTGTCGCCATGAGACCATGGCTATAGGTACCTACACACATGTCTTGACCATTACGGCTCGACTCCTTTGTTTTATTCATACGTCTCGCACGTAAGGTTAGGCGTTTAGCATACATTAGAATGTGAATGTCGTCTCATCCGAAAAACTGTTCCGTTTTAATACGACCCCGACGTACCGTACTAGCTGATAGGAGGAAAAGATAAGGACTTTGTGTGAATTCTAATGGAAGTCTTGGAAAGTAATTTACTTTTTTCATTATTTTTAAAAGAAAATCTGTGCTCCGTGGCATACTGTACCGGTGGTTAGCTTAGAATAATTAGGTAGATACTAAGGCAAGTTTAAAAATCAAAATCTGCATTAATTTATGTGTAGTAGTCGTCTTATATATTGGCGGGGATATCGTTACATTGCCAAGCCAATCATTTTCCCAATTTCACAGTATCATTAGATTATTTTCATAGTTGCACATGCAAAATGAAGAATTCATTATTGACTGCAAAATAAATTCTACATAGGTACCTACCTACTTATCTAGGAAGCCTTTACGAATATCATGTTTTTGCTTATATCAACTTTCTCAAAAATTTGACTAGGCCACATTAAACTCCATCATCTTACGCAACAGCATTTCCATTCCCATAATTTATTTAGATGATTGGCAGTCCATAACCGTGTGTTTCTCCAGAAAATTTCTGCTTTGCACAACGAAACTGTGGTATGAACTGTCGCCTGCGGTATTTCCGGACCAATACGACCTTCAAATCATCAAGAAAAGAGCGTACTCCGTTTTAAAGGGACGGCAACGCACTTGTGACTCTTCTGGTGTTGCAGGTGTCCATGGGCGGCGGTTATCGCTTGCCATCAGGCAATCCGCCTGCTCGTTTGCCTCCGATCCCATAAAAAAATGGGATTAAATATAATGATCAGCAAAAATACTAATTGGTCAGCAAATATTGCACAGCATAACGAGCATCTATACGCCTCAAATCACTGCATTCTGTCTCGGAAGTGTTAGGTTCCTTTTTCTAAACCCACCCAAAAATAGGAGCCCCGCGAAGCGGGGCTCCGTCGACTTAGTTTGATCTCTTTAAAGTTTGCTGGCCATGAGTTGCTGATCAATTAGCTTTTTTTGCTGCGCAATTAGTATTTTTTTGCTGTGCAGTTAAATACTACCCAAAAAAAATGTTTCAATAATAAGACTGGCCAGTTATAAGAATCTTTCATCATCATGATCCTAGCCGAAAGACATCTACTGTTGGACATAGGCCTGCCCCCAAGATTTTCTACACAGACCGGTCTTGGGCCACCCAAAATATATTTAGTAGATAATATTATATTGTTATAAAATCATTTTATTTTTAATCTTACAACTATCCTTACAGGTAGGTACACCCAATTCGATAGTGCACTACATACTTTATCACCTTAAATACAACATAAAAGCACTCATACAGGTATTGAGTATTATGAGGAAAGATATGGGTGTCATCAGCAGACTATATTATTACGATTTATACAAACAGCGTCGTCTTTTTTTCCAATGCTCCCTGGTTTGCAATGTGCCGAAAGGTAATAAATCATTGTACATTAATTGTAAGCATATGGCTAAGTCATATTTTATAGTAACCGTGATTTTAGGACATCAAGCGTACAACGTTTCAAAGTTTTTATTTATATAAGACATCATCATCATCATCATCAGGCTATAATAGTCCACTGCTGGACATAGCCCTCCCCCAAAGAGCGCCATAGCGCCCTGTCTTCAGCTTGCCGCATCCAGCATCTGCCTGCAGTCTTTCCCAGATCGTCATCCCACCTGGTCGGATGGCGTCCTACACTACGTTTGCCGAGTCGCGGTCTCCACTCAAGAACACGCTTACCCCAGCGGTTGTCGGTTCTTCGCGCGATATGGCCAGCCCACTGCTACTTCAGCTTGCTAATTCTTTGAGCTATGTCGATGACTTTGGTTCTCTGTCGGATATATTCGTTACGAATCCTATCCTTCAGAGAAACTCCGAGCATACCTCTCTCCATAGCTCGCTGAGCGACTTTGAACTGGTGGTCCAACCCTACCGTGAGTGTCCATGTCTCGGCTCCGTAGGTCATGACGGGTAGCACGCACTGATTGAAAACTTTCGTTTTCAAGCATTGCGGTATGGATGACGAGAAGACTCAGCGTAGTTTCCCAAACACTGCCCAGCCCAGCTGGATCCTCCTCCTCCTCTCGAAATTGTTTTTACCTAACTGCTGAATCTGCCCGAGGTAAGTGTATTCGGAAACGATTTCGAGAGGGTGACCATGTACGACGATCGGTATTGGATCAATGTGGCCATTGATCATGACTTTGGTTTTATCCAAATTCATGCCAAGACCGATACGTCGCGAGGCTGCAGCTGGGCCGTCCAGCATTTGGTTCAGCTCCTCTAGCGACTCCGCCATTAAGACTATGTCATCTGCGAATCGAAGGTGTAAGATGTAGTCGCCGTTGATGTTAATGCCCTTTCCAGTCCAGCGTCTTAAACATATCTTCCAAAGCGCTTGTGAACAATTTCGGGGATATAACATCCCCCTGTCTCACTCCTCTGCGCAATTGGATGGGTTTAGATTGCTGGCCCTGTACTTGGACACTCATGGTGGCGGCTTCGTACAGACATCTCAGCACCTCGATATAACGATAGTCTACTTGGCATCGCTGTAGGGTTTCCAGAACAGTCCATGTTTCGACAGAGTCAAAGGCCTTCTCATAGTCCACAAAGGTCAGACACAGGGGCTGATTATACTCTTCGGACTTCTGTATAATCTGCCTGTGAATGTGGTCTATGGTGGCATATCCTCCGCGAAACCCGGCCTGTTCCGGCGGCTGGAACTCGTCGAGTCTCCTGGCGAGACGGTTCGTGACTAGTCGTGAGAACAGCTTATAGACATGGCTCAGGAGCGAAATGGGTCTATAATTTTTAAGGTTTTTGTCACCCTTCTTAAAAATGAGCACCACCAAACTCCCGCTTCACGCCTTTGGAGTTCTCCTACTGTGAAGGACGGTGTTGAAGAGGTTCTGTAATCCCTGTATAACAGGGGCTCCTCCAGCTTAATAAGACATAATCCAAGATAAATTCAACAGTGTCCAAATATGAAGAATGTGTCGAATGTTAAAAACTCTATAATATTTGACATTTTAGTTGGTTTGGTGGTTCTACTTCAAGGATTTTATCATGAGTACTAGGATCGAATTTATATTTTTATTTGATTTAATTTAAAACGAACCAATCATAAAATTATTATTTAAATTTCTATACAAAATACATGTAACAACAAAATGGTCAACTTAATTTATTACATTAAATCTCTTATATTGAATAGTTTGCCCCGCTAAAAAGTTCGCAACAGTTCTTAACTCTCTAAACAATTGTATGACGTATATTGGGCATTAAGAATGTTGTTGGTTTAGAACCACAACCCATCTTCTGGTTCTTCCTCGCTGTCAGTGACTTGCAGGTCGTCTTGTATAGCTGGGTCCGGCTGGAACACAAAAACATCAATAGTGTCACAATCTTAACATTGGAGATATTATAGTGTGGATTCAGACAAGCACAAGTGCACTATTTACACCCTCTCTCTCATTGACTATTGAGACGGCGATCCAAAATGACCAGAGAAATGTTAATATTAACGTGCTTATTGGAGCGAGCAAAATATTAAATAATTGTTAATGTCCTGCGATTATAGACTTTAGTCACAAATTTTGTAGATTGAGACTAAAAATCAGATGGATATGTCAGACAACCTGCGTGCCACCTTACATAGACACGAGCGAACAATGGTTTCAGATCAAATCGTCCGCATGCCAACAGAATCTAATTGAAACATAGAATACCAGGTTATTTTTGACAAAACCAACCAAATTTTGCTGTACAATATTGAATTGATAACATACCTGCCAGTTTTCTGGCGGTTCCTCTTTGAACTGCGGTGGAGGTTCTAAACCAGCTGTCTCCATCATAGGTGTATCCATACCCATATCTGGCTCCATAGGCTCTTCCTACAAACAGAAATCAGTATTACATACATGCATACATAGAGTCAGGCCTGTATTCACCACACCACATTTTGCCAATTATGATCTATTTTTATCTTTATGATACAGCTAAAATACTGCTTCAATAATTTTGTTTGGCCACTTTGTATTCTCTGCCAGAACTGCCAAATTATAATTCGTATGTGGTTTTCATCACTAGAATCGTTATTTTTTATAGCTAGGCACAAATTAGATCTCGTGTAGTAGCTGTGCTTAATGCAGCGAAATTCTTTATTTATTTTTATTTTTTTAAATTTATTTATTTATAAAACAAACCACATGTCATTACAGGAAAACCTAATGCGACATAGTGGTGGGCTTGAATATACGCATTGAAGCGCAGATTCAAGCCCATCACACATAGCTATCTCATAAATATCAGATATAAAAGTACCCTAACCATTTAGCTAAGAATTTCAGTAATAGGCCATCAAAAGCGTTGGTTATTTAACCTATTGAATCGCAGCGACACACCGGTTACCAAACACAATCGATTTTTAATTATGTCTGCTATTCTAAGACTTGAGAGATAAAATAGCAATGTATAGTATTATACCTTTACCTTAACTACAGGCGGGAACGAGTAATCCGTGCTGTGTTGATCCAAGTCTACGAAATCGTCTGTAGGTGGAGGTAGCTCGTCAGGCACTTCGCGTTTTATCTTCAGGAACTCCGATGTGTCGAAGTTTGGCTCACCCATAGGCACGTCGTCTTCTGCAGTGATAGGCATGTTAAGTACTCGTACTACATATTACTATATTATATTTTGTATTAGGTACCGTTTGCTTACTATACTCGTATAGTAAGCAAACACTAATACAAAATGTGCTAGTTAAGACTAAATGCTTAGACGGTTTATACTGTAAGCGTTTGTTGCGGTACGGTTTGTAAATTGTCACTAATTACAACATAATACAATATTACCGCAGTCTAGTTATTATTATTTCATAGTCTATTAAAGACTCGCAACGATCGGTAAAACGACAAAAAATACCGGGTAATCAAGATAGTAGCCGATATTTTTTCGACCGTCTTGTCCCGCAATTATAGTCAAGTAAAATATAATCATATTGCAAAGCTGAGTAGAGATTATAGAATTACTAGCTTTTGCCCGCGGCTCCTCTCGCGTTAATTTAGAATTCGATAATCAATTCGTGTTGTACTCTGCTTGTAATAATATAATTCAATCATGATTCGAAAGACACGTGGCGCCATCTATTATCATAAGAAAGTTATTGTTGTTTTCCTCGGGAACAGTAATTTTTGTCGGGATGAAAGGTAGCCTATGTTCGTTTCTGTACACCTAACAATGTATATGCAACATTTAAGAATGATCGGTTCAGTGGTTTAGGCGTGAAAAGGTAACAAACAAACAAACAAACTCATTTTCGCTTTTATAATATTATAGTTAGGAAGTTATGATAGTAGTAGTAAACTTTTCTAGTAACAGAAAGTTGGACTACAATCAACAAAGACTTCAACCGTTACAGCGGAAGATGTCAAAACTAACTAATATCTAAACAGGATACAAATACCTTGATAGTAGTAACTAATTTTCCTAGCGCAAATTAAAGAGTTGTGATACACACTAAACACAAATATGGTTTGGTTATTTATAGTCATTTAGTCACGCCTAAAAATCTTTGTTACTCTTATTTCTTCTTTACGCAGTGTTAGAGTGTGCCGTAGAGAGCTAGCCGAGGTTAGAATACGAATAGTCATCCGTATAAAAGTTCGCAAATATGATTTAAATAACTGTTGAAAAATTATTTTCCTTTTATTTTACCTGTATATGGCGGGCGTACAGACAACTGCACCATGGCTTCCGCCGCCACCTTCTGATCCACCTCTTCCAACTCGGAGCTGCCGCTGTCCGAGTATTGCAGATCTAAACAAACTTTCATTAGTAAAAGTAGTAGGGTTTGGATATAAAAATAAATGCAATCTCTAATAGAACGCGCATTACAATTTTTGCGATCGCAAATATTATTTTGCAAATATAAAATAGGCTATAATATAATTAGGCTAAATTACATGAAATTATCAAACCAGTTTTTTTTTAAGTTTACTGTGAAAGAATTTTATACGTATTTTAATCATATTTATTTTGTATTCATCTAATTACTTTATAAAGACATACTTCATAAAGAATATATAATAATTACCTTCTTCCAATGAGTTCTGATCGTTTCTTGGCCTTCCCCGTTTCCTTGGCGTAGCACCTAAACCATCAAACACAAAATTAGACCAGTATAAACACAATTTTTTAAAATATCCATCCTTGGTCTTACACCTGCGTATCTCCATCTCCAAAAGTCGAACCATATTTGGCAGCTATTTTACTACTACCGGACACAATGCCATACTTCTTGTTGAATTAAATCAGGCGTTACTTGGCGGAAATCACGCCACGCACTCTATCGCAATAGATGGGGTGAGCAATTCTTGGGTGCGTGGCGATTCCTTTTCCAATTATTTTAACACTCCATGTTGTTAATGACAATTTCTTGACAAGAAATCTCTACAACATAAATCTGAGCTATGTAACGAGTCTGGGACATTTCGATCGACCTCTAGCATAAGTGCAATCTTATGCCATGTCACCAACGAAGCGGTTATTTTGAAATATGCTTGTTATATGCTGTTACCTGGTATAGTGGAAGTAGAAGGCTTGTGTTTCCTGGGCCGGCCGCGACCTCGTTTCTTCTCCGAGTCGGGCGGCGGCGGCGGTGGCTCTTCTACGTCTAAGTCTGAATGTTCTGCTTCTTCTAACATCTTCTGCTGCACGCGAGCGATGTTAGCTTCTAACTGAGTTACGTGGTCGCCGAACTGGTGAGTGATAAAAAGAGTATTATTTATAATTTAGTTTTAAGTTATTCAAGTTTTATCTTTCCAGTGGTACTTTTGGCGACCCAAAGATCCCTGAAAGGGATTAATTTGCTCAATTGGTCTAACTTGGCACACAATATGAAGGAATGGCGCACTTTAATGTCGGAGGCCAAGATCCACTTTGGGTCTCCGAGCCAGCGAAGTAAAGGCAATGGTAACGAATAGTTGGACTACCCGAATTCATTAAATTGAGAATCCTACAATGTAGCAGCCCTCGTACTTAGAAGCTTTTTGTTAAGAAGTGAATAGGTCACTGAGACTGACGAACTGGCAAACTTTGGGTAAACAAAGTTCTATCATTCAGTCAATCAAAATCAAGCATACATATTATGTTCGTTTTAGACACGCGATAAGGTACGTCGCGCACATCAAAGTTAATTAAGCACTATTATATCCTTTGCGCAGATGTTTAACCTCTATTAAGATTTATGGTGACCGAATTTTGGTCTGAAGGGCGAAACATTGCGAACACTCGCTGCAATGATTAGTCGCGTTATAATAGGCACATGGCTTAAATACCCCACCGAGATGGACCTAGTCAAGAACAAGCAGCCCAATATCTCACGCTAAGACAATTTTAACTAATTGTTACCCGCGACTTCGTCCACGTAGAATTTAACAAAAATAAAAGTAGCCTAAGTTACTCCTTATAATATCAGCTATCTGCCAGTGAAATTCCCATCAATATCGGTCCAGCCGTTCCAGAGATTAGCCGGAACAACATTTCTTTTTAGTAATATAAGTACCTTATATACTTTCAAAAGCATTTAGTAATAAGCTGTTATTTTGACTTTACAAACAGACACTTCAATTTTATTTATTTGTATAGATGGATGTTACATTATTTGTATTTCAATGTATTATGAATATTATGATTTAATAATATATTCCAATTTCGAATGATTAGTGAACATTCATTGTGTTACCTGGTCCAGCGACTCTTGAGTTACTTTGAGTATAGCCTCAGCCTGGCGGGTGAACTGCGAGTTGGGGCCGTTGTACGCACGACAGTTGTCCACCAACAACTGAATGTCGCGAAGGAAATCGTTGCGACTGTGGTACTTATGAGCTGCAAAAAAATCAATATATTAGATTATATATTTAATAAAAATAATAAATAAATAAAAAGGTTTATTGCAGAAACTTTTACAACTTTTACATAATCTTACATAGGGACCTCCTTTTAAGTAAAAGATATACTTGTGCTAGGAGGCCCCGCTCTCCAATAACAAATTATAAAATGGTAAAAGTAGTGTACAAAATATATATTTAGTTACGCTATAATCTGTTTTAGTTGTTTTTAAAAACAACTTTTCAAAGTACGAATCTCCAATTGAAACGCAAAGGAAATAAATTCGTTCATAAGCATTTAGGGACAGCAAAATAAAGGTCGACAAAAACACATTTATTAAGACATTTTAATGATAGTGACTTAAAAGCGTTGGCGTCTTGTTGTCATTGTGTTTAATAACAATAATAATGATCATTATCAACAAAAAGTTAGATAAATAAAAAATTTGAGAGGTGTCAAGGGACACCCGGATGGAACGAAGTTCCTTTCGATTAATAAGTGAAGGAATTGTAATAAAACATTCGAATATTGACGTGTTTCCATTTTATGCTTGCCTGGTACTTGAAGCAGCCAACTATAGCAAAAAGTGTCGTTGCAACTTTTGGTCTTAATTTTTTCCGTCTAGCCCCCTTTCGCAACGCGCGATAGGGAACTTCGTTCCAATAATGGGTTGAATCTTTTAAAAGACCGCTCAAGTTCCGTGAACACCCATACTTGACTCCTAATGGCTACCCATACGTGTCTCCATTCCTTTCATACTTCTTTCATTCCTTGTTCTAAGGTCAGCGCTAGTGATATCTCTAGTGCGATTATAGGCTACGTAAACGGATTAGCATCGAGCGGGTCGTAAGCTTGTTTGCCACCATAGTTATATATTACTCGAAGTCAGTATCATAAATCTATGTAAATAAAAATCTATTGCCACATGTAAGCATCACTTAAGAACAGCTCGATCGATTTGGCTGTTTTTTGTTGTTGTATTTGTCAGAACAAGGTTTGTATGAACAAAAATTTACGATAAGCCCGCGGGAAACGTAGAAACAAACGTTTTGATATTGAATTAAGTTACGTGAAATGTATTTTTGTATAGATTGACAGGTCAGCTAGTAAATTATATAATAATACAATAGTTGTACCTTGTATCTTCTTGCCCATAGTCTCCATATCGATAGGCTTCTTGATAACACTATAGTAGTCCTTCACTTGTTTCTTGTTGACTGGTTTCAGGAATGGCCACGCTTCTGGCATTATTTTCAATTTCGTAGTGAGCAGGTTCTCTAATATGAATGATAATGCCACCTGGAAATAGTTTAATAAATATACATTGGGTTAATGAAATAGCGCAAATCTTGAAAAGACTTTAATCAGTCAGGCGAATAACTAAAAAAATATTATTTTAAAGCCGAACCCAATATTTGTAATATGAGTGTGTAAAAGTATAGTAATTATAAGTGGTATTAGCCCCGCAACTTGAATAATTATCATTGTTTCAAGTTTTTAAATAACTTTAGCAAACTAAATCTCTTATACCTATATCTTTTACATTAATTAACTATATCTGTTGGTTTATTTTTT
Source organism: Catocala sponsa (assembly GCA_963564715.1). NCBI lineage: Eukaryota > Metazoa > Arthropoda > Insecta > Lepidoptera > Erebidae > Catocala > Catocala sponsa. The sequence goes on from OY751333.1 coordinate 15,815,023, forward strand.
TAAGTGTTTTTTTGTTATTATATAGACACACTTTAAAAAAATAAACGGATGGTATCACTACACAACTATATTTTATTTTTGTATAACGGCGACGCACACAAATAGCTCGTGAACCCTTTCCTATGCGGAGTTTTGGCTCATTCTTTGGCACTGAAAGACTTTCTAGGCTGTTTTAATACGCCCGTCTCTCGATATAGATATAGGCAGACGTGTATACAGCTAAAGCAATATGTACAATGCAAAACATATACCTGGTCGTTATCATCAAGTAGTGGGTTGATTTGTTTCTCTAACTTCATAAGCTGTTCTTCCTTCTCGGCTAGTTTCTCCACGCACCTTTGTAACATACGCTGCGCCGCCACTGTCAGGCTACTAGTAGGACCTAAATGAATAGAGAAACGTTTTAATTCTTACTTATTAATAACATCTGTCTGTCACTTTATCTTTTAGATTAGAAGGCCAAGTAAGCCAGTCAATAGTAATAGAAGTTCTGCAGCGTTTTTGTTTATTGGTGCTTATTGCTACCAACTTGACAAAAGCTAAATTATTTATTTATAGACCAAGATTTATACAGAGCAAAAAATAATGGTCACTAACAGTAGACAATAAGGTTGTAGTTTGTTTGGCACTGTTATTACTAAATTGTCTTAGCTTAAATAACATATATAGTAAAGGTAACCAAGTTTAAATATGCTTTTGGGAATTTTGTGTTTAGTAGTTGCCACGGCGCAATAAGTACTTATTTCTTGTTTATAAGTTCTAGAAGTCACAAATAGGAGGATGTCTGTTAGATAGACAGACATAAGTTAGTGATAGCATTTGATTATTATTAGTGACTACTGTGACTAGTCAGTTACCTAGACAGGCAAGTAACGATATGAATATAAAATTTTCTTAAAATATTTAATTTACTTATAGGCAAAGTAACTCTGTTGGTAAATTTTCACGGCAATAAGCGGCAAATTTGGTTGAAGTTTGGTTTGGGGAAATTTGTAACCTAGGAAAGGAACATAGGCCATTTAAGAACACTCGTGTAAGGTAATAAGTACTATGAAATAGTTTATTATTGGCGATTAAGACAAACTTACCGTTATATAAAGTAGAATTCTCAACAATTTGGTTGACATCAGCTAAAAACTCTTCACGGCTTTGGTAGTGTTTCTGCCTAAGGTTGTCCCTGATGGTCTGAAGGTCCATGGGCCGCGATACGATGCGATAGTAATCCGCCACCAACTATAGAAAACACCAAACAGTGAATAATGACAACACGTCTGTAACTCTAACTTAATGTCAGAGTTACAGATAACAAATAAAAGAAAATTTTGAATTTTTGTTTTGCCAGCGTGTTGAAAAAAGGCAACTTTATTGATTGTCTTTTCTCAACGCGGGCTTGATAAGCGGAAATAGCAATGTGATTTAGACTAAATTTATGATTCGAAATGCGTTTTCATCTGAAATTACTGGTTAAGTACACAATTTTATTATTAATAAATATTAGATACTTTATGTTTAAACTAGAAAACTAAGCGTTTCATAGTTTAATCAAAACGCTTTAAATGTCTGGAACAAGACGAAACTATATGCGAAATGAAAATATGTAGACTATTAGAATAGATTCTGCAAACTATCTCACTTTATTTAGTGGTGTCTATAGACCCTACAATAATGTTAATTATAATTAGTTTGAGTATTTCATTAAAAAATATAATAATGTACTGATGATTATTTAAACTGACAAATCGCTTGCTCCGGCAATAAGGCACAGAGTAGTCAAATGACGTAACACGTTTGTTTGTAAATAAATATTAGATAGAATATGTTTATAAACGTTAAAATAAATGTAGATAATATGAATCGCTTACGGTAATAAATTAAGATAATTTTGTAAAAAATTATGTTATATTTTATATAATATATTATAACAAATTGCTTGTAAAATTCTTAATTGATTAGGATGGCCGCGGATAAGTCATTTTTTTTCCATACTATCAAATAGGCTATTGTGTAAAAACTTATACGTGTTACTTGCGGAATTAACCTGTTAGGTTATTTGCGCATGTAGTCATTGTGAATAAAAAACATGTGTTAGCTACAAATTAGGATATGCAAAAGCTACAAAGCAAGCTTTGTTAGATTGTGAGAGATGAGTGGATGACTAACAATGGATGTTTTTAAGCTTTAGAATTTATTAGTAGTAATTATGATTATGGAGTTTTATTTTTTGCTGGATCACAATATTAGATTATTTTCGCGATATATCCTCGGTTATTTTTTAATTTAGGTATATGTTATAGTATTGAGTGAGCGAGTTTGATAAAAACTACTTTAAGAATCCAATCTAAAAATCAAATTTGCTTTGTGTAAAAATCATATTTCCTTAATAGTAATTGAGTATGCCTTAGTTTAGTACATAAATACTAAGGCATATTTAGTTGGTTTAGTTATAAAACGTATTAATACTCTAGAGGAGAAAGCAGTGTTAGTATTTCGAGTGGTACATATTCAATAAATGGATGTAGTCAGTTTGTTTGCTGAGGCTTACTTTAGGGTTGACGGGGAAGAGGAAAGGCTGCACGTCGGGCAGGTGTCGCATGTGATTGAGCACGTCCTCCAGCAGCGACGACAGCGTGACGAGCGGGTCCGTGCGGCGCCGCTCGGCGGGGCGCTTCACGAGGTAGTCGCACGGGTCGCCCGCCGTGCCACGCCGGTTGCGTCTCCCTAGCGCGCGGGCTTCACCTCCCCCGCTCCCACCCGCACCCCCGCTGCCGCCCGCACCGCCGGAACGCCGCCCGCTCCCGCGGCGCTTCATGTCGTCACCGGATTGCTAAGCAAATAAAAAAGGTTATAGAGCCGATAATATACTATTAACCTCTCAACCGGACGCCGGCATCCGAACTTAACCAGACTGTTTCAAACGTAAATTTTGTTAGTCTTCTTTTGTTTGAATAGTTTTTTTGTATTTTCGTATTTTTGATAACTGGGTTGGTTAATGATTAATATGATGGAACACGATAGGGTTGGCTATGAGCACAGCGGACGTGCTTTCATACAAAGTAACAACATGCCTTTAGACTGACATACGCTCGACCGCTAAGCTTGCTCATTGACCCACGCAATGGCTAAGTGTAAAGTCCACGGTGCAAACTTCATCGTCACTTAGTAGAAGAGTTTCATAGTGTAAATTTATATTGTTAGCCTAATATCTTCTAATTTCTTGAGGTACATCATTCGCAAATTATATGTTTTCGTTATAGATGGGACAAATATCTATTTTAACGAGTACGAATATTCGGCGAAACTTTTACCGAGGCAAAGATTTATATAGCTAAAATTTTATAAAAATAGTAAGTATTTGTTTACGCAAAATGCACGAATTGACAAGGAATTACTTTAAAATTTATGTAAAGTTTATAAAACAATTACTGTTGTCAATATAATCTTTCATTTTACTACTATTTAAAACTAGAAATCTGCTGAATTTTGTAATTTACCTTACAATAAATATAAATAAAAATATACCTATCTAATTTCTTACAATAAAGCATAATATAATAATTAATATTATAAAGAATTATCACAAAAATATAAAACTAGGCAGTTTGTTAGCTAATAAAACAAAAAACGTATCATTATGTAGGATATTGTATTAACCAATCATAAGCAACTCAATACAATGAAAACTTTGAATATAATATAAAGTCTTTAACTATGAAATTGCCGTTTGTCCTACATCTAATTTCGTGGTGTCTGTATAAAATTAAATGGTTATTTTAGAGAATAATTTATATTTCAAGAATAGACTATTATATATTATTAATATTATGTATAATTAAAAATCAATATCAATAACCTTTTAAAACAATTTGTATCGTTTAGTTTCTGCACGTATTCGTTATTTCAATTCGCAACAATTATTTGATGGTTGATGATTCTGATAATTTAAGACAAACCACAGGAGCCTAAATATAAACAACTATACATAAAAAAATAGAATACGTATTGGCCATTCAAAAAATATTGATGTAATAGTAAGTATGAAAACCACAACGCTACCGATTTTCTTTAAACAAAGCGCCAACTTCATACTTAAACCATTATTACCGAACATCTTTTTAGCCAAATATTGGGGTAAATACGAAAATTCAGTAAACCTACCTAATATTTCGAATACGTAATATAAAACAAATATTCGACGAACCTCTACAATTCATTTATCTATAAAAAAAATAGCCTATGACGCCAATGGTGCTAAAAGTAGCACTGGTTACAATAAACAGATATGCAATCTTATACATAAAACAATTTCAAACATTTAGTAACTAAAACCTAAATCCCTAGCATCTCTAACATGAAAGTTTATTATGCCGACAAAAAACATAACACAGTACAACCTAGTAACACTTTTTACAACGAAACATAATATAAGTAAATATTTAAGTTAATCTGCGTACCAAACTTTAGCGTATAAGAATCGCACAGCCAAAACACATCAAAGTGTGATGCATGAATGATGCATACAAATATGAAATTCACTTAAATTACCTTAATATTCTTCAGCGTCAGTTTAGTACCCTCGACGAAGCCCATATCATCGTCAGATGGGTCAAGGTGCGGCGGTTCGGCTTCGGCCTCAATGGGGGACGAAGGTCCACCTCCCATCGATCCCGTGTACAAGGGACACGCCTTGTTCGTACGCATGTGGCCTACTTGACCACAAGCTCCACACTTAATTAGAGAAATTAAAATTTTAAAAATAAAATATGGACTTGCTCAGCAGAAAAAAATATTCTGACGGTAAATAGGTATAGTAAGTTGAAAGCATACCAAACTTTCTTTATTTACCATCAGAATAATTTAAGACCTCTGCCTCTTAACTTATGAGCAGCAAAAATTTCAACATTTAGGTGTATGTCATAGTAGGTTGCTCTAAAGTTGATTGAAGATCCAATTAAATACAAGGGGGGGCCATCGTTTTTAAGCGCACCAATCGGCGCCACTAGTGAATCCTAAAAATAGTCCTATCAATTCAGTCACAGCAGCTGTCAAAAACCGTATTTCACGATAATAATTATCAGTTTCCATAGTTACTGGTGCCGTGACGTCGCCGTATAGAGTATGGCGTCTAGATACCTTACTATCCACTAGCACCTGTAGTGGTGAATTCAAATGCGATTTCTGCTAACCATTATTATTTATTATTAACGTGACCAATATATATATTTTTTTTATTGTGCTCGTCAAAATGTATAAATTAGTGTAATTATATAGTAATCACATAACATAATATATTTATTAATTTGTCGATAGTATTAAGTTTGTTTACAAATAAAGCTGCTCTTTATATTATTTTAAGAACTACTGCGGCCTTAACATCGGATTGCAGCAGTCTATAAGCATCCTTCATCCAGATTATTAACTTAAAATATTTTACTTAAACTACCTTAAGTTTCAAGTCAGGTTTCAGTTTGGCGCGACGTCGCGACGAAGGCGTCAGCACATCTGTTTCAGTCTTGATCAGTCCGAGAGGTATTAGACCTTGTGACGGCGAGCCTATGTCCACGGACGATGATAGATTGGAACCTATTACAATGTTACAAGTCTTGTTAAATATCAGCTAGTAAAAAAAATGTGAAAAGCAGTCGATGCCAGTAAAATGATGACGAGCGTGGTTGTCTGAGGAAGTACAGTCAGCAAGATAAGTAGCAGAACATTACCGAAATTGTAACATAAAAATAGTAATAAATGGTGATTCAAATAGGCAACTATTTTTTAACTTCTTGAACGTCTAGGGGAAATACGTAAAAAAGAATTAAAAATTCATTGTGCAAACAATACACAAACGGAAAAATATATGTGCGCTCGACACTTGACTCATTAACGAGTCAAGTGTGCAGCGGACATACATTTGTCGTTTTTTTTTTTTTGATTACTCATTTTTGCGGACAGCGTATGTCCGCTCGACAGTTGACGGGTTAATAATCGTTACTGTAGTAAAAGATAAGGAATTACCATCATCTTGTATGACAAAGCAATTCAATATCTCACCAATGTTTATGGCCTTATGTCGCTGGCGTACAGCCACACTGTTACTGCCTCTAGGTCGATATTCTTCTATTCTTTTATTCTCATCTCATCTTTAACTACTTTTCTGTAGGTTTGGCAGTCACTAGCAATATTATATTTGTATGGTTAACAAACATGTTAAATTATAATGTACACACTTATATTGTCATTAAAATAAATTTCTGGTTACTGTATTTGCATTTTTATACCGATAAATACGACAAACCGTTGCACAACTAGATGGAGATATGAAGGTTATTCTATTCTTAGGTAATTTAGTTATTAGCGTAATATTTACTACGGTACTTACTATCTGGGAACGGTCCAGGCACTGTGACATTGCCAGCTAGTCGTTCCCTTTCTTGATTCCTTTTGATACGCCGCAGTTGTTCCTATACCAATAATAGTTAAATTAAACATTATTATTTTTTTTTATTTTTTTTATGTTGCTCGTCAAAATGACTACACTCCACCTGATGGTAAGCAGTCGTGTGGTCTAAGAGCAGTGGCCTCCACACCACCCTCATAGTAGCCGAGGCGATGTTGAGGTCTCTACTTTGACGGCCTGAGAAGGTGCTTTTTCACGCCCCGCTTAAAGGACCCATTATGGTTTTAAAAAACTAAATTAACAAAGCAGCTCGACCCGTATCTTTTCGAACATTTAAAAGTGCTTTAGTTGTATTGCGCATGAAGCTTTAAACTCATTTCAGTGATTGAAATATTCAATACAAATTAATTAAGCCTAGCCCTGTATAACCGTATACAAGTACCTACTAATTGAAATGCATTTGTAGAAGATTACACGCAAGGTACTTACACCAGCAAGTAGCTAGTGCGAACTACATGTACATGCTTCTTACACGAGCTTCATCGCAGTCACGCATGGGTTACTTGCATGGCTTGCGTTGGTCATTTACACGATGAGTACCACCATTCGTTCGATTGCCTCAACATGCACGTATTATCAGCATCGTACTCAAGCGCCATTACGGCATATTATAAAAGCCTAATATCAACTATCCGTAAAACTTTCTCACCTGAATCCTCCTCTTTTCCCTCTTCATTTCCTCCTTCTGCGTCTCATCCATGGTGGCAAACTGTCTGATGAACGTATCATCCTTAGTCGAACGTATCTTCATATAAGCTTCTATGACGGCCGCCTTACGAACCAACTCGACGCGAGTGTACCGTTGGCCGGAGGCGTTGCGGAATGTGCGGACTATGCGAAGTAGGCGACCTACGAGAAGAGATGAATCTAAATATTTGAGGATGTTTTAGTAAATTTTGATACTCAATAAGGCTAACTGACTTATACAAACTAAAAAGGGATATTTTATTAACTTTTGGGGCTGCATCGACCCGCCGGTGGCTGGGCACAATAGTTTTCTAATTATTCTCATTCCAGCAATAATTGATAAATCTAACTAATAAAATCAAGTTTATGACACTCGTGTAGCAGATACAGTGAGCTGCAAAAATGCATACCCATGTCAAAACTAAAATGATATAAGCCGGTAATTGACGCCATCTAACGGAAATCGATACAAGAACTGTTAAGTAGTTTATTTATATCGTAATAGATAGCGATGCACTACTATAAAATAAAAAGAAGTAGATTTCTTAATAGCTCAATAAATTTCTTACAGACTCAATTCTTAAAAACAATTTTTAAACTCTATTACACAATAGTTTATTTAAAAAAGAACACATTTCAGGGTAAAAGAAATAGGAAAGAATTACAAATGAATTTATAAATTTATATTAGGTAGTTTGTTTTATATATACTTTCGATAACTCGCTATTCTAATCGTACGCAAACATTATTCTGTCCCTATGTTCGAGTGTCTTTTCGGTTGAGACTATAATTTCTTATAAATTAAACCTACTTGTTAAAATGAGTACGCGTTGCAATATTTATAAAACAACACCATCTAGTTAATTCATATTCATTCTAATTCGAGTGTTCACAGGATTTTGGACCTTCAGGTATCCATGCAATATTACATGTGACTGTACATGCCATTTTCTTCGTTTGCTCTTTTACGTAGCCACAATAGTGATAAGAAAAACTTTTGTTGCCGCCTACAACAAGTATTCTCCATTCACTGCCATAACTGGACAGGGAAATCTACTAATATTAAAAACTTGAATATTATTCAAGTTGACAGGGAAATCTACTAACATTAAAAACTTGAATATTATTCAAGTTTTTAATGTTAGTAGATTTCCTTGTCAAGTTATGGCAGTAAATGGAGACTACTTGTTGTAGGCGGCAACAAAAGCTTTTCTTATCACTATTGTGGCTACGTAAAAGAACGAAGAAAATGGCATGTACAGTCACCTGTAATAATAGAACCCGATCCAACATGCGTTAATTGGCTTTTGCCGCTGCTACACTTAGCCGCAGGTACTAGTAATATTAAAATATTTATTAACAATACCTTGGCTGGAAGATTGCTGTTGATCCGCTTGATTGATTTGAGGTTTCTTTTCAGACTGTCCTAGAATCATTTTTCTTAGTTCGGCTCTTTCAGCTTCCTCTCGTTCCAGTGATAACTGTAATACAACACATAGGTTCATATTATTTCAGTAATATTCCAGTAACACAAACAAATTTTTATTGTAAAATAATTGTTCTAGGTACGAATCTAAATCAGTAATCAATATAATATACTAAAAGATATAGCGAAAATTCCAAAAAATCTGAGTTTATTTTGGATTATAGAAAAGGACTATTAACTATTTTTAGTTATATTTAAATTAACAAATATGTGTTACCTGTTCAGTGGTCTTCTTATTCGCGAGCATGTTCTCAAGATTCTTGCCCATCTCCTCCAAGTCTGATTCCTCGCTCACAGAGCTCTCGGCTTCGTCTGTACTTAGCACTTCAGTGCTCGTCAGTACCCGGTTCTGCAGCTCGAATATACGCTGGCATTCTTCTTTATATCTGATGAATACAAAAATATTTTGAAATACTTCATCACCACTCCAAAAACACCAAACATTACCGAGCAATATGAAGCTAGACTTTTATTTCATAAGAGAGATGTTATATAACCGATGTTATATAACCATTGTTATGTAAGAAAATCGTTTAACACATGTAGGACATATTGAATGACAGAATAGGATCGTAAATTAGGAATAAAGTTGTATATCACGGCGGCTCTTTTTAAAACATACTAATTGTACGAGCAAGCTACAGTTTATATCAATTTATTATCAACGTACAATGGTAATACTACAATAATGGTTTATACAATTAAGTTTACCTTTCTTGATGCTCAGCAATAGAGAATCTGTTGCCTCTAGAGAATTTCGTCATGCCCTCCTCGCCGGCTTTGGCTTTCTCAGTCGATAGCGTTCGCACCACGTCAATGACCTCCCATCGAGACAACTTCTTGATCTGCACAACACATTTTTTTCTATTAAATGATGTCCTACTAAATGTTTTTTTTTAATATTTTTTTGTTTTGCTCGTCAAAATGACCACACTCCACCTGATGGTAAGCAGTCGTGTGGTCTAAGAGCAGTGGCCTCCACACCGCCTTTTAAATCTGAGGCATTATTGTCTTGACCAGTATATCTACTGGTCAAGACAATAATGCCTCAGATTTAAAAGGCGGTGTTAAAAAAATTAAACTGCTTCTTAATGAATTTGGACTGCTAACAGATATTTGTTATGACTTTATGCTAAGACACTGAGGGCTTGTCCCATCACCGCCAAATAGCATTTATCTATAAGATAAAAGTCAAGCCATCTCTCTTCTTTATCCTGAAAAGAGTGAGACAGCATGCGATTTATCTTTCGGATAACTTTTACTTGTTTGTTGTGGGACTGGCTAGGAATGTCACTAAGGGACTAACACAAAACCTGCAAAGATCGATATGCACGTGTGTTTGAGTTGCAATCCAAGCTTATCCTAACTAATATTATTATAGATGCGGATGTGAGTTTGTTCGTTTGTTTATTTGTTGAGCTTTTAAGGCCTAACTACTCGTATGATACATTTAATGAAAGGATCATGAAATTTCGCATTCACGTTATCAGGGGTACAGAAGAGGACATAGGATACCTATCATCCCGGCAAAAAGTACAGTTCCCGAGGGATAGAAATTTATTGACAAAATTTAGATTAACCCGAGCGAAGTCACATGCAATATCTAGTACCAAATAATTTAGTACAGTGATATTTTACGATTGTAACTTGTTTTGTATATCAAATAAATAAAAAAGGTAATATTCCAATTCGTGACGCTGGATCCAAAATGAATAAACTCACCTCTTCTTCAGGCACACCAAACTTTCTTAGCAGCGCTTTCGCATTATTCAAACTCAGTCTTCTCAGATCAGCGTCGGTGCCCGTCACCGTTCTCTTCGGCTGTTGCTCTTCATTCGGTTGTTGTGTGGGCTTGTTCGGTACGCGAACGTATGAGAACCCTTCGCCGCAACCCGTAGGGTCGGCTGGGCCAGTGAGTTGGAGCAAACATTTGCCACGCATAGCTTGGATGTAGGCGCGTGTTGTATTCCATGGGGCTACTTTTACCTAAACAGAGAATGGAAAGGCATTAATTCCACAATAAATATTAATTAAATAATAAGTTTTTGAAAATGAAAGATATGAATATATTAAATTGGGAATGCCTGTTGCATTTCTCCGTAGTGGTTTAAGTGGGTTCAATCCCCACACGGAAAAAAATACTTGTTCCAAGTCTGCCCACGACAGATGTGTGTTCTTTTTTTAAATATAATAAATGAATACATTAACAAACCTCATCATCCATCTTCAACTGTAACTCTTCATCGTCATCCTCCTGTGGCGTGAATATGAACTTTTCACCGTAACCCGCGTCCTTGAGCCTTTGTTCCGCGGACGCCATACTGAAGTACGCACAACACTGCTCCGGCGATACCATCGCGCGGATTTCTTCCTCGGACGGGAGTCGGAAATCAGGTTTTATAACCCACCTTTAAATTTAATGTAATTGTTTAAGATAAGGCAATTTAATTAGCATTTAGTTTAATAGTTTATTAGAGCATATTAGAGATTCATGTAATAATTAAGTTTACACAACATATTAGGCAATAAACGTAATGATAGTGAAAGCCGATATAATGCAAGTACAAAGGTTTTTACCGATTATTGTAAATTTGTATTTAAAATATCACTATATACATATAAATACGCATTGTGCTATCTTTTTCTCTCACTTTTAAGTAATAAAGAAGTAAGGACGTATAACTTCGCACATTTTTACAATATAAGCCCTTTTTATTCAATTTATTAGATATTTTGTTTAAATTCGAGACGTGAAATTTGCAATTACATCGGCATTTAATAACATAATTATGACAATAGATTATAAATAGATATACATACCAATTAGAATCCAATCCAGTACGTTTGAAGTCAGCACATAGCTTTAGACGCTTTCGAATAGAGCTCTCGGAATGTGAGGGGAACGCTCTCTTAATATCGTCCATCTTTATACGTCTCGGCTTGTCTCGAGATTTCCAGAACAATCTGTATATAAATACCTGCGAACACAAGTCGAATTTTACTACTTACATACATATTATTTCTAGCAGTACTAAAATTAAATGTCTCATGTCGCAATTTAAATTTCATTCCTCTCTCTCTGAATGTTTTAAACGGCTCTACAACGATATTTGTAACCACGACGCCTCATACAAATACTGACCTGTAAGAAGTCTCGAACGAAATTGTTGGCTCTCTTAGAGTTGGGGCCAGGCACTTCATACAGAGGACATTCCTGTCCAGCCACGAATAGCGCATCAACCTCACGGATGTAATATGATTGGCTGGAAAATAGAAAATGTACAATAATCGTAGGTAAGCAAATATTTCAAGACATTTAAAAGGTCAGGCTTACATTTATGTGCATTTATTTCAGTAGCTGATCCCTCAATCAAACACTAATATGGTGACCAGGTCAATTATCTTAATCCAAAATTTGACGGAAAACTAAGAACGAGGAGGCATATAACGAGGCTGAGTGGCTATTAGGGATGACGGACTGGACTAAGACAGTCACAGTCAAGAAGAGTAACCAGAACATTGAATAGACCGCCGGCCTGAAGGTCCGACAAAATCGTCATTAGATATTAGTAAACAATTAATGAATAAATGACACGGCCAACAGGATTGCAAGAAGTAATAACCTGAATTTCATATTCATTATGTTAGTACGTAAGACGTTCGATTAATAAAACAGAGAGTTAACTCGGGGCTATTTGAATACTAACTTACACACTATTATAGTTCAAATTGCCTTTCTTCTAAATTTCGAGTTATGTCTGTGTTTTATCAAGAGAAAATAATAAATTACCGTGTTCTTATAATGAGGAAGTCGGTCTGCGGCAGCGTGTGTTCGTATATCGGCGCTCTGTACATGTTGTTCTCTACGACGGGCTGCGTCGCGCCCGGCGGTAGGATACCAAGGAACGGAGATGTATGCGCGTACGCTACTTCACCATACTTCAATGGTTTGGGACCATCATCCTAGAAACATTATTGTAGAAATACATATTATTATACAAAGACGAAGGTATAAAGATAAGGTATAGGCCATAGTTATAATGTGCACACAGATCGTATTGTTAGCTATTTTTGTAAATTACGGCCCTAGCCGTATAGCGAAGTACGGCATATCAAAGGTCAACTCGTAATGTTAGGATATTTTTAACTTGTAACTTATTTCTCCATATTATAAAGTCTTTAGATGCTTACCAAAGAATAGTTTGAGAATTCAAGTCAAACACAAATAGTATTTGAACCACTATGTTCAGAACACACCAAATCAGCATGTTATAGGTTCTATGCTGATCTGGTGTATCCCGGCAGAATATTCCAAAGACTAAGTAACTAAACTGAGTTTGTGATACTGATCGAAGAGGCAGTAAAAATGAAATCATTCCTTGTAATAAAAGTAATGTAAAAGTTTGGTAACTAATAAAATAAAATAAATTAATCTTTGGGCTAAAATCAGCACCGTCTGGGATCCAATCTAAATAATAAGTTAATTCAACTTGCCATCGACATTTTGGTCTACCAAAACGTCGATGGCAAGTTGAATTAACTTACTACAGGAGAGACTGGTGCAAACTATTATATAAATATTGTATGTCACATAATTACACAGTTTGAAAATGGAATTGGTCCAAAATGCACATACCTTAGCAGCTGTCCGTTTATAATAATTCTTGATCTTGGAACACATGCCGACTTGACTGATGAGTGGCGGGTGTTCCTCACAGAACTCCACCAACACAAGTTCGCCGTCACGCCCGCTCAGGTCTTCCGGAGTACGCATGAAGAACACGTCACCTCCGCCCGAAGCTAACCGCTCGGCCTCGCGTTGCTGTAGGAATTAGATATGTTAATTAGTAAATATTTTCTATATCAGGCAAAGGCAGGAAAAAGATTGAGTATAATGATTTATATAATAGCATAGCCAGTAAAGTAGGTACAGTTTGATGGATTTTAGGCATCTCGATTGGTTTAGAAAAATGGATTCGTAATACAATTACAATCGAGTGCAAAAGTATCGATTCTCGGTTAAATCGCATGTGCAAGATCAATGTATGATAAATCGAATCATGGGTTAGTTGGCGGCTACACATACAAGAAAATGAGATGTGTGGACTAAAAATAATAATCGTTCAAAATCATAATCGTTTAAACTCAGAATTTGAAGAATACTTAAGTTGTACTTAAGTGTACTATAAATTCTTTCTTCCAAACACTGACCTTTTGATAACTTTTAGTTGATTATTTCGAGCTTTTCAATCGAATGAATCAGACGGTCTTTAAGATTCTGCTTAATCGTTTTTTTTTTTAGTAAATTTGTATCAGATCTGTCAACTTGATTAATTAATAAAACAGATTTTGAAAGCCAGTACGGATAATACAAGGTACCTTGGCCTTCTTCTTGATATGTTTGAGCAGCGGCTGCACAGGATGCGGGCCGGGGGCGGCCAGCGGCCCGTACGACAGCTTGCGCATGGCGGGCCGGTGGAAGGCGCGCAGGCGAGCTGGGCCCATGTGCGTCTGGATGAAGGGGGCGCGCAATTCCACCACCGGCGTACTGTGCTGGATCAGCTGCCCACCGCCCACCTTTAAGCGCGGGTTCTGCGATTTCGGCTGGTAGTACCTATACAAATATATTACTATATTATCGAAGTGTAGTAGTAGGGTTTAGATTCATTGATTAAGACAAAATGCCTTAATCTCAGAACAACTATCTGTAGCTCATGCAATTCAATATAGTATAGTAAATATTGGTAAACGTAGAACTTGTTCACCCTATCCATATAGTAAAAATAACTAGGAATAATCTATACTAATATCATAAAGCTAAAGAGTTTGTTTGTTTATTTGTTTGTTTGTTTGCTTGAACGCGCTAATCTCAGGAACTACTGGTCCGATTTGAAAAATTATTTCAGTGTTAGATAGCCCATTTATCGAGGAAGGCTATAGGCCATATATCATCACGCTAAGATTAAAAGGAGCGGAGCACCAATGAAGAATGTTTCAAAATCGGAGGGTATTTTTTCCTTTTGAGAGCTTCCGCTGCGTGCGCTGCGTAAACAGTTAAAGTTTCCCAAAAATCATGTATGACAGAATTGTTCCCCTTTAAAATTTCTAAAAAAAAGTTCGCGACAGCATATGTCTATCTTTTAAGGTTGGCTCACTATAACCATTTTTATGCTAACCAAATTTGTTCTAAAATTATGCATTATTTGCGAAGGTATTCTTATAAACATGATATTAATCCTTATCCAAATAAATACGTTATTCATCACAAGTATTTATTATAAAACAAAATTGCCCTTTACATCATTCGATTTCAATGAATATCTTAGGAGATATCGCAGTTTTAAAATAACATCGCAGCAAAATAATTAGCCATTACAGACATAGTACAAACGATGTTTCTCCTGGTTTATTCTGCGTGATTACTACTGGTTCGATTTGAAAAATACTTTTAGTGTTGGATAGCCTATTTATCGAGGAAGGCTATAAACTATATAACATCACGCAGTAACAATAAACGCGGGTGAAACCGCGGGAACATCTAGTATATTATATAAACGCGAAAATGTTTTACACATCTTCATAACTATCTTTATGATGATAATGTAATAACGAAAAGATATCAAAATTGGTTAAAATCAAGCTAAAAACTGGAACATAACTGGAAAGCCACTGTTTGAAGAACCGTATACAAAGATACAGCTAACTGCAAGCATAATATAAGTATATGGGTAAGTAGTATATATGTTTGTAGCGCTTTCACACCTAACTACTCAACCATACATCATACAATGTCGTATACAGGATGCCAGAGTTACAAAAAAGGATATAGGGTAACATTCACCGAAAAAGTACTTTTCCCAAGCGAAGCCGAGAGCAAAACTTAATATAAATAAAAAAATCTTACACATCATTAGAAATATTGAAAGGATCTCTATCAGGAGATTTAGGCGGTGGCGGCGGCGCGTCTTCTTGCAGCACGTTGATGACGCCCGCCTTGCCCAACAGGATCTTTGACTTCTTCACGTGCGGATGGGGAATCTTTACTTTTGGAGCGGGACCTCGTTCTGTAGAAGATAAAGACGTTAGCATGAAGAAAATAGTGTGTGGCGAATCCGCACGAAGTTCAGCCAACATTTAACAGATGATGATACAATAGCGCTTAACATTACGTCATACTATTCTGCATCGCACAAGTGGAGTTTACAAGCGACTAAGTATATATACAAGCTCCCGACACCAACCGTCGGGCCGCAGTCCTCCAGGCACGATCAACCAGCCTGTTCAGAGGATCCTCCCTTTGTGTTGGAGGGACATCACAAACTGTTCCTCCACAAGTGTAATAAAACATTTTGATAGTAATTTACTTTTAGAAGTTAACAAATTTAAATTATAATATGATTACATATATTTGGGCCCTTTGGTGTTGAAACATGGGGTCAAAGTGATAGAAACCTAGCTAAGCGGCTGATCGATTTCTTGCATGGCCTGACAGCTGGTATGTTCTTTACGCAAAGAATTAAGCATTGCTGTCCAACGTGGCAATGCTGCCAGTTTTCTAGGCATGTTACCAATTGACAGCAATGAGGCCCCCTCATCAAAAATATATATTGACGCTTTTTTAAATGCTGTTGTTATTTTTTTTCTCTTTAGGTTAGTCCTGTTGTAAATAATTCGTGTGTACATATTATTGTAAAATAATTGTTTTAATTGCTTATTGGAAACAAAAAATGCATAATCAGCTGTTAAGCTTGCTTTCCGCTACTGGGCAATCTGTAATCAAACAAAAGACTTATGACAAAGATTCATACCTCTTGTAATCTTCGAGGGATCAACATCATCAGGTACACCCAGAATAATATTCTCATCATTTGGATCGAGCGTCAATATTTTCGGTTTAGGTACTTTATCCATATTCTCCGCATCCCATATAACTTCTTCCTCCCACGTTCCATACACTAACTCCTCATTTTCAACAGGGAATATACTGTACCAAGTGTTGTCTTCGCCATCGGCAGAGTTGTCAGGGCCTTTTACTGCTGCGGCCCTAGGGAACAAATTTTCAATAAATGTTTACTTACACCCCGACATATGCATAAGCTAAACGGCAGATATATAATAAGATTGCATTCACGCGGTGTAGTATGGCAACACTATGAGTTACTGCAGTAGTACTGTTTCTATTATAAAATAAGGTATGATAGTCATAACTCCTTAAAAGGCAAAATGTGTCGTTTAATGAGCTCAAACCAATTCATTTGTCACATTCAACAACAATTGTGCGGTTCCGAAGCATGAAAAGCGGGGAGTACCGTTTGATAAGGCGGTACTCTTTATAATTTAAAAACATTTGTAGTTGAGAATTTTTAGCAGGTATATCAATCAATAGATAAATAGGTTGGACTCACAGTATAAACTGCAAAAGCATACGTCTGGGTGTTTCTATGTATAATATGAATGTATTTACAAAAAAAAAAGGTTTATATGTACGTTTATCCATTGTCTAGTACCCATATTACAAGCTCTGCTTAGTTTGGGCTAGATGGTGTTGTGTGTATGTGGTAGAAAATTATTATTATTATAGTATTTACTTAATAAGAGAGATTTTACTAAAGATTAGTTCGTTGTTGGTTAGGCGTGTTCCACAGTCGAGCGCACCATTGCTTGACAACAGAGTCAGTTTAGTAAAAATACTGTGTACACTTCTTTGCACACTTTGAACTCAATTATTATTTGATAACGCCTTATAGTTATCTTCAAAGCTATATCTAATAAATTCTAGCATAAATCTAAGCTTCTAGCACCAATGGTCTGTAAACTTACGTAGCAGGTTTAGGCTGCATAGGCGCGGGTGGTTGCGGCCTCGGGTGTGAAAACTGTTGCGCAGTACGACTCACTGATGTTGGCACCCAGCCAGCAGCATTGCTTTTACTATTTAGTCGAGCTAAAACCTAAAAAATAACCAAGGTCTTTAAACGAACAGAACAAAAATGACGAGCGATTATGTTATTTTATATATTAAATAGCAAACGGGCGAACAGGCACGCCTTATGGTATACTACGCAGGCAGGCTGGCAACACCAGAATTTCACTTATGCTAGTGACTGTCCTACCACCGCAGGGGACAAATATTACAGTTCTGCTGACGGATAATCTGTCAGAAGGGTCGTAATATATGTAATATGTGTGGATGCAGAGCCGTAAACTTTTATATGAGATAGAACCTCCTTAGGAGCCTAGACACCCGCCATCCGTTTGCTGGGACAGGAATTAACCTTACGGCGTCGGCCGATTGACCCTAGGCGAAAACGCAAAATAAGGTAATATTTTATAAATTTAGATGTACTAATCAATTTTATATCTTGGTCAACACTCAAACTCTTGGGCCTAGACTTTATAGGCTACTAGCCGACTCGCGCAACCTCGTCTGCGT
This sequence comes from Catocala sponsa, assembly GCA_963564715.1. Taxonomy (NCBI): domain Eukaryota; kingdom Metazoa; phylum Arthropoda; class Insecta; order Lepidoptera; family Erebidae; genus Catocala; species Catocala sponsa. Next base: position 15,833,077 of record OY751333.1, read on the forward strand.
CACATATGAGAATTTGCCCTGTAGTGCAACATTTTTTTATTGATGCTCCGCTCCTAGGTATTGGTTGTAGCCTGATGTTATACAGCTTATAGCCTTCCTCGATAAATGGACTATTCAACACTAAAATAATTTTCTATTTGAACCTGTAATTCCTGAGATTAGCGCATTCAACCAAACAAACAAATAAAGTCTTCAGCTTTATTATATTACTATAGATTAGCCACAAAGTTTTTTTATTGAGACTAATTGAAATTAAGAGGCAGCATTCTGTCATCTAATATACAAATTACACACTTCATCTAATCCGATTTTATATGATTACTAGCTTTTGCCCGCGGCTTCGCTCGCGTTAATTTAGAATTTGACAATCAATTCGGGTTGTACTCTGCTTGTAATAATATAATTCAATCATGATTCGAAAGACACGTGGCGCCATCTATTATCATAAGAACGTTATTGTTGTTTTCCTCGGGAACAGTAATTTTTTTCGGGATAAAAGGTAGCCTATGTCCGTTGTACAGAACACCTGACAACGTATATGCAAAATTTCAGCATGATCGGTTCAGTGGTTTAGACGTGAAAAGGTAACAAACGAACAAACTCATTTTCGCTTTTATAATATTAGTTAAGATTTATTGAATGTTAAAATATATTATTTAAATTTAAGAAATTAAATAAATTATTAATAGTTAATAAATCCTTTTATCATTGTATTGATAGAAAACAGTGACTTAATTTAAACAGTTTTCATTTGCTTATTATTTGACTTACCTTTCACAATAATAAAACAGGTATATTTATTAACCACGTATACGTCTTCGTTTTGATTTATTAACCACGTACACGTTTTCGTTTTGATTTAAAACAATTCCCAAAAAATGCTAAGTACAATATATACAGGTACGGTAATGGCCGCTGTTGGCGGGAGCTTACAACACGTGTTTATTTACATGAGATCACTGAATTAACTGAGAGTTAAAACTGTCTCTGTCAGATTAATAAATAGTAAATAAATTATTGCACTGGAAATTAATGATAATTTTACGATGACAGTAAAATTAATATGAGAGTTGCAAAGGAAAATTAAAATAATAGGTATAACAGTCACTGCTACGATTGATACACAAATAAAACTAAAAAAACATGGCTGAAAAATGTATAGTGAGTAAGACAGGAGACCGGCTTCGTCCTCATCCCTATTACGTAATGTTTGCTGGATAAGTGGTGACACTTGGCGGGGATAACTGATCGATTTATAGTTGATCAGTAGTCGAACGGTGAGGGCGGGAGATCAAATTGAATTTAAAAAAAAATCATAATTAAAGGAACTTGAAATTATAATATCTGGATAGGAATTAACAAATAAAAAATAGGGGTTGATCGTAAAGGGGTGAAAAATTGAGAGTATTATGAGATTTTTTATTGTAAGTCATCAAAAAATTTAAAAAGAAATTTTGCCAAAAAATTTAAGTTTATAATTAACAAATAAAAAATAGGGGTTGATCGTAGAGGGGTGAAAAATTGAGAGTATTATGAGATTTTTTATTGTAAGTCATCAAAAAATTTAAAAAAAAATTTGCCAAAAAATTAAAGTTTATAATTAACAAATAAAAAATAGGGGTTGATCGTAGAGGGGTGAAAAATTGAGAGTAATATGAGATTTTTTATTGTAAATCATCAAAAAATAAATAATAAATTTTACCAAAAAAAATTAAAGTTTTTAATTAACAAATAAAATATAAGGGTTGATCGTAGAGGGGTGAAAATTTAGGGTTGTATGTATTTTTGTATGCTGTGTCATAAAAAAATAAAAACAAAAAATTTTGCCTAAAAAATAAAAAATAAAATTTAGGGGTGGACTACCCTTAACATTTAGGGGGATGAAAAATAGATGTTGGTCGATTCTCCACCCTGGCCGACAATCACGCTAAGGATCCCAAAAATCGGTCGAGCCGTTTCGGAGGAGTTCAAGTTCGAACCCCGTGACACGAGAATTTTATATATTAGATATTAGTATGCATTAGGATATGTACATAGTCAATATATACAAGTATGTATACATTGACAATAATACAAGTCATGTACCTTATGTTTGATCTCGCTACCATCCCATATGACGTCATCTTCCCATTGCAACTGCGACACCATAAGGAAAGAGTCATCAGGGAAGCCACTGTCAGGATCTTCTTCATTCTCAGATTTTTCTGGTTTCTCTTCTTCAACTTCCTTGGGTTTCGGTTGCTCCTCTCTCTCCGGTGAAGGTGCCTAAGAGATAATTTGATATTGTAGTAAAGAAATTTGTTGTTTCACTTATTACTAGAAATCTACTATGGATACTATAGCTACTATAGCGGTCGATATTATTTTTAGTTAAGTACAGAAATACTTGTTCTCTAACTTTTATAGATAGATTTGCAGGTTGGATTTAGAACATTCAACCATTTTTATAAGTTGCCTGAGGATTGGGGAAGCAGTTTGCCAGAACTTCACCAACCAAACTACCACTGCCTCCTTACTCTTTTTGCCTATCATATGCCTCTCTAATACATTCAACCTGCAAATCTAGCCGCGGCGAGATTATATTGTTACAATCTGAGGTGCAGAAAGATTCATAGGTATTTATTATATCGCGATTTGGGACATAGCCGTATAAGTAGTTAGCCAAAGCTACACTAAGAATGCTGACATAGAAATAATAAATACGCACCTTTATCTTAAAACCATAATCGAACCCATCGCCAGTCTCAGGAACATTGAGCATGTCGTACCACATTTGCGCTGGTCCAAACCGCCAGTGCGCCGGCGTCGGTCTTTGAGACTTATCGCCCGACTGAAAAGCATTATTGTCGCTGTTTGATTGTTGATTTTCTTCCATAGGCCTGTAATTTTAAGTTAAATTTAAGAGTCAGCAATATGTTTAGTGATGAGAATTACATACATTTTAAGTAATGATAGAACTGTGATAAAACCATACTTTGGACGTTACCTAAACGACATATATTAAATATTTGACGTTTAGTTAACTAAGTATTCTACTGTAAATAAGTAAACCATAAATTAATAAAGAAAATATATCATATTTTCTTTATTAATTTATGGTTCATGGGATCAACAGATGCTAACCCTTTTCTAACACTGTCAATGTAAACCTGTTTTAATAATTGAGGACTAGTATCCTCAATTATTAAAACAGGTTTACAGGTTTAATGTGTACCTATGTCTTTAATTTTCTATATACGCCACTGCGACCCAAATCTCGGTATTTTCTTTCATACTACGTTGCTCTGTTGTGTTTATCCATTAGTAATATGATCAGACACACATTATACAGAAAGGTAATTAAGTACTTATTATGCAGACCTATTCAAAATAAACACTTATTCACTTTATATTGAATCGAATTAGGCGTTATTTGGCGGAAGCCCATTGTAATAAAATTATTGGGAAGAGAGGAACCCGCCACACACCCTCAGATTGCCCGCCCCAACTATACACCCATATACCCCAATAAAGAAAAAGGTTGACAATATTAACTCCCTCGGTAAATGGCTGATCTTACTGAGTGTGATCTTAGTCACTCGGGGACCTAAAACATCAGCTGTTATGTTCATATTTTAGATTTGTTATTACTTATTCCACGTCAGTATGATAGAGAGCTTTAAGACCAGACAGACATTCCAGAATCCATGCTACCTATTACTTAAAATTTCGTAAGTACAAAATTCAATAGCACTTTAAACAAAATAGACCTCCGATCCTCAGTACCAAAGCCATGGGACCAACAATGCAGTTACTATTAAATATACATCACTTACTTCAACAACTTCTCCTCATCATCACTGGCATACTGTGGTTCCTGGTTATCTGCAGGCGCCGGTGGAGTATCACTGCTGGTACTACCACTGCGCTTACGGCGTCTACGCTTCTTCACACCACGCCATATTTGGGGCAAGCTTGATAGCTTTCCAGGACCGAAGAGGCGTGAGAATAATAGTACCTGAAATGTATAAGTTTAGCAATATAAACGAGATAGGTGTAAAAACCCAGGATTCAACCTCTTCGTCTTAAATGTACATCATGTGACCTTGTGACCCCTATATCTCGGGGGTCTTTTGACCCACAGGGCCCATATTCAAACTCGACCGATGACCCCAAGGTCTGCACAAAAAAGTTACAAGTCAATCGGTCCAGTGGTTCCGGAGTTATGCCTGTCACTAACATCAATCTGTCACTAACACACAGACCGTCACAAAGTGTTTTCAATAACCTCTTCGAAGAAGACTCAGAGGTTAATAATGTGAGGCCCTTAATTATTCCTGAACGTAATGCGCCACCTGCCCGCCAGGACTTAACAGATTCATTCAAACACAGCAATGTTTGTGATATTGTTGTAAAATTGTGCCTTAAACAGTATCAATATAGACATTTCCTATCTAGCAGCTCGAAATATTACTAACTATCTCGGTGGCCCAGCGTTAGTAAAAGCTACTGGTTTCAGATTCGAATCCTGGGTCTGGCAATGATATTGGGTTTTCTAACAAGAAATTCTCAGTAAGAGTGTGTAGTCTGGAAAAGCAGTGCTTGTTAGAACGGCAATAGCATTATCCTCTATTTCATGGGCGTGAGACTATAATTGTATGTACATGGTCTAAACATTTGGTGATGTAACACTGACATATCAATTAAGCAAGCAATTCTTGGCCATGACAGATATCGGACTGCACATCTGTGATTATTAAAGGTATCTCCCAAAATTGTTAATAAAACACATTAGAATTTTTGTCTGTCTTGTCTTGTGTATTCAATGTCTTAAAGCTCAAATGGCTCACCTTATCTGGTCTGAAGTCTGGAAACAGTTCTCTGACATCAACATTGGCATATTTAGATGGTAGCATAGCAGCCAGTGGTGTCTCCAATCTTTTTGGCTTTTCTGACTGCCCAGATCTTGACCTACAAATTATAAAATATGTCATCTTTAATATTGGCCTACATAATCAATAATAGCAATAATGTTAATCTAATCTTGAATAATCATAATATGATATTTAAATAATAGAGCCTAGGTGATTTCAACATGACAGGGTCTACTCGATTGAGGTACTACATCACGCTTATAGAATACTATCTTTTGCGCGCGGCTCCGCCCGCGTGGTACCTACATCAATAAAAACCAGCCTATGTCGTTCCCCAGGTTTTAAACTATATCTGTACCCAATTTATCTAAATCGGTTGAGTGGTTTAGCCGTGAAAAGGTAACAGACAGACAAACAGATAGACAGACAGAATTACTTTCGAATTTATAATATTAGTAAGGAAGTAAGGATGGTGATAAATTAGTATTTAACAATTAACTCTACCTACTACCAAATACAAGTGTGAAAACACTTGTATCTTATTTATTATTGAGTAGATTTCGAAAATACTTTGTATTTTAAAGTTATGGGTTTTGGTTAATGTAACTAATTGACTTAAATATTAAAAAATTGTTAGTCAACTGCCCTATTGAACAATATTTCAAAATAAATAACAAAATACAACTTACGGTATTGTGGCTGGTGGTGGCATAAGTTCTCCATCTCCTTCCATATCACCTTCATAACCCTCATCATTAGTTCTCTCACTCTGTGTAAATATATTATCATCTTTCCAGTTTTCTTCTTTAGATTTTTCTTCACTCTGTGGACAATTTGTATCATCTACCTCGGACTTTATGTTGCATGTTCCTTGTGCCTCTGTGCTTGTATCATTCCGTGCAGCTTGGTTAGTGCTAATGTCTATGTCCTAGTGTTAACACAAACATCAATCAAAGTGGCGTTCAATTATAATGTACTGAGAATTCATTGGATTCATAGTTTAATTTATATATATTTAGATTATTAAGTCAATAATATCATAGTTTAGATTCTAAGAATATTTTAATGAATTCTCAGTAAATCAGATCTAATTACAACACAATAGCTTTCAAATTCCAAACACCATACTTATTATACAAACAAAATACATTTTAACAAACAAAAGTTCAACCAGTGCTATATTTGGTAAGGCAAGTATTTTAATACTTGGTTAATATTATACTAAAAATTCAGATTGTGTTGAAGTCCATGCATAACCTTATCCAATCAGTTTTAAATTAACTCTTAAATCATTTAAAATCCAATATAATATACCTACATAATTTGCTTGCCATGATGCATTATATATAAGCCATGATGCATTATAAATAAAACCAAACTATAGACGCAGGCAAATCTATTAACATTTCAAACTGCAGTAGCCTGTTGAGGGCCAGATACTGATGGATTGAAAGGATTCAACAGTAATGTGACATCATCATCATCTTCAATACATTGGCTTTATTAACAGTTATCCCCATGATTAATAATCACACAGTGGTTCTTTTATTTGAAAGATAGAGTCAAAGAAACAATACACAGCACTTTATAGCTACTTTTATAGCTATTTGATTACTGTACATTTCATGTATTATTGATTTACAAGAAGATTCCTGCACCTGCAATGATTCCTGTATTACATCAGGGTTAACAAACATTTAAGCAATGGACGTAAAGAACACCCAGACTGAGATCATCTGTAGTACAATATTTTTGTAGGGATTGCCTTCTGTGTAATATATTGTATTATTATTTAAGGTGAGTGAGCCTTACACTGACACAGCACAGTAGCATTTTATTAGCACTAAATTAAAAGCACAGAATTAAATGTAACTACTAGCAAATACTTACTCCTACTCTTTTACCAAAAATTAAACACACCAACAAAAACCACATGACAAAACATCCAACCCAAAATGTATTCCAATTTGTATATCAAATTAAATAAATTTTATCTTTTCTAAATTGTAATATTACTTTACCAGTTATTTTATAAGAAAATCAGCTTGAGAGTTGACTGATAACAGTCCTTAACAATGTGAAACATGTGATAATTGAAGATAAATGATAATTGCGCGCCAACACTGGGCCAATGTGGTGGAGCTATAGTCAAACCCTTCTCCTACTGAGAAGACACACATGACTAACATTGATTATGGAAGTGCTTATAAACAGACTTGGATGAAGTGCAACATTATTGCATAGCCAAAGATACTGTAATGTAACAATTAACCTATTGAGTGGTAGTCACACACCACTGGCCAGACACAATATGTTTTAACTTTGTCTAGTATTCCAATAACTGACAGGTTCATGGTTAAATACTAAGTAACAACCCATTCAGTACTTTTGAAAGTGAATATCAGCACTTTAAAATAATTGAAATCTTATTTGTATACAGCATCTATGTGTTAAATAATCTATCTTTATAGTGAATCCAATATCAGTGGAAAAGAGAAGACATCATAATCCTGCATAACAATTCACATTAGACTAAAAGAATAATGAAAACAAAAATAAGTAATTCTGCCAGTAAAAATGGGAACATTTTATCATCTAGTTCCAATAAACATGCATTCTTACTTTGATTTCTTCTGCTACATCGTCTATATCAAAGAAGTCAACAGCTGATGGACTTTTTTGGGTATAATCTGCAAAATAGAATTAAATATTTTAGTGTTTATGGAGAGCTCTCAGTATTTTCATTATAGTATATAGTAGTTAGCATGTATTTGTTGTGGCCAGATCATAAAATTGATCACATCATGATGTAGTCCGACCGGATTAATGCAAAATCTGCATTTGACAATATTAACACTTCTTCATGATTTTGTTGAAAATTAATGATCATATTGTAAAATAGATACATTACTCATGGTTTAAGCGATAGCTCAGTGGGGAGACCAAAAGACTGCAATGCAGAGGGTCTCCGGTCGAACCCACGTCACGCACCTCAGACTTTCATTAGTTATATGACTTTTCGAAATTATGTGCGTATTGATTAACAATTATCGCCTGCTTCGTACCTCGGAGAGCACGTTAAGCAGTCGGTCCGGGCTGCTATGAACATCTATGGCAGTCGTTATCGAGAAGTCAGTGCCCTATAATATCCTGACACTGGTCTAGCCTTAGGGTATCATTAGCCTTCGGGTTGCGGAGGTCAGGCAGCAGATGCTCCGTATAAAAACTGATATCCAGTGAAATCCAGTTAGACTAGAAAGCCGACCCCAAGTGACTTGGGAATAATAAAGGCTAAGGAGAAGAAGATTCATGGTTTAAGGGGCTGATTTTGTTATGTTTTAGTAGTGCATCATTGCAGCTGACTTGACTTGACTGAATTATACTGATAAAAAAGCTAACAATTATGAGTAAATTGAAGATAAAAATGAAGTGGAATGTCTTTACAACACAACTATTTGAAATATAAGCTCCTTCTTTTTTTAATGAAACTTTGATATTATGAAAACCTTACATATGGCCAAAGTAGACTGAAATATCATCAACTATTGATGTTTAAACAATATGGACAATTTTAGCCAGCTAAAACTGTCCAATGTGAAATGCCCAGCCATTTCGGAAATGCTGATCAATTTTATAATTTGGCTAGGACATATTATGTATACATATTTAACAAGAATCTCTTAATTAGCTTGTAACATTCATGAAAAAAACAAATAAGTAGGTATTATAAATTTTAAGTCTCAAATATTGTATTTTGGCATATTAGCGGCACTAGTAGTTAGCACAACAGTATATAAACTATTGAATAATGATTATACTTCAATCATGCTGAAAAGTTTCTGAAAATGCTAACCTTTTTCTTCGTCCTCTTTACTGATTTCTTCTTCATCCAAGACTTCCGATAACATAGAACCCAAACCGAGTCTAGTAAGCGAAGACAACATACGCTTAGACTCTCCATCGAGAAGACCATCATCTTCAAGCTGACCTCTTTCGTCAATATTACCAAATAGAAATCCAGTCAAATCCATACCGCAGCGACCGGAGTCACCGCCATCGTCACTATCACACATTTTTAATATAAGATAACACTAAAACAGATCATAATAACGAGCACTTTCTACACTTTTTACACACAATAATATTAGTAACAGGCAGAATAATCCTAACAAACTAATGAAACAAACAAAGTGATAAACACGGTGAATGAGCTTGGTAATTGGTTTTATTTTGACAAGACGAGTCTTGAAGGACGACAATTGAGGATACTGACACTTGACAGCGCATTTCGTATCTGCCAATACATCACATGTGATGCATTTTATCTGTCTCTTTTACTCTTATGCTATTTATATGTTTATCTCTTTTTAATATGGAACAGTCTAAATGTACTTTTTCTACCCAAAAGTCATATTGACAAATACTTAAATGCATAGATTAAAAAGTCATAATTAATAAATATCTTTATTATAATTAAAGTAAAATAACAACAGTTCATTTTAGTTGGTACGTAGAAACAATTAATTAAATTGGTATTAATTTAGTTTAGCAGTACTAAAAGATATGGTAAGTAATTTTTATTTGAAGTGTTAAAAATAAATATTCATTCATTCTTTGAAAACTATTTGGTGAGAAGATTTGATTCAATTATTTATTATTGTTCGTTTTACATAATATTGTCCTCTGTTTACGCGAATGTTATTCATTGAAATTAAACTACTATATACGGATTTTATCGCGTTGTTTATTTGAAAACAAACAAAACGGGGAAAGTGTAAACATAAATATAAATAGTATAGTAATAGTATAAATAGTTTTAATAGTTTCAATAATTTAATTAGCTTAAAAATTAGTAAAGTTTAATAGTGATTATAGTAGTGTAACAGTTTTTCAAAATTTTGTAATAAAGTGTCAAATAAACAACGCGATAAAATCCGTATATAAGTAGTAGTTTAATTTCAATTGTTCGTTTTGCTTTCGTTGTTTATAATAATTATTATTACTATGTTTACTTTACGTTTATATTACTTGACTTATACAAATAATATCTTTGTATTAAACTAAACAACATAATTATGAGTAGGTACCTACCTACATTATAATAATTATGCCGTTTAGTTTGTTACGATATTACTGCAGTGATTTTTATTATTTTATATTTAGATTCTAATTAAGATAATCTTTCAAAAATAAAACATCGTTTACTGTGTGTAAGGGATGGGGTACCGAAAACTGAATAGATTCAGACCATTTTTCTGAATTAAAAATAGTTGGAATTTTCTTCAGGATAAATCATCTTTTTTCTGACTGTGAATCATAAAATCATAACATAATTAGAGGTACAGAATTTTCGTATTTACGAAATATATGCGAATTTATGCGAAAAGTTTGATATAAATGCGATAAATGCGAATATAAAAAATTGAGTATTTTAAGCGAAATAAACAATAACAGACTGTAGATGTAGCGCGAGAAAGTATGGTCTATGTAAATTATTATTAAACTTGAATAAGTTTGAAAACAATGCATGGAGTGTTGGATAAGAATTTTGAGTACCTGCCTATCATGAAATGCGAAAAAGCATCACAATGATTCTAAACAATTTTGTAAGGCGTGGGTGTAAAGTGTAAACTATCTAAATTGAAGGCAATGAATAATATTTGTGTTTCCAAACAATCCAATTATAACTGGGCATAACTGCGGTATTGAAGTCCGCGTTTCAAGTAATGGAGGAAATATTCAGATTGTTGCCCATCCTTTATAACATCTTAATTCTAAAACCACTAAATTGATGCACAATGTTCAAATCTGGTACAATACTAACTAAAATATTCTGGCTTAGTAGGTAAAGACTACAATTTTCATAAAATTTTTCCAATTTCCACGTTCTACCAATCTCCACTATATAGGTATTAGATAATAATATATGTACTTACCGTTTTTAAAGCCTAATGCGCGCAGGGAAGTATGGTTAACTTGGCACCGTTAAAGTTTACCTACATGAAGAAGTGCAGAAAACGAAAAATTATTTTTTATGAAATAGATTCCTAGTGGTCGAAATTTGACCACCACTAATGGCGATCAACATCGGGCCTACCAGGTACATTTTAAGACTGGCCTGTTACACAGAATCTCCTAATAGAAAACCCAATAGATTACATTTTGCACGTCCTGGAGCCTATCCTGCCCTAAGCGTAAGTGGACACACAAGTTAAAGAGAGTTCTTCATTTATGGCACCATCAACTGTAAATTTAGGTAATAGATACTTTGACTACATCAGCTAAATATAGAACAGTTTTACCGACATAAAAACCACTCAAGTATAATACGTGTTTTCCGCTCTGAAATGTTAGTATGTACCTACCTACGTAACTGGTTTTTATCAATCATTTCATACACGTCGATTTCGTATAAATTAAATGATCACGCGTAGTAGTTATGTACTCCTTAGAGAATAAGCAGGCTTGATATTAAATGATAAATGCAGGTATGTACCCTATTTTCTAATAATTATTATACCTTTTGTTGTATTTTGCGTACATTAGTTTTGTTTATTCAAACTACATCACTCAGCTTTTTGCTAACAAGATTAATGGCTAGAACAATATTAATATATCATAACATGCCATAGCTTAAACCTAAGTTGGGCTAGCGGCTAGTCTATTTACGAAAATGAGGTTGACCTAAAAAGATGAATTTGGAAATATGTATGTGCTGAACTAGGGTAGCTGTTTTTTCATAAAAAACGGGACATTGTTATTATCTGTGGTCAGATGGCATAAATTAGCGCTTTCGGCTAATCCTGAACTTCGGGATTCTATTCCCGACCCAATCAGAATGATATCTGTTTTAAAATTGTTAATAAAAACACGTATCCAATTGAATGGTAAACTATTAAGTTAAATTCAAAATACAGCTGGCAAAATGCAAAGCACTTGTGCCTACTCTTATGAGGATAATGTCCCTAGGTATGACGATAATATTTTAGCGTAAAAGCTCCAATACTTGCCGTTAATATATTTCGGTGTGGCGACATCGCGGTGTTTATACAACAGAGCACAAGTAGGTACTATTCTTATCAACAGAGTACTATTGTGATATACACTCCTGATTATTTAATTACATATAGTAAAATATAAAACTGCGCTCTTTAGACTCCAAAAGCATCAGGGCGGCGCATAATAGGAACGTGTGGCATAAACCATTTTTCGTTAGCTTATAATGAAATTAAGTAATAGCAGTTCTAACTGCCTCCGTGGCGCAGCGGTAGTGAATGCGACTGCTGTGCATGAGGTCTCGGGTTCGAATCCCGGGTCGGGCCAACAACAAGTTATTGGGTTTTCCTGTTAAGAAATCTCAATAGCAGCCCGGAGTTAGGAAGTTGGCGGTGTTAGACACCCCCGTGCCTCGGAAAGCACGTAAAGCCCTTGGTCCTACGTCTGATCTCTCTGCGGTAGTGTCGGATTACCGTCCCATCAGATCATGAGAGTTAAGGACCAGAGAGTGCACTTGTGTTTGCGCACATACAATTGTGCACTATAATATCTCCTGCGCAGATGGACAGTCTCCGTTAAGACTGGCCGCCGTGACCGAAATTCGTTCTGGAGGACATTATTAGCAGGCGATCCTATTGCCGTCTACGGGACACAGTACCAGATTCGGTATTGCTCCAGAGAATTTCTTTATAGAAAAACCGAATAACATATTAGCATACCCGGCAATCGACCGAGATCTTATGCACAAAAGTCGTATTCTCTACCGCTGTTCTATAGGAGCAGTAATGTACAAATATTAAAAAATGTTGGTGTCTGCCAGAAATATCCGAAAGTATGGTAATATCCAGTGCCGGTCCCAATTTATCTGGCAAGGATTACTAAACTATATGTATTTGTGACCAATATGATTTTTTGGACCGCTTGTCGTAATCAGTTTTTGGAGTCGACAACCTCCAGATTGATACTGTAGAGTGGCTGTTCTTAAAATCGCTTACCACATATTTCAAGAAAAGTTTGTATGTGCTAAAAAGATCAAGCAGTAGTTGAATTAGGTATTAAGTTATATTTGTGGTGTGGTGAAACTCAAGTATGTGGCTTACCAGATGGGAAACGGTTACTGTAGCATGTACTGTAGCACATTTTAAATTTTGCTGGCATAATATCGCTGTCTTGCCATCGCATGACTTAACGATTTCAATCACCACTTGCCGACTGCATAACTTCTCTAAAGATCCCGAAAACCGTGTATGTACTCAACACGAGGTTGTGATCTGTTAGCTTCTGTAGGGTAGCCGTAACAACTTCCTTCTAGAGGCCGTGCGAAATGTTGAATGCATGCGAATCGCGACCCCACCGCGGTTTCTGCCCGCGCCATGTGGAACAATGAGCCACTACACGGAAATAACCTTCCCAAAGTACAAGCTACATTATGCCCTACTGCCCCCTCGTGGGGGGACGAAGACAACACGACTGAGAGGCGCGCGTGGCAACACGCACGCCGCCTCTCGGACCTGGAACTGATCAGGTGGTGGGCAGGACCACAAAGCCCACCACCTCTAGGTTCTTCCTTGTGGTACTGGAGATCGTCTCGTGCCCGCCACTGCCCAGTTCTGCGGTTGGGGAGACGGCTCAAACGACCCCTCCACCGCTCCGCCGCCTCCTTGATAGAAGGGGGCGACGGCATTCCAAAACCTCTCGCTCCGGACTATACCCAGGCTGCGATGTCCAGGCGGGACAATCCACCAACGTGTGCAGTGCCGTGTCCAAAACAAGATCGCGGCAGTCGCCGCATTGATGACATCCGGGTGTCTACTGCCGGTCGACGCAGGAACTGGCCAGTCATTACCTTTGTCAACCGGAAGGTAAGAGCGCCATGCCGCCTTTCCAGCCATTCCTCTAACACGGGGCTTTTTTTTTCCGTGTAGGAATGCATTGACACATTTGCGCGCGGGCGGACGGAGAGGTTATGTCGGACTCACCCGGAAAAAAACGGCGACATCCCGGTCATTCCGACTAAACCTGCCACGGTGTTCCTGGACGTTACCAGGGTCAGCGGCGCCGTGCGAATCATTTTCACATGCGGATCGCGACCCCGCCGAGGTTTTGGCCCACGCCGTGTGAAACGACGGGCTCCTACACGAAACTACCCTACTCAAACATACACTAATAATTTATATATATACTTCTCATAGTGGTAGGCTCCTTCAGCGAGTCCTGCTGTAGCGTGCGTGAACTTCTTCTTAATATAGTATACCTATCTGTATTTTACCTATATATTATAAAACTAATCTTTCTATAACAACAGGAAATATTTAATGAAATTATATAATGTATAGTATTATAATAATATAGCGTAAAGCTTTGAGATACAAAAGTAATCGGCTATAACAAGATAAAATGTTAAATTGAACAACACGAAAGAGGAAAATTCCTATAATCGGTACTTTTAAATACTATAGGTACACGTTAAAATACTAAAGATTATTTTATATCGATGCCTTGGAAAGTATCTATTTTCACCCTTCAGAAGATCGCAGCCAAATCCTACTGATATTATTGAACGATTTAGTTTTAAATAGTGATACATTAAATAGGTAACCAAGTTACATAAATTTAACTGTAAGTTTCTTTTAAAAATCATAATCAAAATATATTTATTCATGTAGGTAACTAAGTAACACTTATGAACGTCAGGGTTACACTATCTAAACAATAATATGAATTTACATTTACCTGTTGTCACGTTTAGTAAAGCAAGAGCGTATAACCAATGAGAAGAACGGGCAAGAAACGAGCAAAAAAGGCCTTAATTAGGCCTGTCCGATTGAGGTAGATCTCGAAAGACCATATCTGTAGGAGAAGATAAAAGTAGTCTGGTTGCCACCTTAGTCGTACAAAACAAATTAGATTAGTTTTCAACAACACTAATATTATTCTTACCTCGCAAATAAGTTATATGCCAAGTATATCCTTTCATTTGTGTAGAACAATCAGTTAAGGCAAACGATGTTATATAATTTTGTCTTACCCCTGTTGTCGTTTAGTTAGATAATTTCATTCCTTTGATTCCTTCATAAATATTTTCAATTTAAAGAAACGGGATCTAAACCAGACAAAATATTCATTGAAACAGCAACTTACTTTGTAATAATATTTAATTATTTTTGGGCAAACCTTTAACTACGTCTTAAAAAGATAAGCGGAATATAGAAGAAATACCTTCGTTATCTTTTCTATTGTGATAATAACGTAAATGGAAAACTTACTACGATGGCGAAACCATTAAGATTAGTTATAATGTTGTCAGTATCTATGATTGTACGGATAAAATAATTATATTATACCGAATTATTATAATTAGGTATAAATAAAAAACGTAATAGAGAAAACCTTATTGTAGGCAATATTTGTTTAGCGGATGACCGAATAAAGCACAGTAACGGGTCTACACAGTAACCGCGATGCCGTCCACCACCATCTCGAGACGGTGCGGCCTGCCCTGCTCTTTTTAACGGAGACGCAGATATGCGCCCCGGACAACATTTCGTACTTAAAATACCCGGGCTACGAGTTGGAGCATTCTTTCCGTCGTAAAGCCGGGGTGTGCGTGTTCGTCAGGGGCGATATCTGTTGCCGCCGCCTTCGGGGCCTCGAGCATCGGGACCTGTCAATTTTATGGCTACGCGTAGACCATGGGGGTCTTACCCGAGTTTATGCATGCCTTTACAGGTCCCATGCCAGTGAGTCGGAGTCAACTCAGCTACTTGAGAACGTTCAAGAGGGGACTGACCAAATATTGGAGGGGTACCCATCCGTGGAGCTGGTGGTCCTTTGCGATTTTAACGCTCACCACAAAGAGTGGCTGGGATCCCGGACTACCGATTCCGTGGGTCGGGCTCTCTTCAATATGGCCTCGGCCTATGGCTTCTCACAACTGGTGTTACATCCCACCCGTATCTCAGACAACGAGAGCCATGAACCTTCTTTGCTGGATCTTCTGCTGACTACACATCCACTAGGATACAGGGTGGAGGCCGATGCTCCTCTGGGATCATCGGATCATTGCCTTATCCGCAGTGCAGCCCCTGTTACGCAACCAGATCGCTCTTCGGTGACTGGTTACCGTAGAGTCTGGCGATACAAGTCAGCAGATTGGGATGGACTTCGAGAATTTCTTGCATCCTACCCATAGAAGCGGCTTTGCTTCTCATCCGGGGAACCTGGCACTTGTGCTGACTGCATCACAGATGTGCTCCACCAAGGGATGGAATTATTCATCCCTTCTGCCAAAATGCCTGTGGGCGGCCGCAGCCGCCCCTGGTTCAATAACGCTAGCAGAGATGCTGCACACCAGAAGCAGTTGGCATACTTAGCCTGGAATAGGGCTAGGAAGTGTCGGGATCCTGATGTGAAGGAGAGAAAGCGAGAATTTAATGCCGCTTCTAGATCCAGCAAGAAGGCTATTGCCAAGGCTAAGGCGGAACACGTTGCTAGAATTGGCGAGCGCCTTGGAAGACATCCTTCAAGGAGTCGTGCTTTTTGGACGCTCGCCAAGGCTGCGCAAGGAAATTTTTGCCAGATCAGTCTCCCACCACTGCGTAAGTCTGATGCCAGTCTGGCCCATAGTGCAAAAGAGAAGGCCAATCTTTTGGTAGAACTCTTTGCCTCAAACTCGACTTTGGATGATGAAGGAGTCATACCACCTACCATCCCAAGGTGTGAGAGCTCTTTGCCTGAAATCCGCATCAACCAGCGTGTGGTTAGGCGTGAGCTCGAACTCCTGGACATCCATAAGTCGAGTGGGCCTGGCGGCATCCCTGCAGTGGTACTTAAGACGTGCGCCTCTGAGTTGACCCCTGTTTTAACGCGCCTATACCGTCTTTCTTACAATTCCAACAGGGTTCCATCTTCGTGGAAGGTTGCTCATGTTCACCCGATCCCGAAAAGGGGTGACCGGTCGGATCCTTCAAACTATAGGCCGATAGCGATTACTTCCTTGCTCTCCAAAGTTATGGAGGGGTTAATAAACCGCCGTCTGCTGCGGTACCTTGAGGATCATCAGCTGATTAGTGACCGCCAGTATGGCTTTCGCCATGGTCGTTCGGCTGGTGATCTTCTAGTGTACCTCACACACCGCTGGGCGGAGGCTTTGGAGGGAAGGGGAGAGGCTCTGGCCGTTAGCCTCGATATCGCTAAGGCATTTGACAGGGTCTGGCATAGAGCCCTTCTATCGAAGCTACCATCTTATGGAATCCCCGAGGGACTCTGCAAATGGATAGCCAGCTTTCTGGATGGTCGGAGCATTATAGTCGTCGTTGATGGTTGCAGCTCCGAAACCAAAACCATTAACGCTGGTGTTCCTCAAGGCTCGGTGCTCTCCCCAACGCTGTTCATCCTGCATATCAATGACTTGATGTCAATCGAGAACATACATTGCTATGCGGATGACAGCACGGGTGATGCGCGTTATACCAGCTATCAGAATGTCCCTCGGAGCATAATATAGGAAAGACGAACACAACTTGTGTCTGAAGTCGAGGACTCTCTTGGGCGGGCCTCCGAATGGGGTGAACAGAACTTAGTTCGATTCAACCCCTCGAAGACACAAGTGTGCGCGTTTACTGCCAAGAAGGACCCTTTTATCATGGCGCCACAGTTCCAAGGAGTTACTCTCCGTATCTCCGAAAGTATTGGGATCCTCGGCGTCGAAATCTCAAATAAAGTCCAGTTTGGGAGTCACTTGGAGGACAAAGCTAAATTAGCGAGTAAAAAGGTGGGTGTACTGAACAGAGCCAGGCGGTACTTCATACCAGGTCAACGTCTTGTGCTTTACAAAGCACAGGTCCGGCCGCACGTGGAGTACTGCTCACATCTCTGGGCAGGGGCCCCCAAATACCAGCTCGACCCACTTGACTCCCTACAAAGACGGGCAGTTCGAATCCTCGATGATCCCAATCTCACGGATAGACTGGAGTCGTTGGAGCAACGAAGAGACTTTGGGTCTCTCTGCGTGTTCTACCGACTCTTTCACGGGGAGTGCTCTGAAGAACTGGTTGATTTGGTACCAGCGGCCCCTTTCTATCACCGTACCACTCGACACCGAAGCAGGGTTCATCCATATCACCTGGAAGCGTTCAATTCTAAGATGGTACGCTTTCAGCGATCATTTCTCCCACGTACGTGCAAGGTCTGGAATGAACTGCCAGCTTCGGTGTTTCCCGAGCGCTATGATATGTCCTTCTTCAAACGAGGTTTAAAGAGAGTTCTTCTTTCACGGTAGGCAGCGGCTTTGCTGTGTCCTGACATTGCTGAAGTCCATGAGCAGTGGTTACCACTTTCCATCAGGTGGGCCACTTGCTCGTCTGCCACCAATGGCAATAAAAAAAAAAAGCTCTGTTCAGGTTAGAGGGTTTATCTACTCATAAGAAGTATTACTTTATTCTGGGTATAGATTCACCTGTTCCTGATTTGTTGTCCTAGATTTGTATTCATGAAACCACCGAGATATTAACATAATTTCCTACGGCGACAATATTACAAAAATAAAGAAATATAATCTAGTTATTTTCAGAAACCTACTATCGACAAAATAAACATAAGGTAAGTCTTACAATTTTATGGACCCAATACAACAAATAATGTTATGATAACAACAACAAAATAACTTAAGTGTGTTCCATTTGACTGAATAACTTTTCCGACATAACAAGAAACAGATACTGTTACTTATTGTTTTATTTCCAGATTAAGATAGAAAAACTGCCCAGACAAGCAATAAATAATGCTTAGTTACTAAGTACAATCAGAAAAATACTCGTCAAGATTGGTTTACTTTTGTGCGTGCATCGCTGCGAGCTTTGCAACTTCATAAATTATTTAGTCCTAAACTTCCGTTTATTGTTGATTACTACGCTATAACTAAGTATAAAACTTAGATAGCGTGCTACGTTATAGGTTAGTAGAAAACTTAAACAGTCCTTTACACTAACTTGTGATCATATTTAAGGGTCGTATAAATTTAATGGAATCGTGTAATAATTTGGTTCGATTAGATTTAGAGAAAATGATATTGGTTTCTTTTATTAGGAAAGCCCCCGCGGCAACATAGTCTTATAATCTGTTTGGTACGAGGCAATAGATTTGTTTATGGCCCTCTAATTTGAGGTCCTAAAACATAAATCGCGATAATTATGAAGGTCTGTGTAACCTAATAGAAAAATTAAAAATAATAAATAAAGTTACTTATTGAAATTAGGCACCAGTCATCAGTATAGCAGCACGATTCGGCGTGAATGTTGGTGAGTATGCTAGAGAATACAATATCTATGTAATTATACTAGCTTGTTTGTCACAATATCATGGCTACAGCATGCCTGGAAGCAAAGCACACCGCGCTTAAAGGCTTTCTTAACAATTACTTACTAAGTAGTTTATAAAGTAGAAACTTAGGTAATCCATTCTCAGCTATGATATGATTCTTAGCAGTTTCAACATCTTCAATCTGTTTTAGACATTTCATTGTGTCTACTAAAAACAATGAATAGCTCAATGACTTGTGACTTTGTCGTTGCTTGTTAGGTCACTTAGGTCAATAGTGCATTGGTTAGCCATTGCGCTGTTGCCCTAAGTGTAGGCACTTTATCAACAGTTATAAGCTTTCTTACCCAATAATTTGTAAATTATAATAATATTTCATTCACTTTTAGTTCCGTTGTCAATTTTGAATTCGTGAAGCGTGATATTTATGACAAAAATTATTGTACGATCAAGCATAAAACGTTACTGATTCGAATATTCAATTCGAAATTTAATGCGATACAATAATTTTGATTTAGTTGTGATTGATCGTGTTGATGTCTTTTTGTCTATCATTCATCTGGCGGCCTTGATTGCGTAGTGGTTAGTGTTACCGGCTGCAACGTTAGAGGTCGCGGGTTCGATTCCCGCACATGTCAAACATTTGTGTGCGTGAACATGGATGTTTGTCTTAGAAATGTATGTATTTACAAAAAAAAAGTATATATGTTTATCCATTGTCTAGTACCCAAAGTACTAACTCTGCTTAGTTTGGGCTAGATGGTGTTGTGTGTATGTGATAGAATATTATTATTATTAAAATCTATCCTTCAATGCTGTATCGTATGTTATGTGTAGGTATATAAATTTATACATTTTTAAATTGAGGATTAGTTCGAATAGCTCTAGATATTATACGTATATCTACATTCAAATAATTTTCACTATTGTATCATACGAATATGTCGTTGACAGTTGCATGGGTATAGCTAAATCAAATGTTCTTATGCGTTTCTAACGAGAATACAATGACGCCATGATTCTGAATTTCGACCAAGATGCCTCCAATGGTAAGTCGTAAATCGAGCAAGTCTGCGATCGTTAGATTTATGTGGACAACTCTTATTTATTGGATATGGTGACGAGGGTTACATAAGCGTGATTTTCAGTTTTTAAATTACGAATCACTTATATGGGATAATCTTGATTCCTGATTTTCTTATAAAAGTTATCCTGCCATCTTATTATACATACCTAGGTACATGCACTGGCTGGCAATGGAACAGTGTACACGCTAAAAGAACAATTTGCACGTAGATAAACGGAGCACATACTCGAATAGCACATCTATTCCAAAGAGGATTAAAGCAGCGGTACAATTAGTTAAGGCTTGACAACAGTAAGCTAGTTCATTTCAGGCACACTGTAAAAGCCTACTTGCGGATTGTCCGGGTTAATTTATGTGTGCGGTGGACAGGACTGTTCGATATACGCACCGAAATAGTCGTGTTGCGTAATCCACGTTTCTAATGACCGCAACAAGCGGCCTGTCGAGTGTCTACGACACTATACCATTATTCGACTTCCCTTAGCGACAGCACGATTAGTTACCTTTTAGATACTGAACTTGTTTTGATTACGAAATCAGATTCTCCATGGTCCTGTTTTATTTTATTAACATAATGATTAATTCCAATTCCAATTTCCTAATCCTAACTAGTATTATAAATGCGAATGTGAGTTTGTTTATTTGTTTGTTACACTTTTACGCCTTAACTACTGGAGCTATCATTATGAAATTTCGCATACACGTTGTTACAGAAAAGGACATAGGCTACTCTTTATCTAGAAAAAAAGTACTTTTACCTACTACCTAACCTATAATTACGCGAGTGAAGCCGCTGGCAAAATCTAATATTACATAAACACGAATGAGTGTATTTTATTGATTGTCGTTCTTGACATCCAAAAGCGTCTTGACTCTCAATTAAATTTGGAATGTCTCTTTGATCCCGTAACGTAGGCGTAAACGTAGGCACAGCTGCCGATTGTGAGCGCTCCAATTATTTTTTTGGATTGGGTAAGTGTTTTATTGGGTTTTATAAAGAAATCTCAGCCACTGCACATAATTGACAATATTGTTCAATAGACGATAGAAGGATCACCCGTATTACCTGTGAACTACAATGTTTCATTGCAAGAAATTCAAATAGCTTATTATATTTTATCCATAGAACTGATTTATAGATACATAGTTTCACGCCTGTTTCCCAGAGGGGTAGGCTACGATCCTGGCACACTTCTCTGGCTTCATTCACTTTTATCACATTCCTCATACACGCCCATCGGTTCAAGGAGCCATAGATGAGCATATTATATCCTTAAAGTTGTTTTACTTGTGGAATTCTATACTACTAATATCAAAAATGATAAATGTGATAGTCTGTAAAAAGTATGATACCTACAATGACCTACATAATATATTAGTGGAATACCAAACATCTTTACTTCTTCATATATGTTTTAATGTTTTATACTCAATCACGCGTAAACCTTTGAATGGATATGGCTTTACTTATACTATTCCCAATATCTACTTCCGTGGTAATGAAGACGTTAATCACTATTGCAAAGGTTAACATAGGGGATACAAAGAAGAACAAAACTCAGAACACCTGGCTAGAGTTATAAAATGTTTGTTCCGTGTGAGAGCAATACCAGAATATTCGGGTATATAATAAAAGCAATGAGTCTTTTCAAACGCCATTGTCAGGCACTGCTAGTCAAACATTAAGTGTGCCTATTAAATAAAAACAGTAACATACAATCAACGATATCCTTGAATCGCATACTTTAGAAAGAAAAATATAATTGCCTATTATACATTTCCTTTCTTTTGATCTTCAAACAAGAACTTTCAATTCAATTTCTCATAAAAGTACGCTGTCTTGACAATAAGTACGTACAGTTATATTTTTAGCCAGAAGCGGAAATATTTTACATATAGAAACCTACGTATTATAAGGTGATATATGCATATGTGATTTGAAGCGTAAATGTTAAAGGGAAGATTCAAAAGGAACATGCAAATTAGCTGTCATCAGAGAGAGAACGTAAAGGACTCAAGTTCTTTTTGATCCCGCCAAGCGATTAATACCGTGATACGTCTCGTCGGAAATTGTTGGTCTGTTCTTGTTGTTTCGTAGAACTTATGAAGTGGAATGGAGTGTAATAGGTGGAGTGTTGATCGGACTGTGAAAAGTAACGTGGGAAAGAGGATTTTTGTAATGTTGGAAATGTTTTAAGTTTGATGTAAGAGTAAAATAGGTTATGCCTTGATCTATATTTAGCTGTTGTTTAATTTGTGTTTTCTTCTCTTATTGCTATTAATATTTTCTTTGTATGTTGCCAGTTTGATGAAAACATCATTTTTAAATGATGCTCGCGGTTTCGCTTGCGTAAATGTACCTAGTTTAGATTAGACTAGTAACTGTTTTTTTCTGGTTGAAAGGTACCCTATGTCCTTTACTGTTCCCCTGACAACATTTATGCGAAATTTCATGATAATCGGTCGTGTAGTTAAGGCATGAAATCGTCACAAACAAACAAACTCACATAATTATAATATTCATTAGGATGTTATTCATATTTTATATAACAAGTTGTAGTAAAAGCGACTGCTGTGGAGATTATTAGGTTGTTAGGTTTTGTGTTAGATTCCTGGGTTAGGCAAGGTGCTACTGGGTTCTATCAATAAATACAGCATAGAGTCAGGCACAAAAACAACGACGCCATAAAGTCTTACTTGTTATTTTATTGGTCTCTTTACCGTCGGCGTCGTAAGAGATCGTATGCAAGCTTTGATACTCGGGAGAGGGTACGCTGAATCTAATAATAGTACCATGATGCGTAACATTACCTTTAGCGGTAAATCTTAACCTGAGTGACAACACGACAGAATTGGCGAATGAAATCAAGCACATAATTGGCGAATGAAATCAAGCATATAAACAAATATATAATAATATGGGATTAACAGATTGAACGCCGCGCCACGTCGGACATTTAAATTCAATCAATCGATGAGTGCTGTCGTGACATAGGCCTTTTTCCAAAATATTCCCTTTATTTATTTTCTGCCTTTCGCATTTAGTGAAAACCGCCACCACTAAATTGAAACCTTTAAGGGCTTTTTTGTTAGTTTAAGGTAATCTTAACCTGGTCAGTTCCTGAAAGTTTTATTTGTATCTATATATGGTAATTCCTGTGTCACGTGGACTTAACAAACATAAATTCAAACAACGTACACAAAGAACACCTAGACTTAGAATAACTATTTGAGGATTCTAAGGATTTTAATAACTATTTGAGGATCACATAAATCTGATTTCCTTGTGGGAATCGAACCCACAACACTCGACGCAGTGACTTCAGGAGCAACTTAAACCACGACGTCATCCGGGAAGGAAGCTTTCACATTAGTCTGTTCTTCCGTTTGTCCCATTAATTTGTTACCTTATACTTTCCAATTCAATCATTCCTCATCCCTTAGGTAGTTATGAATCGTTTCAAAGTAATTCGTTAGTCTCCAGAGTCAAGCTTATTCATAAGCTAGGTACTTAAAAAGGACAAAAATAATAATATTTCGCTCACAAAATCAGATTAACTTCTCCTCTCCAACATTGGAGGATGAATAACGAATGATTTGATATTATTTAACTCGGTATTTAGGGCTTTCAACCATTTTAGATTTAACGGGTGAATTTGAATTTTGACTGTACGCATGATACAGTAGGTTAAGTCAGCTGCTACAAGGCAGAGTAACTAATATAAGTTACTATTCGTGTATTCGTCGCCACCGTTGTTTACCTGTTTGTACGTAGGTTATCTTTGTTCATATAACTTTGTTGTACTTTATTACATACCCGGTTATAAGAAGACGACCTGTGCTTGAAACTTATTGAGAACAGTACTATACTATTACACTCTTTTGACTTGTCAAACACAATTTAGAAAGTTGTAATAGAAAAAGGTTGGCAATGAAAAAGTAAGGGACTGTTCGTAATCCGGATCAAGTATTCAATTGCTATTATTTGTTTTGATGATCATCATCATATGCTCTTTTATTTGTTTTACAGGCTTCTATTCTATATTGTTTGGATACTATTGAGATGTTGTGTCTGTAGAACTTGAAAGATTTTTCCAGCAAAGGCACAGTCTATTTACAGGACTGATATTATTACAATTACTATAGAACGTATAAAGTAAATAACTCTAATAAATACGGATTGCTGTTCTTCATTATTATTTGATTCTGCTTAGATAGCTCACCCACAAACCCATTGAACTGATTATTTGAGTTTGTCATATTTTGATAACACGGGTTTTAATTTCAAATCTAAGCATATTAAATAGTGTGATTCGCGTAAATACTGTTGCAAATAAAATGCTGTCTACAGCCGTGGGTTGTTATCTTCATACAAATAAGGAAATCTTGAGGTAATTTAAATTATTATTGTAATCTTATGTAACGAGTGAACAAGACAAAACTACTATATATACAGGATAGAGCACTCAACTAACATTAAAAAACAGACAAATAGACTTATTTTTTTCTTATTAACTAATTTTATAATAGGGTTGATGTACATACACTATTTTCAATAATTTACCTTCAATGTAAGCGTAATGTTTATTAAGCTTAAGTACTCATTAGTAGCAAACCTTCTTTTATAATCATCAAATGTTTTAATAGATATAAACCTTAGTCCTTCCACTATAATAATTACAGCCGCATTTTCATTTATAACAAACAAACATATTTTTAACATTTAGCAAAAACAAAGCTCTTTTAGTACTTACGTCTCAGAAAATTCTACAATTTAATTATTATAATTGAAGTGATGCTTGTGTAATTATAAAAGCAGTCGACATTAAAACAAGGATTAGGGCGACGTGGAGGTATATTTCTTGTTTCAATGTGTATATTGCTTGTATTTTATTATATTATCTACCTTCTTAGAAGACTGTCCGTGTACCATTAGTTTGTGCTGTTCTATGCTGATCATGCGATTCCTTGTCCGATTCTTAAGATGTTTTTTTTAAATATTTGATTAATATAATAATAATATCAGCCCTGTATTAAAGTGTCCCACTGCTGGGCACCGGCCTCTTCTCATTGTGAGAAGGGATAGGCCGTAGTCCACCACGCTGGCCCAATGCGGGTTAGCAGACTTCACACATCTCCTCACGATGTTTTCCTTCACCGTTAAAGTGAGCGATAATTAACTATTTAATATGCACATAACTTCGACAAGTCGACGAGGCGTACCTTGGAATTGAACTCGAGATCTCTGCGTAGCAGTCCAACGGTATCATGTTAGGCTATCGCTGTTGCCATAAATATGACTGCCACGCATATTTGATTACTTAAATTCAAATGCCGTAAATACAACATTCATTTATAAAAGTTTCAAGGTCAACTCTAAGTAAACGGCAGTTTAATTCGTTTTAAAATAATAGACATTCTCCAAGTGTGAAATAACAGCTCCGTGTTTCTTGCCACGTTCTAATAAAAACCAGCTATAATAAAGACAGACACAGAAACACTGGGCAAAATTTATTTCATAAAAATAGGATCTTAGTCTTAAAACAATACAAATATTAGCCAATCATTTGATTTTAGTATACAAATGCGCTGTTCATTCTATAGATAAATATAGAAAGCCATTACCAGCAAACGACCAAGTTGCTTGCAGCACCTATTGAAATGTGCTGAATTTTCTCGTATCACTGGACGAAATCAAATTAAACTAAAATTTGGTTTTCGATCGTGTTTATTCGCGACTTAACTCGATACTATATTTGTTTCGCGTATACCACAGATTTTAGAGTTAAGATTTATCTTAAAACTTAATGCAATTAGGATATTTTTGCGACAATCGCTAATAACCGCTGAATATCAGTTTTCCACGAAGCGACTGACATATCGCCTCTCAATGAGATAACAATTTTAAGGGTAACAATGTTATACATATATACAAAAATATCCATATTCAACGGATTTATGTGCTCTGCAAGGCAGCGAGGGCGAGACCTTTTGTAAGTAATTTCCAAAATCGACCTGTGCGGTACCTACACAGGGTACCTATTATGCCACATGCTCTACAAGACTACTTCATGCCAGTACTGAATTAACTACATAGCAGAAATAGCAACTGCTACGAGCCCCTCGCGTAAGGACGCTCCAGCGAAATAGATTAGGCTTAGTCCAGGACTTCTGCTGAACTACCATACTACTTAAAAAAGTGTTCACATTAAAGCGACAAATGTTTGTTTCTAGGAATGGCATTTCATTGCACAAAAAAGGATCTAAATTATGATTTGCTACAGGCCCCATGCTAGCTCAAATCTACACTAACTGCTTCATACACTAATTATCTGTAGAAAACGTATATTTATAAAAATTAGACCTTGCTAGCAAGAATAACTGCAGTTTTACGACTCGTCGGTGAAGTTCGCTTGGGCTTCAGTGCAACACTGCGGTTTTATAGACCGTTGCACTTGACTCACTGGTTTGTCAAGATTGTATGATTCTAAAGAAAATGTCGTATAATGTCTTTAGCCAGTCATTGACAGCAAGGTCAACTGTTACGTTTTCTCTGAAAGGAAATCAACATTTCACCACCAAAATATTTATATAGAATTTTTTTAGCCAAGTACCTAGATTAAGAAGTACAATGGATCATATAGACAAAAATGTCTCAAATTAATTGAAGTTCTTATTAAGCGAATATTTTGTGGTTTTACGTTTGCGGAACGTTTCAGCTAGGTGTAGTACTCGTAAGATAACGTTTACAAGTCACCTTTACCTTTTAAAAATGCTAGAATCATTTTTCATAGGCACTCCTTCAAAATTAAAGTTATCCCTTATTTTTTAACCAATTCATTTTGTCACTTTTAGATCCTGTAACTTTTTTAGAAGGAATTTCACTTGTGTTTTTTATATATTAGTTGTTACCTATCTGTTTTCTTATTTATTTAATTTTAGAGAATCTTCCGTAAAAGGAACGATGACGTAGGGTTTGCCAATATTAATACAATAGACACAGAAACCATCCGCATGGAGCTATCAGTCTTAGCAAGACCGTTCATAGTGTGAGCGTTATTGTTAAACCTTAAATCCCATAATACGAATGTAACTCATGTAACTAGACTATTTAGTACTCCATTCCAATAGAAGATACAAGCCACAACAAAACAAACAGTCATTTTCTTAACATAGCCATAAACTTCGGTAGGAATTGAGGTCGTACCTACATTATTATGTGTTATATATCTTTTATTACCAATTTTGATAGTTTCTCCAAATGCTAATGCTCCACGTAAATTGTAAGCAAATTGTAGGATTAGGCAGCAGTCTATTATTACAAGGCCCTTAAGGAAGTAGTTATAGCTATATAAAGCATATTTGTACTTATATGTATAGTTATGGCGTTTCACCCTGAGGAAATTGAGAAATGATGTTATCGGACAGTCATAATTTGCTGATACCGACTTTAGGTCGAAATTAACAGGTTAAATTATAATTTATTGCACTAAATTACAGTTCTATTACGAGCTTTACTACGAAATGTTTTTATGGAAGTATGACTACTTTAACTGGCATGGCGATCGATCTCCTAAGTTTCCTTAAGTTCCAAATATAAATTCGAAAATAATCTTAAAAGACCAAAAACTACTTGCCAGTAGACTGGTTAGTTTTGAAACTATTAATTTATGGACTTGAACTTTATTGAATTAATTGGATATAGGAAAGAGGTTACTTCCAAACTAATCATATTATGACAATAATATCGGTATGTCAGTTGACAAACGTAACTCGTATCATCTGACAAAAATACCATATATTTATTTTTTTCTTCTTTTCGTGTGGTTAGTGGCCAATCTGTTGTCAAGAGTTATTCAAGCCGCCCGTAGGCCTCTGACATGGCTTAACGACTGCTGTCAATTTGACAACAACCGGAACTAACTTTTTACGAGCCCTCCGAAGCACGGAGACGCTCAGATGAAGTACCACTAAGCGGTCACCCATCTATAGACTGACCGCACCCAACGCTGCTTAACCATATACAAAATTAACCTGTAAACTTTGGCATGTCAGACTTTCAAAACTTATTGTGTCAGGTCGCCGGAGTGCCGCTGCTACTAAATAGGTTAAGGAAAAATAGTAAATCCAGTTAAGTTTAAGTTTTGTGGCAAGCACGCAAATGTTTATAGTTTGTATAGTTTTATGATTTTATTCTGTCTACAAATAAAGATTTGTAGACAGAATAAAGTCATAAGGCATTTAAGACTCCATCTAAAGAGATAGAGTCTAGAAGCATGCCTAGTTAATGGCACGTGGGAGCTTCACATAGTTCTTCTTACATAGTTGGGCTTCTGTTTTCCGCACTCAGCTTTGCAATTGGGCCACAAACCTCACGTAAATTACTACATAATCAACGTGTAGTTCTGAGCGCTCTAACCAGAAAGGCAGTCTGCGACCGATGTTGCTTGTTGCTAGCCCCTTCATTGTTGCTGGATTGTCCGGCGATTGAGAAGCACATTTCAGCAGTGCAAAAAGGAACAGCGTCCATGCAACCTTTACATAACAGGCTTAGCGATACTAATAATAAAGAAGTAATAAAAATACACCAAATTGATATGCTGAGCTAAGTATAAACGTACTAGCCTGTGCCCGCGGATTCGCTCAGGAACATTAGTTTCTAGACGAAAATTACCTTATGTCCGTTCCTGTACCTCTGGCAACGCGTATGCATCACGATGATCGATTGAGTAGATAAGGCATGAAAGCGGCATAAACAAATCAAACTCATATAACATCAAAAACATCATTCAATAAATATAAAAATATGGTATCAGGTGTGCTTAGTTCTGAAAAGTTCCAAATCTAGTTACAATATAAAATTACAGTTACAGTTATTAAGTGAAAACCTACTTACAATTATCGACTTGTATCCTACGCTATCGAATTTACGATTTTAATAATGTTTTTGTTTTGCATGAGTAATCTGCTCTAATATGTACATGTTGTGTACACTACTTTAGGATTACTGTCCGGTTTATATAATATGTTCACTATTCTACTTACCATGTTAAGACTGTAATCTGTTTGTGTACCTATTATAAATAAATAAATAAATTTATAATATTAGTTAGAATTTTACCATTCTCTGACCCATTAATGACACAAATGTGAACTATGCCATGTAAAATATAAAGCTCATAAAACCCGTACAAGCATGTAGTTTAATTTTCAACACTAACTAAGTACTTACTAAAAAGCGGTATTAGATTGGACAATCTTCATTGAGAGCTAAAATAAACTGTAAGACTGCGATCAAACAGCGTTTTATGTGCATCAGTTCAATTTCTTCGTACGTGAGTATACGACCCTTTAACCTTCCGTTTACTGCCAAATACAGATAACTTTAACACTACATAAAGTTCTAATTTCTGACTTACCTTTACTCCACCCGCCTGGAAAATACAGATAAGAAAAATATAGGAGCTACATAACACCATGTCATTATCTCTCTTAACGGTTCAATATATATTTCCAGGTATGTTTAAATTGCATCTAATAAGGGACATTCTTAATGCTGCTTTAAATTTATGCCTGAAATATCTCTTTAGATAAAGATATATAAAAAAATTATCCTTACCCGATCATCAGCGTGATTGTGAGTCAAGACAAACAGATAAACAGCCTGAGTAAAGCTTGTTATTGTTTTGCTTACTTCACCGAAGCCATTGATCAGTTTATATTGATTCATCCATGTTTCTCAGAAGTGTAAGCAAAGATGTCTGTCTCCCACATTTCACCACATATGTTTTAAAATCCCAATCGTAAGCGAGTTTACGTTTGTACTAGGCAGTACAAACGTAAACTCGCTTACGATTGGAATTTTCTTAGTATGTAGTCGGCAGTGTGCCTACACTGCCGACTACGTACTAAGAATTTTCCAACACCCGATAAATTTTCGCCATATGATAAGAAAGTAGCGTCATGATCAGTCTAACAATATCCGCCCTGTTTATAGAATTCGCACTCCTGGGCGCAAGCCTCTTATTACGCAGTCGTGGTTCTTGCACAATGAAACGCCGAGATACTTTTTACACAACCAGTATATATTTCAGCAGAGTAACGTTCTAACTGACAGTTGTAACGAGAATGAATATTTGTTAATCTCCTACCTTATTTATATATTTTTATCAATGTATCAAATGGAAAGTTAAATATCGATTAATTACATTTTAAGGTGTAAAATTAGTACAGTAACAAATAACAATGATAATTATGTATTAATCATAGAAATATTCAAATGTAAATATGCAATTATAACATAACAATTAAAACAATATAATACGTCACAACCGTGTGCTACTATTGAGTACTTGATAACACTCTTTACAATACGAAGATGGCTTTTTTAAGAAATAATATTATGTAGTACATAAATTACCTGAGTATTATCACTGAGCACCTAAAAGGTTAGGCTAAGGTGCTTACCTATTGTTTTCTAAGCCTTGTAGGTTACGAGTTAAGCCTTTGGATTGTTCCTAAAATCAACTCTTGAAAATATACGGATCCATTCATTTATTTCGTTGACACACACATTTAAGTCAAAGGTATTTTATTCTAAAGTTATACACCGCCTTCAGTTTTGTCTCACCACTGAGTGTTCGTAAAACGTGGCTTTTGAGAAAACTAATTTACCTAGTAATTAAAAACTAATTTCGCTAGGGAAATGTTGCTTTCATCGGGCTTAAGTTTCTGAAAGAAGACTGAACGGATAGCGGTTTAGGTGGTCCCCTCGGTGCACGCCGCCTGTTATGGTTCGATCCACACCCGGTACAAAAATGTTTTGATCGACAAATAGTTGTTACGTATTGGGTGTATAGTCCATTGAAATGTTACAATTTAAGGACCTAATATTGCATTTATTAGAGGACGCAATTTTATTTTTGGGACATGTGTGGGGGGTCAATAGAAGCTTAACCCCAAGTTTGTGGGGTTGCCGCCCTTGTCCCCCGGCCGCCATCATGAAAAAAGGGGTGCAAATACCTTTTTCGCAATATCTCGGTAACTATGCGTCCTACAAAAAATTCGTAAAACCATAATTTGTAGCAAATCGCTTTGCCTACAAATATGTTCATATAACTTTTTGCCCTAAATTTAAAATTAAAGAAGTTATAAGCAAAAAAGTGAGAAAATTTCTATAAAAATTTTCTTTTATGCTCTATAACTTTTTTTTATACATTTTACAAAAAATTTTCTCAGACCAATCTTGTAGATGGTCTTTTGAGGAAAATTTTTCTCTATAATTTTTTTTAATTTCATTCGTTTTAAACGCTGTTACAGCGCTCCAAAGTTGACCGGGTTCGTCAATGCTTATGAGAATCCGGTCAAAACGAAATGCTTAACTTAGTTTTATGATCTTCTTTTTTATTGTAAATACATTCTTAAAAAATGTTGTTAAATCCGTACAACTTTACTTATTCATTCCTAACTGTTTTCCTTACTATAGAAGTTACCAAATTATTGTTTCTTATAGTAATTTCTAAGAGGAGTGTACATTTTCGAGAATTTTAAGCAGGTAGAAAAGGTCCGAGTTACCGTTTGGGGACAAATGAACATCTGCCTGCTACGACTATTATTATTATACGTAGACCTCGAAGGTTCAGCTGTTTCTTCTACCTCATTTTATTCTTTTAGTTGTGCTACATATTTTGTCCTCTAAAAAATGCAAAGCTCATGTAACATTTCAATGGACTAGTACTTTGTGTCCGTTCTTTGATTATTTGTGAATCGCCCAGTGACACAAGATACTAATCCTATCGCGGATCTTTTAAATAGCAATTATATAAACACTAGATTTAGCACGCGGCTTAGCTCACGTTAGTGTAAATTATGTCGATAACTTTATATCTCTCGATATCAGTACTTTTTTCTGGATTAAAGGTATAGTGGTCCTTTTCTGTAACCACTTGTTAAGGCGTGAAAGCGTAACAAACAATCTCACATTCGCATTAATGATATTAAGTTTGGATCTATATTATTTTAATAAATATTTTCCTTTGATTCTAAACAATGAGAGAATTCTTTGTGATATGGGCTGTTCAGGCTAGCTAGGAATCATGTTACATATGACATCTAACATGACATGATTTGATTATGTCTACCAAACACAAATTCTAACCAAAAGTTACCTACATGGAAAATGCATCAGCCAAATGTACTGATAACTCGTAAAAGGTTATAGTTAGCCGCCAGTGATAAAAATATCTTACCAAAGTTAGACTAAAAGCTTGTGACGATATTTGTTACTCATTCTGGTGCAAAACGGCTTTGTACTACTGTAAAACTTAGCACAAAAAAGAACTCGCCTTACACCAAAATATAGGTACCTACTCATTGCGTGTTATGCGTTCTTGGTAGGACTCCTGCAACACTCGCAAGAACAATTGTTACATATACTAGGACCTCATTTTAGTTGTCACAGTACTGTAGTAACTATGAGAACATTGCAAAACACTCACGTCTGAAGTTCACACTCGATTGGCTTTTATGTAGCAATCCTAAATTTCTTAGTTTCGCACAGTTATGGATTTTGGTCCTGCTCGTACATAATGTATCGTGATTTTCTTTAAGCTGGATATACGAATTTTAACAAAATTTATTATTAGAATTTATTCGATACCCTAAGTAATTTAATTAAGTAACATATGTACCTACTGTGTTAAATTATAATTATACAAAGTAGAAGTTATAATTAATTTTTTAATTAATTTGATGTATTCACTACATTCTACAGTAATTTATATTTGGTTTACATATAAATTATTGGTAGATTAATTTAATTAGTTTCAATTTATTATTGCTTTAATAAGACACTGATTTGACTTATGCCCCGCCTTTATGAGGTTATCGTTTGTTTCATTCGTCATGGCGGCGTGGTATAGAGATAGCTAGTCTGTAGAAATTTAGCGCAGTCGGTGTCGAGCAGCAGTGAGAATAACAACTGTAAAGTCAAAATAAAACCAGTGTGATCTATGAAAATGTTACGACTTTTATTTCCATCTGACCTAAAAATAAGCAGTATTTAACAAAATGTGTGCTCTTCTTAGTTCCAAAATATGACTCTTACTTATGACATATACATAGATATGTTACATATAATTTATCCTTGGAATATTACAGTAGTTCTGTTAATACCAACACGTAATTGTTTCTTAAGGTATGAATATTAAATTTATCTATATCTATAGATACTAATATTATGAAGGGGAAAGAGTTTGTTTTTAGTTTGTTTGTTTGTAAAGATTTAACTCAAAAACTACTCAATCCATTTTTAAAATTCTTTCATGGTTATAAAGCTTTATTTAGGTGGTAGCTACCACCGCAAACAAGAGCACCGAGTAACATAGGCTACATTTTATTTAAAAAAATACTGTAACTAACATAACCTAACCTACTTTTAGGCAAGCGAAGCCGCGGGCAAAAGCTAGTATTTAATTTATCAATGTTGTGCCTAAATTGTCAAAATGTCCTATTCGTGAACGTTTAAGTGCATAGCAAATAGTCAGTCATAAAACGGGTCTGCATACACATTGAGCTTGCACCACGCATAGGTAAACTGGTTCATTACAACTAAAATATTAATCAGCCAAATTATATCACACAAATGCACATGAATATGCCCATATGTTTCGCCGAGTTAAGAGTTCTGTAACAAATTTTATCAAGTTTAGTTCAGCATTTCAGCAGTTTTAGCCGAATAAACGAAACAAACCGGCAAAGTTACTTTCGCATTATCATCGTATTAGTATGTATGACTGACATATATCAAACAATTCACTCAGCCGTGAACTTGATGCAAAGAAGTTGAGTTGTTTGTCTTGATTTTTGAGACTGCTGATATGTTTTTGTTTACGTGATATCTCATGGGAACAGTTTCCAAATAACATGTAAGGAGGAATACTATTGACAAAAGTTTATACGATTACCACTTTTATGTGCTTACTTTCTAAATAGCCTTTAAATCAAATATTGTTTATGTAACCTTTGCCAAATAACTGCTGTAAGCTTGCACAGCAAGATTGTTTTTGAAGTGAAAACTTCTTAGGTGAACAAAAATCATGGAACTCGCGTCATCGTCACCGAACGCTTTCCATTTTTGAATTATTTTTGGTTTATAAAGAAGTGTTTATGACCAAGGATTAAACTTTTAACTTCTATCGGCAGTCCCCAAAGATTGCCGCAAATTTGTTTGGTTGGTTGAACTTGTCATAATACATCACGTATAGAGAGACTTTAACACAGTTTTTAAAGTTAAAATATGATACGTACAATTTCATTAAATTTGATTGAAGAAAATCGACGGAAATAAATTAATAATCATAATTATCCATTTATCTAGAATGTTAATTAAAAAAGTGTAAGGTAATTCATATTTAATTTGATTTGTCGGTCGCAATGTTCGTTCTGAGCAATTCTGTTAAACTCACGTCGCGTCGAGTCACGTCCATGTGATGTCAAGCCGGCAGCTGTGAAAATAAGACTTTTACTGCAGTAACCACAAATGCAATAATAATTGGTCAAAAGAATTCATATTGTCGAAGAGACATTAGAGTTCTGCACTGTAGATAGACGTATGTCGTCAAAGGATTCATTCATTCCTTCATTTATTTGGGGCAAGTCTATTGGCGCCTATCGAGACACACGTTTCTAGACTACTTATTGCTACCGAGAATTTCCTAATAGAAAACTGAATAACAAATCGCCCCGCAATTGAACCCGGGAGCACATCCTAACTATCCTAATCCTAACTAATATTATAAATGCAAATGTTACTTTATTTGTTACGCTTACATGTCTAATTACTCGACTAATTACCATGAAAATCTGCATACACGTTGTCTGGGGTAAAGATAAGGACATATATTTATTCAGGAAAAGGTACTGTTCTCGAGGGATAAACATTTCTAGTCAAAATGTACTATAATGCGAGCTAAACCGCGGGCAAAATCTAGTGATTGTATACAAAATAGTAATTTCATAGGTATACAATTTCATGAAGCATTAAACTATTAATATGTTTGGTGAACTTATTGACTTAGAAACATATATGCGTATATATGTGTGTGTGCACCGATAAACACAAGTTATAGAGAAATTTGAAGGGTCAGCCTGCGTAAGCCGTACCAACTAATTTCACTAATCGGATTACAACTATTATAGTCAGTACATCCTACTAAATTGTTCTCCACCCGCTTGGATGATCTGTTAAATTGATATGAGATATATTTTGGTACTGCTAAATGTATTGTTGTTTCTAGTTGTCCTTGCAATTATTCAATTTGGTGGAGTTTTCTGAAACCGAGGCAATCAATGGTTATGTTGAAAGATAAAGGCAAGCCACATTAATTTTTATAATACAAATAGTTCTTAGTATAGTATTTATATATTAGTAGGTAGCTCTTTTCTATCACTTCACGGTATTCATAAGTAATGTTTATTTAGGTGTTGTCTATATATACGCGAATTCTTCTCATCGAAACTACTTTAGCTTCTTTACGGATACGTGCTTCATCGTGGTTTGTTTTGTTTGCAACTGTTAATTACTATTTTTGTTTACCTTTACTTTGCCCGACGATTCAGTTATTTTTAATTAGCCATGGTTACAGAAAGTCTCGCTTTGAGACCATAATATACTGCTTATAAATTAGTTTTATTTATTTTATAGTACTGAGTATGCTAGCTTACGATTGCCTTGTAACGTAGAGAAAGAAAAAGCACTGTTAGTTATAGTCACGATTTCATCAGCAGATTTTACTTTATCAACCAAGTGCCTCATTTTTATTTTACAGCATACTGCCATAAGCTACTTTAATACTATATCCGTATTCTGTAAATGTACCGACTGCAAATTTTCGAAACTGTCGACTGACAAAAGGCACTTGACCACCACATTAAACTCTGACCTCACCCTTCTCACGATAAGACCTGCGCCCGACAGTGTCACAAATTTTTATGAACACGGTTCTAAAATCTTAAAACAATATTGAGACTGTTGTCGTTCGCGTGAAATCTTGTGACGTGATTAAATCACGTAGTAAACTTATCGTCATGAATTCGATTAGGTGCCTACTTCTAAAGTATGAAAACGTTCATATTATGTTCATATCTAAACTATGAAACTGTTAACTTCCACCGGCGTTTCAACTGTTGGTATTTTTGGTTTCTTTTAATCCAGTAGTTATATCTGTCTAACAACGAAAGTGACCACGTGGTTTGAATGTCTTTCTACGGTGTAGCGCGGTGACGACATAACAGCACACAACTAAACAACTAAGTACTTTAATCTATCAAGTCTTAGAATACCAGACATAATTAAAATCTATTATCTCTGGCCACCGGTGTGCTGCTGCGACTCAATAGGTTATGGAAGCTTCATCATATTTTCTATCGTTATTTAAAAGCTGAAGCTATATAGGCTGCTTTTTTGTTCTTGGTATAAGTATGCGCTCCATCGCGAATTTAAGGTTGGGTTTCTGGGACTACTATTTGTTAGGAAATTTTCAGTAAACAAAATCGAATAAAAGCGTACTTACAAAACATTTAAAAAATATATTTTCTTTCGTAACTGGTTTAGAGGCATAACTCTTAACTTTAATCATTATTGTTCTCGTACTTAGTAAATTTTTACGACGTTCATGGCAACGAAAACAAGCTAGAAAAAGTTATCTAATTTTAGCTAGATTCTTTTACGTAATGCCTTTTTCCTTATAGAGATCCATTAGGGCGCGGGGCCAGTGATGGCAACCGAATTTTACCGCCTGTATTTTTTGTTAAAGTGCTATATTTGTACCGAAACATAGACTTACCTCAATTACCAGACATGTTTTATGTCTTGTGAGTACGTTAGTACATATCTGTGTTATTAAAAACCAGCAATGTCCGAAATTAGATTCGAATTTAATCGAAAATGGTAAAAACTTGTGATAATAAAACTTAATCTATATATTAATACGTGAAGCGAAAACTTTGGATCCCTTTTTACGAAAATTGGGCGGACGGAGGAGTATGAAATTTCGCACACTTATAGTTTATACAGAGAAGAAGTGACGAATGCTAATATTTTTTTAAAATATGCACTAGAAATACATTAAATTAATGAAAAAACACTACACGCACACAACCATGTATTTGACACACGCAGTCGAAGCGCGTAACTATGGTTACATATATCAATATATAATGACATAATATGTCAGCAATATCTTACAGGCAAACTTTGGTCGAATTTCGAGCACTAGGCGACCGCTAGTAATAATATAACTAGCTGTCTTTCGTGTGCTGCGCCTTTGACCATTCAGAGTAGCTACCGCGTCGTTTACAAAGGAATATCACACTACCATTCAACAGCAATGATGCGAATCATCATTTGATTTGTTTGTACTGGGCTAATGCAAATAATTGGAGTTTAATGACTCATGTACACGACACAGCTCAAGCGTAATTTCAGGCACTTGCGTGAGTTGTATGCATCATCTAAGATATCGATGCGAGCGTATGATTACCTCGCGCATGTAGATAAACTGCGCGAGTACTGAACTTGCTTATGTAGACCACGCCCGACACTTGCGTCGTGTACAAGCATAACGTGCTGTATATGGGTAATAAAACTACATGATCCCCCATCTATAGATTGACCGCGACGAAATCTCCCTAAGGAATATTCTCAAAGTAAATTAGGTAGGTAAGAAGATACTCGAAGAAGTTTCTCAAACTAAATTAGGTTCGGAGATGCCTTAGCTGCGTAACTCTCTAGCCGCTTATTTAAGAAGTTTTAAATTTAAAGTCTATGAAAAGCTCCTCGTACGTGCTTGTGTGTGATTGTTTTTATAGTAGTACGATGTACCGACAACTCATATTAAACCTTGAGTAAGCCGATTGAGAACGTAAATCCAGTCTGCAAAGGAAGAAATATACTTAAAACATTACGACATCTGTATGGATGAATTTAAATTTATTTGATTTCTCCATGACCTTTCTTTGTACGTGAAGACTTACTTTGATTCGGAAATTTTATTTATTAAACTTCGCTGAAGTAGAAAATCCTTACTAATATTATACATGCTAATGTAAGTTTATTTATTTGTTTGTTTGTTACGCTTTCACACCTTAATTACCCGATCGATCGTCATAAAATTAACGTCGTTAAAGGTACAAAAGAGGACATAGAATACTCTTCATCCAAAAAAATTACTATTGACGAGCGAGCGGCGCCGCGGGCAATAGCTAGTATATGTATAAATATACGCCTGTTTACTGGCCGGGATACGGATTTCCACTTGCTATGATCTAGACATTTCTTGTTTTATTTATTCACATTGATAAGCCTGTCAATTGGGAGGCTAATTGCATTAAACACACAACACAACACAATCTAAGGCAGCGCGCAGCGGTGTAATAGATTCCCCTATTCAATACATCCCAGCTTTTTCTATACAGCTCACTGGCTTCACTCGTCTATTTACATACAGAGGCAACAGTTATACGTACATTTTACTCTATCACATTGTCCCTCTATTGAGTCACCCATCATCGGAGTCTTTTAGTAAAATAACCGTAGATACCCACTGCAGTATTCAGTTAAACAAACTTTATAATAATTGATCAGAATTGCCTTCTCCTATCTCCACAGTAAACTGAAAAAGGAAAACCTTCCGTTATCTTTATGATCCTCCTTTGTAAGGTTTTCGGAGGAAAGCGAATGAAAATTATTTTTGGGCCTGTACGCTACGAATTTCTAAGAATAGGTATCGCTTACTGTTCTAAAATGGTGTCGCACCATTTTATATACAACGAACTGTTTAAAATTTCGTATTTTTGTCAAAGCTTTTCCATACACTGCTAGATGCAATAAATTATATAAATAGTGCTCGCAAAAAAGTTTCTGAAGAACATTAGAACCAAATACGTTTAAGAATGTTTACTTTGTAAATATATATTGTTAATGTGAACAAAGCAAAGATTAACTACGAATAAAATTTTATCACCGAACAGATTAGACAATCCAATAATCTTTTGTACCTCCTACTGAATGATATAGGGCTATATTGAAAGTGGACTAATATACCTAGTGGTCTTCTTAACAGTCGTTATTTTTACTGCAATGTGGCCGACAACGTTGGCAATAATAATACCTATTTCTGTGCAATGTAGGGCAGTATTATGCACATGGCCCGGCTATATAGCCGGACAAATATTTGAATAGGCTGGCGTATTAAAATGATGTTGACATTAAATTGATGAGATGGCTGGTATTTAGTTAAAAATATTGCAGCTAAATATTGAAGAAAATATTGTCCGTTTATTAGCCACACAACTGTATGTATTTAGGATAAAGCGAGATAATTATGGAACCCCTTTTACTTGTTTACAATATTAACCTGTCGTCCTTGCAACATTTTTAGCTCTTAGTCTCTGTATAATTTGTCGATTAAATGAACGGTACAGCAAAAGAGCAGGTAACATAAACATGACATTTATAATGGGATCATCATTTGTATCAATTTTCTAAGTACTTTAACTGATGCTATCGATAAGCATAACCGACTTTCGTACATATATTATATACGTAATATATATACACATGTCTGTTTCCCGGAGGGGTAGAGAAAGACAACCGATATCCACCGGCTGTGAAATAGAAGAGAGAAAGAGAAAGAAAGAGGTATGATTTCTGGCATACCTATATTCTTTAACCTCACGAGAGTGCAAACAGAGCTGGCCGTTTCAACTCTGTTTACCTTTCTTTTCACCTTGTTTTTAACCTTGTTATTTGTTTACATTATAGATATAATATATTCAACATTATTATATAGAACATAACGCTATCAAAATTGTAACAATTACCTACAAGTAGAAAATCCGTTTCAATTACGTGCCTTGTATACCTATAACATATTCTCATTAAGCAGTCAAAGCTTAATAATCCAAGACATTAAAAGCCGGTAACACCGCGTCTTGTAATTAACCTCTTGTAAATTAGGCACCTAATCACGTTAAGCACAAAGTTAAGTCTTTGCATAGATTAAAATTATTGCAGACGGGATAAACGGATTTGTGTGTGTTTGTGTGCGTGTCACGTATGTGTGTGTTATGGCATCCCATTTATATTCGTAAGATACAGTTAGTGGTATTTTATTAAGAGGAGACAGTAGAGTGTCTCACTATGTGTTGATATATGCGCCCTTTGTGGTCTTAGGGTTGCAAGCTATGAATGTAAAACGAAATGTTCGTTTTCGTTTATTTTGTGTCAGATGAAGATATGATTGGGAGGGGTAAGTTTATACCATATGGCGTAAAGTGTGCTTGAGTTATCAGGTTTGTGTCGCAATCGTTTCATCATTGATACAAGGAAGCGCAAGGCAACAATAATACGCGACGGTTGTAGCTGACATGAGCTACATGCGCAAGATAATCATACGTGATACTTGCACGGGTGACTCTTGGCGGTCGTTTACACGATATCTAGAACCAGCACAAATGCGCATGATATCCGTATTCGAGAACTAACGCTATCGAAGCCAGGTAAATAATTTAAACGAGGACGCTATGTGATAATGCTAGTAATTCAAAATAACGAAGAACTATTACATTTAACACTTATTATAAAGTATTGCATATTCCTAAATTATTAAACAATACGTTTATAAGTATAGTATTATAGTTAAGCGATGGTTTCGTTTCATTTAGTAGCTACTCGCGAGATTGGAAATAATGGCTAGATTATGTACAAATATTTAAAATGCATTATCTTTGACATTATAATATTAAATTTTATCATTTAAAACGGTGCGAATTATACGAAGTCATGTAAAATGTAAATTAATTTCGCATGTGTATTTAAATATTCATTTGTAGCAAAAACAGGAAATGATAAGTCATCTAAACATCACGCTCGGTCCGTAAAAGATTAGATAGAGGCAAGTCTCTATCTAATCTTTTGTGGAACGAGCGTAATGTTTACAATCGATTTTAATATTTGTGCTTCTAAGAACTATCTCGCTTCTTTTGCATACGTTGTACGTTGTACTGGACCGACGCCGGTCGGCCACACGTCTCAGGGGAGTCCTACCGTAGATATTATACTATTTTAGTCAAACCTATCTGCATGGTAATATTGTGGTTACCATGGATCCGTTACCGCCATGAAAGCGGTAGAATTATAGTCGTGAACACTGTTAAATTAACAGCCCATACATTACGCTGTTCGTTGGAGCGTTAAGCCAAGTTGCAAAAACTCATTGACAAGCTATATATACGCACTAATAGTAATACTTCAAGCAATATCTAGGCATTTCTTTTCTTTTCTTTAATGTACTATGAAAGTATTGATTGAGTGGAATCCTAACAAACATTATAAATCCGAATGTAAGTTTGTTTGTTTATTTGTTGGGCTTTCACGCCTTTACTAGTGAATATTCTATAATGATGAAATTTCACATACATGTTGTTACGGGTACAGAGTAGGAGGTAAGGTACCATTTATCCATAAAAAGCACTGTTGCTGAGGAATAGAAATTTATTGATAAAATCTAGATTAACGCGAGCGAAGCCGCGTGCAAAATGTATTTATTTATATAAGGGAAACGGTCCAATCTTCTTTTATCTAAATGATTTGTAAAACCTCACTTCACCTTCTTCCTCTCTATGAGCGAAGAAAAATTGCAGATCTTTCTTTTCTATGTAAAGTGATGAACGGAGCCGTTGACATACCTGAGTTGGTGAGCAAAATCGGCCTACAAGTTCCATCTGCATTCCTACGCAGATCATGCCTGCTGTACACTCCCTTGGCAAGAACAACATATAGGCAAAATCATTTTTAATTAGAACATGTCGATCGTACAATGCAGCGAGCCAGGATGTTGATATCGATATTTTTGATGTGAAAACTTCTTTAGCGGCGTTGTGCACTTTTTTGTGATAGATAAAAAATTTTAAACTCGCGTCAGGACACGTGACCTGAACGTAAATTCGTAAGACGGAGGGAGAATTGTCATGTTTGTGTACGATAGCGCAATAAATGAATATTGTATTTTACCACATAAATGATAG
The DNA here is from genome assembly GCA_963564715.1 of Catocala sponsa. Taxonomy (NCBI): domain Eukaryota; kingdom Metazoa; phylum Arthropoda; class Insecta; order Lepidoptera; family Erebidae; genus Catocala; species Catocala sponsa. The sequence goes on from OY751333.1 coordinate 15,875,416, forward strand.
TACTTTTATACTGATAATTAAAGCAATTCGTGCAAAATTATTCCCTAACCATTGCAAAATATCAAAAATGCACAACGTTAACATTCAAGTTTTCACTTCTGCTGGGACTCCCGGAGTGCAACCCGTTTTTTTAATACTAGCATTTCTAAATTGAAGAAGATATTGTGCAATCGGTACTTTGGAGTCAGCACCTAAAGATGTACTTACTATTAAGTGTAAATAATAATAATATGTCTAGTCTATAAATTGTTTTTTTTATCATGTGGGTAGGTTTAATGTTTACCAGTGTAATCATTTTTTTATTCATATAAGTATTTATGTATAAGTGAAAACTTGTAATTGGCCTTCCTTTTTATATTGTTCTATTTGTTACTTTAATAGCTGTAGGTTAGTTTTTTTAAAATGTAAAATAAAATTAAACAACTCGATTGAATTCAGTCATTATTATAACCAATGATATTATATACAGAACAGAAGGAGATAATATGTTACTAGAGCACGCAAAGATAGACAAAGTAGCCGATTAGGTAATTTTTCTATTGGTCTCAAAAGAAAGTCGTTGTACAAAAGTAGTCGCATTATTATTTAAAATAGTCAACACAAGTGCATTTTTAATAAAATAATAATCTGAGCACTAGATTTATGATGTCGCCGCCTCTAAACGTAATATATCTAGTTTAAAATGTTATTGTGAGTTAGGCATTAAAGTGCTGCCAGACACTTCTCGTCTAAGCTTATTTACACTATTCTTTGACGTAGCTAAATATGCCAATGTTTACCCTATCTAACGAGATCCGATGATTCGATAAAAAAATACCCGGGTGCTATAAAAAGTCAGCTAATAAGATTTGCGAGGCTTCCAAAGCTAGAAGCGAAAGAAGGTACTAGGGATGTTGATAAATAAAATTTTAACGTGAGGCTTTGGAATTGTTGAGAAATTTAATGGAATTACTATAAAAACATGTTGACCTTTAAAATATATAATAATATAAAGCGTGGCATTTTTTTAAACGACTTTTGTATTTTCGTCTGATTCTAACAAACTTCTTGTCTGATTCGTAGAAAAGTAGCGATAGTGAGTTATCAAGTTATGTCTACTCACATAGAATAATGGTATTATGGTCATATTAATAGTAACATAATGTGTCGTACACCTCGGCACTATGCGTTTAATCGATTTCATACCTAGATGCAGCAAATGTTATTTTGACTTATAATTTTGAATTAATATGGTTCCGATTGACATCTTAGCATTAGACAGGAATGTTTTATACTAAACCAGGACAAAGATTATATTTTGTTTTATAGAGGATGTATAATACGAATAATAATATCAGGCCTATAGTAAGCTGTCCTACTGCTGGGCAAGGGCCTCTTCCCAGTATGAGAAGGGTTAGGCCGAACTAACTATTTAAAACGAACATATTTTTGAAAAGTCAGGGAGAGTGCGTAGTTTTTCAATAGAGAATGTATGAGAATAATAAATATATAATTAATTATATATTTATTATTATTATCTAATTTATATATTATATTATTAAATAGTGTAATTGGCGCAAGTCGTTCTATTTGATCTAAATAAATAAATAATCCTAATCCTAACTTCCTAACTAATACTATAAAAGCGAAAATGAGTTTGTTTGTTTGTTTGTTACCTTTTCACGCCTAAACCACTGAACCGATCATCCTGAAATTTTGCATATACGTTGTCAAGTGTACAGAAACGGACGTAGGCTACCTTTCAGTCCGAAAAAAAATACTGTTCCCGAGGAAAACAACAAAAACCTTCTTATGATAATAGATGGCACCACGTTTCTTTCGAATCATGATTGAATTATATTATTACAAGCAGAGTACAACCCGAATTATTTATCAAATTCTAAATTAACGCGAGCGAAGCCGCGGGCAAAAGCTAGTAAATAATAATAATGAGATCAGTTAATATAAATACAATGCCCTCAAATATATTGATAAAAAGTAATAGCTTCAAGAACTTTTATATCCACCTCAGCTATTATAAGCGAGAAGCTAGTAGAACAAACATTGTTTTGAAAGAAAATATATCGTAACATTTGCCAATAAAGTACAATCTCCAGTTGTGTATAGGAAGGTAATAACTTGCTCCGACTGCACTTAAGAGCTACTTACATCTTTCCTATAAAGAAATCAATATTATATCTTTAGCGCAACTATAAAAGTATCGTGAGCATACAGAAGGTACAGGAAACTAGACTTTGTAGTCAGTTAGTTTATTATTAGCTAAATTTTAATAAAGGATAGTTTCGTATTTCATATTCATACAATGTTAATAAAGTTAGTCGTAGAACTGATATTTATGTTTGTATAACCTGGTTCGGTGCGGAAGTGACCTGTAATACAGGTAATTTTATACCTACTAAAGGTACATGCGATCCTCTACTCAAATATTAGGTATTGCTATTGTTTTATATTGCAACTTTGCAAACTATGTATGTGTATTTCGGTGTTAATGAGAAAGAAACGACTTTTCTACTTTTTTTAGCTATTGGTGCGACAGGTATACTGCCGATGTAATTACCTGCGATACTGAAAACTGTTATCTAGGCCACAATGTACCACTGATATGAGGAAAAACTTATCTAAATCTTTTATTAAAAATACATATATTTTTAATACGCAGCCAATCCCGGTAATACGTGACGTAGACCTACACCAATCATGCAGTAGCTCGCGTTCGGTCATATAGTGCATAGGTACAATGCATTGGATCTATGTACAATAAGGTGCGCGTCTTACTTGCGACCATTTAAGATGAAAACTAAATTAATTATAAATAAAATTAATTGTATGCATGATACATATAATTAGTAACAGAAATAAACGCGATCAATATTCGTTTAGATTGCACCGGCCGTGGTCAATCAGGTTGTGATCTCGGCCCAGGCACAACCAGATTTAGCCTAATGGTAAAAAAATTACATGATTGCTATGATTTCCGTGATGAATTACATATATCATAGCAGCATTGTGAAATAGGCGATTGAAAAGAGTGGCCGTGAGTTTCTTTCCGTTCTTCTCATCCGTTCTACCTAATTTTACTGAATTATTTATTGTATAATTGTGTTCGTGTAACCGTAACGTTTATAAGTGTTTCTGTGTCATCTTAATGAATAGAGATTTTTAATTTTAATTTGATTTTGATTTTATCATACAACGCGAAAGTATAAAAATGATTATAATATTAAATTTCCTTTATAAAATATGTCTGGTTTTTGGTGGCAGTTGAGCTGACCATTCACGTAAAGGTAAGCAGTAACCACTGGTTATATTAATGTGTTCTTAAGCTATTACTAAAATAAAGCCAGTAAAACACAACCAACCACATAATTATCAGACTGCCAGACCACACAGTATGAAAGTTCTCTCAAAACACACCACTTAACCTAATTTTCAAATTTACTTTTCTAACTACTGCAAGGATTTGGCGTATCTCTATCTTAAGCCTTAGATATGTTTGCCAAGGTTAAGTCGCAGTCTCTATTCATATTGTATTGACTATGTAAGTGCCGAAAATTCTATTACTTGTTGAAGTTAAACACACAATTTTGAAACTATTACACGACTACCGTTAAACTTAAATACTATTTAAGGTATTTAAATTATTAGAACTATTTAAGTTTACATTTTCGCTGACGTTTCGGTTACTTTTCAGATGCCATGTTCACGGGGAGACTAAGACGTTGGTTGTCTCAATGTCTTGAAGTGATATTAATATATTTTTTTTATTTTTTATTTAGGTATATCCTGATATTTCAAAGTACCTGAACATAATTTAATTACTGGTGTTTCTGTTTACACAGAATGAGCACAATGTATCATGATGTCTAGGTGTGTCTAGCTTCTTCTTGTATTTGATTATGTGAATTACTGGATACCAAGCTGGTAGTACATTCTTACCGTCTTCTTTATTTAACAACGCGATAAAATCTGTATAAAGTCGTTTAATTTCAATGAATAACTTTTTCATAAACGACAATATTCTGTTACTTATCTTTTTAACGCTTATAAATTCTCTTTTATAAATCGAATATTGTTGAATAGCGTAAACGTCTAGCCGCGTCAAAGGGTAAACACTCAGCCACATCAAATAATATCGTAAATATAATCTCAGACGAGTATTCGCTGGAAATGCTTTAATGCTTGTTCAGTATTTGCTCGTGAAAGGATCGCAGCGAAGAGCTCTCGAGCTCAGTTTTATAACATTATTAATTATTTGGATATTAAATGTTGTAAGGTTTCTTATTTATAAATTATTCTATTCAGTGAATAGCTTCTTAATTTACTTGGGTTATGTCGGTATTAATTAATATTATTAGTGCGCGTGTCGGGCGAGTCAATCAGCTGTTAGCAGTCAGATTAGTATGTAATTGTTCGTTCAAGTGTATTGTGTTACTAATTAAATAGTATATATGCTTGTCTCTATTGTATTATAATATCTGTATACTTATATAGATTATATATATATATATATATATGAATATTATTGTATATACATGCATAGACTCACGGCTGTATCCCAAAAGTATAGTCAGAGGTATTAAACTGTCACATTATCGTCTCCAATCTATTCGTGCTATGCTACTTCTAAGAATTGCCCACTTTTGTCCAGCCGGGAACCAAACCAAGAACTCACGATCAGAAGCAAACATAATTAAAAAATTTATGATACTAGACCATCGAAATATACTTATATTTTGTTAATATAAAAGTATGGTTTTAAGTGGAGATCTTAAGTCAGCAAACGCTTTATTGGACGCCCTCCGGTTGAGTTGGATTTGGAAAAAGAGAAACTTTATTCTAGCTTAGGGTTTTAGAAGAGATCTAAACGTACTAGTAACAGATTACCACAGGCTGATTATAAGGCACCAGAAGGAAGCATATGTCGGGTTTTATATTACAAAGACCTCGTTAACTGTATGAAGTCTTCAACTGTGTTTCGTAGGCTCGTCTCGTACTTTGTGGTACCTAAAACATATTTGGCTGAATATAGACCTAATACAACTCTACCTACTTCTTCAGGGATAAATGCGTTAAACAGTGTATGATATATAGCTACTTACTCTCCTACTTAACACGACTTGCTTTTATAATACGTAGCATAAAGCACGTAATAATATGCGTACAATTTATAACACGTAGCATAAAGCACGTAATAATATGCGGACAATTTCATTATAATAACTAAGTTGGTAATGGTACACACTCGCCTGCCAAGATAGTGGCTTAGTTGGCCTTTGTAATACACATGTTCGTTGTACACATGCGCGAACGCACTAACGGTCATAATCTCTAAGGGGGCCCTCAGGCATTATTACACAGCGTAAGTTCTTGAGCCCTCGATAATAGCACTGCGAGAAACTTCAACCATTTCCTACGAATGAGGAATAATTTTAAGTTCAGAGCGACCTTTCAAGGAACATATTCTCGCCTTTATTAAAAGCTAAAGCTACGCAAAATATTAACGTACTTTGAAGATAACTTACTAAACCCTAGACAGCGCGATGAGTTTGCTGCCCCGAGTGTAATTCAAAGGCAACTTTATTACCATAATAATTCGTCAAATAGTGTCGAAAGTTCAATCTGGGTAGACCGATATTCTTTGATGTAGCCATTTATGAGTTAATAATTTTATAGGTATTATATTGAATAAAGTACACAACAATATTCTACAAGCTTTTATATACCTTGCGATGTTACTTAGTATGTTTAAATCAAATATTGGAACTAAATATTACACGTATTTTCCAACCAATTAAGTTGTTATCATGTACACTTTTATGATAAGTATGGTCTAAAGCCATAGCTAGGTTTGACTTGATATAGGGTAATTCTTTATTGGTTAATAGTATGACCACGGAACTCTACATTGATGTTTAACTTTAAAACTTTAACAGTTATTGATGAAGAACATTTGCATATATATTCACCATTGCCTGAAGACGCAAACAAATTCGTTTCGTTTCCCTTTTGAGCACGGATATTTTAAAATCCTTGCTTTTCACGGTTAAGAGATTCATTAACCATTTATAAAAACATGCTTAATGAAAAGTAACAAACAAAGTAAAGCACAAATTAAATTAATGAATAATAAAACCTATTTAAAAAAGACTTAATAATTGTTTGTTTCACAAAATGTTTTTAAAAATGGATAGTAATTAAATTTACACGACAGTAATTGCTTGGAAAGTAAAATTTTGCTCAGAAATTTATTTTTTATAAGCATCACTTATTTTTCAAAGCATGTTTTATGAAAGGTTTTTATTGATTACTTTGTTATAATAAACATGATTGTACAAAACTTTTTGTATTGGGATTCTCCGAGGATGAAATTTGCGTCCTTTGTCATAGAAAAAACTAAAGAGTGACGTGCAAGGGTTCACCCTTAGAAACTTTGCCGAAGTTTGGAACGATTTGTCGGAGCGAGGAAACTGAATTTTCATATTCAAAGAAATAAGCTGCTGCGACATGAGGTCTAAAAACCCGGTCGATCCCAAAGGATATCAGTCAATCCTTTGTAAATCACGTGGTTGACTCTGAATTTTTGACTATATATGTTTATTTTCAGGACATTCTTTTGCTTGTTTTAGGTTTGAAAAAGAATGCGAAAGAAAAATAAGATTTGTTAAAGTCAGCAGTCAGCCGAAAGGTGAAACGAATTGGATATTATATTTTTAGGTACCCTGTACTATTATTTTATGTTAAAATGTTTGATCGTTTGTTTCATAATCACGCGTCAACCTACAAACGGGTTTGTATGAAACTTGCGCAACCGATAACCTATGACCAGGATTAATACATAGCATACTTTTTTCATGTTATATGTACCCGTAAAATTCGCGATAGCCTAGTAAGTAAATTTTAGATATCTATTTTTGAACTATAGAAGTTTATTTTATAGTAGAATTACTTGGAGATTCTTTGTTATAAAAAATGGTGACAAAGAATCTCCAAGTAATTCTACTATAAAATAAACTTCTATAGTTCAAAAATAGATATCTAAAATTTATACAAGTCGAAAAACTCTTGTGAATTTTAATATTATAATCAAAGTTTCAATACTATCTCTTTTGTCGGCCTCTATGGCGTAGTGGTTAGTGTAACCGACTGCTACGCCTGAGGTCGCGGGTTCGATTCCCGCACAAGTCAAACATTTGTGTGCATGAACATGGATGTTTGTCTTGGTCTGGGTATTTCTACGTATAATATGTATGTATTTACAAAAAAAAGTATATATGTATGTTTAGCCATTGTCTAGTACCCATAGTACAAGCTCTGCTTAGTTTGGGCTAGATGGTGTTGTGTGTATGTGATAGAGTATTAATATATTATTATTATTATTATTAGAATGCTTTAGTTATTCGACCGTATTCGAATAATATCGATCGTTATATGCAATAAATTGTGGATTTATTACATTACTATATATAAAATTTAAGACGAATTATTCTGATCGTTGTACAGAAAAAAGAAAGTCGCCAACAAAACGACACACTACAACATAATATGTAATTAAACATTCGATTCTTATTCGAGTAGTATTCCCTCTTTTGTATCGATACTTTTGTCTTATTATTTTTATTATATTTTTCTATAAATGCATTGCAATAATAACTAATCAGTGAACTGTTTAGTTGCCATTCACTACAGAACGTTCTTATTTATTCTGTGCGTTCACTGATGCTACCAAAATGATTAAATTGCAATTGCATGCGTTGTTATTATATAAACAATGTGATTGCACGTCTATATAGTGGCACGCCGATAAATCTATTTAAGTTATAAGCATTATAACGTCTTTTTATATCATATACATTTGCTCTGCAAAATAAATTTGATTTAATTTAATTTGAGCAATAATAAACGATGACAACACTTAAGTCGACGTTCGCATACGTCCTACTATATATCATTCGATTATTATTTTTCAATTTTAGATTTACTCGAATAAATTATCCAACACTGTTGAATTGAAACGATGACTGTATCGACTGCTAAATCTAACATTATATCGGAATGAACTAATCGCTCCCAGTGCACCTGAATTTACTAATAGATCACATATCTAGACATAATTCTCGCGAAATGGGTCATTATTGATCGTGTTTCTATTTGACTACTTCCCTAATGTTAATGAGAATCAGAATACTTTAGCTAGAACGTTGCAGTGCACCTACATTTCGATGACCACATTAAGCTCATCAATTATGCTGTTGGTGTGGTGAATATACTGAATGCATTTATCGTTTGTGTGGGGACGGTATGATGTCTATAATGTTACCTACATGCCGTGGCCAGCTGCTGTTTATGTTGTTTCGAACTATCACGTAATATATCGGAATTCAAGTTTGGCCCGTGGAATGTGTGCTGGCTTGTCATCATAGAGTCCCGGGTTCGATTACGGCTTGGATAAAGTCATATTAGATTTCTTGTTAGATGATTCTTGGAAGCAACATGGGGTAGCAATGTCTTCAATAGGCAACAATAGATCCTTAATATAGGTGACGAAATGTGAAAAAAATTATATTACCTACATGTATTGTTTGAATCTTAAAATTATAAGAAAACAGTTCAATAGAAACGACGTTTTAATTTACTTGTACTGGTAAAAATATAGAAAGTACTTAATGATAAAAATATTAGGAAACTTAAATCCTTTTGTCATAATATATCGTCATGCCTATTAATTCGTATTCATCTGCTAAATGTAGTGATACGTGCATGTAGGTTGTTTTGTCTTATTGAACAGTGTTTTGAACATATCCATTGACATTCGTTCAATTTAATATTGATTTACAAACTTAATTAAATGGTAACTTACCAGTCCCTATTTATTCTAGACAATCGAATAAGTTCATCATTGAAACGAATCTAATTATCATAAACGTATAGATGCATACAACGAAACGAAACGAACATGACAAGCTATACTCTGTTTAACGCTGTTTAACCTGTCTCATTCTTGCACATTCTATGATAATCCTTAAAAGAAGTAGTAGAAACATCTGAAACATGCGAAACAACGCAAATCGAATAAAGCATGGTAAGGTAAATCTCAAATTTTCTATAGGTAGTACAAAAATGCTTGAAGGGATTATAGAACTTGCTCACAAAAGGTTTTCATAAGCTCTTTGTATAGTGTCATGGTACGGCTAGGGTTTTCGGATTACTGAAATGTTACAGCGGTGTGCGAAAAATTACCCTTTCTTTTGTTTTCGGTTGTATGCGCGTATTTAGCGCATAATGTTGACATTCAACAACAAAAAATCTTACTTAAATCTGAAAGCTGACGCTGATCCATTAGTTATTTAACTGATAGATATGATTACATAATCTTTCTTATTCATGTTATATTATGACTATCTCGGTGGCGCATCAGCAATTATTGTGCAAGACGTCTCCAACTCGATTCCTGGGTCGTAGCAACACGGGAGCTTGAAACGTCCCCACCACAAGCCGATCAAATTATTTTTATCTTTAGACTCAATGCAATCTTCATTCATTCATTTATAAGTAATGTTGAATATTTTCCGTCGTCTACTGACACCAAATATAATTGGCGTAGTCGATAGAACACTTGAGATAACTAGGTACGCGACGCGACAATATTTTCTTTAATGCAAAAACGGGCTTCGCATCGTGGCCGGCTTACCGATTCACGTGTACTAGAATCTACGAGTGGCTTTACCTAAGGTGAGTTCACACATCGATGCGGCAAGAAATATCATGTTATAGGTACGTAAAATATGGATGAAGAATTGAAATGTACCTATGTCGTAATACTAACTACTCTTAAAGTGTAACGCGAAGTTGACAAGGAGACTTTTGTATGCTAACTTGCACAGTTTACATAAAGGCTATAAAATATATTTATATTTTTTAAACTGAAGGTTGAATAAACTCACCATACATGTAATATGACGCGTTTGAGCGACGAAGTAAACTATAATGTGTATAATTTATCGCAGAAAAACCAACACTATATTCCCACCAGGGAATTGAACTCAAGACTTTATGTACAGCAGTTGTATATGCTATCGCTGCACCGTCGAGGCAATCAGTAGATAACAAATAGTACAAGTAACAAGCATTCTTAGCATTAAAAACTTTTATAGCACATTACTCTATCATCTCTTCGATTAAATCTATGGTTAGATGGTATACATTACCAGGCAATTAAGATAAGAGTATCTTAATTGTCTGGTAATGTATACCATCTAACCAACTGAGCTCAACAACAACTAAGCTCTCATGATACAGAGAGCTGTATCACGAGAGCTTTGAGAAACATTGAAACAACGATCATGATATAAATAAAGTTTAATAAAGCACCACCGTATTTCGGTCATGGCGGCCAATCTTAACGGAGACTGGCTATTTGCGCAGGGCCTATTATAGTGTACAAGTGTGTGCGCAATACGAGAAGACTTTCAATTTAGATTCAGAGAGACTAGGTCTAGGACCAACAGATTTCCGTTCCGTTGTGCTACACCGCCAACTTCTTATCCCCGGGCTGCAGTTGAGAATTTCAGGACAGTAAACCTCAATAAATTTTTCCTTGAGGGAAACGCCTTAACGTTTTATAGGTTCGATCCAGGCTTTGAACCCAAAACCTTATGCACAGCGTTCGTATTTACTACCACAGCGGCAGTTAATATAAATACGCAGACACGAAAAAAACTATTTTCATTCACTCATATCTCTCTCTCTTGTTTGTACAAAGATATGCTGTTACTGAATATGTTGTTATAATAACGTCATATAGAAAAACAAATAAAACGACGTGGAAGTTTTATTTCGGAGCGCGCAAATTTTCATGTTGTTTTTAGGGCCGAAGTGTACAACTTTTTTGTTTGTTTATGACGTTACCGAAAGAGAAATTCCGCCAGTTTAGGCACACAAGTTTAAACTTGTATTTTATTAGTGAAAAGTAACGAATAAATCTGTTCCGGTATAGTGTTTTAATATTACATAGTTTAAACTGTTCAATTATGCTTGAACGTTTATTCATGATTAGGCGTTAAATACCTATTCATTATTTCATTGAAACTATTGTTCATTGAAATTAAACTACTATTTACGGATTTTATCGCCTTGTTTATTTGATACATTATTAAAAAAATTTAAAAACTGTTACACTACTATTACTATTAAACTTTACTAATTTTTAAGCTAATTAAATTATTGAAACTATTAAAACTATTTATACTATTACTATACTATTATACTATTTATATTTATTTTTACACTTTCCCCGACGTTTCAGTTCCTTTTCAGCAGCCATGGTCATGGGAAGACTAAGATGGTAGTTGTCTCAATGTTCCAGTGTAGTTAAAAATTTAAATCCGTATATAGTAATTTAATTTCAATGAATAACATACGCGTAAATAGAAGACAATATTTTAAAACTATTGTTGTATGAAAATATGCATCGTGCATCAATATGTGTTTAGTTTAAGAAATAATATTTAAGTGTTTGCCTTATATATACTACGTTCATACTATTATGGTTCTACAGAACGGCCATCAAAGGCGGAAGAAAATATGTAGATTTGGGTGTTATAGCGTGTACGTGAAAACCGAATGATTTTGCGAGTACGTTTTGATTTTTTACGTAATTATATGATAGTTCGTATCAGTAAAGCAATTCCTAACTGTAAGCGCGTGCATTTATGGTATTATATGGCATAAGTCTTTGTGTTGATTTCAATTTTGTATAATACAGTTAGACAAAAATATAGTTAGAAAATTACGCCTAAACACTTTTAGATAAGTTAATGGCTGATCTACACCGACGTCCATTCTTCAAGACTTTTCTGTAAATAAAATTAAAATACAATAATAATATTTATTTATATCTAAGTTTTATAACAGTGGGTCAAAGTGTTTTCCATATTTGCATATAATCTACTTGCTCCATATATTATTTCCTTAACGTTTTTTGGTCTCTAATAGTTATTACTAATATGCCTATGTTGTGACAAGAACTGAGAAAGGTGTACCAAGATGATTTAGTCACGTAGAAAGAAAAGGCGATAAAAGACTGACCTAGAAAGCATATAAGGCAAACAGAACATCTGGAACGGGCAGACTTGAGCGAATGTTCTCTGAACTCATCGGAGTTTTTGTAAAAAAAAGCAAGTTTAAGAGTTTTCTAAGCCGTAGAGCGTAGGTACATGAGGAATACAATTAAAGCGAATGAAGTAAAGAGGTATGCCAGTATAGTGGCAATCCGTAGTCTCTATCGTATTGTATCCGTATCATATCCGCAGCCTAGCTACCTTCTATGTACATACGCTTACCTATAGGTTTATAGGTAAGAATAAACAGCAATGAATATCATTTATTTATTTTAACGCGATGTTTTTCATTGCAAATACTGACAGCCATATACAGGACACATGTCAGTTCGTTTTATTTAATAGTCATCCAGTTTACATATGTACGTACAATCGCAGTGCAGTTAAATAATTCAAAACAGCACAAATACAGTCGATAAACTATCCATATAACGATAATAGAAGCAGTTTGTTTTCTTTCAACATTATCGGAACACATTTGTACTGAATCGTTTCGAAAAGCACTTTTAAACGATGCTGCAAATATATTTATGTAAGTACGCAAACACAAGTTATTTTTGGAGTCGTTCTTTTAATCTGCTTACAAATATATTATTGGGTAAGCTACTTTCCTCCAAAAATTATATAACAGGATTCTACAAGGAGCGCGAGAACGATTTTCTGGCATAGCAAGCTTCCATAGCCTAGGACACGACTGTACTATTACCGTTTATCATGATGCAAGCCGTATACTTGATCCCCACGTTAATAGTATAATATTATTCTATGACTGCCTCAGCGGGTATAGTAGTGAATGCTCGAATGTGCGTGCTCGAGTTCGAATTTCGGAGGTAGCCAACAAAAATATATTAATCTCTCGTGTGTTTTATGCACACACGGGTGTTCATAAGCGTCAAGGACTTTCCTTTCGCTTTATTTTGTCGGACACTCGATTCTCTTCGATTCGAAGTTCAGCGTTAGGAAGCGTTAGGAATCATATATTAACTCTCATATTATTATTTCTCAAAGGCAGATCAACACAAGTTAACAAACTGTTAAACTGCTGCTGACTGTATTAGCAACAATAAAATTACTTGACATTCAAGCTTATGTCAAGTGATTTGATTAATTGTTGTTAAAAGCTAAAAAGGCTATTCAGTAACCAACTGCTTATCGTTATAAATGTACCTTTGTTAAAAGTGGTAAATATAAATTAAAATCTGGGCACAAATTGGGACATTTTATCCTATTACCGGTTTCACACAAAAGCCTTTTAGCTTAAATGTCACAAATAAAAAACGTATTTACATCTTTGACATTAAAATCCAATACACACGTGTACCTACGTATTATAAATGAAATCAAAGAACACAAAGCAATCATATTCACACACGAACCGTATAACGCAAAGGAACACCGTAAACGTTCCATTTATTCGTTGCCTTCAACATTTCCTTAGTACCGATAGTATAATACACGACAGATTTATTTGAAGCGCTTCTTGTTTACAAATTGTCGGTATAATACCGCACTTAATGTTCAAAATATTTCATTTTCCCTATTTCGGTGTGAAAAGCAACTAAAGTTAACACATTACCGCCGCGCGAGACGGAAACGGCCCGTCATCACGGCATGCCTCTCGCGTGCCACCAGTTAGTCTTACTAATGTGTGTTCGCAACATTTTTATAGCTGTTAAATGCAATAAATATACAAACGCTGCCGTGTTCGTCCGTAAACGTCTCGAGGATTACTCGGACTTATTGTGTGCCACTGACCAAGATTGTTGCAGATGGACACAATACCAAGAGTTTCACACACTATTCAATATATTGAAGTACTTTCAACCTTAATTCTTTCTTTTATTTTCTTACGCACACACAGAAACAATCAAATAAGATTCTTATTTCCTTTTAAATTATTCTATAGTTGTTAGCATAGTTTTTAAAGTATTTTTCACAATGTACAATTTCGTAATTGCATGCTTATTTACAAGATCGCATTTAAAGCAGTTTGTATTTAAGCTAGTTACATAAGTATATGTACGTAACGTAGTAGTTTATATTATTATTTGGCTTTTCCCTGTATCCTTTCTGTTGGCTCCATATTATTAAGTAACTTTAGATCCCATTTGATCTTTATTTTCAATCATAAATTAATAACAAGTACTTCTCTTACTAAGCCCATAGTATAATGCGATTAATTTCAAGTCATAGGTGACATAGCAATTTTGATAAAAAGAACATGTATAAAGGCATCTGCAGTTGCTGGAGAGCGCTTGAAAGTAAGAAGAATTTCTACACCAAATCCGCAGTGACATGGGCTTACAAACTTAGAATAACAAGCTTTGGCGCTATATAACAAAGCTATATAGATAACCCCTTCTGTAATGGAAAGATGATCGCTTAAACCACATTTCAAAAATCTATGACTGGATGTATCAATAATATAATATTTACTTACTTCTACTACTTAAGGTCACAAGAGCAGCTAGATTATAACCAGACCGATGTTAGTCTACTCGTGGCCATAGATTCATTCTCTTCAAACATATTACACACAAATTAAAGAGTTTTAATTTAACAACTTCAATTAATCTTAACTTTGCTATACATTTAATATAGTGTAGTAGCTGCCATCCTTCACAGCGTTATATTTTAAATAGCCTTATTCTTGCCCTATATTTCAAGCTATCTTTACAGTAAATATCACCAAAATCCATTCAGTGGCTTAGACATTGTTTACAAATTTAATTACAAATTGGTAAAAATAAATCACTAAAATAAAAATGATGTACAAGTATTACGTAAGAATCTTTTATCAGATATGTTACATAGTTACGTATAAATAGGTCACAAACTTACAAAGACATAACTCCATGAGATATCTTCAAACGTCACGTTTTGAAATGAAACGTTATAATTTCGTAGAACTCAAATTTATCCTTCTACATTGTACGTAGCAACAGTCTACGACGTAGCACTTTGCTACACAGTATTCTTATTTTACTTTTAAAATAAACATCTACATAAGCTTAACATAAAGTCTTATAAATATGGATGATATTGTAACACTAATAAAATGTATGAAATATCGTTGTTGGCTTTGTAGTATTTTGCTTAACAAGCATGTTCTTTGAGATTTAAAAATGTTGGAAAATATAGCTTTATTTGAACGAGTTTTAACGTAACCGCACTTAATAGCTGTTTAATAATTCAAGCGTGAGCAATTTGATTTAAATTAACACTTCTAAACAAGGCAGTTGCCTTTATATTCGCATATTTGGAGTTGTTTATCAAATTACCTCCGTGCGGATTATGTAAAGCTCATTAGCCATCGGAGTTCATTAACGCTATCCGTAAAAGTTTGACGGGAATTTTAGACAGTCTAGAATAATTAAAAGAGTTGGGCTTAGCAGTTTCAAAGCTGATTTTGTTCTGTGTGTTTCCTGTAAATCCGTTCAACCTCTTTATCCTCTGTGAGGGAAACTTGCTTCTATTGGTTTCGCTTCATCGGTTCGCCTTGACGGGACTTGATCTAACTGAAACTCGTTTTCGTTGTGATCAAAGCACTGCTTACGAAAAAATTCGTCGCTACTAAGTAGGTATATTTTTCGTCGAATAGTTGTACACTATTCGACGAAAAATATACCTATTCACCTCATTTTATAAAGCTTTAATTTTATCTCGTACTTTATTTCAAAAATTTATATTGGTGTCAATAACAGCTCTTTTTTTATGCAAATTGAATTTTTTTTATAGTAACTGTAATTTTATTGTGTACACTATTGTGTACATCATGCTACACGAGGGTCATTATTGTACAGCATCCACAACTAGCTTGATATTTTAATAGAGGCTGGATCTATTCTCTCCTGTTGGACACTGTTCTACACTGCAAGTTGCTTTTCGACACGATTGTCTGAAAACCTAAGGGCAACCTTATGCTACTGAACGAATGTTGTAGACACAGTCGACAGTGACTAGTGCGCTCACTAGCTCCGCTTCTATGCGTGTGGGCAGGGTGGAGGAATGTTGTACATTGTGCCTAGCCATTAAAGAGAAGTGAGAGAGAAAAGCGAAAGAATGAGGATTATGCCTTTCTACTGCAGCGAAGTTAGTGAGCGAGACGACTGAGCCAAGTGGAGCGACGTTGCGGACCGTGCATAGGCAGGCACGATCCGCACACAAACACAGTAAGTGAGGAGAGCGGATCAACGTTGTGCCTTATCCTTTGAAGAGTTAGTGCGTGGAGCGAGTGAGCATAATACCTATACGAATGTTGTAGATTGTGCCTCTTCACTGAAGCTATTAGTTAGTAAGCGGACCAAATGTGCAGTGATAATCCACTAGCGGAGCTAGAGAGCAAAGTGTGAGAGCAGATCGGAGCTATATTGATATGTATATTGAATCTATTTGGACCAACAAGCTTTGCACTTCGTTTCTAACTTTTGCATACATTTCGCTTTAAATCTATACCTCAATGCTCAACCTAAAAGTGCTCAAAAACTATATAGAGGTGTTTTAATTTAATAAAAACGAAAACAAAGAGTCTCTTTTATGCGAATAAAATAGTTAAATATCATCAGTCGCGGAACTTCATTTTTCGATGAAAACAAAGCTCAACGTTAACTACGTGAATGGGATCGAGTTATTTGATCAACTACACTGTAATTTAGTTCCGTCTGGCCGTTTTTGTTGATTCGTTTAAAATATGCTGGACTTTGAGGGTACGTTTCCAGGAGGAAAATAGAGTATCAAATTATTTGTTTTGTTAGATGATGACACATTGTTGTTTTAAAAAGAACGTTTGTTTAAGTTACTATTAGTCTTATCGAGATGCTTAAGAAAATTGCTAGTAGAATTGTAAATTTTCTAAAAGCAATTTTTTGACTGTGCGGTGCTGTACGGCGGTTTCGAGTTCAGGCTTATATGTTATTTGATTTTTCTATTAAGAAATTCTCAGTAGCAGTGATGATGTCCTCTTCGCCGTGTCCGTGTGTGACAGCGACCCATAATAACTCTCACTTATTATCATGAGCTCTAATGTGGCTCGCAAATCCAAATTTGGTTTTAAAGATCCGGTCACACTGAGTACAGTAAAGCTGCCCGGCGTTATTATATGTGTAGGTGTAGGAGCGTTTTGGGCGACTTTTTTGAATAGCGCATTTTTCGTCAAGGCGTTCTAGTCTTCCAGTTTCAAAGCAGCCTGTTGCAGCGTGGGTAGTTGCGCGCCACCTTTGCCGATCTTGGGCCAGTTCTTCCCACTGACTAGATGGTATGCCACTTGCTGTTAAATGCCGTTTGAGGATGTATTTGTATCTTAAATGTTATCCGCTCTGTTTTCGTTTTCCTCTAGCGAGCTCCGAGTAGAAGACGTTTTTAGGCAGTCTACTATTGTCCATGCGTTGAACGTGGCCATACCATCTCAGCTGGGTTTTCATCAGATGCGCCTCCATCCCCATCATTTCAGTGCGCCGAAGTACCTCTGTGTTGGGAACACGATCTTGCCATTTAATGTGGAGGATAGTGCGTAGACATCGAAGGTGGAAGGTACCAAGGTTTTGGATATCTCGCTTGTAGAGACACCAAGTTTCTGCAGCATAGGTGAGAATAGGCAAGACCAAAGCTCTATAAAAAGTAAGTTTCGTTTGTAAACGCAGGTCATTAGACCGCCATACTTGCTGGTTTAGTTTTTCAAAAGTGATGGCTGCCTTAGCGATACGTGCTGGAATTTCGGATGCTAAGCTGTTGTCATTTCGGATTTGGCTACCTAGGTACTTATAATGTGCCACCTCTTCGAGCGCTTCAGAGTTCAGCTGAATATTAGCGCTGTCGGCGGTACTACCTCTTTGTGGCTGTTTAAGTACTTGAGTCTTCTTGATGCTTATAATGTATAGTAACGGATATACGATTATAGTGGTAAGATGACAGTACTATTTAGAAATATTTCTCCATTCCAATTGCTCTAGGCTTAAGCAAAATTGTGTCTATTTCGGTAGGTCAACTCAATCTTGTACTTATTTCACTATGCAAGTACAATAACAGCTGTCACCTAGCTGTAGATCATTCCACTTCCATTTCCAAATGTTCATACCGTCTATTAACCTAATAGGAATATTATAATAGAAATATATATTCTACTTCCAAAACAAAATTTTGCAGTCTATACAATTGATCAACGGCCGTACAAAGCGATGATTTATTATTTAACAACCTTCACAATACATTATTTTGCCTTACTCAACAGTGAATTGTGCAAAATACTGCAGTTCATTATGTATAGTCATGTTTTTGTTTTGTATTGGCTGTTGTGTATATTTCAATCGCCCGAAGGCTTTATCTGTATTATGCAGTTTACATTATGTTTAGGAATTGAATAGAGAAAAAAATATTTTTTACGATTTTCATATATCAATTTGTGTGATCAGATCCAGTTTTGCGATATAATGGTATTCATTATTTTATTATTTTTATAGACCTAGAGGAGTTTCAGAGGAGAAGGAGGTGTCTTAATAAAACAGTCGTTTGAACATTATCATATGTTAAAGACTTCAAGCCAACAACCTTATGATCGCATTCAAATATAAGCTCAAACTAAGGTCGCGAGACCAACGAGTTATACAAAACACTGACTTGTTTATATAAACACAACAGTTTGTTTGTCTTGCAGCAAATCAAAACTCCAACTGTACTCGAAAATCGCGATCGAGCGGTCTAAAGTAAAAATCTAATATTTGAAAAAGAACGGCTTGCACCATAAACTATTTTGAAATAATTAAAAAGTTAATATCAAAACGAATTTACGAAAGTGCGATCTGGTTGACGGTTTTTCCCTCGGGATTAAAGTGAAGTTGGGGGCTGTATCAAACGAAGTTTGTTGTTACAGTTTGAACTCACGTACACCAATAAGTTAATGAGAGTAAACTTTGAAACAGACGACCGCAACAATGTGTTTGTTGTGCTAAACTTATTGTTACAGATAATTAAGTTTCATTTTTAGAATCGTTGACAACATAACTAATCGTTTTAAGACGGTGAGTTAATGTGAAAATGCTAGAATTAATTAAAGTTAGTTGTATTTTGTAGTCTGTAGTTGTTGTTAAGAAAATGTGAATAGTGAACAGACAAATACAACTGTATATACTTTTGAAGTTTATTATCTAGTCTAGCCGTAGACATATACTTTTAAAAGTATTTTTTTAATGCTTTCAAAACGTGTTCATGTAAAAGTAGGTTCTTTGAATAGATGAAGCCTTAAAAAGATTATGAAATGAGACATTAAACGCAACTGTATTGAGATAATAGATATTCTCATAATACAGTATATAATATTACTTAAATATGAAGCCGTTAGTAATATTCAAAATAAGTCAATATTTAGGCATCAATCATTTATGTACAACACTTTTTATAGACTACAACAGGTCGAGTTTGAATGACTATATCAGTCATAAATATTAAAATTTAAAATCGAAATTGTTGTATTTTTCGGTTTTGGTAACAGCTTATTATATTTGGTGGTGGCTTTATAGTATCAATATATTCGGCAAATATTTTAGAAACAAAATTCTAACTTGCACTGCCACAATAAACCCAAAATATCTGTCATTGTTCCAAAATTGTCCACAAAGTTACAACCGCGTTGATTCCTAAACAAATACTTTATATCCTCCACATTGCAAGTGCCCCGTCATTAAATTTAATGGTTTAAACAGGACTGCGAATTGAACAAACAGAGGTATGTAATAACAAGGATATATATCGCTGAAATATGTTACTTAAACCCAGTACAATGGCTGTCACAAGGCAAACACAGGTGATGGTATAAAACAATAGTAGAGCGTCGTCTCTTTGTACATACCTATTAAGTCGAATAAGATGTTTTATGAGAAAACATCTTCTCACAGCGTAAAGAGGTTTGCTTAGTCGTATTATTGCTGGTAAAACACTTAATATTTAAGGGTAAAATTTGTTCTTATTTGTAAGCTGAATTATACACTTCCTTTTTGTACTTGAGGCGTCTCCATTAACAGTGTGATCGTATGCGAGATTCAATCGACATGTCGTTATAGAGAAATAAAAGAAGAAGAATTTTCTGTCAAGATGCTGTTGGAAAGTTCCAATATTCTACGACAACTACACCTAGTTGCAGTACCTAGTAGAGTTTTAAACTTTGATCTATATTGCCAATATAAATAAAAGGCACATTCATTACCTCGTGGTTAGTTAGTGAAATGTATAAAGTTATGGCTCATCGATACAACGTTGACACATGCGCAAGTTGCGCAATTTGCGTGGCGTAAACACGCAACGTGAGCTAGTAGGCCATAAGATTAGCTCATGTGGCCCATACGAATAGCTTGCGCATGTACCAGCACGAGATAATTGCATCACCTTTACAATATTTACAATTCTACTAGCTAGCGTATACAAAAAAATATTTTATTAATTTAAATTAGCATTCGTATAATAAATTTTTGGTAACATAAATAGACATTGAAAATAAAAAGGTTTAACATTGTCAGCCCGTTATCTCAATTTTAATAATATATATGGGATTTTGTGTTATCATTACGGTACCTAGAAACATTAATGTTTTATTTGCCAAAGGCCTAAAAGCGCTTGATATGTAGGCTTTGTTCACATAACCAATATGAGAAAGTATTTGTATAATAAGTATTATAAATTCTCTGGACTATTCGTAATAAGAACGCGCATAACATATGTAGATACGCATCGAAAATTGTACGAAACACATTCGTTATACTTCCTATGAAGTCAGTCATCACAACGTGTTGTTTTTTGTAGACACTACTTTTAACAATATGACCGCTCTCTTTACACTTCCAAATTTTGAATACGCTGACTATTTAATAAAAATTTTAGTAATTAATAAATATTCTCAATTCATAATAGTAATCTTTATTTTGACTATCAGGGATCCATTTTTAGTATACAATTAAAACTTACAATCAATGATACATCGTAGATATGCTAGCTACAAAGTTAAATTAGAAAATTATGATTGCGGAGAACACGCTCGATATGAAATAATTGTAATTGCTCGAGCTTCTCGCAAACATTTTTATAGTAGTTGATTCTACTGTACTATACTATAACAATATACAGTAAACGTCACTTTTACAAGTAGTAACCTATTTGCCAATAATTATTTTAATTATAACGATAGTCGCAATCGTAACAATCACGTTGAAATAGTGCTTTCAGTCACAGGGATACTCAAAATTATTAATTTGTACTACAGTACTTTGTTATTGTATACATTACTTAGTAGGCGTTACTATCAACTCAATATCTATCAAACCCTACTATTGACGTCGTGTCAACGTATAATACGTATGAGAAATTCTAGCTCAATAGAATATCGTTAACTAATATAACGTAACCAATCAAATCAATACATGTGCTTATTTAATGTACTACAATGATAATCCCTTAATAATTATATCGAATTGCTTTCAGATACAAACAACGTATGTATGTAGGTACCTACATGATTATGTTGATTATATCAATTGTACATAGGTATGGTGTCGGTAGAAATATTTAAGAAATTTCTATACTTAGAAGTGTTTTGCATAGTTGGGCACCGGGTTTTATTAGAATGAGGTTGTAATTCGAAATTGTGGGTCGTAAAAATGTTGGTCCGATAAAAAGCTCGATGGATTTATAATCACTAAGTGACCTCTTTAACCTTTGTGCGATTACATTATTGATACAGTAAATAATATACAGGTAGAAGATATTATTATCTATATATTAATACGTGAAGCGAAAACTTTGGATCCCTTTTTACGAAAATTGGGCGGACGGAGGAGTATGAGATTTCGCACACTTATAGTTTATACAGAGAAGAAGTGACGAATGCTAATA
This sequence comes from Catocala sponsa, assembly GCA_963564715.1. Lineage (NCBI taxonomy): Eukaryota > Metazoa > Arthropoda > Insecta > Lepidoptera > Erebidae > Catocala > Catocala sponsa. Next base: position 15,897,405 of record OY751333.1, read on the forward strand.
TTTATATAACATATGTATAATAAATACATTCAATTAATGAAAAAACACTACACGCACACAACCATGCATATGGCACACGCAGTCGAAGCGCGTAACTATGGTTACATATATCAATATACGAGTATAATGACATGACATAATATATATCAGTTGGTCGAATTTCGAGCACTACGCGACCGCTAACTAGCGGTCGCGTAGTGCTCGAAATTCGACCATAACTATAATAATAATGTCCTAAAAAGGACTTCCAGATATAATTTCGGTCGACGGCTAATCTTAACGGAGCCTGGCCATTTGCCCAGAAAATATGATAGCGCACAAGTTCTAACAAAAGCAAATGTAAATAAACATATTCTTTAACTCTCATAATACATTGGAACAGTAATTCGTAATGGCCGAAGAGAGATCAGACGTGCTTACGTGCTTTCCGATGCCTCCGTGCACCACCAATTTTAAGCATTTCTTGACAGAAAAACTCAATAACTTTTTGATGGCCTGACTCGGGATTTAAACCCGAGACCTCACACGCAGCAGTCGCATTTACTACCGCTGCGACACCGAGGCGTACATACATACTTAATAGTTAGAAAATATTTTCAGCAAGCATTAGCTAGTCTACTACAAACGGCGGCCATGATGAACGTGACGCGGGTGAATGAAGCGAGGCGTGGAACAGGGAAGCAAATGGAAATCCGTAGTTTCTTCTTAACCTTTCGAGAAACACAAGTCTATGCATGCAAATTTGCTTAAGTTGAAATCTAAAAGCGTTTGCCAGCATTACGTAGATATTATTTATATATAGGGGCACATCTAGTTTCGCAGTATCAACAACTCGTCACACGAGTTGAGTGAGTCAAAGTACTACGGAGCACTTGTATTAAGTAAAGTCTGTAATTTAAAATTTATGAGCGTTATACAAGTGAGATTAATTTGATGTTGAGTCAATATGCTTTGCAAAATTGAGCTTTTGGTTTCACGTAAATTGGTATGTTTCTTATATGTCGCGCGTTTTAATTTGGCTTTGAACATTGATGTTAATTGATTTATTAGAACCATTCATTAGTAAACACTAATGAAAGGTTCTGATAAATCAATTTAATTTTTGGAAATTAATATTTTATATTGAACTATTAGAAAACTAGTTCAATATAAATATTAATTTCCAACAATTAAATTGATTTATTTTAAAGTTCATGTGGACGGCGACGCAGGCGACGACGGCGAAACGAGCCTAGTTTGCCTTTATCTGTTACTTCGCTTGCTCAGAATAATAGTAGGGAGGGGCTAGTTAGGAATACTGATAAGTTGGGCAATCGGAACTCATCGCGCGACCGCCAGTGACGACTTGTCGATCGAGTGAAATATAAGCACGCTTTGTTTATTTAGCGACCAAAAAGTAAAAAATTGTGCATAGGTATATTTCTTCTGAAGGAGTAAATTATTATCCGTTTCCAATCAGGTAAGTGATAAACTTTTATAAATTTAGTATATTTTCGTTATGTATAAAGGATATGGATATATTTCTTAAAGGTTTGTCATAACTTAAGTTTTGTTTTAAGCTTTTGGGTTGGTTATTTGAGCAATTATTGCTTACTTACCCCTGCATTTAGAACGAAACTAATGTATGTTTTTTATTTTACTTTAGGACGGGGACTGATAATTAGAAGACTTCAAGACGTTCTTACACAACCCAAGACTAAAATGATGCGGGTTTTCGGTTAATGGTGTCAATGATGAAAAAAAGTGTGAAAGCCGTTGCCAAAAAATTAGGTATCACACAGATGACTTTGACAAGATTTTTGAAGATATCAAGCTCTGAAGGTAGTATTCATCAATGAGTTATGCAAAACCGAGGGAATCATATTCTTTCACGCAAAAAGATGAAAAAGAAACGACTTGTTGCAAATTGCATTAATCTTCTATGGATATACCCCGAAAGCCATTTGAAAAAAGAGGAAAGCTGCTATTCTAACAGACTTTCCGAAAAAACGCATTACAAGAGGAACAAAATAAAGAAAATTAGTTAAGAAGCCAAAGAAGAACATTCATATGTTGAGTTTTTGTTTGATTCAATTTTTTGTTTAGTATTAAAAGAAGATTACTATTAGTTTCACAGTTATGCCACTAAAATACTATAAATAATTTAGCGTACTTCGGAGGCGGAGAGAAATAATGTGGGCGATGTATTGTTTTAAATATTATATTGTCGGCAAAGTTTACATACGTAATCTAAACAATATAAAACATCGAGTGCCTTGTCGTTCATACAAAACGGGCGCGCGCGGAGCAGATCAGCGCGGGCTTCGCGTGAGTAGGTACCGAGATTGCGACTGGCGGCGGCGCTCGCAGGCGTGGCTCGGCTCGCGCGACCCCTCCACATACGAGGTGGCGCGAAGATTACCGAGAGCCGACGATGGCCGCTGCGGTTCAGCGGCGCAGGCGCACGCGGCTGCCTCTGCTAATATTCTAGGCATCGGTGCTCGGCTGATGTAAAATATATGTTGTATTGTGTGATGAATGGATATGTAACGTGGGTTAGTATTGCATGTGTGAGTATAATTAAATACGTAATATAAATATGAATTATTATAGTAAGTGTGTTTATTGATTTGTTGAGTGTAAATATATAAATAGGATAAACTAAATGCTATAATATGATAGGGACGGACACCTACAAATAAAAAGTTGATGGTAAAATAGAAGTATAATTTCATGTCTAGTAAACATTGAACCCATGGTTTGGCTAGAATTACTAACCGCTCAATTAACCCCATACCCTTACTCAACTTACCTCACCTATGTACTTCGTTGAGCATATCTACTTTCTTTACTTAAATGGCTGTAGCTCTTAAATGCGATTTGTTAGAAATAAATTACTATGAACACTTTTGGCAAGGGATAAATTACTAACCCATCAGTATTCATAACAAGACATTAAGACTTATCATTAAGGAGCTATGACCGCTCAAGTGAAAAATTGCTCAACTAGCCCCGCCCTATCCTACTTTTTTCTGAATGAAAGATACCTATTAGTAACTATAATTACCTATTTATATGCTAAATTTGTAGTTTCTATTAATAATATATAAAACAACCAACAAATAAAAATGCTCCTTATTCATTATCCCACGGGAGTTTCAATAAATATTTATTCCTTGTCTACATCATAGTGGGAATCTCGTTGCAGAATTTCAACTTTCTAGTTCCAACTAATTGAGATAGGCGTTGATAAGTCAGACTATGGGTCAATATTACCCTTTTAGTATATATTAATTATAAATTTTCTGGATAAAAGGTACTATATGTAGTCTTCTGTAACTCTAACAACTCTATCATGCGAAATTTCATGATGACCTATCAGGTATATAACGCGTGAAAGCGCAACAAAAAAGAAAAAAAAACACTTTCGCATTTATAATATTAAGATAGGAAAACTACAAAATGTTACCTCACCTAGGAGTTTGTGATTTTCGACTGAGACAAACTACTCCTATAATCGGCCGTTAGACTACGTCGAGAATATTGTTGCCACATATCGTGTGTTAAACGCCTGTTATCTTATAGCATGTAACACATTAGGTGCCTACTAGAGACGTTCCACTTGTCATATTTTACACAGTATAAGCGTGTTAGTGACAACTTTACACGCGATTTGTGAACTTGTGTTGTCGAACGGACCGTGTACTGCGTCGTTTCTCACTTGTCATGTATGCACCGAGGGCGTAGTGGTTTGAGTGGTCGCCTCACCGCTACCGCCGCGCCGAGTCTTGCGAGTTCGATCCCATCATTGTGTAATCCACAAATAGTTGCTCCGAGTCTGAGTGTTCTTTGTGTCCATTGTTTGAATGTTTTGGGCGCCAGTTAAACACTTTTGATTCAATGTTTACATTAAAGGTTATTTTCTTTTAAGCTGTAATATTAATAAGAAATTATTAAAATAAACATATAAATATGTATATTAGGTTTTACTATTGCCGGTATTTTCAAACACATAGTAGTTATCCTTCAATATCCCCTATCAATCTAAAAGTAGTTCAACTAGGGAATTACCTCGCATAAAATACAAATTACTGGTCCTAATCCGTTTAACTGTTTATATGTGATTGACCGAAAATCATCCAAATATTATCACACAGCTTTGAAATTTATAATATTGGTGGGATTACCGCATAAAATTCTTCTGAGTACCAGAGGGGTGGTAGGTGGGTAGTGGCTCCACCTTCTGTTACAAGTCACGGGCGTTGGATATCGGGCCGGGAAAATCACGCGTAATAAACGTGTGTTTTCGGAGCGACTCATTCCAAATTCTCTTGAAACAGATCAGAAATGTTGTGATATGTGCGAGCATTTGTTGTTGTGGTTTGATGCAAGTGACCTACACGTGAGTGTGGTGAATTTGTGCTTGCATAGATAGAGGACACAGTCTGTTTCCTGCATTTTCGTGGACTGAATTTGTACACAACGTATTTTATCACCTGAATTGCGCCCAACGACAGATGAGCAGCCGACATTTTTGCAATCTTGGACCAAAACTGGACGATATTGGCACAGGATCGTGTAGACAAGTACTAACAAATTGAAATCTGTATTAAGCAGTGTCTAAAATCAGGCTGGATGATGATTATGATATGTATATATTAAATCTCGTTATGAGACAACATTTCTAACATTTAAAGACACGTAGCGCTCAGGCGGCCCGACCAGCGAGCTGACTCGCAGACGCGGAATGCAGATGCGGAGCAGATAACACGCCTGCTAGCGCGACACTTGAATGAACCTTACGTGCGTTAGACCCACATACAGCTATTAAAGGAAGTATCGTTTAAATGTCAAACTGAAAATACGGATTCATATAACTTTGGTCAAATTTGATATTGTGGGTTCGACCCCACACGAGGCAATTATTTGTGTCATCCACAAATTAATCTTATGAGTCTGGGTGTACTTTACGTCCGTTGTTTGTATATTTGCAAATGTGCGCGTAGGTAGTCTTTGAAAAAATCATTATCGTTTATAAGTTAAATTTACGATCAATCGGGCCTGCTTACTTGCAGAAGTACAATTAACAACTTGAAAGCATTCGAATCCATCAATGACTTTCTAGCTCTTCTAAAAAGCGATCAGCCGTGACAAAGTGACCGCACTGAAACGTTTCATCAGCAGAACTTTAAATAGCATCGCGGTCCGTTCAGCTTCGTATACTCATTCACAATATGTCACATTAGATTCTAGTCAACCTTTAAAATCTATTCAATTGTCTGTGTCAACGTATGCGTTTTTATTTCGTTGTAACTTCTGTCGTTGCTTTATCTCATAAAAAGTTAAAACATTTTATGAGATGATGCCTAAGTAGGTATGTACCTATTACATAGATTTGTTTGACAGTTCCATAAATACGTAGTTTATATTATTATTATTTTTTTATACGACATAATTGGTCAACCGAAATTTGTGAAATTTGGTAGACCAAAATTCGCCAATTTCGGTTTAGATTTTTATAGACAATAATTTAAAGACTGGGGTAGGCCTGACCGTCCAAGGGTGTTCAAGCAGCTTGTATGCCGAATTTTGACAATTTTAGATTTTGTAGTTTAGCCTTGAAAATAAAAGACTAAGAAGAACTAAGAAAGAAAGATTACATTGACATTCATATTACTAAAACTAATTCATTCAGACTGCTAACAAGATATTTTATATATGACGTAGTTAGGTAGTGGCTAATGAACACATACCTCACACGTCTTGCCCCACAACCCTCAGCACGATTGCTTTAGTATCGTTAACATATAGGATGGATCAGTTTTAGCTTCTGATAATTAATACATAGATGTGTCTGTTTGTTTAAACGTACAACAGCTACCTATTCGACCTAAGTAATTCTATACGGGATACAGAGTATTAAGCGTTTATTACGTCTTAAGATGCAAGAATACCCAAGCGGAATAAACGCACTTGGAAGTGTTTTCACTGAACTACTAGAATACTGCAAAATATAACTAACTTAGTTGCAGCATTTTAGTACCACTCAGTTACTTTTATTTTGACTTACTTTTAAAAGCTAGCTTTAGAGTAATATCTAACTATAAAGTGAGAAACGGGCTGATTGATTGAAGGAGTAACTGACTGACAGACATTTAAGCACAGCTTAAAACGTAGGGTCTAGAAATTATAATCTCAACCGAAAAGACACTCGAACACAGGGACAGAATTATGTTTGCGTACGAACAGAATAGCGAGTCATCGAAAGTATCTATAAAATAAACTAACTATTACTAAATTATAAATTTATTTGTTATTCTTTGCTTCTTGTTTTACTCTGAAATGTGTTCTTTTTTAAATAAACTATTGTCAATAGAGATAAAAAAATGGTTAAAAGTAAATTTATCAAAATTGAGTTATTAAGAAATCTACGTCTTTTTATTTTATAGTAATGCACCGCGATCTATAACGATTTAAATAAACTACTTAACAGTTTTTGTATCGATTTCCGTTAGATGACGTCAATTACCGGTTTATACCATTTTAGTCTTGACATGGGTAAGTATGCATTTTTGCAGGTCACTGTACAATGAAAGCTCATCTGTTTGTGACAGTAAAAAATTTGGCCGTCCACGTAGTATTCGAACGGAAAAGGCGATCAAAGCAGTGAAGGAAAGAATTCGAAGAAATCTTGTCCGAAAGCAAAAGAATTATTCTCGGGTAATGAATATAGCAATTAGAAACATGTCGCGTATTTTAAAAGATGACTTCGGAGAAGAGACGGTCATTATTTAACTAATAATTAAAAAATAATGGGATGGTAAAATCAAAACAACTTCTTAAGCGATACGCAAAGGTAGGTCACAGAATTTTTCTATTTACTGATGAGAAGTTTTTTACTTTTGAGCAATGTTTAAAGAACAAGCAAAATGACCTAGATTATGCTCAAAACTCTATGGAAGCTTACCAATTAGTCAGAAGAGTACAACGTGGACATTATCCGACTTCAGTGATGGTTTGGTGGGGTGTTAGCTATCAAGGAGTGACTGAGCCATATTTTTATGAAAAAGGTATCAAAACATCGGCACAAGATATGATTCTTGAAAAGGTGGTTAACCACCTTCTCAAGAATCGTATCTTAGAGGCTTAAGCCTCTTAACAAGACTTTGTTTTCCATAATTAAAAATGGTCCTTACAGCAAGACTGAGCACTGGATCAGAAAGCCCGAGCCGCCCAAGCGTGGTTGGAAATTAACGTTTCGGACTTTATCACAGCTGAAGACTGGCCGTCATCTTAATCCGCTGGTTATGATTTAAGGTCAGTTTTAGAGAGTATGGCATGCTCTAAACGCCATGATAATATGGAGTCCCTAAAACAATTCATAAGTTTGGCGGTGAAGAATTTCCCATGGAGAGAGTGCGTGTTTCTATTGATAACTGGCCTCAACGTTTAAAAGACTGTATTAAATCCAATGGAGATCATTTTGCATGAGCTTCATATATTTTACTTACACAAATTACAGTAATAAATGTTTTATTCATTATGGAAAAAAAGATTTTCCACGTAACAATATTTATGGCAAGACTAGATATATGAATAATAATAAATTATGTTTAAAGTTTCAAATTAAAATCGAATACTAGTATGAAAGTAAAAATTTGGAAACCCAACTAGTACATTTTTGATCTCAATTGATAGATTATAGAATTTTTTTGTAGGCGTTTAATAATAATAAACATTTGTTCTACATGAAACGTCACGTAAATCATGACACGACAAACAAATACTTAAATGGCGTGCGGAGTTCTCATTTAACGTAGAAGCACAACACAGGAGCACAACATACGAGTAAGGTCATTTAGCGATCTTGTGAAGAAGGTACTTTCCATGTTCTTTTTTAAATTAATTTTTAATCAGACAACTTCCGCACTAGGTATAATTCCTGTGTCGAGGGGGACCTTACAAACATTCAAACAACAGACACAAAGAACATTCAGACTCGGAACAACCATTTGTAGATCACACAAATTTTTGTCTCGTGTGGGATTGGTCGGCCTCGATGGCGTAGTGGTTGGTGTAACCGACTGCCACGCCTGAGGTCGCGGGTTCGATTCCCGCACAAGTCAAACATTTGTGTGTATGGACATGAATGTTTGTCTTGGTCTGGGTGTTTCTATGTATAATATGTATGTATTTACAAAAAAAAAAGTATATATGTATGTTTATCCATTGTCTAGTACCCATAGTACAAGCTCTGCTTAGTTTGGGCTAGATGGTGTTGTGTGTATGTGGTAGAATATTATTATATTAACCCACAACACTCGGTGCAGTAGGAGCGGTGAGGCGGCCACTTGAACTACATACTACGCCATTCGTGCAGTACTCTTCGACTCGGATTCTGAAAAGCCACGATATTATGTTAAAATCAAACAATAATTGTTTGATTTATTGTTAAATGATATGATTGACTATTGCTAATTCAGTCATGTAGTGGCTTAATTGATCGCGTCATCGCTGCATCGCTGCCCTGCGCCGAACGTTGTGGGTTAGATCATTTGTTCTAACCCACAACATTAGGCATATCCGTATAAGGATACGGGACAAGAATTTGTGGGATCCATAAATAATAAAATTTTAATTATTATAGTTACATTTTAATAAAAAATAATACAAGCTGAACACAAAAAATAATACATTTTTATGTTGAGCTACGTTTCAAAGCTGGATGTCATTCTATTTAGTTGTTTTTTTGCGGCTAGATTATCTTTAAGTCGCATTTTATAATTAAGCCAGAAGAGTTTCCGTTTGCTGCAAAAGAAAACGTTTTTACATACAAAGATAATCTCCAAACATTATTATCGCTTAAACCGTATATTTATTAACAAGGAAAGCACGAAAGCTTTGTAAGCATTAAAATTTAAGTACGTTATGCGGTACTAACAAAAACACTGGTGCAACATATAAACTATAAATCATGAATTTATATCCCAGTCTGTGCTAATTAAACCCACCAAGTTGAGTTGCTAAGCCCGCATTGTACGGAGCTTCGACCGACAAGGCCTATATTATTTAGCCTCTTTATATATTTATTGTAGATCGAGCCGAGAAAAAGGCTCAAGTAAACGTTACGATGTTTTACATACTTTATATTATTACGTAGGCTTAAAATATAAATGCTAGTGCGCTATTTCTATTGTATATGTGTTATTTGTTATTTTAATGTTAAATACTTACCTTAAAGATTGCGTAAGAAATTATAATATTACCTTTGACCCGCGGCCACGTTTGGTAACAATACTTTTTTCTGGATTAAAGGTACCCTATGTCTTTTTTGTACCGCTGACAAGGTGGAGTACTTAGACGTGATAGCGTAATATACAGAAACACAAACAAATTTACATTTGCATTTATAATATTAGTTAGAATATATTATTATTAGTTACAAATATGGTAGGATACTTGAAATCGCGAAGACTGAGATGACATTGAAGTCTCATATTTTACTGCATTTAGATCCAACGTAATAGGTACTGACAACAATCGCTTACATCTCAATTGACCATATCTTAATAGAAAATTTAATATCAAATTGTGATATTGAGTTTTGCAATCAGAATTAGCACACATAATATAAGCTATATATTAATACGTGAAGCAAAAACTTTATACCCCTTTTTACGAAAATTGTGCGGACGGAGGATTATGAAATTTTGCACAGTTAAAATTTATATGGAGAAGGAGGGGCGAAAAATATTTTTATAAAATATGCATTAGAAATACGTTAAATTAATGAAAAAACACTACACGCACACATCCATGCATTTGACACACGCAGTCGAATCGCGTTCGTAGTATTTCGGCATTGTTCGTCTGACGTCGTAAAATTCTTTGTAACTATGGTTACCTATACCTTCTTTATATGTAATAAAGAAAAAGAAAACAAAGTAGCAAGCTTAGGAATTTTGGTCGAATTTTAACCACTTGGCGACCGCTAGCTATATTAATTATGTAAAATGTTTCTATATTTCCTCTAGAAACTCGAGACGCTAATTGTCACACGAACATTCTACATGTAGTTAGGACTTTATAGATACAAAGTAGGTACATATTAATACTTTGTATTCATTGAACTTCACTAGCATTGGTACAAACAAATGCTTGTAAAGTTCCCAGTTTAAAGGGTTTTATTTAAACTAGCAAGCACCTGGCTAGCCTAATGTTAACAGTTATCGTAGACAATGATCACTTGCGCAATTCAATTCATAGGTAAAAGGAGTTAAACATTAAATTAAGGAAACAGAATGGGAGAGATATATAGATATGTGAACCTCCGACACTCTTACTTCTTGCTTATACAGATTTACATACAGAATTTTATTATGTTTCACCCAAACCAAAACCCAATAACGTGATCCCTTAGTTTACGCAGATTTACTATAAGAGTTGAGCAAAATAGTTTGTAAAAGCAGACTTTCTACACTAAAATTAAAGTATGGTACTCCATACTTTAATTTTAGTGTGGTGTTAAAACTATCCATATATAATTGCTAAATATTATTAAAATTAATAATTGTTGGGATACGCACCTAACAATTATTCATTTTAATAATATTTAGTAATAATATTAATTTATTTTATTTTAGGATGGCAAACAGGCTAATAGTATCTAATTATAACATTGACACATTCAATATGTTGCAAGCCTCCACATGTGAATATCAAATTTTAAGAGTATAAAATAATGAAAAGAATCTCTATCAAACACTGTGATAAAGGTTCACTTCAATTTGTGCGCCGCATCCACTATCAAAGAAGGATTTCTTTAGCAGGATTTAAGTGCTTTCCCAATGCACTAGAATAGATCTATAGTATCTACCATAATTAATCACCTGCATTTTACTCGTTTGCCGCTGCCTCTCATCAACGCGTCCTCCCAGATAAGCTTAAAATGCACCCGTAATGAGCTTGCACAGCCTAACTAACCGGCCGAATAAAAGGATTTCACTCGCGTTTAACAGTAATTTAATGTTGTGATAACTATACGTTTGTGGTAAGCAGTTTCAGGATTTTAAAACGCAGTATCCTGAAACTTGAGTTGTTATAGAAATGAAGTGGGGATAGCTTATCTTATAGTGATATGTGAAATGATATAGGCAGCAACTTGAAGTTTACTTCATAATATTTAAAGAAGTATGTGTTTTTCAGTGTGTGTTTCAGCGATAGCCTAGTGGGAAACCGTTGGACTGCCACGCAGAGGTCTCGAATTCGAACCCAAGGCGCGCATCTCTGACTTTTCGAAGTTAAATGCGTATTAAATAGTTGATTATCGCTTGCTTTAACGGCGAAGGAAAACATCGTGAGGAAACCTGCATGTCTGAGAGTTCTCCATAATGTTCTCGAAGATAATTATGTGAAGTCTGCCAACCCGCAATAGGCCAGCGTGGTGGACTATGGCCTAACCCTTCTCATAGTGAGAAGAGGCCCGTGCCCAGCAGTGGGACAGTTTAATACAGGGCTGATATTATTATTATTATGTGTTTATGTTCATGAATCGTAATGTACTAGTAACTATTACTGTTCTCATCACAGCATTTTTTCTGAGGTCTGATGTGTATATCCCCGAAGAATGACAGTAGTAACCCCACTTTATTTTAAATCATATCTACCATGCACATGTTTAGATTCATGCGCACGTAGTTTTGGAGCATCATTTTTATATTGGCAAGAAGAATAACCACTGCCGTGGCAACCATTTTATAAATAAGTTGAATTCTTTTTTAAATTAGAATACTCTAACACAGAAAGTTCCACCAAATTTTATGTTGAAGTTAACCATGTTACTTTTACTTTTATTTATTAGCCCTTATACGTTATCTGTTACTTTGTAAGCCTAAAGGTAAGTGCTATTATTTGCTACAACCAATTATTTGCTACAAATAATTATACCGTTTTTGCACTTAATAGTATGTTTAATGCCAGAAAATAAAAGCTATTAAAGTATTGTTATTATTGGTGAATTCTGTCAATACTTGACAGAATTCACCAATCTACAATTGAATTCTTTGAAATCTACAATTGAAAATATTGCTGTGAATAGATTTAATATTTCCTGGCATAAGAATGACGTTGTAATACTATACTATAATAATTATAATGTAATACGAATGTACTTGTTTGTGCATACGCTGCGGTAGCACTGCAACAGTCACCTTAGACTGTAAACACTAAAACCTATTTTTTTAGAGTTAAGTAACTACTAATAGAAAAATTAAGGGAACCGCAAAGCACAAATTTGAACGATGAAGATGCGTCATTACATTATCGACTGATAGCCATATAAAATAGGTAATAAAAATTAAGTTTGCAACCACGGTCGCTTCCCAAGGCCGCAGCCTTTTTAGTTAAGGTTTTACATTATTTGATCACTGCTCTCTGACTGGCTGATCATTAATACTAAAAATGAGTAAGACATCGAATTTGAATTCATTGGCGGAATATTTGGTAAATCTCTTACCGAGCAGAATATTTAAGCGAACATAAAAAATATAAAATTAGGTACTTAGTATAGTGAATTTTCATACCCAAACATCTTATCTAATAGAGCGGATAATCGAGTTAGTTTAATAAACATGTAAAATGTATAGGCTTATAGGAATGCTTTAATTTTGGTCTATTGTTGCTACATTAAATATAAATATATGTAAACTAAATATAAAACTCGTAGACATACAATAAAACAAAACAATGCTACAAAGTAAATTTTTCACAAAATAAAAGCTAAGCATTATTGATAATAATATAATTATTATAATACAGTAAATACCGAATATGACACAAATATTTGGTGCGTCCCATAAAACCCATATTTTCGGAGATGTCTAAAATCTAAATTTAGGGTTAGTGTCCAGTCCAGGAGACCTGAAATACAGGGTTTCCCTAGTTTGGGCTCCTGTCCACCCCTCAAAATACGCTACTTGTTATATTTACTTTGCTACCTAGTTGAAATATCACACTTGTGCGAAATTGTAAAATTGTAAAATTATGTTTGGTGGAAAAATAAACTTATTATTATAATTATATTAAATTACCAGCCTAAGTAAAGCTTATATAAATATTTTGAACTAAGTACTTATTATAATACAAAACTTTTAAATAAATCTAACTTCTGACTACTAGCATAAAAATTATTTCAGGGTGAACACAAGAGAAGGTGAAATCCTAACTAATATTATAAATGCGAAAATGAGTTTGTTTGTTTGTTACGCTTTCACGCCTTAACTACTCAACCGATCAATATTAAATTTTGCATACACGTTGTCAGGGGTACAGAATAGGACGTAGGGTACCTTTCATCCAGAAAAAAATTACTGTTGCAAACCTAACCTAACCTACATTTACGCGAGCGAAGCCGCAGGTAAAAACTAGTAGCAAAATAAATGCGCGTAGGAAACCCTGAAAGCGGGAGTCCTACTTTCGTTTATTAATATTTCTTTAAAGACTCTACCGGCAAAAAAGCTGTTGTATAAGTAGCGAGGAGTGTGAGATATTTATTTTCTTTCAAATAAGCTAGATAAGATAAGATAATTTATTTGCTTAAACACGAGTGTACATGGGTGCATGCAAGTTGTTACATAAAAGTATTGATTTCATCATGTTTGTCATGTGGAATGACGTGCAAATATTCTTACAGATTAAAATAAGTTTCACAAAATAAATAATTTCTCATATCTCCGCTCAGACCCCGGTGACGCTATATCGCGTCGTCACATTTGCACCCGTAAAACCCCGGTGACGCTATATGGGGTCGAAGCGTTGGGACGTGTTTTATTTGCCGTTTTTTTATTATAATGTTCTCAGAATGAACTGAGCTTTTCGAATGAATATTTATCAACTGAATAATATTTTTCTAAATATTTTTTTGTCATGTCACGTGACTTTGCGCCACACGTTCATTCGTCTATGTTATTTGTTCCGCTGTTATCTGTAGTTTTTATAGGGCAAGTATGTAAGTATAATACATTATTGGAAAGCTTATTCTTTCTATTTTTAGACACAATAAAAACAATAGTGACTATTGTTATTGTTGTATAACAAACTGAAGCCCAAAATAACCTATTATCATTTCTCAGATTTTCCGCCTTTTTTGATATTTTATTTTTTTATTACTTTATTATATCGTATTTCAGGTTTTAATCACTATAATAGTGTTATTTATTAGTATTTCTATAAAATATGTGAAAAGCACGCACAAGGCTACGTCAGAATTTTTTTTAGAAATTTTTCAATATTTACTTTCTCCGCGCTCTAAAATGTACTCGTCACGCGCTTTCAAATGCTAATATCTTATTTTTTTCTCACAGACATTATAAATACTTTTTTTTTACTATAAAGAGTATTTAACTAGGAAATAGAAAAAGTAAAACATCTTATTAGACAAATCAATTAATCTATATAATAAAGATATAATAATATCATCTCATATTTCCAATTCGGTTACTTTAACCAGACGTATAAACTAAAATATACACGTAAATGCGATGATTCATAACACTTATCGTAGCTTACAATGTATACTTCTAAGAAACACAAGCTTTCTTATCATAACTTTGCGTTCTAAATTATAAACATCTGCCGACCCACTCGAATAACGCTCGAGTGGCCTTGAGTGCCGGGCGGCGCGGGACGCGGGGATTGTTGTTGTTTACATTAGCGCGCGCGCGGTGTCTGATAGGTTGGTTAATGTACCACACATAAAAACAGTATTCGAAATTGAATAGGCAAAAATATTAATTAAAATCAGATAAAATTAAAAATAATGAATGTCTTAAGTTAGTCACAATATTATCAAAATTTGTCCTGAAGAAAGTCATTAACATTATAATAAGCTTTGTCAATTAAAATGGATTTCATTTTTAATTTAAATTCAACATAAGTCAATTCTTTCCAACACTTGGGCAGTTTATTATAAATGACCGGTGCCATGCATAAGACACTCTTGTGCATAAGTGCAGTTTTAGCTGATTTTAAACATAATCGGCTGTTATCCCGTCTATTTCTAGGGAACACATCTGCAACACGTGGAAACAAATGAGGATTTGATTTAATAAATAATAACATTTCTAAGATATACATGGATGGCAGAGTCAGTATCTTATATTGTTTGAAATATGGTTTACAGCTATCTGTTATTTTTAAATGGAACATTGATCTCAAACACCGTTTTTGAGCTTTAAATATACTTTCTCTGTCCGTAGAGTTACCCCAGAAAATGACACCATATCTGAGGATAGATTCAACAAGCCCGTAATGGGCAGTAAGGAGCGCATCACTATTGAGATTTCGGGATAAAGTATATAAAGCATATGAACTGCTGCTCAATCTTTTGCTTAGCGTTTCTATGTGAGCCTTCCAGTTTAGGGCACTATCTATTATTAGACCTAGGAACTTCGTCGTATTTACTGCGTCAATTTTTGTGTTATTATAATTAATGTCAAGATTTTTGCATGTCAAACGTTGATTAAAATTCATAAATGTCTTATTTATATTTATTTTCAAATTGTTGTTATATAACCATTCTATAATTGTAATTAGAGCATTGTTTATGTCATTTTTAAACGTGTCTCGGGATTTACATGTTACAGTGACTGTACTGTCGTCTGCGAAAAGGGTCATGGGGTATGTCGTAGCGCTTGGAAAATCATTAATATAGAGTATAAAGAGAAGCGGCCCTAGTACGCTTCCCTATGGAATTCCATTAAGTACTCTACGTTCCTCTGATGAAAATATTTGCTCTACATTTTTTGCGTTAATACTACTAATTTGTGTTATTTGCTTACGGTCACTCAGATATGATTCGAACAGTTTAAGGATATTACCGCTTATCCCGTACGCATCAAGTTTTTTAAAAATAATATTATGTTGAAGATAGTCAAAGGCTTGGGTCATATCACAAAATATTGAAGAAACTGGCATATTTTTATCAATATTTTCCAATACGACATGTAGAAAGTCGTATACAGCCATATTAATGTTTTTTTTTTCCTAAAACCCTTTTGCTCATCGCATAATATATTATTTATTTCTAAGTATGTGTTTAATTCGTTATAATAATACTTTTCAAATACTTTAGCAAATACCGGTATCAGAGAAATAGGCCTGTAATTTTCCATTTGGTCTTTGTCCTGCTTTTTATGCATTGGTTTAATGATAGATGTTTTAAGAGCATCTGGAAACGTACCTTCACTTATGCTTAGATTAATTATATAGTTTAATGGATCACATATTTCGCTAGCAACTTCTTTCACTATTTTGGTACTAATACCATCATAACCCTGACTGTTAGTATTTTTTAGTGATAAAATAATTTTTATTACATCGTATGGTATACAGGTAGCCATGAACATGGAGTCTTTTTTGGTTAAAATATGTTTAGTTACCGAAACATCTGAATGGCTAAGTGGTTGTATTCTATCTACAAAATAGTTATTAAATAAATTAGCAATATGTTTTGTATTTTTAACGATTTTGCCATTTACTTTAAGTTTAGATATATTATTTTTTGGTGTATTTAGTTTAGACTCATTGATTATTCCCCACATTGCTTTAGTTTTATTTTTTGATGTATTTATTTTGTGGTCATTCTGTGCTCGTTTTGTTAGATTAATAATTTTTTTAAGTAGCTTTGAGTATTGAGTTAATTTATTTTTACTATGCGGTGTTGGTTTTACTGTATATTGCCACAATAATTGACGTTTCTTTTTGCTACATATCCTAACGCCTCGTGATATCCATTTATTTATTTTATTTATATTTATTGATATAAAAATGTTAGGAAAGCACTGGTCATAGAGTAATCTAAAAATGTCAATAAAAGCATTGTAGGCAGAATTTGTGTCATAAGATTGATAAACGTCAGGAAAAGATAAACTACCAATATATGTCTTAAATTTTTTGATGTTTTCCTTGCTGTAATTACGTCTCATTGTGCGCCACCTATTTAGATAACATAATGTTTTAATTGGGCATTTAAGTAGTTGAGCGGTATGATCATGATCATGATACATGTCTGACTTTTTAGACGTGTGGGTTTCTTAAGTGCCAATTTTAAGTTAAAGCTTTGTAATACATTTTTAAATTCCATAGACTGACTATTTTTCTTCATTATATCTATGTTAAAGTCACCTGTTATAATTATATTTTTTATACATTTTTTCATTACCTCTCTTAACAACAGTTCAAGTTTCTCGTAGAACAAAATTAGATTACTTAAGTTCGGTACTCTATATATACAGGCAAGAGCAATGTTATAGTCAATTAGTTCTATAGCACAACATTCGAACATACCACTAGTTGATATTTTAGTTATACGCGGTAGTTCTTTCCAACGCAGTCCATTCTTCACGAGAATACAGGCACCTCCTCTCTTGCTGTCTTTCCTGTTAAAACAAGCTGCTAGGGAATAGTTGGGTATGTTGAGTTGATTCTCATAGCCTTTCATCATGAAATGCTCGGTTACGCATAACACATCGACATTTATATTCTTTTCTATCAGTTCGTTCTATAATAAGCCGGCATTGTTTTGATGTAAAATGTACAAATGGCTAGTTACGAAAAAATCGGTTGTTGTCACAGATTCATCATGCTCATCTATTACAGGTCGAATGTCAATATTAACGTTTTGCTTAATGTCATTAGTTAATTTCAATAAATCCTTAAATATAGTACATAGTCCAAAGTTATTTATTGATCCAGTATATCTATTAAACATACTGTAGTCCGTTCTGAGATTGCGGTTACTGTCCAGTAGATATGCGTTTCTATGATTCATTATGTCCCTGTATAATAAATTATTAAATGTCTCAACTCTCCAATTAAATAAACTTGTGAAATTTCCATACCTGTAGGTTGGTAAACAAATAATTATATTAGCTTACTATCAATTAGAATTGCATATTACTTGCATTATTGTTAACCCCTATATCTTAGTTAGATTGCTTGTGTCAGTAGTGCGCCTCGTCAGTAGTGCAATGGCTAGGATTCAAACCCACGACCTCTGTTTAGCAAGACTGGTGTATAAGGCATTGGACTTGCATATTGAGCTTAATTGATTGAAGAATTGACTCTGATTGATGATCCAAAGCCGAGCCCAGCCCATAAAAATATATTTTAGTATTAGAATATTAAAATGATTAGAATCAGAGTGCAACTAAATTAAGCACAAAAACTAACTCGTGTGCTTGAATTTTTGAATTTATATTAATCTGTACATAATTGATAAGATGAGCTGTTTTCCAAATAACACACTTCGATGAAATTCTAAAAGCGTTTTTAGCTGACCGCATTCAAGGCGAACTTAATATTTTCCTATTCAATATGATTTCGTAATAAATAGGTGAATGGAAAATTATAATAAATGAAAATCTATAACCTAAACCTATTCCATCTGAGAATACTGCCAAGGTTTTAAATTTCCTGTAGTAAATGGAGTTGCTTTAGTTTCCTGGCAATACCCGCACCCTGTGATGTAGACATGCACAGTTCTTGTATTTATATTGTTGTATTTATAGTTCTTGTATCTAAATATAAGATGTTAACAATTTTTGTAATCTTTTTTCGTAAAACAAAACAATGCATATGAGTTTATAGTATCACTTTAGTTCCTTCCTCTATATATATATATATTAAAGGAACTAAAGTGATACTATAAACTCATATGCATTGTTTTGTTTTACGAAAAAAGATTACAAAAATTGTTAACATCTTATATTTAGATAGGTATAGTTTTGATGTTGACCTAATAAATGGTACCTATTGTCATATATTAATGCAAATTTTTTCATATCCGCTAAAACTCAAATGCGTAAAATATGTGAGTATAAAAAAAGATGAACATAATTATTATTAAACGTAATCAAAATTATACAAAGTTATCTAATTTCAATTGTACTCTAAGCTTATATACATGCGTACTCTAAGCTCTGCCGCCATCGTCTGATAGATTGACGCAAATAAATACAGTTTATAGATTCACCAGATGATAAAAAGAATAATAAATATTAATTGATGATATGAACCAATGACAAATCTCAAAACTCGTTTATCAGCATGAGCTCGTTCTCAAGTGCGCTGAGCGATTTCCAAGTCTAGCGTATATTTTTAGCCATGCGAATTCCATTTTATCCCTAATCTGCATACTGATAGAATGTTAGCACAAATGAAAAGCAAAAATACTCATTTCAAACCAGATTTTAATGTAAAAATCCTCTTAGGTAGGAAGCAAAAGATAATTTTGTACTTAATAAGTGCCGCCATTTAGCTGCTTGTTCAGTGCTTGAAGAAACGTTACATTCCCACAACGTCCCGGCCATTCCCGGTGGAACAGCTAAATCTTCAACTGGAAAGAAAATGTCCACGATTCTAGTTCACACTCGAATGAGCAAAGATGTTTATCAAGAATGACACTGCATTTAATACCACTAGCAGTAATTTATTCTCTTTTGTATAGGTTTCAATACCGTTTCTCATGCGTGTTTTAGTTTTAACATACATACAATCTAACAGAATAATTATTTAATGAAAATGGTATAATTATATAAATATGTTATTTTATTCAGTGTATTATTATTTCCACAATATCGTCGAAGTAATTACTATTTAAGTATCATAATATTCTATTATCTTATAATAGAGCATTGCACTTATTAATAAACAAATTTCAAAACCCGTTTTTAATCAAGACTGAACATTGCATGTAATCCGCAGTTTCGCTATTGCGATTGAAAAGTAATCACAAATGTATGCAGTCCGGTTTGCGGGGATAAGCTTACATCTGCTTTTCTCTTTTTGACAAAGCAAATAGCGTAACGGCTTCCCTCACGATTGTTTCGTCCAAATTTGCACATCGCACTTATATCTGAAATGATCGAAATCAAAGCTTTGCCAAGAATTTATTTAGTTCCTATTAAAATCCTGTAATTTAAATAGAACCTTATTGAGGTTCTATTTGAGTTTCATTCGTTTTCGAAAGAGGCATTGCAGAATTACCGTTATGTCTTTGGAAAAAATAACTTGTGTTGTGTTATATTCTAGTGTTCCGCAACCAAAGGGTAAAACGGGACCGCTTCGCTGTCCGTCCGTCTGTCTGTCCGTCTGTCACCAGGCTATAAGTATCTCATGAACCGTGATAGTTAGACAGTTGAAATTTTCACAGATAATGTATTTCTGTTGCCACTATAACAAAAAATACTAAAAATAGAATAAAATAAATATTTAAAGGGGCTCCCATACAACAAACGTGATTTTTTTGCTCGTTTTTGCTCGATATTGATAACGGCAACAGGTAGACGCTAGAAATATTCACATAATATTTCGTTATATATTCACTTTAAAATAAATAATTAAATTGAAATAAAACAAATATTTAAGGGGGCTCCCATAAAACAGACATGATTTTTTTGTCGTTTTTATAGATAATGGTACGGAACCCTTCGTGCGCGAGTCCGACTCGCACTTGGCCGGTTTTTAGATTTTATTTGCCTTTTTCGATTAGTTAAAGCGATATCCTATTTACTAACAATGAAAACGTTATATGATGGATAACCTGCATACTTATGCATAGTGCTCTGAGAGTTTTATGTAAGTTGCTAACGGCATTTTGCTAGGAGAGAGTTGGGCTACAATCTAGTTCTTGGAGTTTCTTCTGGCCTTTGTGACTTGCAGCGGCAAGTTTGTAAAAAAGGCCATATATAATTGATTTTACACATAATCACATTTACATAGAATATTATACTTATTACTGCATGTTCATACAGTCAATAATATGCAGCCGCATTGTATCAACTAATAATATATTATAGAATTAACAGTCAATAATTTATACAGAATAAAGTGTATCCACGTGAAACAATGTTTATTGTGTCATCTGTTTTAATTCCAGTCTTTCATTAATGGTGCATTATGTGGTCGAAAGTAAATAAATACGAGCAGTAGATAAGTATCTCTTGCACGAATTGCCATTACTATTTAATGATCAGCGATAAAGATACATTTCGTAATATGCTTAATGTTACAGATGAAAAGCGTGTCCATAATGTGTCCATTATCTGGATATTAACTAAAGTATTGGCTGCTGATTGATCTTGTGATAGCTAATATAACGCATCTGCAGAAATATCTTTACCGAATCTGAATGAATACCTACATCTTTCTAGACCAAGGTGACACAGCCTACAGAAGCTCGAACGTCATGTTTATTTCTTAGACGAAAGTGAATTATCTCCATTGGCACTTTTTATTATAAAAATGCTTGTCTTTGCATTGACAAAGGTAAACATTTTTGTAGTAAAAAGTAGCATTGTGGAACATCTTAAATAATTATAATTATTAAAAGCGATATAGCACACATAAATTAGGACCTTATTTTCTTAGATTTTCAGTGAAATAGTTATTGCAGAATAATTTTTAGAGAGGCATGGAAATAGTTTTAGAGAGTATTTCAAAATTATTGATCTTCTGACACTTTTGTTCTATCGTTTGAGTTATTATCAACATGAATAATATACTAATAGCCACCTCCGTTCTGAATTTTATTTTAAAGCAAGAATCTGCGACCTTTCCCTAAATTAAATAAGATCTCATAAATGTAACACTCGCTTGTTTTATGCCACGAAATCTTACTGAAGGAAAAGGCACTAAGTTCAGTGAACTGCGAGCACTAATTAATTAGATTTGTGCCTCTAAAAATACTTTTAACATCTTATCATACGAAAATTATTTTTTAAATCATGATGAATGTAGGTAATATAAACTTCGGATTTAAGTACGAGTCTTTTCATATACTTACTAGCATAAAAACTACAAAAAGCGAGAATCTAATAAGCAAAAGATGGCTGGCATTAGCTATACGTTGAAAAATGTTTCCAGTTTGCACAAGGTCAAAAAATTTGCTGAGTATATGTAAAGGTCATGGACGACGAAATATATCAATAAAACGCTGAACTGCGTTTTATTGATATGTGTTATTAAATTAACAAGTTATCTCGAAGGGCTAAATCACTCAGCAATAACGGGAAACTCCCACAAGCCGGTATTGGCCAACGATCTCAACACACGGTAACTAAAACTAACTGATCCTAACCTTGTTACTGGCAAGCATCGGTATAAGGTTCGCGATACGCCTAGAGATCGCTACGACCTCTAAGAACAAAAATAAATACAAACTAAATCAAATTCTTGAGAGAAAACTGTGTTTGGAATATAGAAACTCCATGATATGTGCTTAAGCAATTATCCTCTGGGTCGTACGAACGTGTTTGGGATTATTTATAAACTAGTTTAGAACCTTTTTAGTTTATCCCCAAATTAATCAATTAGAAAACTTCTTGTTTTAGTTTGTAACTATTCAAATAGGTATTGTTTTTAGTTCTTTGAGTGAACCGATCGATAACAGCCTAGGCATGCATTTATTTATTTCTTACTTAGATTCTTTTGTCGAGAAATTCTTAGTAGCACGGAGTCAGGCACTGTGCAATAATCTTGCTCTCTATTATTTGGGACCTAAATTCATAGCTGGCTTAATAGTAATAATAATACACCTTTATCGACGTCCTTGAGGATACAGGGGTGGGACTATGTCTTACTTACATAGTACACGTACACATTTATACTTCTGAACCATTGAAGTAGTCTATTAATCAGATCAATTCAACTAAATTTTACTTTTTGCACAAAAACTGCGATAAAATTTGTATGTTCGCAAACGTAGACAACGTAATAAAATAAGCATGGTCAAGAGATTTAAAAATAGTATCGCCCATCAAGTACGGCACTAATTTTTCTAGGATACCTTAAAGTAAGTACATCTGAAAAGCCGAGACTTCTTAATGCCGAAATGCGAACTACTCAAACTTTATAACCCTAACAAAGACCGACGCTGATACATCATTAGACCATTTTATAACTTCACAAAGTCAAACGAGAGCGTAAGTAAACGTAATGTATGCTTTATGTTAGCTCTAACGTAAACGAGAGCGTAAGTAAACGTAATGTATGCTTTATGTTAGCTCTAACGTAATTTCAAATAAATCATTTTTGCTCCAATTCATCAAGGCAATATCTTACAGAATCTTTTTTATTGAGACAATTTTATGAACAGACATTCAGTTTAATAAAATATTGGATTCAATCATGTACTTACTCTAGATTGTGTTATTATTAAAGATTTCGTCTGCCGTCAGTCTCAAAGTCACTAAAAGTACTTACAGACGTTTTCAGAAAATGAGAATAAGTTATAACAAATGTTCTGTAGTTAAATTATTCTGTGCTTTGCTAATTTACTATTTATATAGAGGAGGGCAAACATATTTTAATAATAATGTAATGGTTAGTAGGTTGTTTTATGTTGTTGGAAAAAAATAAATTTGTATTTCGCATGTCAAGGATAGTATACAGTAATTTACATTAAAGTGTACAAGAAAATAATGTTATATAAAAATAACATACCAAGGCAATCAATTTCTAAGAGATACAGCTGAAGTCCAGTATGTTCTAAGCCCACGTAATAGGGGGCCTCTTGTCGTCCACCCTAGCCACTATTAGGAAGTTTCATCAAGTAAAACTCTAAATCACTGGAACCTGGGTGTCGAATTCGGCACAAAGCAAAGAATATTACCACTCAATCAAATCACAAGTTAGTACAATAAAGGTAAAAGAACTGTTTTTGGTAAATAACCCGCTAACCTAATTGTAAAATTGAACACAGTAGTGTTCAATTTTACAATTAGGTTCAAACGCCATTTGCAATAAATTGACAACATCCGCGGCAAACAAAATTAAAATTAAATGTCATGGCCAGATTTTGACCAGTCAGCACTTAGCCGGGTATTTAATTAATAAATAAACACAATGGTCTAACAAGAATAGGTACGTCCTCTTTGTTATTCGTGAGATTTTTGTAGAAATCTGCCGTTGCTGTCATTCCAATAAAAACATTCATAGAATAAATTTAATGTATCATTCTTATACAAGCGTATGGCTCGCCTGATATTTGTTTATTTAAAGCAAATAAAAACGATATATATCAATATCATTAATTAACTTATTTCTTATAGGAAACTGTAACATTTTATGTGTAACCTATGATAAGTGTGTTTGTGAAATAAATGACATAAAAAAAAACCTAAAAGCTATAATTACATTGATTTTATTTTGGTATAGAAGATAATTTACATACTTTAAATCGCAAAACATCAGACATACTTGCATAATTTCGTTACATCATTCCACATGATAAAACGGTTACTGTAACCGTAAAATGGTAACCATTGATACAACTTGCAGAATCTTCAAATACTATGCAAATCATTTAACACCACTACGTTTGCGAGCCTGAAAACGCGTCATCGAAAATTGGAAACGTCAAATGGTAAAACCCTATATTTGTTTCCTGGGTCTAACAGATTGATGTTAGGATTTTAAATGTAGCACTAGATATATTGAACCTCTGCATAATCTTTTACGTATATACTGGATTTTGCATTGCTTTAATTTAAAAAAACGTTGTTGTATAGTAGTATACAACAACGTTTTTTTATAATATTATCTTACGTCTACGTGAATGTTATTCATTGAAATTAAACTACTTTATACGGATTTTATTGCGTTGTTTATTTAACACTTTTATTACATAATTTGGAAACTGTTACACTACTACTATTATGCTTTACAGTAGTAAAGCATAATAGTAGTAGTAAAAAAGTATTTTAAGCTATTAAAACTATTAAATCTATTTATATATATAAGTCTCGTGTCACGGTGTTTGTGATCGCATTCCTCCGAAACGGCTCGTACCATCGACCGATTTCTATATTTTTTATGTATATTTGGTAGGTATTAGAATAGGACGTAAAGTATATTTCATACCGCTAAGAAATAATTTATATAGCAGAACAACGTTTGCCGGGTCAGTTAGTCTATTTATATTTAAGATTACAATTTCCCCGACGTTTTGGTTGCTTTTCAGCCGCCATGTTTATGGGGAGACTAAGATGTTGGTTGTCAATGTCAATGTCTTGTGTGTTATTTCAAAGTACCTGAACATAACCTTCCTTATAACAAATTTTCTTTCACAATATTTTCAACTCTCGTTAAAGTTAATCGAGACCTTAAATTTGATTAGTATATCTGAGAAGAAATTTGCAGTAACAACACGGCAGTGTTTAGCCAAAATGTAGATATAGGTAGTACCATATGTGTAGTTACTTATTAATCTACGCCTGCCTTCCCAAGGAGACACGTGCTCGACGGGTACAGATAAGACAACCTTATCCTTGTTTTTTTAACTTAAAGTCAAATCTGGCATAAGACTCGTGTACCTTCCGAACACAAGTCTTATGCCAGGCTTGACCTCTACTTATTACACTTTTGACATTGCTAAGCTAAGCTAAGGCTAAGGTTTAAATAACATTAATGATTTGGGAATCGAAATTACATACATATACATACATACATAGTCTCATACCTATATTCTCGAAGTGGTAGGCAGAGGTTGTACTACATCCACAACTCATCAGCTATGTTGTTTGGTCCCACGTAATAGACGACCGAGCCTATTGCACTTTACTGGGCACAGTTGAAGACTTCGTATTGCCAATAAGAATTTGTTGACAGAAAAACCGAATAACACTTTACACGATTCGGGAATCAAACCCGAGACCTGATGCACAGTAGTGGAATTAACTAGCGCTGCAAGAAATTACTACAAATATTTTTTGTAAAACAATAATTAGGTAAATTCCATTAACCACAAGTAGATAATAAATACATCCTACAACCTTTACAAAACAGAGTCAAAAGCCGTGCGATTTTATGTGACGTCATCTGGGTTCAATTCGATTTTATGCATGCAAACACTTTTTGTACTTTTAGAGTAGGCATCTAAAGAGAAGTCCTATTAGCCCGGCGTGGCGATGGTGTCAAATGATTTGCATAGTATTCGTACTAAAAAGAAAATAAATTTTGAGTAAGCTTAAGAGTGGCTTAGTAAAATAAGCTGTACTGTTTCTAAAATATAAAACATGATGATTAAATTGGATGTATAATAATATTATATCGATACATTAAAATAAAGTTTTTTAAAAATTGTTACATCTTGCCGCCTTTATACCAAATAATTAAAAAAAAATGCATGCTAAGACGACTTTGTGGCACTAATATGTGGCATGTGATAGTTACACACAAAGGTACATATAAAATTTGCTTCAAGAATTTTTCGAGTCTGTTATTTATGTCATGTCGTTCACAATACTTGTCCAAAAAATATATATACCTACTATTATCCAATTCTCGTTTTTTCCACATCTATTTGTGTAAAATAAAGGCAATAGTTTTAAGCAAACCGCGATGTTATTTTCTACATACGAAACAGAAAATTCATAGATCGATAGACCTTATATTTTGTAACGTATCTCGATTCGATAACATTTGCTATAGGTACTTTGCATGACACACGTATCTCTTCGTAACGAACCGTAATAATACTGAAGTGCCGTCGAAAAACAGAGCGCGTATTAAGTTTAAAAAGTAAACAGTGTACCTTTACCCCTATATACCTTAGTTCTTGTATTATTCACTCAACTACTGAGGGGAACGGCTCCTGTGAAAGAACGAGTAGATTTACAGTCTGTTATTATTGCCGAAGTTTCTAGAGCTCGCAGTTACTGCACCAACTTGAGGACTAAATGAAAATTATGATATGGAATACGATTGTTTTATTTATTGCAATAGTTTGTTTTGCGAAGCCACGATATGTTGGTTTAGAACTTTTTCTAACTTTAAAAGCTGGCGGTATAACACGGTTAGTTTAAGAGCTTTTATTATGCTTGTGATAAAACAGAACTATTCAAAATGCACATTTTGAATAGTTCTGTTTTTGAAGTTGAGTATTGTGATTTGGATTAATGAGATTAGGTGCTATGCTTTAACACTAACCGCATGACGAATGTTTTATGTTCAATAATAATTGTCCTCATACTTATATTATGATATCATTTTACTGATCGTGTGGTCTTGAGTATTTAGTCGATACATAAAATGTAGTGAAACAAAACGCAGGACTTCTTTGGGCTCCAAAATACATGATAAATGTCATGGCTAAAATTGGACGAAATATAGCGCTTGCCTATAAAGATAAATCACATGAGTACTAGAACTAGTCTAGCTAAAACATAGCAATATAGCAAAATCTAAATGACAATTTAAGTAAAATTCGTTATTTCGATATTTTCAGTGACGTTACACCTTTTTAAATTAAATTGAAACTTATAGTGTAACAGCTATTCTAATTTTTTTTATTTCATTCGTATTAGATATGTTTATTTGTATGTAGTCTCATCAGATCAATTTGGTGTATGATGTTTATATGAACAACATTTTGACACCCGCAAAGTTATTTTCTCTGTGCTTATATCTCCGTGACTAAACCTCATAATATTTTGTGGAAAATGTTCTAAACAGTTGTTTATAGAAAAATTCGAAGCAAATAAAATCTAGGCAAGCAACATTGAAATGTTCGGTGTAAGTTTGTGCTCGTTAAATGACAGTAAAACATTGAACCGAGCTTGTGCAGGTACTTTTATCTACACACGCTTGGTACATTTTAACCAATATATTTGTGCTGCGTCCAATGAATGCATTTCTGCTATATCTTTTGACTGCTATCCGACGGTGTTTTTTCAGTACCTGAAAAACTATCTGCAG
This sequence comes from Catocala sponsa, assembly GCA_963564715.1. Classification (NCBI taxonomy): domain Eukaryota; kingdom Metazoa; phylum Arthropoda; class Insecta; order Lepidoptera; family Erebidae; genus Catocala; species Catocala sponsa. The sequence continues at coordinate 15,925,137 of OY751333.1, forward strand.
CCTATAGGTGTATACAAACACGGTTTCAAAAATCAAGCCGAGCTACCTAACCCGATTATTGAAATTTTGTTTTTATTTGTACACATTTATGTGACTCACGGCGGGATGAAAGGAACGTAATTTCCGACCCTTCAGCATTTCTTTATTCTTCATATTCTGTTTTGATGCGAAGAAAGTACAAGCAAAACTGCTAAACTTATAGAACAACATTTGTAGCGCTTTGTAAAGGTTTACATGTATAAATTAATAATTTTTACAACCTAAGTTTATAAGTGTTGTAGTTTAGTTGTTTACAGCAACTCAGATGACATATTAATTAATGACGCAAAAAGGTGAGCGACATAGTGAATAATAAATATTTAAAACTGTAAAATCTTTTAAAGGATGACCCTTGAAAATTAGAGAAGATGGAAGGGATATTTTATCGTAAACATAATTAAGGGTTAGGGTCAGATAGTCTGGATAGTAAATGATTCTACAATATTTAATTCTATTTATTTGATTTATTTTAAAAAGAGAACTCCCGCATAATAAATAAGCATAGATATAAATCCTGAGTCGCGGGGGACTTTTTACAAAAGTTCAAACAACGGACACGAAGAACACCCAGACTTGGAACAACCATTTGTGGATCACACAAATTTTTGTCCCGTGTGGGATTCGAACTTACATCACTCGGCATAGTGGCAGGCGCGAGGCGACCACTTAAACCACTGCGCCATCCGTCCTGTGTAGTCTTGGTCCTATAATAGAAAAGTTTCATTCTGATCTAATAAGCATAAAATCAGCTGAAGTGCAATTTATGTTTACATTTGACGTTTATTTGAATTTTAGAGAATACCATTTCTGATATTTAAGACACTGAGATTAGATCGGCACTACATTTTGATTGGAACAGTTTTTATTAAGCAGCGGTTAAAATGAAATAATTATCAAAAACTCTTGGTGGTGATTAACCATGATCCACCATCAAGTCATGCAAATAATAGTGCGCGTTGAAATGTACTCGTCAATTAACAAGATTATGGCGAATGACACTTTGAAAAAATTTACTTAATGTTCGGACAATCTGTTGATCCCGTTCCAAATATGCAAATAAATAAAGCTGGATAGTGTATTTAAAAGCTTTGTGTCAATTTTAACATATGCATATTCGCAAAATGTTTATTTATGTAGGTTATTATTTATATTATGACTTTTTATTTAATACTAGATGTGTCCGCGGTTTCACCCTTGTTTATGATTACTGCGCAGCCCCCGTGAATCCTAGCGTGATGTTGTATAGCCTATAGCTTTCCTCGATAAATGGGCTATCCAACACTAAAAGAATATTTCAATTCGAAACAGTAGTTCCTGAGATTAGCGCGTTCAACTAAACAAACAAACTCTTCAGCTTTATAATATTAGTATAGATACATACATTTTGTGATCAGTGAAGGTCGATTCTCAAAGGTGCCTTTTAAATATATGGTTAGTAAATTCTAAACAGAAAGGAGAATGCCTATGGCCAGTACTTTCAAATAAAATATTGTGTCACAATAATTTTCGGACAATAAATAAAACAAAAATATTTCAAGTATTTTAGCTTCTTCTTTAAAAGATTCCTTTCGGGGTTTATTGTATTCAATTAATGAGTAACTTAACTTCCGTTTTACCTCTCAAACATATTCCGTTTAACATATTATGTTAGGGTTAGGCAGAAGTGTTAGAAGAAATTGAAAAAGACTTGCCTTTGATATTAGGAGTTACCAATTATTTAGTTTGTGGAAGAATTAAATCTAGACACGTATCTAGTACAGTGTACTATACATACATGTTAATTAATAAAATAAAATTGTAAGAGATACATTACACGCCATATCCGGTTACTACTGCTCTTGTCTTGTAGGAAAACGAACAGTTGGTTGTTGTGCACACGTAATGTGTATATTGTGGTATTTGAGCTGGGCCCGTTATAACAATGTAAGGCCACCAGCTCCAGGTCTCGATAATATATATAATGAATAAAATAACAAAGTGAATGGAGCCCTACGCGCTTTTATGAACAGTCGAAATGTATCCGAAAAGGCACGTTTGGCTGTTCATAGAGGACTATTAGTGCCCACACTTATGTATGGAAGTGAAAGTTGGGTATGGCAAAAGAAGCATGAGAGCAGAATAAATGCTGTAGAAATGAGAGCGTTGAGAAGCATATGTGGTGTGACTCTGAAAGATAGAATAAGAAATAGTGTGATTAGAGAGAGATGCGGCATGAAAGTGGATATAGTTACAAGAATAGAATAGGGTATGTGGTTTGGACATGTAGAAAGAATGGACGAGGAAAGACTGACTAAGAAAGTTTATAAGGCTAGTGTGAATGGAACAGTCGCAAGAGGAAAACCTAGGCGAACGTTTCTCGACCAGATCGGAGGCGTTCTGGACAAAGGCCAGGTTAAGAGCTCTTTGAACCGACGGGCGTCTATGAGGAATGTGATGAAAGTGAATGAAGCCAGAGAAGTGTGTCAGGATCGTAGCAAATGGAAATCCGTAGTCTCTGCCTACCCCTCTGGGAAACAGGCGTGAATCTATGTATGTATGTATGAATAAAATAATATACGTGTCATGATTTCTTATTTTTGTTAATAATTCTGTTCGGGAGTTTTTATTTATTCAATTGGCAACACAGCCAACAATCATTTTTAAATAGTGGGGTTATTGTGGAGGGGAAATATAACTCGTTCTCTCGGCGAAAGTAAGACGTTCTCAATAGTCCGTGTAATTGCTGTGAATTTGGTAATATAGTCACATAATATTTTAGACGATTGAGTTTCATTATACGTAATATAATGTATTTTATTTGATTCACTTATACATAATATTATATAGAATAACAATCAAGTATTTGTATCTTCACACCCCATTTTGCTTTTGTGGCACTAACCTTCACACCCCATTTCGTTTTTGTGGCATGTGTATTTTCGTGTATTTTCTAATAATTATGAGTTGGTAGAACTGCAATTAATCAATAACATCCAAAAAACAAATGCAAAGCTTAAATACACCTGCTTAGAGTCCATATTACTGTGAGTCTACTATAACCTAAAACAAACTTATTCTGTTCAATATCTCTTAACACCTGAAGTGAACATTGACTAAAGTTGGTACATGTAATTGATTATGGTAACATAATCAAATAAAGGCATTTTTATCAGGACTCAAAAATATTAAGGTCAGTACTTTGGTCCATACTAAATGGGCAATCTTCTTTGCCCAGTACTATTGAATTTATCGCGAACAGACAGATGCGGCGGGGGACTTTGTTTTATAATATGTAGTGATAATAGATATTTATGTTCGAATATCATTCACTGATTCAATTTGAATGATCAAAATTCCTGTGTTACGGTTCTTCACTATTAAACATGTATCTGCTACGACAGTCTGTTCCTAAATGATGGGTAACGAACATGGCTGCCATTCTACAAAGCCGAATTGCAAGGGGCGGTTAAGTAACAGGCTCGTTAAGTCGATTGAGCAACAGAATGCTCAAGTTTCTAGGAGAATGTACTAACAGAACACTTTAGTAGATAACGTCAATGGCGAGACGTACTATAGATACGAAGTCTAATCGTGAGCATATAGCTATAGATGTAGGGCCCACTAAAACTGTTAATCGTTATTGACTGTATAGATGGCGTAGTGGTCTAAGTAGTTGCCTCGCCACTGCCATTGCGCTGAGTATTGTGGGTTCAAATCCGATACGGGACAAAACTTTGCGTGACCCACAACTGGTTGTTCAGAGTCTGGGTGTTCTTCGTGTCCGTTGTTTGAATGTTTGTTAAGTCCCCCGTGACACAGAAATTATACCTAATGCGGGAGATGTCTTTAAAAAAAAAACAAAGAGAAAAATAATCAAGCACTTATAAATTCAAACAGACAAAATAACAAACACAAAATGAGTGGGTACCTATTTATCATGATTTTTGTATAAAGATAAATGTTGGGTTCGAGAGTAATATTTTATCTTCGACAAAGCTACTGTTTCTGTAAGATAGGTCTTTAGAAACGGAGGAGCGAAGATGCAGGTTAAAGCTAGTGGTGGATAAAATTAGCTTAAAATTCATTGATATGTTTTTATAGTCATCGATTATTGCAAGTTTATAATTTACACTCATAGAACATACAAACGTAACTAAATAAAGACTTTACTTAAAGGTGTAATATATTAAAATTTTGCAAGCTATATTAATTGGCAAGTAATATGAAACGAGCCTATTACCAATTTTTATTACTTTTCTGACTTCGTGCTGTTCTTAAAAACTTTCATAAAAATAACTATTTTATACTTTTCAAGAACTTACCAAATCCCTAGACAGCCGTAAGCATCAGCGCGAACTTAGGCCAAAGGAACTGATTTGTATGGTTTAGGATTAATAAAAAATTTGCGATCGCATTTACGTATATAGCCACTCTGAATCATTGCGTTTCGGCATCAAAAAGTAAAGAAGATATAGTCCTAAAAGTGTTATACAATACTGCCCATAGTTTCATGTCTTTTTGCTTTTAATAAATACATGCAAAAATATTCAAACTACGCACCTCAACGAGTTAAACAATGAAAAGTCTGAAACTGGTCTTAGACAAATAAAACTTTTCAAGACCTAATAATACTAAAGAACAAAGTTTGAGTGTTCGACCTATATTTTAGCTTAGCTGAAAGAATCTATTTGTCGAAACAAAGAGACATTAAACGTGAGGATACCCATCTACCTCTTTTACTGAAAAAGTATTTACTATACAGAAATGTCAAACTTTAGGCCTTCCAACGTCGCGTACGAAAAAATACCCGTTTCTTTTTTTTATCAAGCGTTTATTGAATTGGTTAATCGAATACTGTCGGCATAATGGCCGGGTCAACAGTTATTTGTATTTTTGAAAGGAATAAGCTCAGCGTTATTTGGTTTGTTACTAGAAAGCGAATCATATTTAAAATTCCATTCCGCTACGTTGATTACTTCTGTTTGAAATGAGATTCGAATCCTATTATACCTAATCTTTATTTACATTTGTTGTCCTTTTCTTGATCGAATTGTTATAAATATTGATCAAAGTGTTCTTAAGCCATAGTAAGTCTGTTAGTTTTGGTTATAGGGTGTCTGCCACACTGTAACCAGACCAGTCTAGATCTAATCAACCCCCTCAAAATACTTTATATTAAGCTTCATAGTGAAACTCACTTATGAGCCTCGTAACGGCTTCACCTCGCCTTGAACAAGTCTTTTCTTTACTATCGCAGCGAATTCATCGGTGCACCGCCCAGACCAGCCATATATGTATGGTCATATAAGTACCACGACCTTTAAAATGTAATATCTATTATCATAACTTGATATATTCATTACTGCCCCAAGGATTTTATTTCCCTACTCCATGCCGATATTTTCAAGCTTTAAATTTCGTCTTAACGAGACTACCGACGCAGACGTCTGGGATTGGTCAAAGAGTTACTGTCAGACTATTCCCAATAGTCAAACCAATACCTTATATAGCGAGCTAACTGGATATAGGCTACGTACTCGTATGTATACAAGGTGATCATGAATGGGTAGACATTGGTGTAACATATTTAAATCCAGTTCTAGAGAAATCTTAACTATTTTAATCATTAGAACGCGTGACTGGAAAATTCGTAGTCAAAGTCATTATTTTATGTTCATTTATTCGTTTAAGTCACAAAGTAATATTTAAGAACGTCAAAGTAACAACTATACTTTGACATTCATAGGTGTTTCTTTGATAATGTACTAAAGTTACAATAAGTGTGTCGTGTCTTTGTCCCCCCCCCCCCCCAGGGATTTTTGTGTAGTAGCCTGTCGTTTCACACGGCGGGCCGAAACCACGGCGCGGTGGGGTCACGATTGCATGTGAAAGCGATTCGCGCGGCCTCGCCGTCTATGGTTATGTCGAGGAACACCGTGGTAGGTTTAGTCGGTATTACCGGGGGATCTTTTCCCCGGTGAGCCCGACATAACCTCTCCGTCGCCCCGCAGAGAGGTATGCGTCAAAGCATCCCCGCATTTCAAAAAAGGTTCTCATGTAGAACGCTATTACTGTTTAACATGCTGTAACTGTTTTACGTATAACTAACTTAGAAAGCGCTTAAAGATCAAGCGACACAGAAGTGTGTGACTTGTGATAGAAATATTACTGGTATGAACATCACTAATAGCGCTATGGCACTTTAGGTACTTAACACAAGCTGACTACACCAACGCGAGCCTTGCTAAATCGAATTATTCCAAAATATGGAATCGCACATGAAAGAAATATCAGTTAATAGGTCTTCAAATGATTATTCTGTGTTATGTATTGTATGTACTTTGTGTGCGCTGATTATTAATTATGTTAGTAAATTTCTCCGCCACACAGGACTACATAGCGCACATGGTACTGACAGTCTAACTTATCACCAGAAAAAGACATAGGTACACTTTGCTTACGAATATTTAGCTCCGGGCCTTAAGTTAAGCATAAACATAATTGCATGGATCCAACAAGGCAGCTTATAAAGTTATAACATAAGCTAAACGATAGGGAATTGTAAAATATTACTATGTTCAGTGTAAACATAAATATGTACTAGTGACCGTGTATTTAACGTTTTATTTAATTAGTAATAAAAACAGTATAGCCGCAATACCTATGGATTGGAAGCGAATAAATTCAAAACTGTGTTTAAATGTTTACCTACGGTTATAAAATAAATAAGAAAATACCGAATGTGAACAAACACTCACAGACATATATTTACTTTTAATTTTTCAATTAATAAAGGCAGAGAGCAAATAATATCGATGAAAAATGTTACTGGCTGTTAAAAATGACCATAACATTTTAATAGAAATACTTTATACGGATAATAATGCGGTAAGTTAAAAATAAACACTGCACACAGATAACTCCCTGTGTTGAAACTATTTATATTTATCCCACAGTTCGACTGCTTTTTATCAGCCATTGACCCGGGGCTACTAAGGTGGTGGTATTCGTTACACAGTTTTATAATTAACTCACCTATGTATATATCGCAAAAAGAAAAGGTGCATACTTATATAATAATATCAACCCTGTATTAAACTGTCCCATTGCTGAACATGGGCCTCTCCTCAGTATGAGAAGCTTTAGGTCATAGTCCACCACGCTGGTCTAGTGCGTGTTGGCAGACTTCACATATTTCCAACAACTATATGAAGAACTCTGAGACACGCAAGTTTCCTCGTGATGTTTTCCTTTACCGTCAAACTAAGCAATAATTAACTTATCACACTTAAAGTATTAAGTAATTGCTTATTTATTTATTTAAATATATGGTAACTCAACAGTAATTTTAGAAACAACAATCAACATGACTGTAATCAGCCTAAAACCGGTTGCATTTACAATAATTATTAGAGTCCTTGTTTTTTGGCTTAAGTAAATAAATTAATGGATCCCAGGCCAGTGATATCTTTCAAACGTCTTTAGTATTGAGATTAAAATTCAATTTAATTTTCTTTGCCATATTTCAAATATTAGTTCCATGTTGCACATCTGTTGCACACAGCAGACTTAATCAAGCGTAAGTACACTGTATCAGCTATGTGTTCTTTTGCGCGGAAGCCTGTGCATCCCTTGCTTTGACCAAAACTTTTACGGATGGCGTAGCGTTTAAGGTGATCGCCTCGCCACTGCCACTACGCTGAGGGCTTGTGGATTCGAGTCCCATACGGGACAAAAAAAATTCTGAACCGCAAATTATTGATCCGAGTCTGGGAGTTAATTGTGTCCGTTATTTCAATGTTTGTAGAGTGCCTCATGAGTCATGACACAGGAATCGTTCCTAGTGCGGGAAGTGTCACCACCTATGTAAACCAATACACCATCCGGGCAGCGACACAATATGAATAGTACACAGTCTATCTGAGTTGTCTCCTCTAGAAGAGATATATAGATATTGGATGTGACGTAATTACTAACTCAATAGTAGCAGCACCGAGTGCTGAAATCCATCAAGTGAGACCTAAATTCATAATAGAAAATAAATAGAAGCGTGATGATATGTATGTATGTATAAAATGTAAGTATTATTGAAGAACGTTTGGTATATAGTTCAGCAAGCTACGACTCTTATGCACACTTATAAGCAGTGGTGATGTGACTACTTTGAATGCACGCTGGAAGAATTCCAAACGAGTACCTACTACACGATGTTTATATTACTAGCACCCAGTACAATCATGTGCTGAACGTGCGAAATCTATAGATAGTTTTAAGTAGCTGAACTTACGTTTGTTTCTATATTAAAGATGCTTTATCTTAGAGGTGAATTACAGTTTTGCATAAGATTTCTTTCATTACATGTAATATCACACTGTTTTATTAATAGTGCTCCAATTTCAAAGAGCAGCATTTTAATTTTATTTGCTCTTTTATTTATTTTTCCTGAAAAGCAATTGATATATTTCGTAATAGGAGGCTGGCTGAAATTGTCACAAATATGTGTAACATGTAGCATTTCTTAATATAAACAAAAATAAACTTTTGGATAGCTCCACAAACAAAGCTTATTTTATTTTAATCTATCCTAATTTAACAGTAATTTGGAATTATTGTAATGAAAGCACTCAAATGACAATTAATAGAAACCCAGTTAAATGTGAGGTACGTAACACTCGACGCGTGAACCCGACTCACACTTGGCAAGTTTTTATAGTGAGCAAAATAAAATAAAAACCTTAGTCTTGATAACTCGTGTTAGGTAGTTAAAGACTATGTATTTATAAGCACGACAAGATTTTTATAAAATTATAAAACTGTTCGCGTTTTAAAAGATAAAATTAGCACAACATTTTCTGAGATCTACCTTCCCTCGTTATTAGGTACTAAATTTAGGCAACATTTTAATATAATGAGTCTAAGTAGGATACTCAAATAAAAAAGATCTAATATATTTCTTTAATCTTTCAAAATAAAAAACGAGGATGAATCCACGTTCTTTTAAACGTAAATAAATATTTACTGTAAATTAAGTAGGTACGTTTTTTGGGTTCTCGTCTTAATAACAACATTATATGAATATTCGATTTTAGTATAAGGTATAACGTAGAAAACAGAAATCCGTAGCATCTACCTGAGCCTACAGGTCACTCTCTCTGTCTCTTACCACGCTCTACAACCTGAGCGTGCTATGAACAAAACGAACCGGCTTAAAAATATTATGTGTATGAACTAATATAGGCCACTAGATCACTCCGTCACCGTCACATATCGTAGCGTACTTTAAACGCATAGATAATTCATTATACTTATATTTCAAAACGTTAATAATAACGTAAAAAACTATTCATTATCTCAGATGAAAGACGAGTTGAAAGACGTCCACTGTAAGACATGGACCTCCCCAAGGTTTTCATTTAAACAAAAAATAAATATAAATCAGTTATTTTAATAAATTATTTATTTGTATTCTGGTCGCACAGTTTGATAGTGTACAATTCTACGCTTAGCCAGTTTACTCGAAATTGTCTAAGAGTAACATCATTTTAATTCGGCTAAGGTGTGCCGTTTCAACGCGTCCCATAGGAGCCATAAACCAAAAATAAAGGATCACAGAGAGATAAATGGAGAGGCAACTATTTTAATGACGTCTTCTTAGCATTATGATATGGCAACTGATGCAAAATGTTTGTATGATTAAGTAGATGGCAATTTTCTAAAGAAATTCAGATGTTTAGTTATTTGGATTACAAATTACTAGTAACTCTTTGTTAAACTATCAATCTATTCAGCTTAGCTCTTACGCTTATGTTAGTCTCTCCTAAAACCACGTCTACGGAGGAGGGGGGTCAACGTCCAATGTCATTAAGCTACCATGCTAAACTTGGACTCGCCGTACATGCACATGTAGGTACGATTGATAACATTACTAAAGTTATCCTTACTTTGAACTTGTTATAAGCCTATCGTCCATAACTATTAATATAAATGTCAAAAGCAGCCCTATCGAACCAACTGTGAAGATAGTTGTAATGTTAATTTATTAAGAAGACTTATATAAAATCTATTCAAGTACAATAACACGCAAAACATAAATGAATACTTGTTCGAGCTTCTGACTGTGGCTTTGCCCGCGTCAATTCCCACAACAACAGAAAGTCCATTATCTTAATCCAGGATATATTCAACTGCTGATCGCTGATGTAGTTCTAGTTCCGGCGACCCACCCGCCTTCAAAGCAGCGAGGTGGCACACCGTGGTGGTATACCGATAATGGTGGGCTCGACGTACCTGGTCCTGGACGGAAGGTGGCGCTTCGACGAGCACTTCAGACAGCTCGTCCCAAAGCTTCTCGGCACTGCGTCCGCCCTTGGGCGGCTATTGCCAAACTTGAGTGGGCCCAGTGTCGGTTGCCGGTGACTCTACGCGGGGGTTATCCGGTCAATGGCGCTTTACGGCGCACCGGTGTGGGCGGACTTCCTGACCGCTCAGTGCAAGACTCTCTTGCGGAGACCGCAGAGAGTCATAGTGGTCAGGATAATACGTGGATACCACACGGTGTCGGCCGACGCAGCTTGTGCGTCCGGGACACCCCCGTGGGATTTGGAGGCTGAAGTGCTCGCCAAAGTGTTCGAAATGTGTGAGGCGGTGCGGGAGGAGACAGGTTCTCGTGCCCTACCGACGGAGATTGAGCGCGCGCGAAATCGAGCCCACCAGGGCATGATAGAAAGGTGGAAGGCGAGGCTGGAGGTGCCCCTGGCCGGTTTCAGAACCGTTGGGGCTCTCCAGCCAGTATTAGAGCGGTGGGCAGGGCAGCAGCATGGGACCCTTACCTTCCAGCTGGTGCAGGTGTTGTCAGGGCACGGTTGCTTTGGCAATTACTTGCACAAGGTCGCTAGGAGAGAACCGAGTCCCATCTGCCACCACTGCGAGTGTGAGGAGGACACGGCGCAGCACACGCTCGAGCAATGTCCTGCTTGGGCGGTGCAGCGCCGTGAACTCCAGGACGTTATGGGTGTGGACCTCTCGCTGCCGGCCGTGATCAGAGCCATGGTCGACAGCGAGAGGAAGTGGGTAGCGGTAGCATCCTTCTGCAAGGACGTCATCTCGCAGAAGGAGGCGGCGGAGCGGATCCGTGAGGAAAATATCCTGGCGGATCCGTGCCGCCGCCGGCGTACCGGGCGGCGCAGGCGCGCCTACGCGCGCCTTATGCCGCCGTAGTAAAGGTCGCGGGTGGGAGAACGGGGATCTCCTGCCCGCCAACCATTGAGTCGGAGCGACGCCCTCTGTGCCGGGGCGTTGCCCAGGAGTCGTCGCCCGCAGACCTTTTTAGTTTCTGTATTGGGCCTTGCTGGGTGGGTCCCTGATGTAGTTATAGTTCCAGTGACCCACCCACCTCACAAAGCAGCGAGGTGGCACACCGTGGCGGTTTTAATTGGTAGACCCGATAAGTCTCGGGAGAGCCCGACATAGCCCTCTCAACTCCCTTGTGGCGAGAAGGAAAGCATCAAAGGCATTTCCCCACGCTAAGAAACAGCGCTATGGTCCACTTGTGTACCAAGTTTCATTCAAATATGTTTAACCCTTTACGCGTGATTAAGTAACAAATACGCAAACATCTCCACAAACTTCACATTTATAATGCGAGTAGGATTCTGAGAAGGATGAACGTTTACTTACTGTCAATACAGGATCATCCCACGCTCTTTTGGTTGGTCTTCAACTAAAGATCCTTTTTCTTGAAGAGTTGTCGACATCTCCTTAACTCTACTTGACTTATCCAACTCACATAGGCTTTACAAATACGTCTTATTTTAAGTATTTAGGTAAAATATGTTTTACAGATAGATACTTGGCTTTTCATTTTTAAAGAAGATTAATTTGAAGCACATTAATCCTAAGTAATATGCTACTTTATTTTGGTTTAGGAATAACATTTATAAAGACATTACGCGAGGCTGGAACCCGTACACTCGACAAACGTGTCAACGGTTTACCAACTAACCTATTTTTAGTGAGGTATTGAAAGTTTATATATATTTGTATTTATACATGCGAAATCCTTAAAACTAATTCTTAGTGCCATTAATAAATGTTGACATAATATAGTATAAGTCATATGAAAAATATTATTTCATTTGAGCAAATCTATACAAATAAATAAAATTGAAGTGTCTGTTTGTAATGTCAAAATAACAACTTTTTATCTAATGCATATGAAAATATATAAGGTACCTACAGGAAAACATCTATTTTTAAAATTTTTGTATGTCTGTCTGTCTGTCTGTTGGTTCCGGGTAATTTCCGAAACGGCTGAACCGATTTTGACGAGACTTTCACTGGCAGATAGCTGATGTTATAAGGAGTAACATAGGCTACTTTGATTTTAGAAAAAAAATAGGGCTCCGCGGAGACAAACACTTTTTAGTTAAAATCTACGCGGACGAAGTCACAGGTAACAGCTAGTATTTAAATATTAAGTAAGTTACAGTTGCCAAAAAATAAATTAAGCATAGGTATATGCGATACGTGGTAAGAACCTAATGACTATTCTGGAATCGCCGTTAAGTTACATTTTGCATAATTGCAGTTATAGCACATACCAATCAACTATTGAATACCCCTGTGTATAGACTACAAACATCACAAGTATCGTGCCTGAGTATCCCATTTAAAAACAGAAGAAGACATGTCTGGTGTTTCTGATATCTAATAATAGGGAGTTAGCCTATTACATTCCAAACTTCGTACTACTATTAAGAATTTTTGAGAACACTTATATTGGCTCGAGAATAGAACTGAGGTCCCTTATGGTCTGCTGCAAATGCAAACTAGCCGTAGTAGTAGAATTAACAAGGCAGTCAAGAAAGATAACTTGTAATATAAATCAATGCATGGCTGTGTCTTTATGCAGTTGCTTTACAACATAAAATACCATATTATATCGCTAACAAACTTTAAATATGATTTATAATGTCTGCCTTATTGCATTTGGATTTTTGCCAGCATTACGTAGCTTACTGTAAAATGTGAACTAAATATATATTTATTTTAATTTAAGGTAAATTCACTGATAAAACTCTAAGGATAAGCACATAAAACTGGCATTTTGCTGTTTGAAAGACCGATACCCTTGGACCTAAAGCATCCTAGAATAGATACTACGATTTGGTAAACTTAACGTGGTTCTTCGTTTAAGTGGATAGTCAACCTGAATACATCTGTCTAGGAGAGACTGGATGCGACATTGGAATGGTCAGGTATTGTGGCATGTATTGGGATAAGCCTAACCATATATTTTAAATATTACTAGTAGACGTAATTGATTGATTGATCGGCAACCGTGGCTATGAAATCAACATGTTTTCCAAAAATAAACTATGACCATAATTAAGTAGTCTCTAGTTTCAATATGTTCATTTCAAATAAATCCAGACTTATGTCATACATGCGATTATAGTTATGTTTGGTGGTTACGTACAGACGCAGCCTGTAGATTCGACAAAAAAGGGATCGCAGTGCTCAAGTCATACATGCCACATATCTCCCTGATGACGGCACAATGTATGTAGACCACATGACTCTACTATCATACTGGTATTTGGTTGCAATCTTTAGCAGTGATATATTTGCCTAATTTCAGCAATACTCCAGGTTTAAATGCGGAACCCTGACCTCTATATTTAATTGCAATCTTCTGTGGAGTAAAACTACTTCCTCAGGTGACTTGCTTTATTGTGTATGAGTCTCACCGTGCTCCATCTCACTTTATTTAAAGGCAAATTAAGTCTTTATATCACCACCTCTAATAATTATATTGACGAATGGGTACAAAGGTAAAAGTCATCCGAACAATAATTAAACGTCATTCCACTTATATTATTAGGTGGTTTACAAATTAAGTCTTTGTGCTTCTCTTTATTGTCTCAGTTTATAAACAAGTAATAATGGAACAATGGAGGCGGCTCATAATTTGGTGATATTCTAGTTCAGCTCGTGCAAACGTTACAAAATGCATACAATTCCAATTGCTATTATAGATGCAATTTCTATTATGGTTTTAATAGGAAGCGTTTCTATTATTCGTAATCAGGTTTTGACGATAGGGATGATGAGTAGATAGAGATTAGAACATTTCATAAAGCTAGTGTTTAGACATGCTTTCTTTATTTAAGTGCGCTTTATTGTTGTTACAACTAGATTTTGCCCGTGGCTTCATTCTGATCACATCTAGATTTTGTCAATAAATTTATTTTTAGTGTGTGTGGGCGAAAAGTAGGTAAGTTCTTTTCTGTATCCCCAACAACGTGTATGCGAAATTTCATAATGATCATTAGAGTAGTTAAGACGTGTAAACGTAAAAAAACAAAAAGCTCATATTGGCATTTAAAATTTTAGTTAGGATTAACTTCTGTATTCGAACGTATGTACATAATGTATGTATGATACAAAAACCCTTATTACTTTTACTCATTTCAAATATACAATGCACGAATAGATTAACTTTAAAAATAAGTTTGCCCTTATTAGTCGAAGGATAGTTCCTGGGATTTTATGCCTGGGTCAAGCAAAATGTCATTGAATTCTTATGATCAGACATTTTTAGCAACATAGTCTTTAGAATTGTGCACAGGTGTTTTCAATAGGCTCCCTCTTTATTACTATGTATAAGAAACTCTACAAGATTACTTCGAAAGAAATGTTACAGAAACTTGAGTAATCCTACATACAAACTTCATGTCACGTTTGTCAACAGTGTCAATACGCCAGTTTGTTCCAAAGTAGTTTATTACGTCACAAACAAAGCTATGCATTTATTATTTATCCGCGAATGTTAAGCACTGCTCAGTGAACGTTTTCGGATTTGTTTGTTCAGTTTTTTTATTTATACGAGTGCTGACGTAAACGGCTTATACGATTATATGAAATATTTAGTTAACGTATCTTTTTTGCGAGTTCGGTGTGAGTACTGTTTGTTATGTTGCGGATTAAAACATTTACAAAAATCAACCAAACAAAAGTGCTGCCGCGATACGGACTTTGCAAACTTTAAATCTATTTAGGACAGACAATTTACCATATTTATAGTACTGTGTTTTCCCTGTTTGTATAATATATTGCGTTCTCTTTGTGCCAAGTTGCGAAATAAAGACTATTGAAATTAGAGTTCCAATCAAAACCTTCAAATAATATTATAACATAATTATAATTGTTGATATTTTGCGATATTGATATTAAATCAAATGACTTTTTTAACAGTTTTTATTATGTGAATTGACCCAAGACCAATACAGACCTACGATAATTATTTTAGTTACGAAAAACTGCACCGACTGCCAACTTGATATATTAATTATGCACTCAATTTGAACAGAAACGAAATCTATGGGTGATTGTAATAAATAGATAGCTCAAATAGCTCCTTCTACTAAAGGTACAAAAGGTACGTGAAATATATGCTATAGTCGATCATATATATTTTTCATAAAGTATCATATGATAAGCAATCTGAAAGTTTCTAAATTGCGCTGTAGGCCAGCGACATACTGCCTATGTGGCATACTACTTCCCATGAGGGAAAGGCCATCTCCCGAAGTTAATTTCATTTACAAATTTCATATTCCTAAACATAGAATGTTAACAACATAAAATTTGACCTTTGATTATTCAGCTCTAAAGGGCATTTACATAACATAAAAGTTTGTTCCCAAAGGTATCAGCATAATGTCTGCATCTAGTTACTCAGTTTGCTTCTAATAACAGTAACTATTGCTTATTTTGCATACCCTTGATATTAATTCAATGAAGCTGTGTTTGTTATAACGTTATCTAGATAGGGCTCGAGGTACAGCAACCGAAACTCAACGATACTATCTGCTCAATTTTCTTCCATATCGCCGGGTTGAAAGACGAGACCGATCAATTATAAGCGGAATTTTTTTGCTTCCACGATGGTAAACAAACTTAGGCCTGATGGTTACAATAACTCAATCACGGTAAACCACCAAAAGTACTAAAGAAAAAATACTAATAATACATATTATTATAAAACAGTAAAAAACGGGTCTCAAGAAAAATTAAGAATTATATTTAAAAAACGAATAAGGTTTTAGAAGATTCTGTATGATTTTTTGAATTTTCGTCTTTTTGTTTCTTGCAGTTAAATCGATTTTAAGATAGTTATCAGTACGGTAGCTTATAGTTAAACCTCATCTATATAATATTATTCAGCTCAGTTAAACTAAAGATAGTTAGTGCAAGTACAAGTCGATGTGAAGGAAGTCGTGGGATAAACGTAGTACAAATTAAGATTTATCATTTAAACGTTATGACTTATAAGTTAAAAAGCAATTAAGATGGCACGATTGACTTTAAGACCATAAACGTGGCCAAAAAATATAAAGTTTAGCCCAGAACATAATATTTATGCTTTTAATTTTTGCACTATACAGATCATTTGAAGGAGGACAAGACATTTAGAACTAATTTACAGAAAGTAAAAATAATTATTTTTGAGATTTGAACGTGAAAGGAATGTTAATTTTTCACACGTATACGACACGAGACCTTAATTAGAACTTTTATATTAAGAATTGTATAATCATACAAATTTATTCTAAGGTCTTAATTATGCCACTATTGTATAAATGTAATTAGGCATTCTGTTTTTTAAACTTGTCATTCGTGAATTTTTTAAATATTTCTACTCAATGTGGTTAATCATAGCGGCATTTCCACTTTAACGATCAAGCAGCAGACTGACTGGAGGAAAGTACTTCTACTTTCAACCATTCAAAGATCACAGTCAAAGAAACAAGTTTAGCAGTTTTGCGAGATGTAAGGTGCCCAAACCCCTTAAGTGTAATGGGCCATTGACGTTTGCCCATTCCGCTGCCTATGCAATTACTTTTTTGAGTTTTTAACCTGTGAGTAACATCTCTGGTGTTCTAAGCCTTAATATGTAGTCTACGATAACCGCTTACTATTAGGTAAACCACAAACCAAAATAAAAAAAAATAGTAAGTAGCTTGCTTCGCCTATGTCAAATACGCTACTGAAGCGAAAAGGCTATAAATAATTGAAATCTCGCAACATATATAACATATTTCGAACAAGGAAATTCGTTGAAGATCCTGGAATACAAAAATATTACCTCATCTATATGAGAAGAGAATATTATCTCATCTATAAAAAGGCCTTAATATTTCAATTACTATTAATTGAAATATTAAGGCCTCTTTTAATCACGGCATATAAACAGAAAAGCCGCTCAGGCAAAAAAACAACATTGACTTTCATTCAACTATACAACATAATTTGGTTTATAAAACCTTTTAAGAAATTAACGCTTTTAAAAGGCACCGTCTTTTAAAAGTCACAAAGTAAATTACTTAGTCTCGTACATACACCATTTTTCTTTATTCCTACAACAATAGGATTTGACCCTGCTTTAACAAGTAAACATCTCAAAAGTAAAGTCTTTTTTTAATAGAAACATGATTATGTAAATTGTGTAGCCTTTATAATGAAAAATGCAAGCGTCGTCAGAGTAAAAAAGTACCCAATTAACATGCTAAATATTTGTACGAGACGGACAAGATTTGAGGTGATAATTTCTAAGGGAAAAATATGTATTAAAACTGTATTAAATTAACTAGTCAAAAGATGTTTTCATAATTCTACATAAATAAACCTTGTTGGCACATTTGTTATAAACTAGCATTTGCCTGTGACTTTCGCATAAATTACGGTTCGCCATATCTCCGATTTTACTAATGATGATAATGGTCATATAATTGCGAAACTTTGTCTTAGATTCCGAGATGCCTGCATACTTTGCAATCGTCTGAGAAACTTCGCCAAGATTTGATTTAATCATTAACATCGTATAAATTACAGATACGAGCCACCTGCGAAAGTAACCCGTACGATTAACACGTGCATGTAGTCCGTCCAAAAGACTTGCGTATATTGTCCACGCCAACTTCTTGCATCGTGCATTAGGACCAAGATTATTTAGAACTTATTGGGCGTTACATAAGTTGAGGTACAAATGCGAACTGTTGAGTAAACCACTCGGTTACCAAGTACGTTAATTTGTCATCATAAATTACAACGTCTACTGTGTAGTCATTTTGCCTATTTGGAAATTGATGTTTTGGTTTCCTTCTAGTATACAGCGGGTAACATTAAGGCGTTCCACAGATGACGGACACCAGTAGACTAAGCAATTTGATCAGCATCATCCAATCCTATGCAATAACGCATACGTGGGACAAAGATACAAAGTCGGTTGGTTACCGGTTGACATCGGCCGACAAAACAGGTTGTAGCTGCTTGAGGTGGCGCTCTTAACCCCGGGCAGCCGCAGACAACTACAGACTAAGCTGTATTTTGTTGTCCGTTGGAGAAAAGACCGTCGTCTACAAAACGCCTAACATGTAGACATATCTTTAGAGCAAGTATATTGAAGCACATAAATAAGATAAATTAAATGAATGGGCCTTTAGTTATTGATAACGTATATGTATTTAAAATTTAGCTGGTGCCGTGAATTACAGAGTATGGGTGTTGGAATGTTTGTTATCTCGTGCTAAATAATGACCAGAGAACTAGAGCTCAATACAGGATAATATTGGTGGTTATATTAGAGTAACGAGAAAATACCTCGTTAGCTCGTGGCAAGTTTGCATGCGATCGTAAAATTTTATTAATATGTTTTTCTAATAGGAAATTCTCAATAGCAGCACGGAGTCTGAAAATGTGCAGCACTTGACGGCGGTGGCGATAGTATGCAGTGCTCTCTGTATATTACTGCCTTTTATGAGGGATCTAAAAAGATAGCTGGCAGAATAAAGCGATGCTCATTTATTTTGCTCACTCGGTAGAGAGCTTTTTGCTCGCGGTATATTTTGCTACTCTATTAGTTTACCATTAGCATATTAAATATAAAATGTAGTGTTGTCAATTATGGTATGTTTGTATGGACATACATAAACTACTACTCACGATTGTGTTGCCCCAAAGGGGAAGGTTGAGGATACATAGATATGACTGCATATACGACATTTGCCTCTAATAATAGCCAAGAACAAAAAGTACACAGAAAGACAATACATATAATCTTAACACACTTGAATATCAACAACAGATTTACGCGAATGACGCTCACATTACTGCGTATAAAAAATTAATAAACGGCTCCGGGGTCAAAGAGGCTTTGTTGGAACACAATTGCTTACGGCAGGTAATTAAATAATTTCTGTGTAACAAAAAGCCTTCACAGGTCGTGCACTCTAGAACATGTTAAAATTTCATCGCGACTTGGTTAGCGACCTTTACATTATGCTGCCAGTGTGAATCTTCAAGTTGAGTGAGAGTTCATATGATTGCATATTTAGAGTACCGTTGCGAAATGGCAAACATTTTAATTATAATTTCACCATACACGTCCGGCTATATGTACATATGTGTTGTATCATTCTTTATTCATTCATTTACCTACATGACAGGGCTAGTGTACGAAGTCTTTGGCAAAACGAAACAATATATTATTTAGTAATATTGTTAATTTATAACTGAGAATAAATATCTTATGTATTTTTTATTAATCAATTGCTTTCTCCATTCTCTCACATAGGCTTCGGTCAACTCTTACCATCAGATAGCAGATCGTAGGTATACTTGTTTACCACCAATGTGGTTTACTGCAGGCAGCTACTTGGTTACGTTTCCTTGTAATCGCTTCTATGATGTCAAGAAAATACAACTCATGAACGGTAGTAACCGCTTACCATCAAGGTATCCGCTCACCAGTCCTACAATAAGAAAATATAATTGTCTCGATTTCAAAGAAATATTTTTTGTAATATTACTAACTGTTTATTAGATTAGAATATATTGGTATCTTACTGCCATTACCGGGTACAGTTCCAAAATACGTACTGTTACAAAGAAATTCTTGACAGAAAATCCAGTAACACTTTGCCTGAACCGGGAATCGAACCCGAGAACTCATGCACAGCAGTCGCATTCACTACCACTGCGCCACTGAGCCAATTTTTAATATTTGAGCGATATCCTTACTTCCTTACTAATATTATAAATTCGAAAGTAACTCTCTGTCTATCTGTCTGTCTGTCACCTTTTGACGGCTAAACCACTTAACCGATTTAGATGAAATTTGGTACAGATATAGTTTAAAACCTGAGGAAGGACATAGGCTACTTTTTATTCAAGTAGGTAGCACGCGGGCGGAGCCGCGCGCAAAAGCTAGTTATTTATATATGAGGAATTTAGAGTTTTCCAATAAGCCTAATTTTCCGGATCGTGATTCGCATTTATTCTACGTCATAAAGTTCGAATTAACGAAAGGTTATTACAACTACATAAAATAAATATTTTCGTTGTGGGTTGTGAGATGGCAGGTTTTTTAAATATTTATAACTTTATTCTTTGTGTATGGACAAACCCTCAGCGGCGTGGCAGTTGTGACGACTGTTGTCACTGACTGTTGACACTCGGGTCAGGCAGAGTATAGTGTTATCAGATTTCTCTATTAAACTTTTTCAGTAGCAGCTTGGCGTCTAAAAATTGGTCCCTTATTACGTGATACGTAAAACTAGCTATGACAGCAACAGATTTAGGTATCACATCATAGGGGGCCCTATTTTTATCTGCCACGCCCATATGGATATCATACACCTCTGCCTGGCTCATTAGGTATAACAGCTTGAAACTATGTATAATATATCTATGTCAGCCCTGTTTATAAATCTATGCCTCTCTGGTGGGCACGACACTTCTCAGTATGAGAAGGTTTAAGCTTACAATCTACCACGCTAACCCTTGTGCAGGTTGGCAAAATTGACACATCTTCGAGAACATTATTGTGAACTCTCAGACATGCAGTTTTTATTACGACGTTTTGCTTCACGGTTAACTAAGCTAGTTAACTATTTATACGCATATAACTTTGAAATTTCAGATGTGCCTTATAGGATCGTATTTTAGATATCTATTTAGCAGTCTCACGGTCTCCCAACAAGTCTTCGTATACTTTAATTTAAATCCGCTTATAATTTATTTATTTGGACAACCAACAAGAACATACACCTTAAAAGCTAAGTTTCAAAGTTAGTGGTTTACAAGTATTGGTGCTGCCTTAATTACAGGTTGCCACGGAAAGCAAATTACAAACGATAGTTGGTAGCACAAGGCTACCCAGAACTTAAAAAACAAAACTTTTATAAACAATTTCTTACATAGTTAACATATACTGAAAGAACAAAACTTTATGTTACTGTATATCAGCTTAGTGATAATAATATTTTATTTTTAAAAGTTGGTAAACTTAGACTAAATATATCAATTTCCTTATTTTTACTAACAGAGTTATATTCCGATTGGAGCCTTTTTATAGGAGAGAAAAAGCCTAGGTTCGTTTTGGATCGCTTAGGTGTAAACAAGGAATATCTAGACAGCCGTGGAAGTTTATGAGTGATTGTAATATTAAGTTTCTGTAACAGATGAGGACAATTTATATTACCATTGACTAATTTATGTAAAAAAGATAAATTTAAAATTTTACGGCGTTTTTTAAGTGATGTTATATTGAAATGAGTTAATCAGTTTGTGTAACTAGTTAGGTTCTTTGACAAATTAAATTTATATGCCAAGTGGTACACAAACCTTGTTTGGACACGTTCAATTTTATTAGAATGAACTTCATAATTCGGATGCCAAACTACACAACAGTATTCAAGAAATGACCTGACCAGGCTCTCGTATAATCTTATAATAGTAATTTTGTTTTTAAAGTTCTTGGTGATTCTTATTATAAAACCGAGAGTTTTTAGTGATTTAGACACTAATTATAGTCATAGTGTTCTTTAAAATTTAGTTGTTTATCAAGAATAACACCAAGGTCCCGAACACATTCAACTTCTTGAATACGTTGGTCAGATATTGTATAACCACCCGACAATTCAGTATTACGGTTACGGGTAAAACGAATATAACAACATTTATCTACATTTAATACCATTTTGTTGTCAATGCACCAACAAATAAATCTGTTTAGATCGTCTTTAAGAAGCGTTATGTCATGAAGTTCCATAATTGGTCTCATCAACTTAAGATCATCCGCGTAAAGGTATAGTTTGCTGCTTCTAAAGCATGAGGACACATCGTTCATATATATGTTAAAAAATATAGGTCCCAGATGGGAACCTTGGGGCACGCCAGACATAATAATAATAATAATAAATGTCTATTTCGAACTTTTAAAGAACATAATTTAATAGGAATATAATATAAATATAAATAACACCACGCAACGACCAACAAGGGCGGCGCGGTAAAAACACACCACCAACGCGGGCGAATCCGCGGGCACAGCCAGTAATATTATATGGAGACAACACTGGCAGCTGGTTTATGGAGACTTAGCCAGTGCCTCCATATACTTACTGCTGTTAATATCACTGGCTATAACAGCTAGCATATCATTTGTGCTGTCCCACACTCGACGAATCAGGGATGCAGCTCTTTTACGCAATATAGCTTAAAAGTCATCTATGCGAGCAACAGCAAACATCCCCGACGCGCTACAGAAGCGGGGCAACCCCACTAAATTTAAACCCCTGAAGCCGTTATTGTATTGGACACGTAGGACATTATAGGTCTTCTGCGTATACTTGATCCAGAGGCTACACGAGTAAAAGGTCTGGCAGTACGACCAAAATAAAGTGGCTTTTACATGAACTATATATCGTGCAAACCTGCGAGCCACCATATTGCTTCTTACCGATAATGCCCTACGTTGCCTTTCTATGTCGGTATCATCACACATAGTGTCTGCAACCCAATGACCCAGGTATTTAAACTCCTTCACCCAGACAAGTGGAATTCCCTCAAGCTTGACTGGTAGAACCGAGTAAGTTTTATAAACTTATGTGCACAGTTGGATAAATCGCAGAATACGGACATGTCGGCTAGCATACGGATTATGAAATAACATCAGTGTAGTATGTGATGATACATGACCAAATAAAAATATGTGAAAAATGAGGGTAAATGAAGATTCTTTTGCCTCACAAACAGAGACATGACATCGTCGAATCAGTCAGCTTGTGACCACGGTTGATTTTATCTGGTTAAGTTAAGGTTAAATATTAAGTATGATCACGTTAATACCCGTTACGCATTATATATAAGTCTGTATATGTAGTGGGATTATGTATGCATGTATGTATATTAATTCACTTCAAGTTTTGGTGCTTACGGGGTTGCACAGTAGTTACTTATACTCTGAAATAGTACAATTGTATGCCAATATATTATAAGTCTGGTAGTTCCAAAGAGTGGCTTGTGAGCTTGTTGCCAGTTTATCACACGTAGTCTTTATTTATTCGAAGCAGTATATTCAATAGATTGTTTAATATTTGAAGTACTGGTGAAGACACTTTTCATATGGATTTTATTAATATTGTCCAAATTGCGTTTATGCGTATGATAAACGTGATATTACATTACGTGTGTACGCTCCTTAGATTAGAGTATTATCACTGCCCTTTATCCAGATTGTCTCCGATGTGGTCCATAAATTTTCATCTATCGTCGCTTCACAGAATCACATTCACCTTATGTACTTTTTAAACAATCTTTTCAACCATTCTTGTAAACCTTTCTTAATTCTTGTTATGTCTTCTTGTTTGTATGTATTACCACTCGGTATTTAAAAGGCACAGAATATCTACACAACAAAATTATTATTAGATCGTCAAACGCATGAATTAAGAACAGTCAACAAAATCACTTGATATGAATTTAATTTGTTTAGAATTTCAGAAACTGGGTGTGTATGTGTGTTATGATAAAGTATAAACAAACTAAGTTCTGATACTTATTTACTCTATTATGCCTAAGTCTGTGCTTAGTCATTACGCCTTGTTTAAGTTTGACCACTGCAAGACAACCACATTCTATTTTAGACTCTTGTATATCTGCTATAAATAGTCCGATCTTCACTAGCAGCCATTAGCGCGTTTGCTTCACGAATTAACCAATCTTGACAACGGCTCCTCTTGACAGCATTGAAGGCTAGCGTACGGCTATGCTAGCACGATTTGGAGCTATTTCATTCTCATTGTGAATGACTGACTGAATATGAGAGTATCATAAAAGGCGTAATAACTTGGAGTAACAAATATGTACTACCTATGAATATTACAGAAGTCTGATTCTGTATCAGCAGAAGTTCATTTGATAATTTTATTATGGTTAATAGTCACCGATTAACGTGGTAAAGGAAAATAAGGTAACCTGACTCCAATAAAAAGCAGGATTAATAATGGCCAGAAACACAAGAGAGAGTCAAAAGTCTTACATTACGTCTGCCTCGAAGGTGGAAAGAGGATTGTGTACTCTTTAGCATACCGGACATAAATACAAGCACTGAAAAGTTGCATAACTTCGTAAATCGGTCGATCTGTGCAACGGCGCAGCCATGCATTCTAAATAAATCGCGATACTGGCAAAATATGAACAATACTCACTGTCCCCCGCGGTTTTACCCACGTTTATGGCCCGATGGTACATCTGTATGAAGTAGCTTTCAAATGATAAAAGAACTATTATAATCAGTTCAGTTGTTTCAGAGTTTATCGTTAATAAACAAACAAATATTTTCTTATTATAATATTAGTACAGGTATAAAAGAGGATGTAAACCAATTATATTATTTCCGTAAGCTTCTTTGGTATTCAGTTTTTATAATAACGATACGGCAATTACTCCCTTAACTAACATTTTTTTTCATATTTACCAAATAAAAATAAATAATGCCACCATTCTGTGCATGTTTTACCGGGTTTACTTTCATATCGACATTTTTCTTATGCTCGAATATTTACCTTCACTAGGCGATGCTGTTCCAATTTTTGAATAGACTACCTTCGGGAATATGCTTTCATTATTGCAGAAAAGATGCTTTATCGTGGATTTCGGAATATGAAAAACAAAAACAGTACCTTCGTCTGTTGCGGATGATTTCTTTTAAAAATTTATTGGTGAATGAAAGGTATAGATATTTTTTCTGAATTGTAACTCTCGCACTTGGAATAAATACTATGTCGCAGGAAACTTTGCAAAAACAACAGACACAAAGTACACTCATGCCATGTTAACATTAAGATATTGTACATATTACAACTAACACAAAAAAATACCTACATTGCCGTCCCTTCTATACAGCTATCCATATTATAAAACCCATACACTCAAAAACAAATAACGAGAGGGTAAATAAAGTTTAATTTATTTGTAATATATTTGTAAACTATACGAAACTCAATTTAAAATCTGTTTCCAAATACAATCATAGATATACGTGCCGCGAGCTTATTACGTATGTTCAATACAAAGTTGTTTGATATTCAGCACTCGGAATATCAAAGAAAAGCGTTAAAGATGGCACCGTGAGTATTTCACTCATGTCTGAACACCAACCCTCTCAATTTGATCACGTAATCACGCTACGACGTAAACGCGACGATTATATTAAGTGCTCCACTCGGAATAACGTGAAATGTACAGAATCATTCGGTAAAACTCGTTGTGATATTACCTCCCAGTACGCATAAATGAATATTACAAAAATGGCACAGTCGATTCTCAATTTACCCAGTTCATTTTGTTTCCTTTCCAAATTCTCTGGCATGCAAAAAAAAAACAAGTACTTTTTCCCAGCTGCTTTAATTTGCACAGGATAAATGTATAACTTACAAACTTGTTAAATTAAGAAGTCAACGTTTAATTAAAAAATATACTGGTGGCATTAGTTTAAGCTGTTGTACATTGTGTGTATAGATGTGTCTGTGTACAACACGGCGCAGTTCCACTCGGCTCCTTTGATTTATTCATACGAACGTGTGATAAGGTAGCCGGGGTTCAGGTGTATGCGCACTCAGCTTCGACAGCTGCCAGAAAAACAAAGAGCATTTATTACAAAGTTCGTCCGAAACCGACTGACGCGGCTAGTGAATACGTAAAATTTAACTATGCCCAACTTTTGTACAAGGATACACGAGGGATACTGTTGTTTTATACAAATAGCGCCCTCAACGGTCAAAGTAACCTTGTTTGTAGCACGAAATTTGCGGTTTAAAAATGCCTTTTTTAACTCTTTTGCGCTGTTACTAAGCGCTGCTATTATCTCAGTTCTCACTGCACTAATCCAAGTGAGAACAGTGCTTTAGCCTTTTGTTCGTGACTTTGTTCTTAATTAAATGATAACACATTTAACATTTGCTGCTAAATGTAATGGAAAAAACTGGATAACCAAGTAAATAATGCCAGTACAAGTAAGCTTTATTTTACCAATATCGGTTTGATAAATAAACATTTATTTTAAAATATACCTTTGATAACACAATTCGGCAATAAAATCAAAAAGCGTCCGAGCTCAAAGTGCGCCACGTATCGTGTGGATTTCGTAAACCTCAATTCATTTCATCGTTATCGGCATGACTCACCAACACTGATTAATTGGAACTTCGCTGACGTGGAACAAATAAAATAAAAACAAC
Source organism: Catocala sponsa (assembly GCA_963564715.1). Lineage (NCBI taxonomy): Eukaryota > Metazoa > Arthropoda > Insecta > Lepidoptera > Erebidae > Catocala > Catocala sponsa. The sequence goes on from OY751333.1 coordinate 15,951,740, forward strand.
ATTCCGCATAACATCCACGTAACGCACATTCAAAACTCACCAAATCAATTCCATTTTGTTACTTGTTTCATATTATCTGAACATACCTTGCATCTTTTGGGAAATAGAGATTAAGGTTACTACGCTAATCAAGAACGATAGATTTTGCTCGTGGCTTCACTCGCAGTAATATAGATTTTGTTAATAATTGTCTATCTTTTGGAAACAATACCTATTTTCTAGATAAAATGTATGTACTTGTACCTATGTACTTTTCTATACCAATGACAACTTGTATGCGAAATTTCATTATGATCAGCCGAGTAGTTGAGGCGTGAAAGCGCAAACAAACTCACATTCTCATTTATAATATCAGTTAGATTTTCCTTATTTTTAAATAAGTTTAAGAACCGTTTGTGTTACATTATAGTATTCTTGAGCGTACTACTTCTCCCGGACGCCATAAGAAGCGTTCACTTTTTTAGGCCAGTCTTAACAAATAACGACTTGAGCTAGACAATTGTGCAGCGTCAATTAAAGCAATAGTGTCTCGATTCCTTTCTCTAGGAATTATACTTGTGTCTTCGTCTTTCTTAAATATAAATAAATACAGATCACATCGTATAAAAAAGCTATCGCAAGGATTTATACACAAATTATCTTACTAAAAATGAAAAAGCAAAACCATAAGTCATCGCGATTTAATTAAAATTTTACGTCTTTATAATAAGATAAAGCAGCTTTAAGCTTCGTTCCGAAACCGAAATTTTAACCAAACAGGCCTAAGGCGAGTTTACTTCAAAATACCCGTCAGTTATATTTAGCCAGCATCCAAACCGAAAAAAAGAATATAATCTCAAAATTACCTTCATTAATTTTATGTAAAACCGAATCAAAAGAAGATTTGATTTGTATGAAAGTATGAAAGCAAAATAATTACCATTTCTAACCATTTCCCTTTTTAAATTATATATTTGGAGTGTTGTTTAATAATCCGTCAGCTGATTTGTGCGCTTCTTTGATTTACTTATATATAACTTACTCATGTCTATATCTCCGAAAGGGTGGACAGAGGTATATTATAAACCCACAATATTTTAGTCCCCACTTAAAAGGGGACAAACTTTTTGCCGTTTACCGGATACAGAACCAAACTTCTTGCTACTACTGAGAATTTTTTGATAGAAAACACTGTACCCAAAGAGGAAATCAAACCTTCATGCATAGCAGTCGTATTGTTCACAGCTGTGCCAGCTTTGTGAAATATGTCGGTTTTCGTAATTACTAATCAGGCCGTCTATTGAGCTTATATTTGTATACTTCAAAGTTGATTACAGTATTTGCGTAGGATACAAGTAATAACTATCTAGTAATATTTGTCTAAAATATCTACTCTATGCTATGTTACTGTGATTAGACAACCTTGCTTTTGAGATATTTTGACATTAACAACTTAACCCTTTGAATGTCTGTTTAAAAAATTGAAAGGAAAGCCTTGGCGCTTATGATAGCTAAATTTAATTTTAATATACATAAACCGTTACCTATGTCCAAGAAAGGGTTGTCAGTAGGGTAAAATACAACTCTATTGGCTAACTATGATGGTTCCTTATTGCATTAAATCTTTAGGCTAGGTTATATACGGTGCCCGGTTGACGGTATCCGTATTCTTAAGAGATAAATTTAAGAACGTATTGCCCAGGTGTCGAACATTAAACCTCATGCACAGCACAGTTATATCTGATGCGTCCAACATATTTATTATAAGACTAGCTGTTGCCTGCGGCTTCGCTCGCGATCTGTAACTTTTTATAGTTGATTCCTAGTTTGGTAAGTAGCATAACGGTCGAATAATATTTTAAATAACTTTCGTTCGTAATAGTACCTAGTTTATTTCCAGCGCAACGTTAGTGAACTGCGGGTGACATAAAAGGCGACAAACTTATTATTTGCGGTTGGTACAGTAACCGTGTCTAGGGATTGAACCACAAAATTAAGTTTGTTTTTTATTGTATACACTTTTCCGGGATAAAAAGTACCCAGTGTGGTGCCCAGGATGTTTAAGTATAATAATACGAAGTTTCATTGTAATCGAACTGGTAGTTTTTGTGTGATGCTTGAACAAACAGACAGACAGAGAGACAAAAAATTTTTTTATCACATTTTTGGTTCGGTTCAGATCTAGTAACACCTCCTGCTATTTATTTTTTTTATATTTCCAATGTACAGAATTTACACTTCTACAGATTTATTATATGTATAAATAATAATTATCTTGATTCTTGACTTTCTTCAAATATGTTTGTATGAATATCTATTTATTTGAAATACCTCATTAAGAAAAGTTAAATATAAATTGCTATTTTCTGACTAGAGGTAACTCTTGAGTCTCGGAAATAAAACAGTCTGGTGCTCTCGCAGACAAAATTCATTTCAGTCTGCTTTGCGTTTAAATCGTGTAATAGAAATAAACGAAAACGACTCATATTATAAAGTAACTATACAAATAGTATTAAAGTTCGTATTTTAATCGATATCAGAGGAACTAGTTAGGTAATGGCAATCGTAAAAATATTTATATACAATTTACATAAAAAAAAACATAACTGGTTGATTGAAAAAGTATATTACACGATCCAAGATTTCCTTAATGACAACATTAATTAGAATTTGTTACCTATATAAATTGAGCATGTCTTTTTTATTATGTACTTTGTTTAAATTTGTATATCTTGTACGCTTAACCGCAGGACATACTGGTAACCAATTTTTTTATATATACACCTTTTATAACCTAAACCCACAATAAATGAATTTGATTGCATTTGATTTGATTATATTTACAGTGACGAGACACATTATCGATTAATAATACCAATGAGTAATGGCCTGTGTTACATTGGACGCGCAGTTTACCAAAAGTTATGATGTACTCTTAAAAGTAGGGTGTTGTTGATGGTATACCGACGGACCACCTGAGCTCTCTGAAATGTGGATGGCATTAAACACTGAGGCGACGACATTACTTGCCTGTCTTTGTTTTGGCAAATTATTTACAACAAACTTGCTAAGAACTTTAGCTTTACTGCGAAAGTTTAGAATAAGGGATTCTCTGTCTTGTTTTTGATGTCACATCAAATTTGCATGGTTGCAAATACCAGCGTGTAAGGTACTAAGATGAAACATTAGGTATTGCCATAATTATATGACAATACATTATTAAAATTGTATGTCTTTATTCCTGTAAAACCTTTAGTACACGTCATATTCATAAATAATAAAAATTAATTGTAAAGGCAAAATATTATCTTACGTTTACGCGAATGTTATTAATTGAAATTAAACTACTTTATACGGTATATACATATAAAATAAGCAACGCGTTAAATCCCTATAAAGTAGTTTAATTTTATTGAAAAGGCATAACTAAAATTTATATTCTTAATAAGTAGTAAACAAAAGTTAGTACTTTTTGTCCTACTATTAATTTATATGCATATGTACGACCAAGTTACTTGTTGCGAATTTTTGAAAACCATAATTATTTATTATTAATTTGAGTGTAACATATTTGTAGGAAAGTCGAGCAAAAAAGCGGCACGGCCGTACCATCCTTTTCTCGAAACAGTTCAGGCCATTTTCGACCCCCCTATAACTTCGTTGTGGATAAAACTAGAAGCCTGAATTTTCAGTAACCAAGCAGGCATTATATAATGCACGGTATATTTCAAATTTCATTCAATTTGAACCAGTAGTTTAAGAAGTATAACTAGTCAAAGTTTCTTAATTTTGTCACTCACTCACTGATTGACACTTCTAAGGCACTTCTAGCAGACATAGAAGATTCAAATTTAGAATACAATTAGTGTTTAGTGTATAAATCAAGGAAAAACTAAAATATTTTGCAATTTTGGTCCAGTTTTCTAGATACACCAACTGTATAAATAGCTTTGTAATCCCATATAAATATATAGGATTACAAAGTTACATTTGCAGTGAATGAATCAGTGCACCTGTACATGTATGATAATATAATATAATGGAATAATAGGTGTAGATAGATACCTAGATATATAATTATGTTTAAGGTAACTTGTAAAATGGTTAATCAACGGAATGAAAACGCAAGAATGGGACATGTCTTATGAAGTTGTACCAAAATCCCGCAAAGTATTAAGTAGACTAAATTGCCCGAAATTGCCATGAAAGAAAGAACACTAATAATTAACCGCGGCCGGTTGAGGTGGCTGCCCGCGCCCCGGCTTCCACGCTTCTCGTCCGTCAGAGAAAGGCGGCCACTTTCTTCCAGGCAACCTTTGGGTCTTACTGCGATATCGCAGGTTTATACACAAACCGTGTTTATTTAACTTACGCAAATTGTATCAGTATGGGTATAAGAATTTAAATAATTTTTATATAAATCTAATTCTATAGAAAAATAATAGGTTAAGTAATCTATTAATTTAAACAAAGTTTGAGTGCGGCAATGAGTGCCGTACATTAGTTCAAGTTAATCCTCTATTAAACTTGATGTTGTAATTTTCTTTTAGGTACATTGACAGTATTTATAGTGAATGAGAGATAACAATCTAATTAATGTCGACTTTGGAAGTAGATATTAAAGCGCAGGAATCCTCAATTTGTGAATACAATAGACTAAGAAGCATTTACCGTCCAGACTTGACAAAAATTGTAACATCAAACCTTCCGAGAAAAACCCCTAGAGACAGGGAGTGGGCTTTGAAAGAAACTGTTCCTGAAGCTCAAGAAGTAGTACCGGAAAAGAAAAAGAGGAAGACTACCTACAAAAATAAGAAAAGCTCATAAGACAAAGAGTAGGCTTTAAGAAAATCCGTTGTTGGTATTCAAGAAGTAGAAGGTACCGGAAAAGCTAAAAAGTAGGACTATCTACAACAAGAAATGAGATGCCATCAAAAACATACTTGTGAAAAAAACCAAGACACGCAACTCAGTTCTTCTATCGTAAAAAAATGTGAGATCCATGTAATACCAACTCAGTTAATTTATTTAGTCCCTACTTAAGGAACCTTCTGTCTTAAGTTATTTCGTAATTAGCTAACCTAACAACATCTTATTATCAGATACATTGTGTTTTCAAACGATTGCCAAGTCAATCTATTTATTTATTATAACTTTTTTGCTAAATTATTTTTGTAATGGAGACTTAGCGAATGGAGTAACTTAGGTGAGTGACTTATGTGAGAACTTGTTTGAAATTAAGATGATTATTTAAATTTAAACAGTGTTACCTTAATTACAGTTACATATATGTACATTATATTATATATTATTACATATATAACTACGGTGGTTTTGGTATTAACGACACATTTAGACAATATTTGTGTACTGTTTTATGACTACCCGACAGTAATATTGTATATGTGTATTGTCGTAAAAATATTTTGATATACGTGATGGTAAAATATTTCAAACTACACTCAGCTCAAGTACACAAGCATTATATTTCATATTTAAATATAAACACTATAGCGTAAAAGCTTTTTACAGCAAAAGCTTTACAAAAAATTCTCAATATTATTTAGTTGTATGCAAGAGTAGAAACTGTGACACCAATTTCATTGTGGAAATTTGCCCCGAGCACCTAAATTTACCTGATAGATACTACAGAATTGAGGAAAATCACATTAAAATATCTCATGAACATAATTTCAATGTAGAATCGTCGTCATAAAATATTTTAACCAGTCATGACTGTCTCACAAACATACCATAATAATAATGTCCTCCAGACCGAATTTCGGTGACGGCGGTCAATCTTAACGGAGACTGCCTTATCTACGCAGGATATATTATAGTGCACAAGTATGTGCGCAAACACAAGTGCATTCTCTGTTCCCTAACCCTCATGATCTGATGGGACGGATATTCCAACACGAACGGAGACAGATCAGTCGCAGTACCAACAGCTTTACGTGCTTAATATAACCACCACATATATTATGTTAACATAATCATCCGGTGGTAATGCTTTAGTGCTCTTTTTTCAACACATAAGGTCTTATGTAGGCAGTTAAGTATGATCGCTTGAAATACTTGCATGTTTGCCGACCCTAGAAAAGTATTTTTGTTTATGACGTCATGAAAGTAGTAATAGATCCCGAGTTGCGGGGGTCTCTATAAGCATTCAAACAACAGACACGAAGAAAATCCAGACTCGGAACGATTATATTATCATCATATCATACTATTTTTTCCGTGTGAGTATCCAATCCGCAACACTCGGCCCAGTAACAGAGGCCAGGTGTTAAATCGCTATGACAATATGCAAAAAAAGTAAAATAAAAAACGCATCATCACACGAACAAAGCAATGTTTCTACTTTATTTACTTTATGCTGGTTACCTGCAAGAGGATACACGTCCCTAAACACGGCAGCTTTGGCGTATCGTAACTAAATAACTCTTTCTCAATAATATCTTTTCAACTACCTTTTTACCAATTTATTAGCAGTTGTAGTTCAGTCGGTGACCTTTAACCCCATTAAGGAGGACTTTATGATTTATGACTTAATATATGTTTACTGTTATGTGTTCTCTGGCGAGGATTTTAAATATTTTTCGTAAGGCTATTCTTAGTCATAGCCATCAGAAATATAAATTTTGCTGCAAACTGGTCGTTTTATACTTAAGTAAGGCTTTTACCTGGAAAACAATAGAAGAATATATTGTTTATCTTTTCGTACGGCATTTCGCTGTTTATAATATTACTAGCTTTTGCCCGCGGCTTCGCTCGCATTAATTTAGAATTTGACAATCAATTCGGGTTGTACTCTGCTTGTATAATAATATAATTCAATCATGATTCGAAAGACACGTAGCGCCATCTATTATCATAAGAACGTTATTGTTGTTTTCCTCGGAACAGTAATTTCTTTCGGGATGAAAAATAGCCTATGTCCGTTTCTGTACACCTGACAACGTATATGCAAAATTTCAGGATGATCGGTTCAGTGGTTTAGGCCTGAAAAGGTAACAAACAAACAAACTCATTTTCGCTTTTATAATATTAGTTAGGAAGTTAGGATTAGGATTAGGATGTTATGTATAAATAAGCTCAGATAATATTAAACATGTTTAAGTTTAATTGTCATTTACCTATAGATCGATATTTTTTTACAAAAGGACAACTCCCGCTTTAGGAATAAATCCGAGTGCAGAACAAAAAGAACACCCGGACTCCGAACATTCATTTGTGGTTCACACAATTTTTTGTGCCATGTGGGATTCGAACTTACGTCACTCGGTATAGCGGCAGTGGCGAGGCATCCACTTAAACCACTATGCCATCCGTGCAGTCAAAATTAGTTAATCTATGAGGTTAACATAATAATCTAAAGCCTTTTGTTTTTTTTTTGTTTTCGCAGGGGAATGCATTTACGCACACCCGCTCTCGTCGATGCGGTTGGAAAGCCGCGCCGGCGACAGCGGGTAGTGTCGGACTCGCCGGGGCCGTTACAATAGTGGGCCACGGAATACCGACTAAACCTAACTGCGGCGCTCTTCCCGTCTATCATGGAGCGCCGGAGGATCTCCGTTCCGAACTCTCTCCGGCGCTCAAACGTTAGCCTGGCAAGGCTACGACCTAAGACACAACCATCTAAGGCGGGGGGAGGAGGTGAGCGTAGCGGCGTCGCCTCCTCCCCGGCCTTGCTCGGCGGAGCGGGTCCGTACTGGCGTCGGCCTCCCGTTCCCGCTCCGCAGCCTCCTTCAGGAGCATTACTGCCTCACTTAATTCCGCAACAGCTTGCCAGCACCTGTCGCTGGCCAACATGGTGCTCACTGTTCGTCCCAGCGACAGGTCCCCGCCAATGACGGCGGTCAGGTCGCTTCGTTGTGTCTGCCAGGCAGCGCAACTCTCTATTGTATGGCACGCCGTATCAACTGGCGCGCCGCACTACTTGCAGGAGGGTGAGGCCTCCCTCCTGGAATAATCTAAAGCCTGACTTAACCGATTGCTAGATATAGACCACTCTCGATTTGTGCTACTTTCCAAAATCTGGCGCCAATCTCATCCAGGTTCGGCTTACAATCGTAACAAAGTCGACTGGACCTAAAAGGTATCATAGTTAATTGTTTTAAACTATGTGTGGAACAAATTTAAGATCGTTTTCAATGTATTTTGTTTGTTGTCAACATTTACGATATGAGCTATATCTCACAAGAAATACATTCATAAATTTATGCTAACCATAAAGAGTAGGAAAGGTTAATATTATTAAATTCCACATTCGTCTTCGCTACCCTGTGTTATTATGCCGCCTATTGGAGCATAAGCAATAAATCGAATTATTCAAAGTTCATTTATCAGTCGATACGCCAAGCCAATTTTACGTTCCGAGTATTTCAAAATCAAATATAGTTTATAGCAAACGTGATACACGTTAGGATTTTGTGTTGGTATTTCCGAAAAATATGGAAAGTGCATCCGCCGGGCATCTAATTTAAATGCAAAGCCTTGGAATGGAATCGCGTCGCTGGCAATCCGATCATTTATCGTTTCTCCTCTATTGTTGCGGATCAACAAGGCATGATATTGAAATATTATAATACCTTCATAGTGACAGTACTGTCTGATAAACATAAGTATTCACACGTTAGTTGTATCCAGTGAATGGTTCTGAAATAAATTACTGGCATAGTCTGTTTGAAATTAGAAAATAAACAGATAAATATGTTTTGTTTGTGTTATCACGTCTGAATATTCTATATTTAAACAGTGAATTATAACAAACTTTATTTCGTCTATTAATACATTTATATTATAACTCTTGTACAAAATGTTATCATGCGCAAGATGGCCAACCGATGCGACCGATCCGCGCAATCAACCAGTATTATAAGCTCGCACATGTAACCTGTGCATGTAGCGCTCTCTAGATACTTGTGTCGAATACAAGCATCATTAAAAATCTGTGACTAACTTTTTTCAATTTGCACGTCGACTGGAAACTCATTGTATATATTTTCTTTTCAAGTCTATATTCTGGTTCTTAACAAGGAATTATGATTACTCATCTGCGTACTTTAGTGATGGATCCACTATTTGTTCTTTAAACATATACCTTACACGCTATGTAATCCTTACTTAATATTATAAATGCGAAAATGAGTTTGTTTGTTTGTTACGCTTTTACGCCTTAACTACTCAACCGATCAACATGAAATTTTGCATACATGGTGTCAGGGGTACAGAATAGGCCATAGGGTACCTTTCATCTAGAAAAAAGAACTGTTGCAAACCTAACCTGTACCTTTCATCCAGAAAAAAGAACTGTTGCAAACCTAACCTAACCTAACCAACATTTACGCGAGCGCAGCCGCGGGTGAAAACTAGTCTACAGTATAAAAGTCAGAAGCAATTATTATTAACGAACTCATCTTTCCGAACAAATATTTGAGTATGATTCAGTTATCAACATAAAGGGTATGAAAGAGACAGCACGCTCATTAAATGTAATATATTAGCACTATATTAATTTGGATTCATTTGTAAATTTTCAATTAATAGTTATTTTACCCGACGCGGGCGTCTGCCAAACTCATGAATAATGTTGTTAAGCGAACATAATGTTTTCGGAATAACGTTTTATTGCCAGTTATGGTGGTCGAACCTCACGCAAAATATTTATTACTCCAGCGTACTGAAAACCTGCGAGAATATATTAAAACAGGTTTTATGCATACCAGTATATGCCAGTAATGTGTAGAGTAACGACTGTGATAACTATTTCATGTATCTATTCATACTTAATCTACTATAGCTTATAAACGAATCATATTTAGTGTCCAACTTAACTTTTAACTCATTAAGCACCAGAGGGTAGTCGGGGCATTCAAACTAGGTAGGGGCGAGTGGGTACATTTAGTCAATTAGGGACAAGTTACGTGAGTCGAGTGGTCTCGTTGTACGAGAAGATGATTTCAAATATATTTTATTATATATTTCAGTACTATTATGGCATCAGTCCTCCATTTTTGACAAGTGTCTCCTTTTCAAATGTAGTTAGCCTGGTGAATAAGGTATTAAAGTTTCGCTGAAAGAATTTTGGATTAATTTTATTATACATAGATGTAAACTTACACCGAACTCTAGTAGTTTAATTGAAATTTAAATGATTTAATCCACATTATACACCGCGTGTAATTCATGAGCTTTAGTGTTATCAATAAAAATAGAATCAGAGTTTTTATACAGTTAGGTACTACTCATGAACCTAAAATATGCCGAAGTTCCGGGCCGGCTGTTCATATGAACCTAAAATATGCCGAAGTTCCGGGCCGGCTGTTCATATGAACCTAAAATATGCCGAAGTTCCGGGCCGGCTGTTCATATGAACCTAAAATATGCCGAAGTTCCGGGCCGGCTGTTCATATGAACCTAAAATATGCCGAAGTTCCGGGCCGGCTGTTCATATGAACCTAAAATATGCCGAAGTTCCGGGCCGGCTGTTCATATGAACCTAAAATATGCCGAAGTTCCGGGCCGGCTGTTCATATGAACCTAAAATATGCCGAAGTTCCGGGCCGGCTGTTCATAACGTGTAAACTTTTATTCCGAAATTCGTCCTCAATTTTGTTATTTAACATCTGGATTATCTTCAACCCTTTGATGACGTAGTCCAAACAACAGAGTAATGTTATTTAGAAGGAAAGAAATCCGAAGGAACTTCGTTTCGACCACTTGACTGCACGAATGGTGTAGTGGTTTAAGTGGTCGCCTCTGCCACTGCACCGAGTGTGGTGGGTTTGAATTCCAAACAGGACGAAATATTTGTGAAAGCCACAAATCGTTGTTCTGAATCTGGGTGTTCTTTGTGCCCGTTGTTTAAATGTTTGTAAAGTCTCCGGTGATATAGGAATTATTCCTAGTCCGGGAGTTGTCTATTTATCGGCCTCGATGGCGTAGTGGTTGGTGTAACCGACTGCCACGCATGAGGTCGCGGGTTCGATTCCCGCACAAGTCAATCATTTGTGTGCATGAACATGGGTGTTCGTCTTGGTCTGGGTGTTTCTATGTATAATATGTATGTATTTACAAAACAAAAAGTATATAATATATGTATGTTTATCCATTGTCTAGTACCCATAGTACAAGCTCTGCTTAGTTTGGGCTAGATGGTGTTGTGTGTATGTGATACAATATTAAAACAATATTAAAAAAAAAATGGCTTTTCTAGAAATCTCCAGAAACTCTTTATCCGGGTATAAATGGCTAGGCCAGCGCCCGCCGAGACAGTTTACAATCGTAACCGGTCAAGTATTCATCGAAGCAAACGGAAGCGAAAATATCACAGACTTTGAAGCAGTTATAGTAGAAAAGCGTATAAGTAGTGTGTGTAGTGTTTCAAATTTGATTGTGTGCTAGAATAAAACGTGTTTTAGTCGGTAATATTGTTTACATTCTTATCCCTCGAACCCAGCGAGTATATTATGACCAGTGAAGATTTGTAATTAGCTTACTAAAACGATTCTAATGTTATACACATTGTCAATAGCTGTAAGTTTTCCAAAACCTAACCAATCAAGTTTTTTGAGTCAGAAAAATTGTCTGACCATTAAGAGAGAATAAAAACGTCTGTATTTCGTAGAATGATTTTTGCTAAAGCAGCGAAATAGTAGATGCCTCGTTTGAAACAGTCCAACGAGCATTACTTTTTACTTTTCTCAAAGTTGCGTACTAAGAAATTTACAGTTGGTTAGCTTTTAATAATTTGAAACATTATTTGAAGGCTTTTTTGTAATGGCTATTCAATCGGTACTGATTGGTTATCAATATATTATTATATCTCGTCTATTTTAGTGATAAACAGAAGTATTATATTTAAAATATTGACGCAGTTTATCGATGACGTAGTAAGACAACTTTTGTATTGCAATGCTTTTTCTTGTCTTATACTTTGTTGTGGTAATCAAACAATTCATTATTAAATTATTTGGTTACTGCTTCTAAACTATATTCATCTATTCTTATTAATAGAGATAACAAAAAAGAAAGACAAAACAAAGTCTTGTCTTTTTATATTGTGTCAAATTCCAGTGTGTCATATTTGTTAACTATTTAAAAACAAATTTTTTTATTTGGACTTTATTATTATATAACTAGTCTAGACTGCATCAGCACTTGACGTATGGAATTCATCAAGAGTTGATAACGACCTGTCCACTTGTTCTCACCCACATAAATAATTTGTAAATGGAATGTGTTTGAATATTTAAAACGGTGTATTAAACCTATTTATGTATAATTTAAATATAAATACATTTATATAAATATATTTAAATTACAACCAGCTTAGATGTACAAAAATGAGCTTTATAATATGATGTAATCATTTGGCTATTGAAAAAGGCGGCCATAAACTTCTTACCTGTTTCTTCAAATGTATGCTCTTTGAACGGATTTTTTACCAATAATTAATTAATTTCTGTTTCATTTTGATAGTAGCCAAAAATATATACATGTAACTTTTTTATGGAAATAAATTAATTTGATTTTACATCATTAGAAGCGATATTTTTTCTCTTTGCTTATTCCACATCATATTGTGGATACATAAAGTTGTTTCAGAATATTTTATATACATAAAATCTATACTGTTTGTAAAATCACAAATCAAATAACTAGAAAAATAAACACTATAAGGCAAACATTATTTCTAGCAGACGAACTAAGTGTACCAAAAACGTCGCCAATGTTCCGGTGAATTTTGACTGCAAATACAATTGGTGTGGTCGTCCTAGAGAACAGTACATAACTCAGGATGTCGGTGGGCACGCTAACAAATGGCATGCAATCTAATTGAATTATGTCACCTGGACAGTAGGTACCGTCTCAATTTAGTCTAATTTATAACTACACCGCACACAGATATTGCAACGTCCAATGCAATTGTGTAAATGTACCACCGTACGTTTACATAATTGTAGTTAGTAAATCTTTGCCGTCCATCTATTTATTCGGTTTATATGGCGAATAATAGAAATTCGATCTTCTAATTTAATTTAGTATTGTGTTTATGGTAAATATTTAATATCAGTAATATTAAAGATTTAAACTGTTTTATACCTACGAGGTAGCTCGCTTACGAGAACCGGATCTCTGAGGTTAGGATGGACAGTCGAGATTTGGGGACAAGACCTGTCGATAACTGTTCCTATAAGGTGATCTCGGGCACTGGAAGGTACAGCATCTCCACCTAATGTAACCCTTAAAGTTTGGTGTAGAGGAACGCTATATCATAAACTGGACTAGTCGTAGAGAGAGAGGACTGTTTTACACGTAAGCACGGACAATTTTTTTCAGTATGAAGTTTTAGGCGATTATCCAACAATCTTACTAAGCGTTGGCTGAGCTCATACATCTCCTAGAAGATTATGAGAAAGTTAAAGAATCAGAGGGTATGTGGCACGGTGGTATTGAATTGAAATAAAAAATAAATCGCTTAAGGAAAACATCGTGAGAAAACCTGCATGTCTGGGAGTTCTCCATAATGTCCTCGAAGATATGGTGAAGTCTGCCATCCCGCACTGAGCCAGCGTGGTGGATTAAGGCCTAACCCTTCTCACACGGAAAAGAGGCCCGTGCCCAGCAGCGTGACAGCTGTATAAAACTGTCCCGCTACTGGGCAGATATTATTATTTAAGTAAGCGCCTTTTCTTTTTGCGATATACAGTTGAGATATCGAGTTAATAAAATCGAAACCTAAAGTCAGTGATTGTTTCAGCCTGATTCGATTTTATTTTACGAAGAAAGAAGATCGCTCGGCTTTGGAGTAGTGCCAATGCAGCTTCAAATTCGTTCACTAACACATTGGGACGTAATATGTAGAAAGCTAGTAAAGCCTATGATAGTATGATGATAATATAGGATTGTACCGACTATTCGTTGCCTTTCGAAACATGTAGCGTCACTTAATCTATGTTGGACTGCTCTCTACATGGAACTAAAATCTGTGTGAGGAGGTGTGCTTATTGTTATAATAATTCTATTCTAGCTAATATTATAAATGCAAATGGGAGTTTCTTTGTTACGCTTTCATACTATAACAATTCTAGCAATCGGCATAAAATTTGAGGGGTACAGAATAGAAATATAGGGTACCTTTCATACAGAAAGAAGGTCCTGTGCCCGAGGGATAGATATATATTGGCAAAATTTACGTTAACGCGAGCTAAGCCGCGGGCGAAATATAGTAAGAAATATTATCATATTCTAGTATAAAATACTTAGTTATATCTATAACAGTGTAAATAGAAAATATTATACGTAATAACGTAGTACTAATGTTTATTCTGTGACGTATGTTGACGCTATTAACAATAAGTAACGTTGTACAATATAAAAAAGCATCGATAGCTTTGTAGGAGATCGTTGAACTGCCGCACAGAGCTCTCGAGTTTTTATTGTACGGCATGCAACACTGGCCTTTTAAAATTATGTGCTTATTAAATTCTGTCATTGTTGCCACTGCCATTGCGCCGAGTGTTGTGGGTTCGAATCCCACACGGGACAAAAATTTGTGTGACCCTCAAATGGTTGTTCCAAGTCTGGGTGTTCTTTGTGTCCGTTGCTTGAATGTTTGTAAAGTCTCCTGTAACACAGGAATTATTGTTAGTGCGGGAGTTGTCTTTTTAAATAACAAAAAAACAACAAAATATGCTACAATGTTGAAAATCTTTTGTGTCTGCTCGCCGGTGTGCCGCTGCTACTCAATCGATTCATTATCGCTCACTTTATCCTAAAAAATTATCAGGAGTAGACCTCCACGTCTGAGTATTCTTCACAAAGTTCTCGAAGAAGTGTAAAGTCTGCCAAACCATATTATGCCAGAGTGGAAAACTACGGCATACTAATCGCCTCTTCTAGGACTCGTCTCAAAATAAGAAAAGGCAAGAATGGGACAAATTATATACAGGTCTCATATTATTTTGTAATACAACCATGCGTCACACAATAGTTATGTTTTAAACAAAATTTTCACCTAACTTGTCAACAAATAATGTCCATAGAAAAATATTTCTCTCGTGATATGCCGCGATAGCATATCTATTGAATACACAAATAATAACAGCAACTAAAACCAGCTAGTGCGTTTCTCTCTTTTGAAAACCAGACAATTGTTCGATCCTCGCACAAAATAAAAATAATTGGAAATAAAATAGATGTCCTCGGACATCTATTTTGTTATCAAACAATTCCACAACCCAGTGACACAGTCACCGTTAGTTGTTGTTTATTTGTTTCATTGTTGTTCGTATACTCCTTTCTAGAATTTTCTGTGAATGAAAATATAACCGCTAGCCCATTAGGTTTTATTGGCTAGTGGAAAAAATAATCTAATACATTTTACAACGAATAGAGTGCAAAGAAGATTTTTTTATTACAATGTTATTGTCATTGCTAAGAACAAATATGCTATTCAGAGTTATTTAATAGCAAGGTTTGACAACATCTAGATTTTTAGTAAGGAACATTAAGGTTAAAAAAAATATTGAGGTAAAACAGCATTCATTGAAATATTTTTTTAAATTGAATTCTTAAAATATATTTAGTTATCAACCAAATAATCTTAACTAGTATTATAAATGCGAATGTTAGTTTATTAGTTTGTTTGTTACGCTTTCTCGCCTTAACTAGTCGACGAATCATCATTTAATTTTGCATAAACGTTGTCAGGGGTACAAAAAAGACCATAGGGTTCCTTTTATCCAGAAATATGGCAAAATCTAGATTTACGCAAGCGAGGCCGTGTGCAAAATCTAATATATTGTATACTAGCTTTTGCCCGCGGCTTCGCTCGCGTTAATTTAGAATTTGACAATAAGTTCGGGTTGTATTCTGCTTGTAATATAATAATATAATACAATCATGATTCGAAAGACACGTGGCGCCATCTATTATCATAAAAACGTTATTGTTGTTTTTCTCGGGAACAGTAATTTTTTTCGGGATGAAAGGTAGTCTATGTCCGTTTCTGTACACCTGTCAACGCATATGCAAAATTTCAGGATGATCGGTTCAGTGGTTTAGGCGTGAAAAGGTAACATACAAACAAACAAACTCATTTTCGCTTTTATAATATTAGTTAGCATTAGGAAGTTAGGATTACATTTATAGATTTAAAGAAACTTAACGCATCAAAATGTTAATGTTCATACTTGAAGTAACCGTAATCTCCAGACACTTGTATAGAGGGCTAAAGTAGCGAGTAAGAACTAGAAAAACATGTGTAATATCAGAAACCAACAAAACTTTAGTCAAAAATCTTTACACAATTTTATGTGATACAGTGAACCATACGACGTGTGAGCCCCGAGATATTTGTTATTCAACATAGCTGAGGGAAACGTCGAAGACATGCAGTTTGGAAGTCCACGAGTAAAATATTCATACATGATTCTTTATATTCAGACTCATGTTATATATACCTACCTATATCTTTTTGGTAGCACACATAATATTTTCTGTGGAAAAAGTTGTAAGGATTGGCGTACGAAGCCATTCGGTCAGTGTTCTCATTTACGTCCATTAGCACTTTTAGCAAAGTGGTGACAATGTACGTGTATACAGCAGCAGTTATATTTTATAATACGGTAAGTAAGTAATAAGGTAAGCAAACATAGAAAAACTAAACGAGAACATACATTTTCTAAAGTTAATAACTGTAGCTATGAAATGAGATTTGAATATTGAAAATCATAGGTTTGCGCTCGAAAATAATAATATATTGAATTAACTACTTGATTTTAATAACTTTCTAGATTATGATTTTTGGTAATTTGCAATTGTTTATAGTATATGTATATCTATCTTGTGACTAAACAACAACCAGCTAGCATTTACATGCATTTGTATGCATCGTGTAAACGAGACACTCGTACAAGTTACCCGTAAGATTAACTTACGCATGAATCCCGCGCGAGTAACATGCACATGTAGCCTACACATGTTTCTTGCTTCGTGTACTTGCATCGTTAATAATACTAGAAGAGGATACTTTTGCAGTCGACGTTGCACCTATATCCATGCAAAATTATATTGAATTGAACCCAACTAATCCACATTGGGGTAAACTGAACTACACACCTGAAAGTGTGTGCGGCAGCATGGTGGTTCCATTGTGGATCTCTCGTTCGCGACCCCTGCTATCGCAAGCCGAGTGAACGACTGGAGAGTAGTAACGGAGGTGGAGACGCTGTCGGATCACCGATACATCCGCTTCAGCGTCTCCACCCCGTCAACACCCGCGGAGCGCTTTCGGTGCTGTAGTCGCTTCCCAAGATGGGCTCTCGGCCAGCTCGACCGAGAAATGGCCCTTGAGGCGGCTATAGTCCAGCGCTGGGGATCCGCGGGTAGGCAGAACCGCACCGAGGAGGACGTGGATACGGCCGCAGGCCGGTTATGCAGTGCCCTCAAGGAGGTGTGCGATGCAGCGATGCCGAGGGCCCGGAGGGGCCCGCCGCGTCACCAAGTATACTGGTGGTCGCCCGAAATTCCGGAACTTCGGGCGGCCTGCATGAGAGTGCGGCGGGCCCTTATGAGGGGTCGGCGTCGCTATGGCACCGAGTTCGTCGAAGGCCAGCTGCGGGATGATTACCGAGCGGCCAAGAAGAGCCTGCAGTGGGCCATCAGCCGGGCAAAGGCCGAGGGCCGAGAAGAGATGTTGGAAGCCCTTACCTCGCGGCGCGGAATAAACTCCGCGCCCGCAGTGCCCCCATCATCGAGACTCTCCGAGAGGATGTCCTGTTGAGGGTCGTGGAGAGCCTGCTCCCCCAGTCTGGGGGGCACGCTCCCCCAACTATGGCTCCTCGAGTTGGGACGGAGGATATCGTGGATATCCCCCTTCTCACCGAGGAGGAATTGGATAGGGCCTTGGCCCGGCTGTCGACGAACAAAAAGGCGCCAGGCCCGGATGGCATTCCGGGCCGTCTTGAGCATCGCACTGAGGGCGCTGCGGGAGTCGTATTGGGAACTGCTCGATATGTGTTTGAGGTCCGGGCAGTTCCCGAAGGACTGAAAAACCGGCCGTCTTTGTCTGTTGCGGAAGGAGGGACGCCCGTTGGACTCACCTTCCGCATACAGACCGCTGGTGCTGCTGAACGAGACGGCCAAAACTGCCAAGAGGGTCCTCGCGAGCCGTCTCGTTCAACACCTCGAGGAAGTGGGACCGGGACTGTCAGAGGCACAGTATGGCTTCAGAGGGGGCCGATCGACCTCGGATGCGCTGGTCGCCCTAAAGGCCCTCTCCACGGAGGCCATAGACCAGGGTGATGTGGTTCTGACGGTCTCGCTCGACATTGAGAACGCCTTCGGCAGCCTGCCGTTTGAGACGTTAAAGGAGGCGCTCCGATACCATGGAGTGCCCCTGTACCTCCGGAGGCTGCTGGAGGCATACCTCGATGAGAGGTACGTCGTTTGGGAAGGCACCGACGGGCGTCTGCTCCGGCATCGTATAGAACGCGGTGTTCCACAGGGGGTCGGTTCTGGGTCCGACGCTGTGGAACATCGGCTTCGACTGGCTGTTGCGCGGCGAGCTCCTCTCCGGGATGGGGGTGATTTGTTACGCCGATAACACCCTCATCACGGCGAGGGGGAGCAACTTTGAGGCGGCGGCCCGATTGGCCGAAGTCGGAGCGGCGCTCGTCATAGAGCGCATTCATATGCTGGGCCTGAGGGTCTCCGTTAGCAAAACGGAGGCTCTCCTATTTCACGTCCTGGTTAAAGATTTTTAACCAGGACGTGCCGGTGCGGGCCCAAATTAAATATTTGGGCCTGCACTTAGATGGTAAATGGTGCTTTGGGCCTCACTTCGCTCAACTGCCCCGAAGCTTGTAAATGTAGCTGCAGCGCTGGGTAGACTTCTGCCCAACACTGGTGGCCCGGGGTCGTCTTGCCGGAGGCTGTACAGCGGGATCGTGAGGTCCATGGCGCTGTACGGCGCCCCAATCTGGGCTAACGCTCTCACCGCGCGTAATAAGGCCCTGTTGAGGAGAGCTCAGCGGGTCATCGAGGTGAGTGCTATCAGGGAGTATCGTACAGTGTCGTGGACGGCTGCTACGGTCCTGGCGAGTGACCCGCCTTGGGAACTAGAGGCGGAAGTTCTTGCAGAGGTCTACCGTCACCGCTCGGTGGCGCGGTCTCGGGGCGAGGAACCGGTCATAAGAGAGATGCGGACTGAAGCTCAAAGTGCCCTCATCCAGCGGTGGAGGAGTGAACTGAGGACCCCCACCGCCGGGGTCGAAATAGTGGAGGCTATCTAGCCTCAACTTGAGGAGTGGCTGAATCGCCGGCACGGAGTGCCGACATTTAGGTTGACGCAGGTGCTTACCGGACATGGCTGCTTCGGTAAGTACCAGCATCAGATCGCCAGGAGGGAGACCTCACCCTCCTGCAAGTCGTGCGGCGCGCCAGTTGATACGGCGCGCCATACAATAGAGAGTTGCGCTACCTGGCAGACACAACGAAGCGACCTGACCGCCGTCATTGGCGGGGACCTGTCGCTGGGTGTGACAGTGAGCACCATGTTGGCCATCGACAGGTGCTGGCAAGCTGTTGCCGAATTCAGTGAGGCAGTAATGCTCCTGAAGGAGGCTGCGGAGCGGGAACGGGAGGCCGACGCCAATGCGGACCCGCTCCGCTGAGCAAGGCCAGGGAGGAGGCGACGCCGCTACGCTCACCTCCTCCCCCCGCCTTAGATGGTTATGTTTTAGGTCGTAGCCCTGCCAGGCTAACGTCTGAGCGCCGGAGAGTGTTCGGAACGGAGATCCTCCGGCGCTCCATGATAGACGGGAAGAGGGCCGCAGTTAGGTTTAGTCGGTATTCCGTGGCCCACTATTGAAAGGGCCTCGGCGAGTCCGACACTACCCGCTGTCGCCGACGCGGCTTTCCAACCGCGTCGACAGGAGCGGGTGTGCGTAATGCATTCCCCTGATGATCGAGAGTTTACCTTTTATACAAATTGACATTCATTTCAAATATCCATGGAGACCGTTTTAATTAATCTTAGAATAAATATCTCAAAGAGGGTCGAGTTATAAGACTGTTTATGCTTCTGAGTTATAAATGTGTGCGTTCACTGCCCATTGAAAGGTCCTGCATGGTTTTTAAGTATATCTGTAAGAAAGCACAAAGCACAGGCTTTGTGCAATGCCTATGTCCGGTAAATAGCAATAGCCTAGCCCTCTAAACTACTGATGGGTGATAATCAATTAAAATTCGAATCATTTGTATGTTCGAGTAAATCGAGAAATTCGTAACATCGATAAAAATCGAATGCATTAAACTTCGCGTGACCAATTTTGGTAAAAAGTAAACAAAACGTCTAAGAAAATGTAAACTTAAATAGTAAAAAATTTCAAGTTACACTAAAGCTAGAGTTTTATTTATAACTAGCTGTTACCTGCGACTTCGTTCGCGTAGATTTTAACTAAAAAGTGTTTATCTCCGCGTAACCCTATTTTTTTCTAAAATCAAAGTAGCCTAAGTTACTCCTTATAACATAGCTAGCTGCCAGTGAAAGTCCCGTCAAAATCGGTTCAGCCGTTTCAGAGATTAGCCGGAACAGACAGACAGACAAAAATTAAAAAAGTAGATGATTTCGTATAAGGTACCTTAAATACTTTCATATGCATTAGATAAAAAGACATGATGAGACAATGACATTACAAACAGACACTTCGATTTTATTTATTTGTATAGATAAATCGCGATGAAATCGGTGTATATGTAGTAGTTTAATTTTAATACTACGTATTAGTTTCAGGCTAATACGAACGGCAATCGAATCACGAACACGATCAATCCATCGGATTGACACGATCTATCTATCATATCAAGATTCAATATTCGATTATAATTCTTACAATTAATCACAAGAAATTTGATCACATTCAGATCCGAGTAAATTTAAAAATTCAAATATTATTATTTATATTGTCGTGGCAATACCTGCCCGGCAATATACAGACATAATGCTATGTAATCCTTATATTATAAATGCGAACTTGTGTTTTCTTTCGCTTTGTTTTTAACTACTCGATCGATCATTATAAAATTTCGCGTACACATTGTCAGGGGTACAGAAAAGAATATAGGGTATGAAAGGTACTTCATCCAGAAAAAGAATATTGTTCCCAAGGTTATAGTATTTGATTAAGAAAACCTACATTAACGCGTGCGAAGCCGCGGGTAAAATCTACATACATAGATTCACGCCTGTTTCCCAGAGGAGTAGGCAGAGACTAATTTCCATTTGCTACGATCCTGATACACTTCTCTAGCTTCGTTCAATTTCATCACATTCCTGATACACGCCCGTCGGTTCAAGGTGCTCTTAACCTGGCCTTGGCCAGAACGCCTCCGATCTGATCGAGAAACGTTCGCCTAGGTCTTCCTCTTGCGACTGTTCCATTCACACTAGCCTTATAAACTTTCTTTGTTAGTCCTTCCTCGTCCATTTTTTCTACATGCCCAAACCAGCTTAACATATCCTTTTTTATTCTTGTCACTACATCCACTTTCATGCCGCATCTCTCTCTAATCACACTACTTCTTATTCTTATTCTATCTTTCAGTCAGATATGCTTCTTAGCGCTCTCATTTCTATAGCATTTATTCTGCTCTCATGTTTCTTTTGACATACCCAACTTTCACTTCCATATATAAGTGTAGGCACTAATAGTCTGCTATGAACAGCCAAACGTGCCTTTTCGGATACATTTCGACTGTTCAATAAAGCGCGTAGAGCTCCATTCACTTTGTTGCCAGCAACCGTTCTCCTTTCAATATCTCCCTCATGTTTACCATCCCTTGTAAACAAAGTACCCAAATATACAAACTCTTTCACTTTTTATCCATCAATCATAATGTTACACATCGTCACGCACTCTTCCTTTTCAAATACCATTACTTTCGTCTTGTTTACATTTATTTTCATTCCTTTACTCTCAAAAGCATCATGTATAATAGTTACCATCGTCTGCAACTCTTCCGCTGATGACGCAAGTATTACTTGGTCATCGGCATAAAGAAGAGGTTTGACAAGTAACTCATTCATACTTAATCCCCATTGACAATCTTTTAAATCTTTCAAACAATTGTCCATGTATAGGTTAAACAGCCAAGGTGACGCTACACATCCTTGTCTTACACCTTTTTCGATGCTAAACAATTCGGTGTAGGTCCCATTAATTATCCTAACACAAACTCTGGAATCATCATAAAGAGATTTCAGAGCTCGCGTGAGTTTGCTATTCACTCCATACATGAACAATACCGACCAAAGTTTATTTCTCACCACTTTATCATAAGCCTTTTCCAGATCCACGAATGCACAATAGACCTTTTGTTTGACCTTTGGCCAAAAAATCTAGTGTTTTATAATTACAGGAAATATAATTTCCCTTTATAAAATAGGTCTCGTTTACACTTCATTGCAAATGATTGTGCAATCGATGTCTACAGGTTATGCCGAATGTCTCAAAGCTAATCAAGTCAGCGGATAAATACAGGCTTAATTAATGCTGTCTATAATCACAACGCATGTGAGCGTTATAATTAGTTAATTAAACTACTGACTATAGACCAAATAGATGAAATGCACTGGGACTATTAGACTTATCTTAGACTTAAGATTAGAACGTTGTTGGTGATAATGTTTATTTGTTATCCGCCGAGAAACATCACAACTTAATTTACTAACTGTTCTCCACGGTTTTCAAGTTTATGAATAAATCTCCGCTCTTGTGGCTTGATATTATATAGAGTAGTTTGTCTGTCAGGTCGACTGCCTCCGTGGCGCAGCGGTAGTGAATGCGACCGATGTGCATGAGCACTCGGGTTCGAATCCCGGGTCGGTCCAACAAAATGTTATTGGGTTTGCCTGTTAAGAAATCTCAATAGCAGCCCGGAGTTAGGAAGTTGGCGGTGTTAGACAGCCCCGTGCCTCGGAATGCAAGCCGCTGGTCCTGCGCCTGTTCGTGTCGGATTACCGTTCTATCGGATCATGACAGTTAGGGAACAGAGAGTGCACTTATGTTTGAGCACGCACTTGTGCACTATAATAATATCTCCTGCGCAGATGGCCAGTATCCGTTAATACTGGCCGCTGTGACCGAAATTCGTTCTGGAGGACATTATTATTACTCTGATAGGAATAATTCCTGGGTTCTGCAGGACTATACAAACATTCTATCTCGACTCGAAAAAACTCGTACCAATCATCAAATCATTTGTGGCTGACACAATTATTATCCTGTGTGGGGATCAAACCCACAATACTCGGCTTAGTGGCGACTACTTAAACCACCACGTCTGCCTACAGCAAAAAATATTTACATCTAATAGTTCTACATATTAGCGTATTCAAACAAACAATCTCGTCGGCTTTAATATATGAGAGTGGATTAACCTTTAACTGGTGACGTGCGGTCTCAAAGGCCTCGTTTTCCACATTCGAGCGCCTTTCTCAGTCAGCGGTAATACCAAGCACTGGCAAGGTAAAGCAAATACACCGTCTATTCGTTGGTATAAGCTGTCACTCGGCAAAGTTGGGGCAACATGTATTGCCGGCTTTAACTAGTCACCACTACGCCACGCTGAGTGTTCAGGGTTCGGTTCCCAAACGAGATAAAAAATTAGGCGATCGTATTTGTGGACCACATATATATTTGTGTTATGAATGTATTACAAGATTGAGTATACTTTGTGTCCGTTATTTCAATACTTGTAAAATTCCCGCGACACAAAATATACTAAGAAAACGATATTGTTATATCGTTTTCTTTGATTATAATTATGTCGGTGGATGTGTTTATTAAACACATCCACCGACATAATTATAATCAAGAAGACACGGCAGGCATTCATAATTGTAAGAGCATACATACAGACACAAACCTCTATTATCCCAGAAGTGATATATCATATATTGTACCTACATTGCACTGGTTTTATTTTAGGTCCCACTTTAAAGGAGAAAAGCCTATTTATTGCCACTCACTGGCCACAATTTCAGAATACGTGCACCAAATGTACTTATAGAAAAACTCAATTACAAGTAACCTGATTTAACCTCATTATCGACCGCAAAAATAAGTACAAGCTTATGCCACGGTTTCAACAAGGTAGTCAAAATCTGACGTCTAATCAGCCATTTGTCTGCACAATTTAGTAGGTAACAAACAAAACAAAGTAAACTTACAATTGTAACATAAAAGAACAGGCTATGCATAAAACAACAAACACAGAAAAGCACGAGGAAATTCGTAAAAACACAGTAAAAAGGCAATAGCAGAATAATTTAATTAATGTACATCTCCCATGTCAACCGTTTATGGACTCCGGGCCAACTTTAAATTACCTTTTTATTGCTTAACTTGATACTCGCCGTTGCTGAACGAAATTTACGTTGACGTGTGCAAATATTTCCATTATGTTACCCCTCCTAATTATATTTCATTAGTCTGTTAACGCCTGGATTAAATAGCCGTTGTAAATCTGTCTAGGAATTTAAATTGTTTTACGACCGCGCGGCGGATTAAAACTATACTTTGTAATTTAACGGCGTGAGGAGAGTTTTCAGATACTTCATAATATTCATTATACTTCGATCAAAACTAAGTTTTGATGGATAGTGATAATTTAGCTTCGTTAATAGTTTTTGAACGAAGCATGAGTTACTCCATTTAATAAATGTTACTTATATAAGTATATATGTTTTTTAATTACTAAATATTTTAATATCAAATAATTTTATTTGCGCAAAGTGGTAAGTACAGATTTAGTAATATAAAAAATGTTCATTATCACATTCTTATAAAAATGTGTTTAACTATTTTAACGTAATGTTTTAACTCTTTTATTATTGTAATTGGTACACATAAGCCTTTATAAAAAAAATAATTAAATTAATATAATTCGTAAATGGCATTAACGCATTCGTAAATGTAGTTAACTTATAATAACGACAAGCACGAACTCCTTTAGATGCTTGACCTTTTGACCAGGATGTATAATAATATTCTACCACATACACACAACACTATCTAGCCCAAACTAAGCAGAGCTTGTACTATGGTTACTAGACAATGGATAAACATACATATATACTTTCTTTTTTTGTAAATACAATCATATTATACATAAAAACACCCAGACCAAAACAAACATGTTCATGCACACAAATGTTTGACTTGTGCGGGAATCGAATCCGCGACCTCAGGCGTGGCAGTTGGTTACACTAACCATTACGCCATCGAGCTGAGGTCTTAAGTTGACATTCTATAACGTATGATATACATATTAAATATATTTCATCCAATGCGAAAATTCGAAATGAATTGATTTAACTTATGTATTTTAAGAGTTAAAAGGTTATAAGGGAAATATAGTTAGTAACGAATATACTGATCACCTGTTGCCAACACAACACCTCTACTTGGAATTTCTACCTACTCCCGAGGGAACATAATACAAGATTATTAATTGACGTTCATGTTCTAAAGAGTGGCTATAGTCATGAGCACTACTAACTATGCCTCTATGGGGTTATACATTTCTAAGTATTGTATAAGAGCAACGATAGCTCAGTGGGGAGACCAACAGACTGCAAGAGAGACTGCAGAGGGTCTCGGGTTCGAACCCACGTCACGCACCTCTGACTTTCGGAAGTTATATGACTTTTCGAAATTATGTGCGTAGGTATTGATTGACAATTATCGCCTGCTCCGTGCCTCGGAGAGCAAGTTAAGCGGTCGGTCCCGGCTGCCATGAACATCTATGGCAGTCGTTATTGGGAGAGTGTCGACACAAAAGATCCCACTGGGTCGAAGTGTCGCCGGTCTGCACTGACTGGCCCCCACATAAGATAAGATAAGATAAGAAGTATTGTATAGATGACATAAATTTCATCATCATCATCATCTCAGCCGAAAGACGTCCACTACTGGCAATAGGCCTCTCCCAAAGATTTCCACACAGACCGATCATGGTCATTGCTATGTTGGTATGTTATTACATATATCTACTTTGATTTAATCATTTATATAATCGTTATTTTTCCAACATAATTCAAAGTAAGAACGTCAGTTTGAGTGCGCTCATATTGATACGTACCTACATACGCTAACAAACAAATACATTGCATATCGCAGTTTATTAAGTGTTTATGTAAAAAAACATAGTGCGAGTATAGCTTAGTATAAAACAAAATGAAATTATTAATTAATTTCATGCAATCATGTGTAGTATTTTCGTTTGTCAACACAAATAAATCAGCCATCAAAATATAACGTGCAATTTTATTGTACATTCTGCCTCATAAATTCTGTTAACAGTAATTATTATTGTCAATAAAATAAATTATTTGGAAGGTAATTATTGCCATCATTCATTTGCCCGTATTTATATTATTGTTATTGATGACATCGCTTGATAAGTGTAATAACAACTGATTGGTTTAATTTAAGCAAATTATTATGAAGTCAGTGTAGTAAAGTTCATGTCGAGATTGTTGGTAATATCAATACAAGCGTGGTTGTTAATCGTGAGGTTCCCATTCAATCCCGGAGTACGCAAAGTATTGTTGAGTTTTCCCGCAAGAAATTTCGCAATAGATGCACAATTTATGGAATTGTGTTTGGCATACGGCGTTAGACATCATTCGTCTGGCAAAAAGTAGATGTATTTCACACATCTGCCAGAGATAATGTTAGGTTATACTACTCCAAAAAGTTATAAGAGAGATTTAAATTAAAACTACACCATTTGAATTAAGTTTTAATTTAAACGTACGCCAATATTATGGATATATGTACGCAGAAAATGAAGTCAAATATCTAGTAAATTCAATAAATTTTTATTATCCTTAAATCCGACATTCCGAATTGTACACGACGCAAGTAGCTAGTGCGAGATACATGCGCAAACCACTCGCGCGGATTACATGCGTAAATTAAACCCGCGGGTTACTTCATGCATGTTAACTGAGTCGCTTATTTTGTTAAGGAAGCAGTTAACATGCATGAAGTAACCGAAAGAAAAAGAAACTATGATATGAAAATATGTAAATTATTAAATAATTATGTTATCTATCTCCTCAAAATCAAAAGATAATGCTATTTTAAGTGTTAATTAAGACAACTAAAGCGGCGATAGTCTCATAAACAAAGATTTGCACCATTATATCGTGCCTTAACATCTTTAGTACAGAAAGGCCCGTGGCGAAGAACGGGTTGATTGCGGGTGAAATTATGTGTACATTCAATAACAATAGACTCTGGAACTCTAACGGGTTAACTATCGTATATTCTCAAGTTTGGGATACGCTTACACCGTATGTGTACAAGCTAACAGGAAACACTGTTGATGTATCTAGGAATATGTTAATAAATTTGCTTAGCTCGATTTTCATCAAGTCTGAAACACATTTTGATAGTTGCCCGACTACGTCAGAAGGAGAATTATATTTGTGGGTGTATGTCTCCCGGTTATACTTATAGGTTTTAAGAAATGATATATAAAAGAAGTACATACATAGATTCATGTCTGTTGCCCAGAGGGAGGCAGAGACTACGGATTTTCATTTGCTACGATCCTGACACACTTCTTTGGCTTCATTCACTTTCATCACGGTCATCATACACGCTCGCTGGTTTAAGGTCCCGCCCTCCCCTTTCTTATCCAGAACAACGCGTGCTGGGCTCAGATGCGATCCTTACACGGTAGAGTCGATTAGAGCGCGTACCAACAAGTTTGGGTCCTCATACCTCTGCCGAACGACCAAGGCATGGAATTCTATGCCAAGGCACGTGTTTCCTTCTTCCTTCAATCTTGGGTCCTTTAAGCGGGGCGTGAAAAAACACCTTCTCAGGCCGTCATCCCGAAAAACATTACTGTTCCAGAGGAAAACGATAATAACGTTCTTATGGTAATAGATGGCGCCACGTGCCTTTCGAAACATGATTGAATTATATTATTATAAGCACAGTACAACCCGAATTGATTGTCAAATTCTAAATTAACGCGAGCGAAGCCGCGGGCAAAAGCTAGTAACTAATAGATTATTTAGAAACCTACAATTTGAGCACATACTTCGAAGTGTTATTATCTAACAAATTAGTTTCGTATCGATATTCGTTCAACGTGAAACCTAACCAATGCTTTGTTTAGGTAAGTAAAGAGTTATTAGTACGCTTTAAGTTTGTGTTGCTTCTCATTACGAAGCCATATATGCGGTAAGCGTTGTTGAGATTTTATCTACATATGTTCACCTAACTGATGTGTCTAATGCTAGTTTAAGATCATCAAAGAAAGTTAGCGTAGTTTTTAGTAATGTACTGGTTATACAGTTTCACACATTATATTATATTATTGTATGAATTGTCTACAGATAACTCAGTAATTTGACTGCATGGGTTCTGCAATGGATCCACAAATATTTGTCCCAAGTGTAGATGTTCTTTGTGTTCGTCATATCAATGACCTCACAGGAACAGATTCTCTTTCTGGATAACAGGTACCGTATGTCTTTTTCGGTACCCCTGACTACATGTATTTGAAGTTTTATTATGGGCGATTGAGTAATTAAGGCGTGTAAGCGTAACAAATAAATTAACATTCGCATTTATAATATTACTTAGGTTTTTTTTAAGGTCTCTCGAAAGACAGGGGCTATACATAATATAGGACGATGGCGTTAAAAATATTTTTCCAGGGCTAAATATAATATGCAATTCAAATCTATTTGTAGTAAATTTATTACGAAATAGTATGTGTATTATAATAAAATCAGATATATTAATACACTATTTCACTGTACAATAATGTACTAAGTTGTAGTGGAGGTACTGAAAGTTGTAATAAGTTGTAGTGGAGGTTCCGGCGAAGTAATAAATTCAGATGTAGATTGATAACCTTTGATGACAACCCTTTGTTGTCTGTTTGTGACATAGCACATGATATACAAATATAAATGTCACAATATACAGTCTTATTAAGAATTATAGGAAAATAATTATATTGTATCAAAGAACTCATATAAATTTTATCAAAAGCTTTCCAAAAATATAGATTTTTGGAAAGCCTTTGATAAAATTTATCTGTGTTCTTTGATAGAATATAATAATTATTTTCTTATAATTATAATATAATGACTATGTAGTCACATGCACTTGTCATAATAGAACTAAACCTTATATTATTATTCATTGTATATTCTATTCAGTTTATTTGAGATAAAATATCTTACTGAAAACTAAACTGAAATCTACATAATACTACAACGAATAACATTGTTTAATGGAAACCTAAATCCTAGATTCATAATAGATGAATAATGACGCAGCTAATATACTGGCCATTTTGAAAAATATCCTTAGAATACGATTAGATTTAGAAACATTTGATTTTAAACGAATATTTTTGTTACTAACGTACATACAATGAAGCGAATAAAAGAGAAAATTTAATTACATAAAATAAAAAGTAAAATACAAGAAACTTACTGAAGGATTGCAGACTTTCACAAAACTACTTTCCAGAAGCAATCAGCATTATTAAAAAGCGTCAGTTATCGTGTTTAAGACTGAGTGCAACTGTAACTCTCTAAATTTAACCACCAGACAGCTTTTTAATTCAATTCTAAACGTAATCCATATTTCTCTTTATATCTTCTATTCTTACCTCATAAAATAATCGAGCTATTGCACCATTTAACTCATAAAGTTGTACGTATATATTTATAAAATAATTACTAAAATTGGGTTACTAATAAGCAAGATCTTGGTAACCCCTCCAGTGGTTTTCGGAATGGCTTCACGTCGGCATTACAATGCAAATGAAAATGCCAATCATAAACTGCGGTATTCACTTAACATCAGGCAGGCCGTAAGGTTTTTTACTACCTCTTATTATTTATATTTAATACGTACGGGTATTAACGCGATCATGCATAATATTTACCATTTGTTGCTTTATCACAGGAGGGCAAACGCCTCCCCTTCGTCCTTCCCCTTCTCCCTATCTATCAATATATAGCAATCTGTAGTATAAAAAAAATGTTTGGTGGCAAACAAACATTCAGTCCTCACGATAATAATTTGTTGTTAACGTTTAACGCAAAAGTTGGCCGAAAGCTTGTAATACACAGAATGTCATTTGCGAATTGACGAGCATAGCTTTCTTAGCGTAGTTATATAATTTGTTGATATAAAGTTAATACTATTCTAACTCTAATTCAACTCGAAGAATGGCGCAATAAAATATGTTTAACAAACAATTATTTATACTCTCTTGAGTCTACTAGTCTTAAATAACGATTAGTTTTCCAGAACTCCAGCAGCCCCGAGGAATCAATGGCGATGTAAATAAACTTGAATCCACTCGACACGGGATATTTTAAGTTAGTCTAAAGTTATGTGGTTCTAAGTAACTGTCCGTAAACAAAGTTGAGCCACTAGTTTGTGTATGTTTGTAGTTCATTACAAATTCATGACATAATCGGCACAATCTGTTTCTTGAGAATTCCTCAATACATTGTTCCATAGCACCAACAAAGTTCAAATCTAAATATTTTAAAGAATCTTTTGTACTCCCCTCGTTGACCCAGTGACATACGTGCGTTTATACTTGCCTTGCAAACGTGAGTTCTCGGATTTGGTTCCGGGAACTCAAAGTGTGTCAGTGAGCTTATCTGTTAAAAAATTCTTAGTAGCAGCATGGTATCTGAAAATGAGCCTTATTGGTCGCCCATATAACATGATAGTTTAAAACATAGCTAGTGAAAACTGAAATAGGCCTTTGCTTACCCTTTTGGGTTATATAAGCGTATATTTGTGCACGTCTGACGAATAAAAATACTTAAAGGTTATTTTCAGATCAAAACTAGTATGCGTACTAACGGTGTGACAACAGCCTAAGTAGAAACTTATGATCTTCTGTTTTATATGAAAGTTCTAGTTTCACCTAAGTCTTTGTATCGTTCTTATTGAGGCCCAACCCTCTTTAGAGGCTCTTCAAACTTGGACGATTAAGCGTCGCCGGCCTGAATTTGGCTGAATATGCCTGCAAGTTGCATTAAGTGGAGATAATGGTGGCACTCGGTCTCACGGGCCGTTATACAAAGGTTCTAAAGCGAAAAGTTCGTGTTTTCGCGTCTCACTCGCACCAGCTTGTTGGCTTAATTAAGGACGTTCTTTACAAGGGATTCTCACAGGTGCTACTAATACTCACGTTGTAATTTAGTATTTATTCTAGGCTCGTTGTCACCCACACTTTACACAATATCGGAATATTATGATTTCAAAGTAACACACCACCTGACACGTTTTTTGTTCGTGGGGTAATTTAAAGTTATAATGAGCCTGTTTGTTTCTATTACTCTATATATTTGAATGAAACATATCCATTAATAGCAGAGCTACTTCATATGCTAGATGCCCGTGGAAGTTTAAGTATAGCAAATGAAGTAGAAGAATTTTATCCAGAAATGGCCGACAAATGCTTTACAAAGTATGTATATAAGTAACATAATAACGTAAATAACAGCAAAATTCAAAATACAAGTACCTAGATCAGTTCACCTAAGGTCGCTTAAGTGTACTTGAAGTTCTATGTCCAAGATTAGCTAGTTCATTTTACAAGTCGACTTATTATTACTATGAGCAATTCTTGGGCTCCGAATTATGCCTCTTCTGTCCGATAATATACAACTAAACGAGCAAAACTTTTCAATGTATACATTATTTTCAACTTAAGAAAATTCACACCTGGTTAAAATATTATTTTGAGTTTTGATTTAAATATAAACATATATGTATACAATATAAATTTGGTTGTTTTAATTTTCCCTTTATATGTGTTTAAGGAAAAAAGGGCAAAGGGGATATATTTTTATATGTGGGATATCACACAAATTAGAATAGTATACCTGAGAAGTGATTATCCTCCGGCTAAAATCGCAGCCAAACAATTTGTGTTGTGTTCCCGAAGTGGGTACAGTTTCTAGGCTCATTAAGGAGGCGCTATGGTGTCCCCAAGGGGGCAGTAATCTTTGTCCATTCTGCTGACAACGCAACGACTCCTTTTCGGAGGGTTGACAAGGCGAATGAAACTCCTGATATTTTAGGTGACACCTTACTATCAAGTGATAATACCTATATATACTACTAGCTGTTACCTGCGACTTCGTCCGCGTAGATTTTAACTAAAAATGTTTGTCCCCGCGGAACTCTATTTTTTTTTCTAAAATCAAAGTAGCCTAAGTTACTCCTTATAACATCAGCTATCTGCCAGTGAAAGTCCCGTCAAAATCGGTTCAGCCGTTTCGGAGATTAGCCGGAACAAACAGACAGACAGAAAGACAAAAATTTTAAAAATAGATGTTTTCGTGTAGATACCTTATATACTTTCATATGCATTAGATAAAAAGCTGTTATTTTGACATTACAAACAGACACTTCAATTTAATTTATTTGTATAGATTATAATACTATATAGAAACTGTATATATACATTAGCGATTACTAAACTCTTTTTCTTTTTGAAGCTTGATGTTTATTTTCTTTACAGTACATGTGTTATTATTACATCAGTAATATATCCCATCGTCTGTCATTTTATAGACACAATAAAAAATCTATTGTTATGTATCTCCTGGAGATTGAGTTAATTGAGTAACGGTTAAGCTAATATGGTGTAATGTCTGCTACACCTTCCAGATCGTAAGATATGATGAGTTGTAAAATACCAAAATTCAATGGCGATTCAAAAGAGTTAAGTTCAAAGTGGTAACATTTATTATGTTTTTTTTGTTTGAGAGTTGCTCGTAGATATCTTCTCATAGGTCAATCCCTTGCTTGCACCTATCAACTATCCTTATTGTCAGTGACGTCAGTTAATTGACTAACAACAATACTTTGACTGTCTTAAATGTTACTTTGTGACTTAAATGAATGAATGATTTCCGTGAATAGGTGCGTACAAACAAAAATCTGCCGAATTGCAGGGATTTGAAAAGAGTCAACAACTTATTTTATTTAAAGACGATTGTAGTATTAAGTTCCGTAGCTCTCTGCATCGCATATAAGATCGTGAACGCTTAACTTACTCAATACGGTTGACAGACGAGCTTTCCTTGATACTAAGTTTACTAACTATGCGTATCATATCGTAATAAGAATCTCATGCTATGACGTTACAAGTATTTACACAAGTTTAATAATACTCTGTTTGTTTCTGTTTATCTGTAGAATCGGTAAATAAGTAGATTCAGTTTACTTCTTTCTCACAAGTAGATTATGAGGATGGTTTTATAAACTGTCAAATTGTTAGCAAATTAAAAGCCAGTACAAGTATATTAAAAAGTAAAAGCGACGGGTGAAGAGCTCCGTACTTGGAATGCAACTACCCGAAGACTACAATATGCATTAAATTCCAAAGTAAAGAATAAATAATAATCTTTATAGTCCTGTTTTATTAGTACATAGATTAACGCCGTCATCTATGTTTATAGTTTATATATTACTCTTATTGAGTTTCATTTATTTATTTGGGTATACTTAGTACAACACTCTAGTCGAAACTAAAATACTAACTACTAATGGGTAATATACGACCCTTTTCGTTATACGATTATGTTTTTCCAGATTGCGCAAATCAACCTGACTTAGGTGGCTAATTTTATTTTTAATGCTACTGTAAAGGTGATATTTTCGAGATATCATTTAAAATTTTTAATGATAAAATATAAATGAACTTTCCTCAAGTATACGACTACCGAAGTCAAATTGTTTGCACATTGTAGAGAAATATAATCCTTGGTAATATTATATATTTGTTTTTATTACGCTATCACGCCTTAACTTACTTGACCGATCTTCATGAAATTTTGCATACACTCGGACAGAGTGTGGCTTACAGAAAAGGACCTACAATATATCCAGAAAAAAGTATAGAAATATTGTTTCCTAACGAAGCAACGGGCAAAACCTACTGATTTTATACATTATATAAAGACGTAAACCACTATATATAACGTGTATGACTACAGCTAAGACTATTGTACATAATCCTACTGTGCCTTGTGTCAAAGCAATATCAACGTGCTGCCAAGAGAATTGTTCACTGCACAGCAAACAATACGCTGCATTCAACCGTGCGATTGTTTGTTTCAAACGTTCCTTAATCTATAACGTACTTAGGAAACTTTGAAAATAGAATACACCCCTTTCAAAAACATTTGAAGAAGCAAAAACAATGCAATGTAAGATAATACGACACGCAACATTGGCAAGGCTCGAAGGCGCTTTTAAAACAGAATACTGCGCATTGAATTTCGGAGGCACGCATTGGAATTTTGAGACGTGCACGGTGAAAGGCCGACTGTTATCATATTTAATTAAACCCTACTATATATAGAGCTGTATGTATAGTAGGGTTATATCTCTCTATCTACAAATATTCATATTACATTCAAACCAATTTATCTTGATCGCATAATTCATTAACGCTGAAAATCCTTTGAGGGTTGTTTTAGACTGGAGCATTTGTGTTTAACATACTAATGTATTATTTCTGTTTATAGAGCTTTTCTCACTTCAATGTTTTTGAAATAAATAATTGTGGTCCATTTTATTTTAACCCATTCGCTGTCCCGTGATAGACACAATAGAAAATCTATTGTTATGTATCATATGTGCTTCATCGGACAGGGAACCTGTTAACACGAGCGACCCGCGCCGGTAGTACGAAGCCTTCGCACGGGTACTACAAAACCTTAACAAATTATACACCTAAACCTTCCTCGTGAATCACTCTATCTATTAGTGAAAACCGCATGAAAATCTGTTCAGTAGTTTTTGAGTTTATCGTGAACAGACACACAGACAGACGCGACGGGAGACTATGTTTTATAATAAGTAGTGATACTATGTATATGGAAACTGTCAAGTGCTCGAGTGCAAGATAATTATAAAACAATTATGTTGTGGTTGCCGTCCGCTGCAACTCAAAACGTTAATAACCCGAATGAAATCCAACTACCGGACTTAATATAATACATGTGAAAATGTGTGAGGATGCTTGTATGTTTATGATTGAGTCACACTTAAACCGTTGAAGGGATTTGAATGAACTTGGGACGTCCATGAGCCATATCGTAAATTATCGCATAAGATACTTTTACGAAGGATTCGCGCGGGCAAAGCTGCGGGTAAAATCTAATGTAGTATTACTTTAAGCCGCAACATTGTTCGTGTGGCACTTTATTCCAGTAATCCATCTTCAGTCAACATTAAATATTTTCTATGCGTAAAAGTACTTTATATTATTAGGTATTATTTGAGCTATCGCTCTTCAGTAGTCACTATACTTTTGTTTTAACAATGAGAATTAATAGAGTTTTCAGATACATACGAATTTAGACGACAATATACCCTAATTATCTGAATATGTTATACCTACGAATGTTTTTAAATACAGTGGATAGAACTGGCTATCATCATCCTCAATGGCTAGAAAAGCCGATGGTCGGTTGCCCGAGTGATATGTATCGCAACTCGACACCACCCTTCCACTACGACTAGTCCAGTTTATGATATAGCGTTCCGCCTACACCCAACCTCTCGGTTATATTAGGCAGAGCCGCTGTACCTTCCAGCGCCCGAAAGCACCTTCCGGAACCAGTTATAGACAGGCCTTGTCCCCAAATCTCGACTCTCCACCCTATCCTCAGAGATTCGGTTCTCGTAAGCGAGCTATCTCGTGCCCAAGTGACACTACCTATTCTCCAGATAGGTACCGGAGCAATAAAGCCGCTCACCACTCGCAACTCCTAAGAGATGCTAACGAAAACCTCGCTGAAGCCGACGGAGAAGCCGCCTCCCATATCTCCAGTATGGTACCGGAGCTGTATGGTATCGCAACTCGACACAACCCTTCCTCTACGACTAGTCCAGTTTATGATATAGCGTTCCGCCTACACCCAACCTTTCGGTTATATTAGGCAGAGCCGCTGTACCTTCCAGCGCCCGAAAGCACCTAAAGCACCTTCCGGGACCAGTTATAGACAGGTCGCAACTCGACAGTTCAGATACAGTCAGGATAGGTATGACGCCTAGGTACGACGCTCTAAAGAGTAGTGTAAGTGGGCTCCTAGCCACTGCCGCCACGCCGAGTGCTGTGGGTTCGATCCCCACGCGGCACAAAAATTTGTGATCCACAAATATTTGTTCCGAGTCTGGGTGCTCTTTGTGTCCGTTGTTTGAATGTTCCTAAAGTCCCCCGCGACACAAGAATTAAAGCAAACGCAGTAGTTGTCTTTTTTTTAAATAATAAAAATGTCCGCTTCTCAACGAAGTTGTTGCCTAACATAAAAACAATTGACTGCCTCGCAGTAGCGGTAGTGAATGCGGTTAACTGCTGAGCATCAGGTCTCGAGATCGGTATCCAGATCGGACAAAGTGGCTAGTGTCTCTGAGGTACTGTGCCTGGTAGACAGCAATAAGCGTACCAGCAATAATTGGGTGTATTACATATGTATTTGTCTACTACGCGTAAAACAATGTTTGACGTATATATGTGTAGAAACAATTAATAATGTCTATTTTTTTCTTTTATGAAGGCTAACCCCGCACTAGGTATAAATTCTGAATCGCGGGGACTTTACA
The DNA here is from genome assembly GCA_963564715.1 of Catocala sponsa. NCBI lineage: Eukaryota > Metazoa > Arthropoda > Insecta > Lepidoptera > Erebidae > Catocala > Catocala sponsa. Next base: position 15,988,426 of record OY751333.1, read on the forward strand.
AGCATACAAACAACGGGCAGAAAGTACACCCAGAGTCGGAACAACCGTTTGTGAGTTACACAATTGTTTGTCCCGTGTGGGATTCGAACCCACAACACACGGCGTAGTGGCAGCAGTTAGGCGACCACTGAAACCACTACGCTATCCATGCTGTTTTGTTGTTAGCTCAAATATTACAAAAAATTGTTGATTAGATGCTTATACCAATTAATTTACAAACCAATTAGTATTTTAGAATGTTAGTAATACTATATTTCATAAAATATTCAAATGAGTTAACACTAGTTCATCAGTATTAAATAACAATAATCAGATGAGTACATATTAAAATTAACGATATATTATCAATAGGCAATTAAAATTAACGGTTCGATAAACTTGCAACGTAATTGCTGTTCGCAAATACTCTGCAAATCCTATTTGAAATGTTGTTTGTGCAATTAAAATAGTTTATTTTAAATACAGCAATACCATACTTACTAAAAAGTACATACCCACCAAAAGAAATATGATTTTTTTACATAATTAAGTCGCAGCGGTTCACCAGCGGTCACACAAAATAGGTTTTCAATTAAGTCATTTAAAAAATGTACAGTTTAAAACATCATAAGTGTCCAATGAAGAATATTAAACGAACTAGAAAGAGTAACTATAACTTCCAATTTAATTTATAGTAGTGTGAATTAGCTAAAGGAGAATTCTCCTGGTCAATCGGCCTCAATCGTTTTATACAATAGATACGATTTATTCAATTCTATCGATAAGGATCATGCGTTGCTCCTACACCTCATCAATCGGGCTCGATTTGTGTTATATGACACCATCCCACCGATATCGATCGAGATCTACCGAGTATAACTTGGTATACTAAATTGGCATAGCTGATCGAGGTCAACCAATATGATTTTGAAGCATCTTAAGTACTGGTTACAGCATGAATGGGCCGGCTTGACTGGGGAAGTACCACCCTCTCACAGAAGATCGACGTAAAATAACAGTATCTGTTATGTTTCGTTCGGTGAGTGAGAGCACCGGAGGCCCAGTCACCCTTCCCTTCCCAAACCCCATCCTGCTCCATTCTCCTTTTCCTTCCGTTAGGCAGCGACTTGGTTGTGTTTTTTTGACATTGCTTCAGCTGTAATGCTAAGAAAACACAGCCATGTGTATGAGCCACGGTTCTCACTTACTATCAGGTGGGCCGCGCTGGCTCGTCTGTCACCGAAGAACGCAATCCAAAAAATATTTAAAAAAATAAAAAAATATATAGGTATTATTTTAATTCTATATTCGCTGTTTCGCTAATTTTTACATTTAATTTATTGTTTGTGTTTTACACTTACTTTTTTATGCAAATAAGTTGTTTTAATCTATTAATAATGTAGATTAACGGTTTTAACTAAAACACACGTAAACACGTTTCGTTAATTCACATATTGTATAATTAATACTAATTCAAACAAATACTATGTAATCTTTTCCAAAACCTCAAATTTTCTTGTACCTACTCATGTCTTCAATGTTCTTGCGTTAATAGTTCACCGAGTAAATAATGACAAGTAATATTTTTAGACAACAAAAACAATCTAGCAAATTAATGCTAGAATAATACAAAATATTACCTAATGATGTGTTATTTCAGCGTGTGAAATTTAGACGGCAAACACGCGTATGTCAGCGGTGAGCCGCAATTTAGTTGCGGCTTCGAATGCACAAGATACGTGGAAGGGCTTCAGGTGTATGCGATTATAATTGTAATTAGAATAAACTGCGTAAGCATGATGTTTCATTTTACTAGCAATGGAGGAATGCAAATGAAATGAAAATATATTTTAATGTCTTATATTTTGCATTCTGGGTTTTGACTCAATCTAGGTTAACAGTTGTGTCCACTAACTAGAGCTGTAAGTTTAGGCTTTAAAGCAGCGAGGATCTCGGCATGTTCTGTGAATGATTCAGTGTTACGAAAGAATTCTCGAGTTCGTGAACTTTTAAGTAAATTCATATATTTTTTATACTAACTCAACAAATACAATGATCTCGTACCATAAAGTTTGGCGCCTTCGTTGATTATAATTACTATTTTTCATAATGCATTGATGAAGACCTTTATGTAATTATTCATATAACTATAGATTACGAAGACATTTTTAGATCCCGAAAATGGGTAGGTACCTACATATTGTGTTGTAGATTGCAACCAATATAAATAAGTTTCGTGAATCATGACATATATTTAAATGTTTTGTATTATTTTTTTCAAGCAAAGCCTTAATTAATATGATTGTTGCGCAGGTCTCGGATGAAATTACCGGATCGTAGTGCTTATCCCGGGCAAAGTGTTATTAGCTTTGTATCAAGAAATTTCTAGTAGGAGCACGGAGTCTGAAACATTAGGCTCGCCTCCCATAAGGTGGAGCCTAAAACTATAGTTACTGACATGGAGTGGAGTATCAATCAGAGAGTGGAGTATCAAACTAAGTATCAATCAGACTTTTTATGAACAAATAAATTGATAAATATTTGAAAAATAAGTAATTAGAAGCTAACACACAGAACTTTAATTATTTATTGTTATCCAGTGATAATATATTTATGATTTAGTAAAATGAGATGTATCAGTATACATCTCAGTTTACTAAACCATAAATAATAATAATATCAATCACACGTTTACATTAGGCCCATATCTCCATACAAATACTATTTATAAATGCAAAAGTTATTATTCGTTTGTGACGTTTTTACTCTTTAATCATAAACCGATTTTGATGTTCGATAAAGAGATAGTTGGAACCGTTCGAAAAGCTATAGGACACCATTAAAAAACTAACGATATTCCCGGTAACAGCTAAGTAATACGATTGTACACCTATTAATTTTTATTTTAGACATAAAAGTATATTTTTGCAAAATAATACTTACGCTTAGAGCATTACGTATGCACATTTTCTTTATTTTATTTAAAGATTGACAACTCTCGTAATAGGAATGATTCCTGTGTCGCAGGGTAATTTAAAAACATTCAAACAACGGTCACTGAGAACACCGAGACTCGGAACAACCATTTGTGTATCACACAAATTTTTGACCCGTGTAGAAATCGAACCCACAACACTCGGCACACTGGCAGCGGCAAAGCTACCACTTAAACCACTTCGACTTCCTTGCATTTTATATTTACAGTTCTAGATATATTACTAAGTACCTACATATAAAGTACTTACCAATAAAGTCTAGTTGAACGCCTGTATATGCATATACGAAAATATAGGCAGAGGTGAATAAACCACATATCGCCACTTGTGTGTGTGCATGATTTTCGGTCCCACCCAAAGAGATTTAAATCAGGATTATAATATTTTAATGCCTTTATGTCCCACGTACGGTAAGCCCATGCTTTTTACTGCGAACATTTTAACACTATGCTGAAAAGTACGTGTATTATTTCATAACAGAAAATACAAAAAAGGAATGTGTGTATTCCGAGAATCAATCCGAGGCTTAACGATAGAGCGCAAGTTTAAAACAAAGAATGAGTCAACCATTATTTTAGATATTCCTACAAATAAAATAGATTTAGTTTGCATATGTCGTAACAATGTATTTACACAGTGTAATGAAACAGATTAGTAACAGTATATTATGTTAACTAAATGGGTTAGCCAGCAGATTAAGATGTTTATCTTGATCTAGCCAATACGTGGCCATTTTAGCCAAATAACTAAGTAAATAGACTCCAGGAACCAATTGCAAACTGTCTGTGCATTGTAAGATACGAGAATGTATCGATAATTATGAGTAATTGGTAAATGTGTAGTCGCTTTAATTCCTGTTCTACTTTTTTAATTTGTTTTAATGCATGAAGAATAGCCGACGCAGCTAACCGGATAGCCAAACTAAAGTGGCAGTGGGCAGGGTACATAGCTCGCAGAATATAGCAATTGGTGCAGAAACATTCTGAGAGCGCCATCACGCATCAAAAGACGGGTAGGCCCTCCACAACGAAACGAATATTAATAATATTATTCTACCACATACACACAACGCCATCTAGCCCAAACTAAGCAGAGCTTGTACTATGGGTACTACACAATGGATAAACATACATATATATATTTTTTTTTTGTAAATACATACATATTATACATAGAAACATCCAGAAATGATCTAGTAAAGGGCGCGGGAAGCGGTTGGATACAGGAACTCCAGATCGGTTTGTGTGGAAAACCTTGGGAGAGGCCTATGTCCAGCAGTGGAAGTCTTTCGGCTGAGATGATGATAATGGATAAGGAATCGCAGTTCAAAACATTATTTGAATTGTTGCTTATTTGATGTTGATGTTGATGTTACGCCTAAGAAAGGCGAAACCTGAAGAGAAAACCGACGTAAGACTATTATTACTACATTTCGCCCAGTTAGCAAGAGTTCTGAAATCACGTAATATGTACTTACCTTCTACTCCCAAATATTCTTAATTTCTTTTTATACCATTTTCAGTTACGTATAAATTCCCAGTATATACAGGGATCATAAATAGCTGAAGATTGAATAAATTTGTAAAAGTATTTTTCGAATTAAAAGTACTTTTTAAATTTTTGAACTGAAATTATATAAACTATCCTTAAACAATAACTGCTATAAAAAAACACATTTGTCATAATTTTGATAGATAGAGCAAATCAAAATCTCGCAAGTATGTGTACAAGCTTCACATATCTCTCATCGTAGACAAAAGTTTTTAAGTTTTTAGTTTCTACTGTACTACTAAAACGTCTTTGTTCAATCGCGTTTCTTTAATCCGGTCCGTCTATGAAACCACCTCCATTATCAAATCCAAGTGCCTATACAGGATGCAAAAGGTTAGAAGCCACCCCTTTATCTTATTTGGCGAGCCTCAGACAGGAAATTCTGAGTACCATCCAACGGAATAGCTTAAAGAACTTCCTCCTTATTAGCATACGATGTTTGAATAAAGGCCTCATTTTATTTAAAATGCAACGTAAATGAATAATATTATTACATTCGCTTGATAAACAACTTTACGTGTTAACTTTAGGGTGAGAAAAATTCTCGTAAAGTAACTTTCTGCCAAAGTTCCCGTATAGCAAGATGATTTTTTACAGAGAGCCCAAAATTTATGGGCCGAGTCTTCATTATGTTAATGCATATCGGGGTAAAACAGCTGCTATTTACATTTATATCTTGTGTTTATGTCATGAGGAATATCGTAGCAACGGGCTACAGGGGCCTACGGCGTAGCACCTTTTATCAGACATTTTGTGTGTGATTTTAACGTCTTACTTATGTATTTATCTTTCGTAGTATTCTTAATAATAAATGACTAAAACACTGTATGGCACCCATAACGAAATAGATCGAACAAAACACTTAACACTAGCGCTTAGTAAAAGTATTATTAAAAACGTATACCTTAGTTCTTAATAGCATATTGCAAGTGCTCTTCACGCCTGTGGCACATTATTACAAAATTTTGAAAACTGTTACACTACTATTACTATTAAACTTTACTAATTTTTAAGCTAATTAAATTATTGAAACTATTAAAATTATTTATACTATTACTATACTATTATACTATTTAAATTTATGTTTACACTTTCCCCGATTATAGTACTTAATCTATGGACTATAATTATTTAATGTATTAACGTAATGAATAAATTATTATTATTTGAAATATATGAATTGCCTTAGTAGAAACTATGTTCCCAAACTCATTTTCATATTTTTTAAATCTATCTACTGCAATAGACATATTGATTAATTTCATTAGCATCACCTTCCGTATTACATAAAACTAACTACAGTTAAATAATATAGCAAATAATTTTCTATCTTTCGCTTGGAACGAAGCACGGCGCGGCGTAGCGAGGCGCTGTGAAATGCTGACTACATTATTGTAATACGTCGAGATCAAGCCACTTACTGCTCCAGTTAGCCTTTGCATATCGTTGAGCAAGTTAAGCCGTAGTTGCGATTCCGCCTTCACTCATTAACGAACGATATCATCTGCATCGAAAATAAAAAGGTATTAAGTTTATTAGTTGCAAGTTTTTATGGCAAAAACAATTTTAATTCTTGATCTATTTATACAGCAACGGTAATTACATTGGAGAAAATTAAAAGGCAAGACTTAATCCATTCATTTTACCAATTCAATCACCTGTATACATACAAAACTTATATCTTAGCTCGAGTATCGAGCTATATGTAATTTTGCAATATATAACACGATTGTATACTATTAGTTTATAAAGTATAAATCGTAAATTAAAAATAAATATAATTACTGGAACCAAGTACAAAATTTATCTAAAAAAATTTAAAATTTAGTTAGCAAGTATGCTGTCAGCTCCACCTATTATGAAATATAGTGTCATTTTGGTGACGGTACAAAAGAACCAGGTCGTCGGAGGAGGTATCATTCGCTTAATAGAAAACCGACAAAAGATTTATTACATTGTTATAGAGGTTAATCCAATATTGAACAAGTAAGAGTGCTGAAAACTCACATGCACAATCACCCCATTTTTATTCCTTTCATCACTTTGATTACTATGCTCGAGAGGCGACAACGTGCGAACGACATTTCTGCTATTGCAGGTGATCATAATCTACAGAGACCGCTGACCATCACGCAGGCAGTGTGCAGGCTTACCACTTTTATTGTGAAAACAAAAACATAAATACTATACGACCGACACGGCGCCTTTACAATGTATATGATTAACCTTTTGACCGCCACGGACGTCCATTCACGTCAAGTTAAACCGTGCTCACGACGCCCCCGACGCCATGGCTCGTCGAAAATACGACTATTTTACAGTTCAAAATAAACATAAAAAATATGTTTGTTGTGTTCCTTTTACCTATATTAATCATCGACTGGCGTAAGGGGCACGACGCTACTTTTATGTTGTGGCGGTCAAAAGGTTAATTAATTAATCCACCCTTATGCTAACAATTTATTATTTTATAGCATCTAACTTATGAATTCATGTTATGATACCTGCCTTTCTATTTTCCAATTTGAAAGAAGTAAAGTTGAAGTGCTCAACGCGGTCGAAAGATCAACAACTTTATATTGGGCATCAGAAGTCAGTAAGGTTTCTAAGCACCTTGCTAAGGATGAGTAAGAGCATGAGTAATCTACGCGATTTGTTCTAGTGCAAAGTGACGATTGTTTTAAAGAAGGCAACACGAGAGTTATAGCTTGTATTGCAACCATTAATTATAGCCTATGGTTACAAGCATATCATCAAGCAAACAGTAAGCTGATTAGTCACCACAGTAGAATAAAAAAATAATGCAAATACTACAAATTCCTGTTTATTTCCCGTGCGCTAAAAAGATTATTCATTCATTCTATGAAACTGTATTTCGATCGCAACAGTTCATCAGTATATTTGCACTGAATCTTTGTTTCAAATTGAATGCCAACAAAATAGCTATTGATTTAATTCAGCGACGTATTTTCCCGTTTACATTTGACGAACCGTGTATTTTATTAAAATAAAACGCGTTACCGATCGTTCGATAAATTGTCCATCAGTTTAAATAAAATAACGTATTGTAAACATTAGTTACTGTAAATATTTGTTGTGATAAATCCTCTATATTTATATGCGTATAAACGATTTGAGCTCGACAACTTTTTATTACTAAAGATTATTTGTAGAACTGAAACTGTAGATATTGATTTCATTTAACATGGCGATAGTCTTGTTGCTTTATTCACTACTAGCGTATACAGGCTTGCGGATCCGAAGTCTCCGAAGCCTAGGCTTAAAAGCCTTTCAGGAGAGTATAGTAGAGTATAGTACCGACAAGCAATCATAAATAGATTTATTAAATCAATGTAGGTATCTTTCTTTCCTATATAGTAAAGAAGCTATCACAAAAGTGGCAGCTGGAGAAAAGTTCATATCATAGATCTTAGATTGGTTATTAGATTCAATATGCATGCCAGCCTTTAAGCTATACTTTCGAAGGATGACGCCATTTTTATCCTAAGTACATTTAACTATTATCATATCACATGAAGTTTTAAAAGATAATAAATATTTAAAAGTATAAGCGAAAAATATTCTCATGAATTTTCCAGCGTCGTCCAACTTGCTGTACGACATCCTGTCTTGGGAAAGCTACGTCTTGAAAAGTACGGTATCAACGCTGGTCGCGGAGTTTTAAACAACCTGTAACTGTTCCTGTTTGAATAGAGAGAAACCAGAAAGCGCCAATCGACTACGGGCAACAAACAAACAAATAGGAACTGCAAATTGATCAATAATGGTATGTTACAACTGTCGTTTAAATAGGTGTACTGTGGCCGAAACACACGAAACAAATCTGTGTGTGTCGAACTAAAGCCATAATTCAGAGCTCGAGCCGATATTTATAGCCTAGTTGTGAGGCTTAACACGTTCGTATGTTTGTACGAACAACGATAAATTCCGAACAAATATCCCGCTGTATTTTCAATTACTCATCAATGCGTTTTTTTAGAGCTAGAACAAATTTAATTAAGGGTGTGAGTGCAGTTTACCCTGCGAATCGTTCAAAGTTTTATCTGTTTAGTTTTGTTACCGAAAGCGGTCGCGTTCTCAAATTGATGTTTGATTGTGAATGAATTTTGAACAAGGATTCTATTTTCGTTTTGTCAACATTAATCAGTGCCTTTAGAAATAAGAAAAAGCCGTTTGTTATATTAACTGTTACACTGCTACTTTAGTCCATATTATCTAATGTACTTGTTTTATTATTACTAAATATGGCATACTAGTAACTAAAGACAATACATATTAATTTGTGTATTGTTTTTTTTGTCGTATCTATTTATTAGATAATAAATATACTCTGAAAGCGTAACTGAATATTATTATCATGCATTGTTTATTTACCGAATAAAACAAGAAAGAAAAATAGAATATACATCAAGTATGAACATCCATTTAAAACGAAGTCTCTCATTCTAAAAAAGCGTTGATAGGGCTATATGCTAGAATATAGTTCAACCCATTAGTCGTACATAGTTTGTCGCATTTCAAACATTTTCGATAACATTATACTCAAACGAACAACGAGCGTAATAATTTTATTAGCTTTTTAAACGCACATAAATTCTGCGCGTGGTGGGTTTACCTATCAGGTATGATATGCATAAATTCCTATTTACGACTTCTCGGTAAATTTCCGCAGCAATTTCTTGTACATCGAGTCTTACACTTTATTACTCTTAGCTATCCAATCGCCTAAAGTATTTCACTTACCTAGAATATGTACATTACGCCAGTAATCGCATTTACTCTGATTTCTCATGGGGATTTTTAGGAGAAAGTCTCAGGTGGCCAGGTGTTAAGTGCAAAGTGTATTGTTTTCGGAGAACAAGGGATTTTCCTTACATGCGTCAGCTTTTGATGTTCGTGAATTATTTTCTCATAATCAAAGTAAGTAAGTACCTATATTTATATTATGTAGGGATATATTTTAGTTGTTATTTATGGAGCCCGAATAAGTTGATATACATATTTAAGTAACAAGAGTTAAAACCTGTCAAGGGAATTTGAAAATATATGAAAATACATTTGGCCAATGAACAAAAAATATAAATACTTATGTTTATTTTTTGTTCGTTTTCCTAATGACTATTATAGTCGGCTGGCTTCTGAACCCATGCCTTTTGATCTCGGTTTTCTTCTATACCCAAATACGACTAAATATCAGATATTTTTACAAAACGGAGTTTTTAAATTTAGTTATGCTCTCAAATATGTTGATATTTGGTTATGTTATAATATCATCATAGATTGCAATGACAATTACGTCGTCGCAAAACCGACACTCAGCTGAGTTTAGACCAAAAATATTAGACAATATACTTCAGTCTTATTAGACTAAAAGGAATCAAAAAAACACTGTATTAAAAACAAAATGGATGACTACAACCTAAACACAAAATACAGACACATATAGAACACACAGAGAAAAATACTCGTGCTGTAATAAATCACATTATTTTCCGGAAACCTTACGACGCGACGGTTTACTCTGAAATATAACAGGAAGGCTACATCTGTAATCTATTTGGGCTTGTAAATTAATTACACCATACAAACGAAGTGCCTCGATTTTCTGCGAAATTTCAATAAAATCGATGGTAATTCAATAAATTACGATGGACGTGCCAACAAACGTGAATAAAAGAAAATTGTATCTACTGAGGAATTAAAATTTACGTTTGTTTGCCTTATTCGTGCCTCGTTAGTTAAATGCTATGCGTTTTAACTTTGCGCTCAATTCTTATATAGGATTAAATGAGATGTTTTGCTGGTTTGGCTCACGTCCTATTTTCTTTTTCCTTTTCTTCAGCTATATTTTAGGTTCCTCATTAAAATGCGAATACTATTACAATCCACATTACTGAAATCATTGCTGCTAATTGCTTGGCTTATACCAAGCCCTTGTGATGGTCATCTTATCTTATCTTATGTGGGGGCCAGTTAGTGCAGACCGGCTACACTTCAACCCAGTGGGATCTTTTGTGTCGACACTCTCCCAATAACGACTGCCATAGATGTTCATGGCAGCTGGAACCGACGGCTTAACGTGCTCTCCGAGGCACGGAGCAGGCGATAATTGTCAATCAATACGCACATAATTTCGAAAAGTCATATAACTTCCGAAAGTCAGAGGTGCGCGATGTGGGTTCGAACCCGAGACCCTCTGTATTGCAGCCTGTTGGTCTCCCCACTGAGCTATCGCTGCCTCCATGGTCATGTTAACACGCTCATGTTATCATGAGCATGTTTCCATGACCTCAAGATCGGTATCAGTAAGATTGTATTCACCCGCTTACTACATACATATAACATCATTCAAATATTTTTACTTGAATTTAGACCTGCGTTTTTACGATAATAATATATGTAATCTGATGGATAACATATTCACAAAACTAATACTATTATGCTTTTTAATATCTTTCTTAGCGTAATTTAGCACATTTGTTAGGCCATCCCAAAATCCAGGTGGAGTTTTTCTGCTAAGCATTTACTTACAATAGCTAAACGAAATCTGTAGATGTGATGATGTGAACCTATAGGAGACAATACACTCCACTTTCGATATTACGTAATTGACGAAATGTAAATTTTTCGTCTGCTTACATATACTTCGTTTTTACTTTAGTAAATTATTCTTGTTAACCCCTCCAGTTAAACTAGGAGTAAATATATGTCGGTAGTAGAATAGGAGGGATTCACACCCATGACCTCTCGATCACAAGATACTTCCAAACGTGTCTTTGCATACACATTTGCAATTTCAACGTACAGATTGAATATAAAATTAAACTAACAAAGTTTTTGAAGTGAAAACTTCTTTAGGTGTGTTGAGCACTTCTTGGGTGAACAAAAATCATGGAACTCGCGCTCACGCTTCCACGCTTTATTAATATATTTTAGAATATTAACAATATCTCAGAAATGGTGCGTCCTACGCAAAAAATAACGAAATTTGACCCTTAATAAGAGAGTATCAGGAACTAGCATCCGACCCGCCCCCTCTTTTTTTCTTTTTTGGTTTATAAAGAAGTGTTTATGATCAAGGATTAAAGTTTTCACTTCTATCGGCAGTCCCCAAAGATTGCCCCAATAGTTTTTTACCTAGTTAAAGATCGATTGGACTACCAAGAAAAGCTCGTGTCCAGCAGTGGGACAGCTTATATATAGAGCTGCTATTAAAACACTTTATGTTATATTTAAGCACTGAACCCCATTCTAGGATTCCCTGTGCCACGAGGACCTGTCTCTTTCATAATTTGGATACACTAAAGTTTGGATAAGAAACAGTATTACGTTACCCTATTGGTGGCCAGACACAATAACGTGTCAATTATGTGTGGTATTCCAAGAATTGACAGGTCAAAGTGGTTTTAAACATTGTCATGCTATACTATCGTACATAACGCGTATACATATGCGAGTATCAGAGATTCACATTAACTATTGATACTACCTGACGGTTGCTATTAGTGCTGTGTGTAGACTATAACTTGATACTGCGCTAGTGTGTTAAGCTTAGTGGTGCTCTTCAATTATAACACATACATTTTCAATTAGTTCAACATTTTGCCGTCTGTTTAATTAAGGGCAATGAACTCTGACAGTTTGAAATGAATTGGACTAGCGGAGATTTTGCTGCTATAAGTAATACTACTCCTCACAATACACCGTAGTTCGAAGTTAAGCCTATGCTCATGGTTATATTTGCTTAAAGTGGTAGGCAAAAAGGTCACTGACATTTTAATAACTATGGTTTTAAATAATATTGTCTTATGTTTACGCGAATGTTATACATTGAAATCAAACTACTTTATACGGATTTTATCGCGTTGTTTATTTTAAACACTTTTATTACATAATTTAAAACTTTAACATTATTATTATTGAACTTTACTACAACTTAAGCTATTTAAATTAATTAAAACTATTTATATTTAAGTTTACACTTTTCAATATGGTTTTAGATTTGACATAATATAGGCTATCGAGTACCTATCAGCAGACTGAGTGTTTCTTGAAAATTTCCTAAATAATTTTGTATATTTTACTCTAAATAATTTTGTATATTTGCTTTTCTTTTTTCTTCGCGCTAGGGATCAAACTCGCTGACTCAAATTAAACAAACTCGAATATTCTAGGTGCACACAGACACTAAGTCTCGTTAATTATATAATTAACGAGACTGGAAGTGCACCCAGTATAATCGTTTGTAGATAACACTAATAACTATCTCGAACAGTCTTCAAACCCACATCATGGTATACTGTTATTATAACTTTCCTAGTTTACATAATATTGTCTTCTGCTTACGCGAATGTTATTCATTGAAATTCAACTACTATATACGGATTTTATCGCGTTGTTTATTTGACACTTTATTACAAAATTTTGAAAAACTGTTACACTACTATAATACTATTAAAAAAGTGTAAACATAAATATAAATAGTATAGTAATAGTATAAATAGTTTTAATAGTTTCAATAATTTCCTTGTTTACTTTATGCGTCCATTTTGCAACTTCGGTTTTGTAAACTCGCAACGTATAAAACTAGACGTGAGTTAAATAAGAAAATATAAAAATACAAAGAGTAAGTAAGTATATCAAAAATAAAACACGGCTCCTTTTAAAGTAAGTAAGCACGTGGAGCACGCATCGTAATAAGAAAGGAGCATTGATTTACTGCACAAGTTCTCAAAAGGCGCCAACTTCCACAGAGTTCAGGGAAATCATGCCGTTAACTTCACCATATAAGAATTTCAAACTACGTCTTACTAGATACGCCAGTTGCTCAACTCGCATTTATGCACCACGTATTTCAAGCAGGATGCATTTCGAAATAAAAAATTTGAAATATATTTCAGAGAGTGTTATTCAAACTGTATTTTTGTGGTCTGAATTCAGGCGCCATAACTCTGTCAAGCTGCAACTTTTGCTGGCGAAGCTGAAATTAAAAATGCAGCGCTCAAAATGCTAAATGTAGTAAAATTATGTCTTTTGTGCGTGAGTAACTGAGTTGAAACATTTGTGCGAGTATAATTTTATTATAAACTGGCTCTTATGTAGCGGTTCTATAATTATGAATCAACAACAAATACTCATTGAAAATTAAAATAAATAAATGAACAAAAATTCATCAAAATACGTCATAAGTATAACAACTATCATTATGCACATAAATATATGGTCTAATATTCTAAATAAATGAAAGATGACAAACAATATATCCGTCAAAAGTGCTGTAATATAATATAAAAAAAAACTAAACAATTCACAGAATATCACATATTCGGTACATTAGTTGTAAAATACACAAATATAATTAAACATGTCCATAAGTAAGTGTACCTATAGATAGTCCTTATAGGAAGTCTGTACCTACTCTCAAATATTCTAACTTTTGTTCTTGCTATTAAATATCGGTATTATGACTAACGCAGCCTCCCTTTTGGTTGAGGGGGTTTGCAGTCACTCCATGGAAAACTAATATTTATACATGAATAATCTGTTTAGTGAGTGAGTTAGACTAAGAAATTCATAGCCGGCTACGCAGAAATAATTATTAAGCTAGCTGCAAGTTTTCGGAAACACTTAAATAATAACCGAAGCATTTTAAGTAACGTATCCAAAAATCTTAATGATTTCCAATTGGTTCTTTATATAACGCCAGGGTCCGAAAGGCTATTCACAATGTCAAAATACTACAAAGTGATCTTAATAGATTTGTTGATTACTGTTCTTGCAATAAACTGCAACTTAATGTACCTAAGAGTTCTTATATATCATTTACACGACAGAAATTGACCATAGGGTCTGGTTATAAACTACATGATCAAAGCATTTGTAGAGTGAATGTGATTAGGGACCTAGAGATGATCTTTGATAGTAAATTATAGTAAAATATTTGACAAACATATAGACTATATAGTGAATGAATCTTGAGTATGCTTGTCAAGTATGGAATCCTCAATATCAAATCTACATATCACGAATTGAAGATATACAGAGAAGGTTACTGAGGGACTTAGATTTTAAAGCGCAACAGTGTTCAATTGATTATAATGAGCGATGCAAGCGATATCATTTCTTGGCCCTTAAATTTAGACGCATGGTTAACGATCTCTGTCTTATGCTTAACATTGCGAACAGCTCCATTGACTGTCCTAAACTTTTTGCAGGCATAGAATTACGCACTAACCAATTGGGCCTGAGACAGCGACCTTTATTAAATGTTCCATTTGCATCTACGAATTATCGTCAGAATGCCTTCCTATTACGCAGTGCTAAGACTTTTAATATTTTTTCTCTTGAGCTTGATATGGATTTATTTAATTGCTTATTAATTGATTATTAATAGAATTAAAATACTATAAAGAATTTAAATATAATGTTCTATAACTAGCGCCTTTACTTGCAAAACAAATGCTGCCGTGATAAAAAAATCTAGTTGTCTTTCACAGTGAGCAATTATTTTATAACCCAACTAACTGCAGTAATAAATCGCTAGTTATAAAGATTGCAACTAGGGAGGTTACCCCGTCACCTCGGCCGCTTATCTTTAATTAACTTTAATACCGGGTTACGGAGACAAACAACTCTACTTTATAATATACGTGTAATTAAATTCTAGATTATCTTGTTTATGATTTATTTATAAAATGTATAGTTACAGAATACATACCAAGTAGTGATTAGGATTACTTATACATAAAAACATTTTTAAATCGGCACTCTGGAACCCTTAGTACACATGTCTGACTATCACATAACTACTGTTTTTATAACTTATATACTTATTAAAACACATTTTTATCTACAACGCTAGCAAATCCGTGGGCATTTGTTAGTAAATAACAAAGTTTAGACGAAGTTGGTTTGTTACCCAACTACGTAAGGGTTTGTCATAGACTGTCTTGGATTACAATTGCTGAAAATACAAAACAAACTTCAATCTGTTTATAAACTTCATTTTACGCGAACAACGCTCATGAAATTAAGGGTGAACGCGCACTGGTGCTTATTGAATTTACTTAAGACGTTTAACACAACTAGTCTGCTAGACACTGTGGCTCATTCATTAACAAAGAGTTCTGAGGATGCGTCACGAAAAGTCGAGACTCATGTCTCGTCTTTATGCACAATATCCTCAGTGTGACGTGTTAATGCATATTTTCTATTTGAAGCGAAATTCCGTAGTTGGTATACGCAAGGATGCCATAACGCGGCTGTCCATCTTCAGATTTCGAGTAGAAATTCGGTATTTTTTAATTCTATGGTATACCAAGGATGTTTGGTGGGATCCAATCTTCACAATTATTTTGTTATTCTGAAATGAAATATCTGTGTTTCACAAGCGCCATAAATTGTTCTTCTTCAAATAGAGTTTAAACGAGAAACGAAGAGTACTACTATACTATTCTATGCTTCAGCAGAGCTATCTGTACAATCAATATGGTAAACGAAAATTACTATAATATCGTCAACAGGATCGATATAATGTTGGTCAGTTATGATTATAATCAAACATTGTTTTACGGTGCAAACAAAAATAACTAGCCGTAATATCTATAAAATGTGGACACTGCGCGTGTCGCACACAGCTGTCGAGGCTAATGACCTTTGATAAGAAAAGGACGGGTGGGAGTGCAAATTCGCGAGAGTGCGAGGTATATCCTATATATATATATATCTATTCTATCACATACATGCAACACCATCTAGCCTAAACTAAACAGAGCTTGTACTATGGGTACTAGACAATGGATAAACATACATACATAATACTTTTTTTATAAACACATAAATATTATATATACACACAAATATTTGACTTGTGCGGGAATCCAACCAGCGACCTCAGGCGTGGCAGTCGGTTACACTAACCACTACGAATAAATGTGGATAACAATTTCAGCAAGGCACATTTGCGTCGCGTTCGATTCTTACGATTTAGGCAAGTGCGCGTTCACTAGAAATGACAAACATTATAACAAAGGAAACTTTAGGAACTGTGTGACGCAGAAACGATTTGACGTACAATTGATACGCAACCTTCATTTACTGATATCGACATAATACAAAGATATCCTATTGTAGGTATTTTGAATAGGAGCTAATAAAGACTTCACAGATACATATTATACGACAAATTGCTTCTCAAATCAACTTCAAATTACCAAGCTGTCGAATTTTAATAGAGGAAAAATATTCTCGTTTTCCACCATACAATCAAGTGGAATTACGCCGAGCTATTCATCGGACCATGCTTAGTATTCCATCACCAATCACGGCATGACGAGGGGCTCCAAATACTTCATTAGCCTACTCAACGCACATCCCCACTTCCCCCAATTCACCTCTCTGGCTGGGCGAAATGGGGTGGCTTTTAAAGGATAGCGCTGATGAACAAGATAATCTGAATTTTGATTTGCAAATAAAATGTTTGATTCATAACGTTGGGCCGTGAGTGAAAATATTTTTGCCTTTTTTATTTGATTCTCATGTTATTACTCTCCTACTTCTGGTTTTTGGGACAACGTTATGCGACAATACATAGATACATACAATAGTTGTATTAAAAGCCCAATAGTCAGAGAGGTGTCACGTGATCCGATTTGCCAGCAACGACAGATCTTATTTTAAACATGGAATGAATACCAAGAAAGTTGTATAAAAGTATCATAGTCGAACCACAGAGCACGTAATATTGCGCGCCACGCTTCTAATAATAAAAAGAAAGTATTACTATTATTCGCGCCGAGTAACGGAGAATGACGAGCGCAGTCAGTTCGATCGTGCAGGTGACAATTATAAGCTTATATGTATATCACCCACGCTTGAATAGTACAAAATAAGAAAAGCGGGGTGTCTCTAATAGGGTGTCCCATGTTTTGAGTGCCCAATGACTAGATAAGTCTTTTCATGAATGCTAATTTTATACTGATTGACACATGCTCTTCGTCACATAATTTTGTCTGTGTAACAGTCATAAAAATATGTAGCCACTATTACTGTTCCAGTAAGGTTAAGTCGGATAAAATGATTATACAAATAAATCACAACGCCAATCACTATTAAAGTATGACAGAAACTCGTTTTGTTCTGTAAACTATTTCGCTGCATATGAAATTGTTTGCTCATAGAACGGCCATTAGTGCACTTAAATAGCTGCCGGACACGCGTGACGTTTTGACAAGACTACACTGTTACAAACGTGAACAGCCAAATATAATATTTCTAAATGAAAAGTATAATGTTCAAGCTTTGTGTTATATGATGTAATGAAGAAAGTTTGGACTGTAAGTATTTATCGATGTGCCAGTGATAATGCAATCGTGCTCGTTAGCAATTAAGTTTAATTCTCAACCAAGTGAAATATTTAAGTAGTAGAACCTTCCTATTTTCAAGACGATTCAAGAAGAATGGATATGACCATGATAGTACTACCCTTTTTGCCAGAATATACGTATTTTTTGCCAGATTATAAGTACGTAAAGTAGTAGTACTCGTACTATCGTGTTTCGTTCTGTTAGTGAAAGCGTCGGCGGACTAATCATCCCCTTGGTCTCTTGCTTTTCCTACCTCCTTTCCACGTCTCCGTCACAAAGGCTAAGACAACTATTCACCATCAGGCCACACGTGTGGTTGTGTGCCACCTCTGTGGTTTACGGTAGGCAGCTGTTTAGCTGTGTTCCTTTGAAATTGCTTCTGTGCTTCTGTCATGCCAAGAAAACACAGCTATTGATATGAGTTGCAGTATCCACTTATCAACACGGGCGGCCGCTGCGCCTGCCACCAAAAGCAATAACAAAAAAAAAGTAGACAGGATTGTATTAATATTTTTCATATAATTTTTTTTTGTGGTGATAGCATCACCACGAGAAAAAGGGGCGTCTTCGTGCCTTATTTTATCGTTATATTCACAAGGATCGTGTTTGACTCAGCTAATCTATAATATAAAGTTCTTTGAATATATTTATTAACAGGGCGCTCATAGCCAGTTGCATTCATTGATCAGTAAACGATTAGCGAGGTTATGCAACGTTGGGTGCGGTCAGTCTTTAGATGGGTGACCGCTTAGCGGTATTTTATTATTTCATCTGAGCGTCTCCGTGCTTTGGAGGGCACGTAAAAAGTCGATACCGGTTGTTGCCAAATTGACAGCAGTCGTTAAGCCATGTCAGAGGCCTACGCCTGTAGGCTTGAACAACTCTTGACAACAGGTTGACCACTAACCACACGAAAAGAAGTAGAAGAAGATTAACAAATCACGTAAATTCTTATAAGAAAAACGGATTCCCTTAATCATTGAAATGTTAGGTTTTGAACTAAACTCATGGTATTATTTATTTTAAGCTATTGCATAGCTTCTATCGCGGGCCTTGAGCGTGGAGACCGAATCCAGAAATTTTGTAACGAAAATAACCTAACACCCCCCACTCCGACCGGCACAGCGGTGATACTTTTTGAAGTTATACTTCTTTAGGCGCGTTATGAAAAAATTATGAGAGTGAAATTTTAAGATGCGCGCGCATCACTGTGACACAAATGCTACATGTTGAAGTTGGCCACAGAATAGAATTAAAAGTATATATTTTTTTAAATGACTATAAGTTAACTCATATAAGGCTAGTTGCAAAGTATCCAACGAAACGTTGTTATTTTCAAATTCGATAGAAATACCATTTAATATGAAATATATTATTCATATTAATAATCAATTCTAAAAAATGGTCAATTAAATATTTTAGTTTTTATTTAACTTGATAATAATTTTCTTTTAATCAATATTTTTTCAAAAATAATAGTAATGTCATGAATTAAAATATTTAAAGTAAAATATAAATATTGTAGTACCTATTACATTTAGGTATCTTTTTATTGAGTTCATAATTTTTTAATACAGACTTAATCATTTTGTTTATCAAATATAGTAATTCTATCCATATTTTTTTAAATTTATATTATAGACCATTTTAATAATTTTCCGGAATTTTGTTGGAAACAAAATCTAGTTTCGTACTACAACAATATTTGTCTTTGAATTCATGTATATGTCGGAGGAAGCTATGAGTCGGGTTGATTGTTATTTACACGTATAATTCACAATATAAATGGTCTACGCCTTAATTACTTTTAAAATTCTTAATTTAATTTAATTTGATTTGTTAAATTATTTTATAGCTCATAAACATTATTAATCTAATAAAAGTTATGAATATTGTAATTCACGTAACGACCAATCAGAGCAGAGCGCGTGCTTGAGTGGGGTCGAGGCGCCATCTTTACTTTAGGAGGGCCGACAGTTGTTGAGACACATTTGAGCGATAGCGACTGATCGAGTCGGAACGTTGAGTTGTGAGTTGTGTAAAAAGAATCAGTGCCCTGAACCCACTGCTCTGTCTTAACTGTTATTTTTCATTCGACATTATTGTGAAGTGAAAATACTGTTTATTCTAAATACAAATAGTGTAAAACCGGCATCGTTGTGTTTTGTGCTCGCATATTACCCAGATAACGCCCACTAAACCCGCAACCACTACTGACGTTGCCATAGAGAACAATACATCTCCGACATATACATTATTTTTGAATAAATATTAATTAAAAAAATATTATCACTAGGTTAAATAATAAATAATGAACTATTTTATAAGAAACATAATATATTTTAAATAAATAATTAATGATACTAAAGTTAGCCGACGTTTTTAATTTTTTGATATTATCTTTAATAATTAAATTAGAACAAAAAAATATTTTTAAAAAATTGCACTTATAGTTTTTGGAGTCTTTTACAAGTGAAAA
Source organism: Catocala sponsa (assembly GCA_963564715.1). Taxonomy (NCBI): domain Eukaryota; kingdom Metazoa; phylum Arthropoda; class Insecta; order Lepidoptera; family Erebidae; genus Catocala; species Catocala sponsa. The sequence continues at coordinate 16,008,816 of OY751333.1, forward strand.
TTTTTTTTTTAAATCTTTTTTTCGATAAAAAAAAATTCTAAAAATTTTTATGTCAGCTAACTTAATTTTCATAATTAAAATATTTTATAATTATCGATTGTAAACTATTGATACTTTGCAGCTCCGAAATTAGTTGATTTAGAAAAATCTTTAATAATATTGAATTAAATTCATATGATAATTAATGATTTTATATTTAATGCAATAGCTTTACCGCGGCAGTCTCCGAGTGCCACACGTCTTTTTTATTTCTAAAGTTTCATTGTGTAAATGAGATAAAAATATTCCACAACTGTTTATTGAAATAAACACTATCTCACGTTTGTCTAGAAAAGATCGCTCTTAACGATAAAGCCGCCCATTTTAGGTTTTCAGTTCGCTCTTTATACCTTAGTAGATACAAAGAGTGAACCAAAAAGAAACTGTGACTTATTCATAAGGATAAGTATCTTCATGAATAGCTTTACACTAAAGAATAAATTTCATAATATTAACCTAAACACTTCATATTATATATAACTTGAAAACTGGGAATCATTATGTCTTGATTAGAAAAATTTTTTCTTAACTGATCCTATCTATTATTGGAAATCTAACTTATCCAATTTACTATGAAAATGCCAATTGTTACATTTTCACGACTAAAACAGAGCTAGCCTAATCCCTGAAAAATATGTCCTTTCTAGATACTACTAGTTATACAACATCGGTAACAGCTAGTCTTACTATAAGATTTGCAGTAATTATAACAAAGCATATCACTATGTTTGTTAGCCAAGGGCGATTTACGTTCATCACGTACAGTGTGCATTGTCTTGCATATCTATGCTAGCTGCTCTGTTAGCTAACTGCATGTGTAGATAAATACGCACTAATAGACTAGTAGATCTATGTTAAATACATGTTTGTAGACACACGACTACGTAGTAGTGAATTGTCGGACAGTAACATAATTCTCTGTTACGCTTCAATACACGGTATGTTAATTAATGGAAGCAAAGGCCTTTCCAGGAACCGGTATTACTATAGCGTCAATAAATTTGAATATCGAACAAGAAAAAAAGCAAATTTATTATAAATATACAAACATCGAATAAAAATAATAGACGGATACGTAAAGCATAACACTCTTTACGTGGAACAACGTTCAATAGCGTAAACACGCTAAGTACTTTAGCACGCTTTCTATTCTGCTTGTAAATAGAGTGTTTCTTTTCACACATATTATTTTGTTTGGTTTATTTGTACGCCTATTTCTTTTATCTGTACTATGTAGAGTAACGGATTTCAAGTAACGCCTTTCATTAATTAAAATTCCGTATGTATATATACAAGGCACACAAAACTCACAATTCCTTTGTGATATATTTGTATGAGTTAAAATGTAATCATTAATTATAAGCTCTCTTGATAAACCGGGCCCATGCGGGTAATGGAAATGAGGAAGTGTTAAGATAAAAGGAAAATCTATATTTTATATTTACATTTCGCGCATGTTCCTTCTAATTGTATTTGAGTTTCCTGTTGTACCCCTAGAGCACTGGCTTTATATAAGAAAAGTATAGCTTTTTATAATGCCAGTGCCCGCCAGCAATAGCATAACAACAATAATTTATGTACAAAAAAAACAATTGACTTGTGTAAGGTTCGAACCCATACCATTTGGCGCAAGCCGTGCACAATATGGAATTTAAAATCGCATTTTTTTTTTAATGTTTACTAATTTAGAATTATTGCCAAAGTATTATAAATTTTAATAATGATAACATTATAATTACTATTAACTGATTACGTATTAATAGCAACATACTTATGCACAGTTTGATATCGGCTTGCATCAAGCGTAGCAATTTAAATATAAAGTGATATAAAAAAGACAAAAGATTTTAAAGTGAGAGCCAAATAAAATCGTGTTTGTTTTACGTGTGACACGACAAGATACAAAAGATTCAGTGAGGTCCGAAAAACAAGACGAGGCATCAACTAGATTAATCACCTGTCGTACTCTTATAAATGTGTAATGATATCGTCTTTAATATACGATATTGATTATTATTCGAATATGGACTCGTAAAAATTTATAACAATTACAATAAAAACACACACTTAAAAATCTAGATGCTTGAGAAAGAGATAGCAGTTAGGTAATATAGGCTTCTTCAAGACAGAATAAACACAGCTGTCAGTGTCGTGCCCTTAACAGGGATTTATTCGAAGCAAATAAAATGTGGGTAGTCTGTAGGTAACTCGAACACTAATCAGAATGCAAGACGTGATCCCGCTGTTTACAATCGAAGACGAGTTAATTGTACTAGTGCCGCGCTATTGATATTTATCTGTACCGATTCTAACTATACATTTGGAAAAGCTTAAAGCTAAATAGTTATTATTGTACGGTTTCTTCGCTTGTACGCTGGAGCAGATAGACAATGGTACATAATATCTACAAATTATAATTAATTTTACATATACATAGATTAAATTATAGTAGACATGCAGAGGCTTATAATATCCCCATTTGCCATCTATGTTTTAAGATTCCACGTAATAAGTCGATCTTATTGCATATACTGAAAACTAACAGAAATACTTATTAACATTTTATCTGACCCAGGCATTGAACGCAAGACCTTAAGATTGCATTAAAATCTGAAGCAATTTTATACCATGAGACCAACGAAATTCTGCTATCAGTCAAGAATGTGCGTCGCTGTCGTTCCCGTGTATTCAAAGGTGCTCGCCAGGATCTCCTTGAACGTGATCTAAAGTGTTGTAAACAATTACGAATGGTCTGAGTGCTAATATCCAGTCCAGTAGCAGCTCGCAGCTCTAATCTCAGTTTGGTAGCGTTAATTATTGGATCAGGGGTGGCAAGAAGTCTGATGTAGCGCTCCTGAACACCACTAAGGACAGCCGGGCGGCCATTGCGAGGTCGATCAGCCAGGTTGCCCATGCTCCAGTAGCCCTGCAGGTTAGTAACAACGCAGGTTTGAGAAACGAAGACTCTGGCTGCGTTCTGCCTTGCAATATCCTTCTTCACGCAATAACACTATTCTTGCTCGCAAGACTTCAGACAGTCCACCTGGCGTTTTTCAAATGTATAATTTTAGAGAAATTTATTAAAACAGCTTTCAGGCTGAAACAATTATAAGGAGCATTTATCATTGACCTCATTTTTATTAAAAAAAACAAAAGAAGATTTTATGTTTTCTACATTTAAATGATGTATTCTTAAATATAGGACACACACGTAATAAATTTATTTTAAATATTTTAAGCCATTAAAAAATATTAGACCATTTTGCCGTGAACGTGGACTTTTTTTATTTCTATTCTATATTCTATTCTACCACATACACACAACACCATCTAGCCCAAACTAAGCAGAGCTTGTACTATGGGTACTAGACAATGGATAAACATACATATATACTTTTTTTTTGTAAATACATACATATTATACATAGAAACACCCAGACCAAGACAAACATCTATGTTCATGCACACAAATGTTGGACTTGTGCGGGAATCGAACCCGCGACCTCAGGCGTGGCAGTCGGTTACACTAACCACTACACCATCGAGGCCGACAAAAAAAACAAAAAATGTATGTGTGTACATATTTTCATTTTTATACTAGAAAAGCGAAAAGCAAGCATATGACCCGTCTGATAGTAAGCGGCTACCGTAGCATCATTAAAGCATTCCAGACCTTATAAAAACGGGTCACTATGCTGTCAACACAGCTGAACGGGTCATCACTAATCCATTGTTGACAGCACCACATACCATTTCATCAGTTTAGTTAAAGTACCCCATAATAAGACTCGTGTTGTTGACCACTACAATTCCATTTCTCGACTAATATATTACTTTCGCTCGTATTGATGAACATTTGCAGCTCCAAAACTGTTTATCGTCATTGCGGTACGATGTACTAAATAACATTTAGGTACAAACAAATTGCACAAACGTGTTGTGTGGCTCGGTCGTAATTAAAATTATTACAATGGCTGCCTAAACAACATACAAATCACTGCTTTAGTTGGTAAGCTATTATTTAATGCGGTGAATATATCGGTGGACAGAGCATTATGTGTTCACTTCAACAATAAATGCTACATTCAATTCGTAAATCATTAGTATCGACAAGGCTTTAAGCTAATATTATGTTTTGATGTCATTATTATTAACCTATTGATTCGCAGCAGAACACCAGTCGCCAGATAGAATAGATTTTAATTATGTCTGGTATTCTAAAACTTGACAGATTAACGAGAAAGTATGTATTTCTTCTATATCTATACTATCTATACCTACTAATATTATAAAGATTTAACGCAAAACTTACTTATCCGATTTTAAAACAATCAACAAATTTTCGTTCACCGAATAGCATAGGATATAATAATGTTTTATTTAAAAAGAACTGATACTAAGATAACCTAATCTACTTTTACGCGACCAAAGCGGCGGGCAAAAGCTTGTCTCGAATAAAAGCAGCGCGACCTCGATGGCGTAGTGGTTAGTGTAATGTGTAGTTTGCGTGGACGGAGGAGTATGAAAGGCACAGTTAAAGTTTATAAGGAGAAGGAGTGGCGAATCCTATTATTTTTATAAAATATGCATTAGAAATACATTAAATTAATGGAAAAACACTACACGCACACAACCACGCATTTGACACACGTAGTCGAATCGCGTTCGTAGTATTTCGGCGTTGTTCGTCTGACGTCGTACAATTCTTCGTAACTATGGTTACACATACCTTATTTATATGTAATAAAGAAAAAAGAAAACAAAGTAGCAAGCTTAGGAATATCGTCAATGAAAGAGTATAGTTAAGTAAATAATTATTTGTTTGAAAAGGATAGGTAAATTAACCTGTATAGCCTTGGTGAAATCTTAATGAAATGTGATTATAAGATTAAAGTTATAGACAATAAAACCTTAATGATGATCAAACTTAAAATTTAAATCAATTATGGTCGAATTTTGATCAGTGGGCGACCGCTAGTATAATACAATACTTAGAACATATGACTATATTTCATGCAAAATTAAGAGATTCATTTATTATAGTACTTGATATTATAACAGAATAGTTTTAGAAGTAAAGATATTTATGTAAAACAACATTTAATTTTTTTTAACATTATGGTTACTGAAGTTTATAGCTAACGTTTTATGGATAATGATTTTCGGACAAACAATTTTAGGAGAAGAAAGAGAGTACCTGTTAATATAGCTTTCTTATCGTAAAAGAATTTTGAAAATCTGTTAAGTAGTTTTTGTGTTAAATCCATACATATAAACAAACAAACAAGAAATCATATCTTTCCTCTTTATAATATTAGTAGATATAGAAGTATAGATAAAGAATGGCAAGTAAAATAATAAGGCAATTGCCCGTCTTTTATCCAATGCGTATAACTTTGGCAATAAATTATTTTATTATCAGAATATGCGTTAGTAACATTGGCTTTACAAACTCTTCAATCAACAAACGCGCTGCTAGTCTATAGATATCCTATTAATTTTCAAATCTAGTCAAAGCCAAAATTACACACATAGATATTCACACGGTTAACTAACAACCAACATAGTAAGTTCTAAAATTAAATGCATGAAACCTTAAATGTTGCCATAAAGAATATTATCATTTGCACCTACTTAAGTTTGTCTAGTATTGAGCGCATATAGCGCAATTGATCTTCATAAACACGCGGACTATATCGTAAATAATTTCTATCAGAAAATCTACAACGTTTTCTTTCCATTGTAGTAGTTCTTAAACTAAATATTTTGAGCTCAATTTATTTATTTTTAATCGCAATATACTTCAAACAGAATAAGCGCCTTAGCGTCAAGATCACTTCAGTTAAAGAACGCTTCGTAGAAACCCTGAGTCTTTAGTAAAACAAAACGTACATTTAAGGCAAATTCTTGCTAGGCTTACAATAAATTGAAACTTAACGGTATTTGAAAGGTAGTGGAATGGTAGAGTGGGCAATCTTTTGTATAAACGACCTTACAATAGGATCGCAACAAATTATTGAGGTTAAGAGCAATTCTTAAACTAACGCTATAGCGTTGTTCAAGAATTGCACTTAATAAGAAGCGTTAGGTCTCTTTAAGTCTTATTGTCCTCTAGTACACTAGACGACAATATGTTTTAAAGAGACCCTTCTAGAATCCTGCGTCATCACTTACCTATATTTTGAAAAACATACTTACATTTCATAGATACGTCTGTATATTTTTGATGTAGTAATACGCATAATTGCTTTCGAATAATATTTTTCGACTGCATGTCCATCAGTATTCCTTCGGAGAAGTGTTGTGCTACTCCGATGGGACAGGCTTGGAGAGGTTTCTAGCTTACTCGGTAGTCGACTAAATGCATTTTGCCGACTACCGAGCACATATTTCACAACGCTTGTTGCTACTGAAAGTCTTCTAGAAATTAAACAAACTTGTATGACCTCACAATCCACCGTAAATCTAATCTCAATCTATATACAACAACTGTGTGATTTTATACACACGCACATATTTTAAACCGACTTCAAAAAAGGAGAAGTTTCTCAATTCGACTGTATGTTTTTGTATGTTTGTTAAGCGATTATTCTGCCAATTATGAATTGGTTTCGATGATTTTTTTTGGTTTGGTAGGTCATACTTCAGATGGTCCATATTAATTTTATTGAAATTTTGATACAGCGCTTTTTGAAAAATTCAAGAAACAAAATATATACGCAGAAAATACATTTACTTCATGCTAAAATTTAAAAATAGAAGTCTTTTGAAAATTATAACAGAACCGACTTTAGAATCATACCTATATATACAAACTTAAACTAAAAAGTAAGAAATAATATTTTAATTACTTCAAAACAAGAACATAAAAGGACAATCAACGAAATTATTGATACTTATACAACCTTGATTAAACAGTGAGGCTTTATTTCTATCTACATATAGTATGTACAAGCTCTACACCAAATTTCAGTTCAATAGGAGCGGTAGTTTAGCCACAGGATAGATTTTTAGTTTTTGCTAAACTGCTACAGGTTGTATCTGCCCTAACAGCTGACCGAGACATGCATGGCCTTAGATACCTATGTATCTAAGGTCATGCACCTTAAAGCGACAAAAATGAAGGAGACGTTGCCGCTCTGCCGCCGCAATTGTGCCAGGATACCCGTGACAACAATGAAACAATGGAAGAAAAACAACAATGAAACAATGAAAACAAGAAAACAGTAAAAAAATTTAAAAAACTATACAATGAAAACAACAGAATGCGACGTTGCCGTTTTGTTATGCAGGTGACCGCAGGTTAGTGTAAATGTTTATAAATGGTGTTTACGTATTAAATTGATTTAATTTGTTTGAAAAAGTTATTTTCTATTTTTGTCTTTATCAAGTTTTTCACCGTTTCGAATTAACACTGTGCCCATATGAAATACTCTGTCCATTTTAATGTCCATGGATCATAGCAACCTTGTATATCTATTTACTATTTATAATCACATATTTTTGGAGCCGGTGCCACCGCGCCGCGGCGCGCGCCGCTGCTCCGTATCGTTCGAAAGTTTGTTGGTTGCAAAGGCAGATTAAACTGTTATTCTTGGCTGGCACATACATAGGTATAGTTCTGCAGTCGGTTTTTGTTATGTAATTAGATTAAAAATCTATTATATTTAATTGTCGGTAACATTGAAACGACGAAAGGTAAGGTAAGTAGTGTAAAACGTAAAGTGAAATTTAACTAAAGTAAAATGACTTACAGAAGCAACGCTAGCTCTTTCGATAATGGAGCAATAATGATGATGTCACAATGCACCACAGATCCTAATCGCAAACAATATATATTCAAAAAATCATTGTTCAATCAGCAACATTAGTAGCTTAACATTCAACGCATATGTAAAAGTATTTTATGTATTTAAATTCCTAATTATTATTCTGTTCTTTTGCACTATATATGTATGTACGTATAATATTCTCTTTTTGTACTATATTTCCTAATTATAATTTTGAAAGCTAAAGTCAATACAAATCTTGCAGGTATGTTTCGACTAATGCTGCTGACTATACAAAATAATAGGTAGATACAAATAGTCAATCTCAATGATTGTCTTACCTTTAAGTGAATATTATATATTGAAATAAAGCTGCTATATACGGATTTGATTGCGGGTTATTTTTTAATACTAATAGTAGATATTTTAAAACTTTAAATTTACTCTTTCCCCGATGTTTCGGTTGCTTTTCAGCAGCGGTTACGGGAAGACAGAGAGAGAGAGATACACAGAGTCTTGCCGTGATCTTGCCACGATAAAATCCGTATTTGATGCCAATTAACTTTAAAATTACATGCAGAGGCAATATTACATGCCACTCAGAGGTCTCGAGCTCAATCCCAATACACGCATTACTGACTTTTCGAATTTATTATTTATTTATTTATTTTCAGCCTGTACCGCCCCACTGCAGCGCAAAGGCCTCCCTTCAATATTTCCACTCCTTTCTGTCCAGCGCCAATTACGAATTTATGTGAATATTAAATAGTTAATTATCGCTCGCTTTGACGGTGAAGGAAAACGTCGCGAGGAAAACTAAACGAAGAAATGTGGTGTCTGCCAACCCGCACTGGGCCAGTGTGATGAACTATGGCCTAACGCTTCTCAAAGAAAAGAGGCCCGCGCCCAGCAGTGAGACAGTTAAATACAGGGCTGATATTATAATTAATTTTAAAATAACTTGAATATATACAGTCAGACCGTATTACAGTTTTGCTATATATAAATATATAGATGTGAAATGAGTATGTAGGTACATAACATTAAAATTACTCATATAAACAACGTTCTCGGTTATTATACGCATTACTAAATACTTTATCGTAGTCATTACGATTTCAGCGGCACATTTAATTGAATTAGTGTAGGCTCAGGTGGCGACAAAGCAACCCTTATTACCGTTTATTTCTAATACTAGGTGTTACCCGCGACTTTGTTTGCGTAAACATTGGTTTCTGTATTATTGGTAAAACTTTACGTACATATGTACCTACATAGTTTCACACCCATATTTCCGAAAGGGTAGACAAACATGTATTACTCGAGTACGCGTGATAGTGCCTACTGCTGAACAAGCCTATTACCACCTATTAGGTACAGTACTAGACTCCATGCTACTACTAATAACTACTAATACTAATACTACTAATAAATAACTCTTAACACTCTATCTAAGCACGAAAAGTCAATAATAATTTGCTCGATCCGGGATTCGAACCTGAGATCTTGTGCATAGCAGTCGCATTCACTACCGCTACACCACCGAGGCAATAAATGTTACAAGTTATTACTTAATTATATTATTAAACTGACATACTGCGCCTACTCTTTAGCGAAAGACGTGGGTATATTATTATGTACTAGCGGTCGCCTAGTGCTCGAAATTCGACCTTTGCCTGTAAGATATATTAATATATGTAACCATAGTTACGCGCTTCGACTGCGTGTGTCAAATGCATGGTTGTGTGCGTGTAGTGTTTTTACATTAATTTAATGTATTTCTAATGCATATTTTATGTAAATATTAGGATTCGCCCCTCCTTCTCCGTATAAACTTTAACTGTGCCAAATTTTATACTCCTACGACCGCGCAATTTTCTTAAAAAGGAGTACAAAGTTTTTGCTTCAGGTATTAATATATAGATAAATGTACGAACTTATATAAATAGTTGTTGCCTATGCCATTTCTGTTAACTTTCTCACGTCTTGAATATGAGAGAAGCCGTAGACATTATTTTATGGCTGCATGGGTGGAGTAATAGTTTAAGTGCCACCCCGGAACTATGTATAATTCGTAACTGAATTAAAGCGATCATGCACAATGTTCACCTTTAGAAGTACCGGCCGATGTAACCTACGTAAATGTAAACAATATAGATACAGAATTTTGCTTTAACTACCGTTACGAATTATATACCTACCTATATCAAGCAAAGCGAAAGTTTGAAATCCTCGTAACTTCATGTCTCGCAATTATAAAATCTAAGTCGGGCACTTAAAGTACATCACCGGGTGATACTTGGATCAGATAAACCATGGGTAATGCGTTTCATCCCTTTTTCCAAGAAGCTACTCTATTCTTCAGATTTCCAGTCTCCTATAAGTGGATAATATTATATCGAGTAATATGTATAAAATTGATTGAGTTTATCACATACATATATGTATATACATGGGTACATTATGTATAATCATAATCACCGGGTTGGTTTTATCCCAAATCTATGTAGATTTGGGATAAAACTAACCCGGTGATTATCCTCAGTACGCTAGTGGGGAACCACGATATATCCAAAGAAACGAGCGTATCGACTTTCGACAAACGCCTGATGATCACCTATCATTAATTTATTCGGTAGAGAATAACATCGCTCAATACTGTTTCGACGAAATGTGAATTGATTCACTGAATTTCGACATTTCGTCGTAACTATTGTTACCTAATATGCTTTGGTATATTAGGTAACAATACTTTCAATACTTTCAGCAGTGGACTGCGGTGGGCTGATTGATGATTGATGCTTTGGTATGGCGTCAGACAAACCATTCATTTCCATCTCCTTTTAGTGGTGATGATGGATGATATAAAAGTTAGTAATTGTACAGTGGTTTAAGTGGGCCTCTCGCCACGGCCACTGCACCGAGTGGTTTCGAGAGGGTTCGAATCCTAGACGGGTCAAAACTTGTGCGATTTACAAATGGTTGTTCCGAGTCTAGGTGTTAGAATGTTTGTAAAGTCCTCGCGACACAGAATTTAAACTGAGTCACATCAGAACGGGCGTTACAATAAAATAAATTGCCTTGCCAAAATGGATGTCTGTCGTGGTAAGAACTACCTACAACTAAGCCAATATTGTTTGCAGTCTGTTGTAGTAAGAACCACCTACAACTGAAGCAACATTGTCTGCCTCACTGGAGCACGGCCCGAACCATTTGGTTCAGTGCGGTCAAACCCCTCAAATCTGGTAGATGCAAATTTAACCGCTATTTATGATAAATATACTTGTTAATTTCGCATACTATTGCTGAAACCAATTGGTGTCAGCTGGACTTGACGGTTGGAAGCGCTGTACCCACTGATACCAGCCATTCTCCAGTGAACTCAACCAACGTTCGAAGCCGGCATTCGAGCGCAACCGGACCACTTTAAAAGTAACTTTTATAATTTTAGAGTCTACTTTTGTTCGTGCAATTTTTGTTCATTTTTCCATATTTTAACCACAGCATTGGTTAAGAGATTCAGATATGAAACCGCATCGTATGAGCGGTGATAGATACATATGTATATAATTATGTCGGCAAATCGTACCGATATCAATCGTTGGCGGATGGCCACTGTGCATTATTACCCAGACTGGTCGGAGGAACCTCCTTATGTGGTGAAGGAACATAACACCTCGTATACCACATGTTTGTTATTATGTAAGAATAATTACTATTTGTTATAAACTTCAATCATCCAATTTAATTGCGTCTACGCAAAGCACTTCGACATTTATCTTTTAACAAACGGTATTATACTAAACTATGTCTGTTCAATTGATGCCTAGTCGTTTCTAGGCATTCGTGTTAAATTAGATAATGCTGAAAGCGCCTTTATCGACTCTACATAGTCGAATAACCGTTAGCTTCGTCGAGCCTACAATAGTAAGACATTAAGACACAGATATCTTCATGAAATAAAACTTAAGGAGCGTTATTATTGAAGTCATTTTAAGAATATAATGCGACTATTGTTAAGCCGCTTTCTATAGACGGAATAAGTTATAAGCGACGATTGTAATATGTTGTATTTAATCAATCTGCTCTGTTAAAGAGGATTAGAAGTTTCATAATTATATCTACATCGATTGTACTGATATTATATTATACTATTATTGTAGACTATTGTATTACGATATAACATCTTCATCTCAATCAATTCTTCATCATCTGTACGTATGTAGCAAAAATAAAAATGTGTATCTATCTAGCGGGGCCACTCGAGGTAGACCGAAAAAACTAATGGCAATGCTTTGTTTGTTCGATGTACCTCACGAATTTATTAACAACATCCAATGTACCTCAATTATTATGGCAGAAATTACAATAAATCGCCTCATCCATCCAGCAGGGCCCTCGGTTGTATTACGCTCGGTATACATAAAAATAATAATGATCGTAACTTGTGCCAATGTATCTCTTGATTCATATATTAACTCCCAGGAATCTTTTACAGAACAGGAGAAATTCAGCAAGAAAATTTTGTCTGCCTAGCAGGGCCCTTTGTAATTTAGGAATTCATACGTACAAATAAAGCACACCGTTTTGACCATGCAAAGTAAGTATATTATCCAAAACTGTATTTGCATATTATTCAGATGCAATTATTAAAATAAGTATAATTGCTTTATATTTAAAGCAGCACAACGCTTTTGAAAATTACTTATCAAAAATTCACACAATCATTAATTTCATTAGACAGATACTCTGCATAAATCAAATGTCTATGCACGCCAACGCATTTTTATCGCCATTATATATTCATAAATGTCAATCAAGGGAAGAGCGCTAAATAGATTGCTACCTTAGCGTCATACAAGCTTCATCGCCATTTCGATGACATGGAAATCATTTATAGGTCCAAACTTTGGATTAGCAATTATTGGCCATTAAAGACTTCATAAAATTTTAATATTAAATATACATTTCAATATAATACGATTAACAAGAAATGAGAAAGGCATTTTCCTCAAACGAACTTCCTTTGGTTAGATCTTGCCACTGTAGAGTTATCAAAGGTCACAAGTCGTCAATCGTATCCGGCAGTTAGGCCTCGAGGTGGTCCTGTCTAATTCCGAGGCTATATGTTTTTACGGCCCTCGCAACCAGCCATCTCGAGGGGCCCACATCATGGTAGGAGGGGTCCGCATCGGCGTCTAGTCAACCCTGAAGTACTTGGGTCTCTTGCTCGACAGCCGATGGAACTCCATAGCCCATTTTCATCGTTTGGTCCCCATTCTTCGGGGCGCTGCAGGTGCGCTAGGGATTTTCTTAGTGATGACCACAGGGTAGGTCTTGTCGAGTAGTGGCCTGCCGTTTCATACGGCGGGCCGAAATCTCGGCGGGGTCGCGACCGCATGTGCAAGTGATTCGCGCGACCCCGCCGATAGCGGTTTTGTCGAGGAACACCGTGGTAGGTGTAGTCGGTATTTCGAGAGGTACATTATTCTTATTCCACATTTCTCTTTTACCCCGGCGAGTCCGACATAACCCCTCCGCCCGCCTCCGCGGAGAGGTATGCGTCAATGCATTCCCACAGGTAAAAAAAGAGAGTTATTAAAAATATTCCAGGTATAAAAGAAACACAAGAACGTATTCTTTGTGCTATGTATCTAATTAGAGAATTATAAAACAGGTAAATATCAAGGAAACATACAAAGAGCGCCTCACCGCAAAAGCAATCTCTTACAAAAACATTCAAGGAAAGTCTACTTAAAGGTATAAAACATAACACGTAAAACATAAATTATCATACATCCTGATTTCAGTGAGAGTTCAGGATCCATCTCATTGATCGCAGAGATGCTTATCCCTTATATTATATGAAATGGCCGTTAGGTCGCACACAAATCTTGTTCTCGATTACCATAAACCACGATAAACGGCAAATATCAGAATAAAGAAATAAAATAATTCTCACAACGTTTTACTTATGTAGTGGAAAGGGGGACTTAGATCGACCTACTTTCTTTCATATATAGCAGCGATAGCCTAGTGAGAGACCCTTGGACTGCCACACAGTGGTCTCGAGTTCGATCCCAATGCGCATATATGACATCTGTTAATTATCGCTTACTTTAACTTCGATTTTCAATAGGGGTTTGGAAGAAGGTATATGAAAGTGTATTAAATAATATTAGCCTTGTATTAAACTGTCCTACTGCTGGGCACGGGCCTCAGTGTGATAAGGGTTAGTTGAAGTTGGCAGACTTGACATATCTTCGAGAAGCTTATGTAGAACTCTCAGACATGTAGGTTAACTCGCGATGATTACTTTACTGTTAACAACTTAATAGTGTTTGTGTTTACGTGACCATTACACTTTATTTTTAATCTACTTTATAAGGATTGTATTGCGTTTTTATTTGTATTTCAGGTACTTTAATAACCATGAAAACTGGGCAACAAGTTTCCTTTTGACCATGGCTGGTATATATAGTTTTAAAAATAATAAAATGCTATAAAATTATAGTTTCAATAAATAAGAACCTAATGATGTGTGCTTACATTAATAATTTGCAAAGTTCTTAAATATAATGTGTTGTAAATGCTGCAAACTTAGCTTGGCATTCCGAAGCAAGTTTTTAGGTAAGAAATCTGAAAGTGTTCTGCGAATTTCTACAAAGAGAGAATTTCTTTACCAGCAGGCTGTATGCAAGTTTGCCTGATAGATAGGTATAGCATTACTCGATATTATATTTATTTGTGTAAAATGAGTATGAAACATTTTTGCCTAGTCCTTTGCGAATATACAAACGTATATAATAGTATGTACTCTACCTACTATTGACGTAATTCTTTACATGCTTCTATTAAGTAAATAAGTAGAAGAAAATCTTGCTTCACCCTATTATAATCTACATACAATACACGTCCAAAAAGTCCGCCTTAAAACTTAGTTTTCGGACGAAGATAAATGATAAAATTAATAGTCAAACAGTTCTCACATGAAGTTGGGTAAAATTTGCTTGTAAACAATAGAATTCAGCTCTAGCTAGAGGCTGCCTCAGAGTCAAAGTCAATATTGCCGAGGCTGTTAACTCTGACTGAGCCGCCAACTTTATCTGTTGGCGAATTCTTTATTCACAGACCTGAGTGTAAGAGCCTACTTATAAACGTAGGTTCTTATATTTTATTTAAAGAGAGTAGTATTGGACCAATTGTTATTCCGTAACACAATGGTGTTACGGAGTAATTTACAAGCATCGAAATAATGTATGCCTTTTATACGCAAAACATTTTTATTGCTGTTGTCGGTTACACTGAATTGTTACGTATAGGAATCAAATAGATATCGAATAGCTATCAGCGGGTTAGCAGTTACTCTATTCAAAGTGCTCTCGCGCTCTCGCGTAATAAAATCAGTCAACAATGCGACTTACATATGTCACGTTCAAATTTTGACTGCTTAATAACTGCAGTTCAGTGTCACAATTTTTGTAACTCAATTGAAACTAGTACAACTCTATAGAAAGTACTGTTATTCATTTTGCTAAACCATTAAATGTATTTACCGCCACTTACTTCACAGCATCAGAGTCATCGTTGACGCGCTTTGTCCTGGAAAAAGCAAGCGCTAGTTATAAGAAACGCACGAAATACTTTTAGACAACAAAAAGCTTATATAAGTTGTATTTTGTTTTTAATCAGATCGGAGACGTTCTGGATAAAGGCCAGGTTAAGAGTACCTTAAACCGGCGAGCGTGTATGAGGAATGTTATGAAAGTGAATGAAGCCAGAGATGTGTGTCAGGATCGTAGCAAGTGGAAATCCGTAGTCTCTAACTATCCCTCTGGGAAACAGGCGTGCACCTATGTATGTATGTATGTATTGTTTTAAACACTCGCATGAGGAATAATTTCAGTGTTGAGGGGGAAGACCAAGCAAACATTCAATCAATGGACACAAAGAATACCAAGACTCGAAACAAATCTGTCAACAACGTGACGTCACCAAAGTGGCAGTGGCGAAGAGACCAGTTAAACTGTGCTATCCATCGATCAAATATACCATAGATGCACGATCGTCGCTCGAAAAACGGCCCCAACAAAACTGTGCATAAATCAGTCGTATGCGCTATATTATGCACCTGTCCCACTCACTCTTGCGTGCGCTGCCCGTAAGCGAAAGCGAATCTACGCCACTACTACGGTGGAGACCGTACCATATACTTAGTACGCTTGCGTATCGCGAGTAACACACTTAGGAAGCTTTACATTGACGCGTTTTAACTAAACTATTACAAAATATTTCTCAGTGGGCGTTCAATGGTTATTCCGGTTTATTTCCTGGATTGCATAATAAATGCAGACACTTATAAGTAAGTAGTACTGGTCAGTGCCACATATTGACGTGGTTTTTGTATGAGAATGTGCATCTATGGTATATTTGATCGAAGGTGCTATCCGTACAGTAAAGACTAAAGAAAAATAAGGACTGCTTAAACTAAGAGTAATAATTAATTAGTTGTACTACGCTCCTCGCTTGCACCACACTTGAGTAGGTAATAGTTGCAACCAGCAGTTTTATTCTGTTGAAGCCGATTACGAGTTCCCGTCGCTCCTACAATGTCGTCTAATAAGAGTCTCCACTTGAATCCTACACGTGAGATCGTTGGGAACATTGTTACGATATAGCATCAGGAACATTTCGCCTCATACCCTAATATTTAATAAAGCCTCCGCGAATGGAATTGCGATTTCAAAGGAGATTACAAGTACGATTGCGTCTGTATTACCAAAGTTTTCGCCTGTTAGCTTTCACCAAATTGTTGTAGTTTATTTTTTTGAGAGACCAATCGTTGATAATGTGATTGAGTTTTGTAAGTACATAGGTACTTTTGTTATTGTTATTTCTTATTTGTCGACGATTTTATATACATAGTATTATTTTTGTTCCAAGAGAATACTCTGTTGTCGCTATAAGCAATATATAATATTAGGTTTAGGCATTGCTGATATTGTCACCTCCACGTCAGTTACGTGTACTCCATCAGGCGTTATTTAAACGACAATACATGAATGCCGTGATATTGACGACTTGACAAATATAGAAACAGCATACATAGCACCCAGTTATTGATCACACAATACTTTTCTTGTAGTATTGTGTTACGTTTACGCAAATGTAATACATTGATTTTATCACATTGTTGATTTTAAAACCAGTATAAATAAAAAGATTTTAAAATAAATAAAGTGATATAATCCGTGTAAAGCAGTTTAATTTCAATATACTTTTCGCGTGTAAGTATTAAAATCACGACGGCGCATTAGCTGTAGTGAGGTGATCATTTAAACCAACGCGCTATCTGTGCAGTGTTGACTGTTTCGTTGACAAAAGTGCTGGCTAAAATAGAGAAGTAGGCATTTGCTCTGGAATGGGACAACACAGGCTGAAACGAAATGAGTTAGACTGTAATTTTTCCAAATAGCTATTTATTGTGATTGCTGTGTATGAGGTCTGGAGTTCAATCCTCGGATCGGACAAAGTATTATTGAAATTTCTGAATGAAACATTATCTCAAAAAATAGCAACGCATACCCTGGAACTGTGTCCGGTAAACACTATCAATTCCGTGGCATCTTAAACCATAACCAGTGGAAAGTGTATATAAAACACCTTTGCTCATCCCAGTTTTACCCCTTTTCAGGATATAGGAGTGGAGCTATTTATCTATGGATTGAGCAGTACTTATTAAAGGGCAAGCCTATTGTCACCAACTTGTAAGACGTCTCAGATACTGTGCTGCTATTAAGAATTGCCTTTCTAACAGTCACATAACACTTAATCCGTTTCTGGTATTGGAACCTACCAATCGACGCTTAGCAATGTGCTATATTGCATTACGTATTACCACGTTATTCAACCAAATTGGTTAATCATACTATACTCAATAACATAGAATTGCAAATTCGGTACCCGCGTTAAACTATCGACTGCATTCAATGATCCACCTGGTATTGTTAAAATATAGATTTAGTTGAATCTGAATAAGTTTTGTGTGTCATTGAATTCGGACTCAAAGTACCATTAGTACTATTCAAGGGTGTTTTTGAATAAGGCTGGATCTATTGAGAACTCAGTTGCTTCACGATAGATCGAAATAGGTAACAATGACCGAGGTGGCCGGGTTTTCATGAATAGGTACCTGTTATAAATATTATTTAATCACGGGCTTTCTTCACGTTTTGATGTATTTTTGCTTTCGTAATATTTTAGTCAAGGTAGTGTATCTAGTAGCCATACTACGAAGTCCTAGTACCTTACTACTACTACTACTAGATAATACGTATTTACTTAACTTCTCGTGTGTCTTATGAACACCCGTGTGTGCATAAGCGCCAAGTACGTCCCTTCACTTTTTTTTGCTGGTCATTCAACAGAACAAACATTCAATTGCAAGATATTATAATAACTAGCCTTTGCCCGCAGCTTCGCCCGCGTAAAAGTAGGTTAAGTTATGTTATGTTCGGACATGCCACGAACGTGACAATAGGTCCCGTTTTGATAGTTAGGATTAGGATTTACATCTACCACAATGATGCCTATATTTTTGTTCCTATTTTTGTAGTTCAATTATTATTACAATAATCACTTGGCTACACTGTAATTTTCAAATATCCAACAACCACATTTAACGAAACTAGTAAAATAAATAAAATCAAAAGCAACCAAAGATCTTCCCATATTATCCATGAAAAGAATAATTTAAAATGGATTAGTTATGGAGGAGAAAACTGTGGAATACGACGACACAACGATTTTAGAGCTGAAGATCTCTCTTTTACACTTTAATATTTCATTCAGCAAGTTTTGATGCTCGTATTTTCTCTCTGAACGATTCGTAGACATCCGTAGACAGTGAAATGCTTCATTTACTCTAATAAAAAGCGGTTGGTTTTAGTGAAAATAAAACTTATGTTTTATTTTCACTAAAACCAAAAATAAGAGACATACATACATACACGATCGAATCCTATCCTTGTCCTTCTAAAGTTATAAGCCTGAAAGGTTGTGAAGTTTTTTATATATGCATGCATGTTTGTTACTCAAGCACAAAATGAAATTGAATGTAGCGGCGATGTAATGTAGGCGCACAGACAGACCATGTCCTAGATTAAAATATAGGATACTTTTATCCCTGCATGCGTTCCCGCGAGATTGACGTGGGCTAGGCCGCAGGTAACATTTATATATTATGTATTTATTTCACACATTACATACAACTACTATTATAAGTGTATTAGGTATACAATAGTGTAGTTACCAGTTAACAACAATGTAAAAAATGCGTGTTTATGCATAGCCAATAGATAATACATACCAACATTCCCCTCTCTCTACGACTAGTTCAATTTATGATATAGCGTTCCCCTACACCAAACTTCAAGGTTATATTAGGGGAGCCGCTATACCTTCTAGTACCCGAGAGCACCTTCCGGGACCAGTTATAGACAGGTCTTATCCCCAAATCTCGACTCTCCATCCTAACCTCAGAGATCCGGTTCTCGTAAGCAAGCAACCTCGTGCCCAAGTGGCACTACCTATTCTCGAGATAGGTACCGGGGCAATAAAGCCGCTCGCCACCCGAAAATCTGGGAGTTGCTTACGAAAACTTCACTGAAGCCGACGGAGAAGCCGCCTCCCATGTCTCCAGTATGATGGTACCGGAGCTGTATAAGGCACACTTACTACCCGACGTACATCCATACGCCAACTCAAATAGGCCTAAAAGCCTGGTGTGGCCCGAGTCACCCAGCTATGACTATACTTGGTGGGCAGGGAAGCGCCCGAGATGCGTTGTAGCAGTGAAACCACACTGCCACTTCGCTAAAGACAACTCCGTGCCTTGCGCGACCGACTGGTTCGCACTAGCCGCGCCTGAGTCCAACACACGAACGCCACGTGCTTGCCGAGCAACAAACATGTCGTCCTCAGCGGCTAACCATATACCCCTGTGAGTCCAACACCATTTCAGTCTAATCAGCGGTCGATAAAAGACACCTTTCGAGGCGCAGTGGGCTTCCTGACTCTGCAGTACACTGGTCCAAAGGGGGAGACCCGTAGTTCTCCCCCCGAAACCCTATCTACTCGGGTCCAGTAGATAGGGACATACCAACAGTGGGACAGTTTAATAATAATAATAATAATAGTGTGCAGGGCAGGTTGTGGCGAGCTGAATGTGAGTGGCGACACTGCGGTCCTGAATGCTTCAGAGAGTCGGTGAGGGCCTCGTCCCCAGCTTGCCGTTACTGGTTGGCTGGGGTGGAACTTCAAGAGCGCCCGTAGGACTCTCAACTCTGGCTTACCTTGATCGGCCGGTCAGAGGGGGGCCGCTAGAGCTACATGCTTGGGGGTGGAAGTGTCATTTTCAAGGGCATAACTACGGGAAACCCGCTCCGGGTCTCCGTTTTCACTAGACCCGTGATGGTGAAACCGGCGCCGCACCGCTCGACACCCCTAGCTGCTCGCACCGGTGTTGCCTTCTGCTGCTGGCTTATATGCCTATAGTGGCTATTCAGGGGGCCCAACTAGTGAGTTGGCGAGTCACCGTCTGTCCATTCGATTGATGCTATTAGAGTATTCAGGGCAGACGCCGTTTTATCATCCATAGTTACCAATATACCAGTCCATCAAACACCCATACCCATTGCCCATATATTAGAATCCATACGTAGCAATAGTCCTGCTGCGGCTAGTGCCGCTGTAGGTGTTCCATCCCACCTTTGATTAAAACTCTCGAAGGGCCTCTTCACGTTGGACCCATGTGGATACATGATAAGTGTAAGCCTCCCAAAGGGCCGGGTATTTTCCCAACGTATTAGGAATATACCCGTGAAAGAGAAACAAATAATAATAATACTTTATTTCGGACTCTGGGATCCATATACAAGGTCGACACATAATTAAATAATAGTTAATATATATTGTTATACAATGGCAGAACGTTATAAGTAAAATTGTACCGTTAAGTTATTTATCGCGGGCAATATAATAATTTTCGTAAATACATTCTATAAACATACATAAAATATGCATTTTATTTAACATTTTTACCTCTATAAAAGAAAAAGCTTCAATACGACCACTCTTAGTGGAGCGCTCTGTAAATGGGATAACTATTCCTTTAAAAGTGACTATTTGTGAAACTGGAATAAATAAAAAACCTCTTTAAATAAGAAACCATGAAAAATGAGGGGAATAAAAACCATTTTCTTGTGAAAAAGCTTGAGATTCCAGTTATACCGCTTTTACTATTCATTTTATTTGTGAATATATTTATTTTAACTTAGACGCTAACTTTTGGTCAATCCGTGTGTAATAGAGGTTCGGGACCGAAGTCACGCACCTCTGACCTGTGAAGGGCACGAGGGTATCAAATACTATTTATCATTCAGTAAAAAGGTACCTACAGAAAAACATGGTTACAAAATCGACACGCCTGAATATTCTTTAAATTACTACAGTATAATCGAATATGGAGTTTTATACAGTTCAGTTCTATATTTGGGTAATTTGTTTTAACGATTGTAAAGTTCATTGTGATCCTAAATCATCATCATCCTCAATGATGCGTAGACTAGCTACGCACTAGAGATATTATTTATTATTACTTCTATTTATTTTAGGGATGTCGTGGAGGTTTAAATAGTCGCCTCGCCACTGCGGCAATACCGATAGTTGTGAGCTCTACCCCATACGAGATAAAAATAGAAGGATCCTCAAATAGTTGCCCTGGTTATGGCTGTATATGTAGTTTGAATGTTTGTAAAATGTGAGACCTTACACAGGATTAATTCTTTGTGCGGAGAAGGTAGTCTTTAAAAAATCAAAAAGACATTCCAACAAATGACGCAAAGAATATCCAGTATTGTCTGGCGATTTGTTTTTCATAGACCACCGCCTGCCTCCTTGGGGATATACGCGTATCTGGTCACTTTTAGATTTCGATTTCTAGAATTATTAGTAGTTCATCAGTTTTTAAATTGAACTATTTTGATATGATTTAAACTAGCTTTATTGAATTTACTTTAAATAAACCCTACCACTGAATAAACTTCTTATTATACATAATACTTATAAATATTAATTACGGGTTAGTTCGCTAAGCATCGAGTTACAAGTTTAATTTAGGGACCGTAATCATTGAGGATGATGATGATTTAGGATCACAATGAACTTTACAATCGTTAAAACAAATTACCCAAATATAGAACTGAACTGTATAAAACTCCATATTCGATTATACTGTAGTAATTTAAAGAATATTCAGGCGTGTCGATTTTGTAACCATGTTTTTCTGTAGGTACCTTTTTACTGAATGATAAATAGTATTTGATACCCTCGTGCCCTTCACAGGTCAGAGGTGCGTGACTTCGGTCCCGAACCTCTATTACACACGGATTGACCAAAAGTTAGCGTCTAAGTTAAAATAAATATATTCACAAATAAAATGAATAGTAAAAGCGGTATAACTGGAATCTCAAGCTTTTTCACAAGAAAATGGTTTTTATTCCCCTCATTTTTCATGGTTTCTTATTTAAAGAGGTTTTTTATTTATTCCAGTTTCACAAATAGTCACTTTTAAAGGAATAGTTATCCCATTTACAGAGCGCTCCACTAAGAGTGGTCGTATTGAAGCTTTTTCTTTTATAGAGGTAAAAATGTTAAATAAAATGCATATTTTATGTATGTTTATAGAATGTATTTACGAAAATTATTATATTGCCCGCGATAAATAACTTAACGGTACAATTTTACTTATAACGTTCTGCCATTGTATAACAATATATATTAACTATTATTTAATTATGTGTCGACCTTGTATATGGATCCCAGAGTCCGAAATAAAGTATTATTATTATTTGTTTCTCTTTCACGGGTATATTCCTAATACGTTGGGAAAATACCCGGCCCTTTGGGAGGCTTACACTTATCATGTATCCACATGGGTCCAACGTGAAGAGGCCCTTCGAGAGTTTTAATCAAAGGTGGGATGGAACACCTACAGCGGCACTAGCCGCAGCAGGACTATTGCTACGTATGGATTCTAATATATGGGCAATGGGTATGGGTGTTTGATGGACTGGTATATTGGTAACTATGGATGATAAAACGGCGTCTGCCCTGAATACTCTAATAGCATCAATCGAATGGACAGACGGTGACTCGCCAACTCACTAGTTGGGCCCCCTGAATAGCCACTATAGGCATATAAGCCAGCAGCAGAAGGCAACACCGGTGCGAGCAGCTAGGGGTGTCGAGCGGTACGGCGCCGGTTTCACCATCACGGGTCTAGTGAAAACGGAGACCCGGAGCGGGTTTCCCGTAGTTATGCCCTTGAAAATGACACTTCCACCCCCAAGCATGTAGCTCTAGCGGCCCCCCTCTGACCGGCCGATCAAGGTAAGCCAGAGTTGAGAGTCCTACGGGCGCTCTTGAAGTTCCACCCCAGCCAACCAGTAACGGCAAGCTGGGGACGAGGCCCTCACCGACTCTCTGAAGCATTCAGGACCGCAGTGTCGCCACTCACATTCAGCTCGCCACAACCTGCCCTGCACACTATTATTATTATTATTATTAAACTGTCCCACTGTTGGTATGTCCCTATCTACTGGACCCGAGTAGATAGGGTTTCGGGGGGAGAACTACGGGTCTCCCCCTTTGGACCAGTGTACTGCAGAGTCAGGAAGCCCACTGCGCCTCGAAAGGTGTCTTTTATCGACCGCTGATTAGACTGAAATGGTGTTGGACTCACAGGGGTATATGGTTAGCCGCTGAGGACGACATGTTTGTTGCTCGGCAAGCACGTGGCGTTCGTGTGTTGGACTCAGGCGCGGCTAGTGCGAACCAGTCGGTCGCGCAAGGCACGGAGTTGTCTTTAGCGAAGTGGCAGTGTGGTTTCACTGCTACAACGCATCTCGGGCGCTTCCCTGCCCACCAAGTATAGTCATAGCTGGGTGACTCGGGCCACACCAGGCTTTTAGGCCTATTTGAGTTGGCGTATGGATGTACGTCGGGTAGTAAGTGTGCCTTATACAGCTCCGGTACCATCATACTGGAGACATGGGAGGCGGCTTCTCCGTCGGCTTCAGTGAAGTTTTCGTAAGCAACTCCCAGATTTTCGGGTGGCGAGCGGCTTTATTGCCCCGGTACCTATCTCGAGAATAGGTAGTGCCACTTGGGCACGAGGTTGCTTGCTTACGAGAACCGGATCTCTGAGGTTAGGATGGAGAGTCGAGATTTGGGGATAAGACCTGTCTATAACTGGTCCCGGAAGGTGCTCTCGGGTACTAGAAGGTATAGCGGCTCCCCTAATATAACCTTGAAGTTTGGTGTAGGGGAACGCTATATCATAAATTGAACTAGTCGTAGAGAGAGGGGAATGTTGGTATGTATTATCTATTGGCTATGCATAAACACGCATTTTTTACATTGTTGTTAACTGGTAACTACACTATTGTATACCTAATACACTTATAATAGTAGTTGTATGTAATGTGTGAAATAAATACATAATATATAAATGTTACCTGCGGCCTAGCCCACGTCAATCTCGCGGGAACGCATGCAGGGATAAAAGTATCCTATATTTTAATCTAGGACATGGTCTGTCTGTGCGCCTACATTACATCGCCGCTACATTCAATTTCATTTTGTGCTTGAGTAACAAACATGCATGCATATATAAAAAACTTCACAACCTTTCAGGCTTATAACTTTAGAAGGACAAGGATAGGATTCGATCGTGTATGTATGTATGTCTCTTATTTTTGGTTTTAGTGAAAATAAAACATAAGTTTTATTTTCACTAAAACCAACCGCTTTTTATTAGAGTAAATGAAGCATTTCACTGTCTACGGATGTCTACGAATCGTTCAGAGAGAAAATACGAGCATCAAAACTTGCTGAATGAAATATTAAAGTGTAAAAGAGAGATCTTCAGCTCTAAAATCGTTGTGTCGTCGTATTCCACAGTTTTCTCCTCCATAACTAATCCATTTTAAATTATTCTTTTCATGGATAATATGGGAAGATCTTTGGTTGCTTTTGATTTTATTTATTTTACTAGTTTCGTTAAATGTGGTTGTTGGATATTTGAAAATTACAGTGTAGCCAAGTGATTATTGTAATAATAATTGAACTACAAAAATAGGAACAAAAATATAGGCATCATTGTGGTAGATGTAAATCCTAATCCTAACTATCAAAACGGGACCTATTGTCACGTTCGTGGCATGTCCGAACATAACATAACTTAACCTACTTTTACGCGGGCGAAGCTGCGGGCAAAGGCTAGTTATTATAATATCTTGCAATTGAATGTTTGTTCTGTTGAATGACCAGCAAAAAAAAGTGAAGGGACGTACTTGGCGCTTATGCACACACGGGTGTTCATAAGACACACGAGAAGTTAAGTAAATACGTATTATCTAGTAGTAGTAGTAGTAAGGTACTAGGACTTCGTAGTATGGCTACTAGATACACTACCTTGACTAAAATATTACGAAAGCAAAAATACATCAAAACGTGAAGAAAGCCCGTGATTAAATAATATTTATAACAGGTACCTATTCATGAAAACCCGGCCACCTCGGTCATTGTTACCTATTTCGATCTATCGTGAAGCAACTGAGTTCTCAATAGATCCAGCCTTATTCAAAAACACCCTTGAATAGTACTAATGGTACTTTGAGTCCGAATTCAATGACACACAAAACTTATTCAGATTCAACTAAATCTATATTTTAACAATACCAGGTGGATCATTGAATGCAGTCGATAGTTTAACGCGGGTACCGAATTTGCAATTCTATGTTATTGAGTATAGTATGATTAACCAATTTGGTTGAATAACGTGGTAATACGTAATGCAATATAGCACATTGCTAAGCGTCGATTGGTAGGTTCCAATACCAGAAACGGATTAAGTGTTATGTGACTGTTAGAAAGGCAATTCTTAATAGCAGCACAGTATCTGAGACGTCTTACAAGTTGGTGACAATAGGCTTGCCCTTTAATAAGTACTGCTCAATCCATAGATAAATAGCTCCACTCCTATATCCTGAAAAGGGGTAAAACTGGGATGAGCAAAGGTGTTTTATATACACTTTCCACTGGTTATGGTTTAAGATGCCACGGAATTGATAGTGTTTACCGGACACAGTTCCAGGGTATGCGTTGCTATTTTTTGAGATAATGTTTCATTCAGAAATTTCAATAATACTTTGTCCGATCCGAGGATTGAACTCCAGACCTCATACACAGCAATCACAATAAATAGCTATTTGGAAAAATTACAGTCTAACTCATTTCGTTTCAGCCTGTGTTGTCCCATTCCAGAGCAAATGCCTACTTCTCTATTTTAGCCAGCACTTTTGTCAACGAAACAGTCAACACTGCACAGATAGCGCGTTGGTTTAAATGATCACCTCACTACAGCTAATGCGCCGTCGTGATTTTAATACTTACACGCGAAAAGTATATTGAAATTAAACTGCTTTACACGGATTATATCACTTTATTTATTTTAAAATCTTTTTATTTATACTGGTTTTAAAATCAACAATGTGATAAAATCAATGTATTACATTTGCGTAAACGTAACACAATACTACAAGAAAAGTATTGTGTGATCAATAACTGGGTGCTATGTATGCTGTTTCTATATTTGTCAAGTCGTCAATATCACGGCATTCATGTATTGTCGTTTAAATAACGCCTGATGGAGTACACGTAACTGACGTGGAGGTGACAATATCAGCAATGCCTAAACCTAATATTATATATTGCTTATAGCGACAACAGATAATATTCTATCACATACACAACACCATCTAGCATTCTAGATCAAACTAAGCAGAGCTTGTACTATGGGTACTAGACAATGGATAAACATACATATATAGGTACATTTTTTTGTAAATACTTACATATTATACATAGTATGCTTAAAAAAATTGTGCCTAAACAGTTAAGCCAAATGAATGTTGTGCGTAACTATTATTAGGATAAGTAAAAGTATGCCATGTTAAATTATGACATAATTTTATGTGAATAAATATAAAATCTGAATAAAGTAGTACAATTTCAATGTGTAACATTTGCGTAAACGTAATACATTATTATTCTAAATTCAATTGGAATGCCTAAATAATCTTGATAATGAGTCAATGGAATGTTTCTTTTTACATCTGACGACATCCAATAGCCTAACATTCTTATCATGTTTTCTACGATACAACGGAATCTTGTAATTAAGGCCTTATTTTATAGGTAGGCAGCTGTGCGTGGCTTCGTCTGTGATGTCACGCGGTATAATCCACTAAAATGAGATCCATCGGCTTAATGTTACCTGAAAACAAAAGCAGTCTGAAAAACATATTTAAAGTAAACTTGTATTCAAAGAACTGATTTTCTGTACTAAGTTTCTTGTTATTATGTGCTGTAGAGCTGAAGATATAGACCATATCTTATCTAAGATCCAAGAAAACCAGAAACCGCGGGCGAGCCGCGGTTCACGTAGATGAAATCGTGGTCAGAGGCTAACCTCATATAGTCTAAGTCGTCTTTCGACCTATACCAAAGTTATCTATACAAATAAATAAAATCGAAGTGTCTGCTTGTAATGTCAAACTAACAGCTTTTTTACTAAATGCATATGAAAGTATATACAGTACTGATATCAAAAAGCCGATGTTTAAAATTTTTATCTGTCCGTTTGTTTGTTTGGTCTGGCTAATAGCTGAAACGGATGGACCAATTTTGACGGGACTTTCACTTGCAGATAGCTGATGTTATAAGAATTAACTTGGACTACTTTTATTTTAGATATTTTTTATTAAATTGCACGAGGACGAAGTCGCGGTTAACAGTTAGTTTTAACTAAACTAGTAGGTACATTTACAACATACGACACTGACTAAAAATTTAATAGAAACTTAAGCTAGACTCCGACCTCATCAATTCATTATGTATGATTGTGTAAGGTTTTACACATATGTATATGTATTAGGTTCTACATTAGGAATTATTCCTAAATATTGGAGGACTTGCCAAACAGGCATCAGACTCAAGATCTAGCCAGACTCAGAACAAGTATTTGAAGAACACACAAAGGAGATATGCAGCAAACCCATACAACTTCGGCCTCGCATGGACAAAAATAAAACTGTATGTTTTACGAAGAACTATTAGTATTCTATAGCCTAGTGTAATTTCATCATGCTATCTAGCTGGGTTTCAGATATATAAGGCATCCAAAATGAACAGAATTGTTCCGGTGTTACTTTGACACAAAGCAATTTTTCAAAATGATTGTATTGATTATACTTGTTTCTGTCTAAAAACCTAGAATAAGTTTATATAGCTAGTTTACAGAGCTCACTAGGGTTAAACTATTTACTTTACTGAACTCAGGTAGCAGTGCTGGTTCTGCAAAGCCAGCACCCATCAAATAACTATAGTTACTATTCATTTATCGTTATAGCTTAACTAATAGTCCAAGAAACAAAGGCTAAAGTAAACAATTGTATATTTTGGTATTAGTTTATATTAGTATCCAACCACTACCTTCATTATGACTAAACATATTATTATCGAGGTGCGGTGCAGGAGGTGCTACATTATTTTGAAACCTTGCCTTGCCTAAATACCATATGAATGACATTATAATAATATGTGCATAGCAGTCTACTGTACTATGCAGTTACAGTAATGCTGTATAATAGCATTTCTACTTCTTAGAGGGTTATCAATTAAAATGTACACATAGTATACTTTACGGCTTACATGCCTGGATTGTATTTTGCCTCTTAAAATCCAGGCATTTGTACTTTATAGCTCTCTCATAACATAGTCACATCACGAATGATAAATGACAATGAAGATCGAGTGTCCTAAGAAAAGTGTTGTCACTACCACATATTAAATAATGCCATTTACATTGAATTGGTAACTCTATTGATTAGTAAAATAAATCACAACATTAATAAATTGATACTATTACATCCCTGTTTAATCCACATAATATGTGGAGTTTTTACTAACACAAGTAATATTATTATTTGTGTTAGTAAAAACTTAATTTAATGTAAATAATAATGTTTAGTTATCTTTAACTTCATATAAAAAATACCTTTTGTTCAACACTGGTAATGTTGTCCCAAGCTACAATGGTTTACTGAATCAATAAAATGTAAAAAAAATTAAATCCTTTTTCCCGGTTCGGTTAAAAGAAAACCATGGCGACAAATAAAATATTATGAGAAATTTTTACAGTAAATTATATTCTTGTCCACTAAGGCCGTAATTTGCATACCTCCTTTTTGTCTGACATATGGATCCTAATGGAGACCGTTGGACTGCCACGTAGAGGCCTCGAGTTTGATTCCAAGGCCAACCACTGTCTTTTCAAAGTTATGCGTGAATTAAGTATCGCCAGCTTTAAGGATGAAGGAAAATATCGTGAGGAAACCTGAATATCTGAGAGTTCTCTATAATGTTCTCGAGGATACGTGAAGTTTGCCCACTCGCACTGGGCCACCGTGCTGGACTATGGGTCTATTTATACTGAGAGCCGAGCAATAGGACAGATATATGAATATGGGACTGATATGTACATGGATCGCAACACAGCATTCGGCGCCGCATAGTAGCGATTTGACCACCTATATACCTACCATTTCGCTATCCATGCGGACATTTTCACTTTCATCCTAATCCTAACTAATATTATAAAAGCGAAAATGAGTTTGTTTGTTTGTTTGTTAATTACCTATGCCTAAACCACTGAACCGATCATCCTGAAATGTTGCATATACGTTGACAGGTGTACAGAAACGGACATAGGCTACCTTTCATCCCGAAAAAAATTACTGTTCCCGAGGAAAATAATAATAACGTTTTTATGATAATAGATGGCGTCACGTGTCTTTCGAATCATGATTGAATTATATTATTACAAGCAGAGTACAACCCGAATTGATTGTCAAATTCTAAATTAACGCGAGCGAAGCCGCGGGCAAAAGCTAGTATATGTATATAAGTAAGGGTTCTGTTGCACAGTTGAAATGAATTCTGTTGCACAAAGAAACCAATATTGCGACTATAATACAAAACACATATATGTCAGTTATTTCTGTTCAAAATCGGTGCTTCGCCTCCAACGTCGTCGCTCCCTGTAAATAAAGTGTAGTGGTCGAAGATATATTACCTATTTGTTCCGTTATACGCGACAGACACGGCGAAGGTTTCATTCTACAAAGTATTCTGAGGTTTACCTGTGAACTCGGGAACATTTTGTATTATCGTCATGTCTGACTTTAAATTACTTTACTTAAAAATCAAACTCTTATATTAAACTGTTATTGCTAATGCAAAAAACATTTGCGAGGGCCAACTGTTATTTTAAAAGACCTAATACAATGTCGATTTCGGATAAATCTATACTATGGTATAACTGTTTCTAATAATAATGTCCTCCAGACTGAATTTTGATCATTGGCCGCCATGATCAAAATCAGTCTGGAGGATGTCCTCCAGACTGTTGATGAATGAACTGTTTCTAATAATAATGTTATTATTAGAAACAGTTCATTCATCAACAGTTCTTCATCTTAACGGCGCGGCGTCTGATATTATAGAGCATAGGGCACAAGTGTGTGCGCAAACATAAGTGCACTGTCTGTTCCCTAACTCTGAGAATCCGATAGGATGGCAATGTGACGTGTCACATTGCCATCCTATCGGATTCTCATCGGACCCGAAAGACATCAGGCGCAGGACCAATGGCTTTGCCTGCTTCCCGAGGCACTGGGTTGTGTAACACCGCCAACTTCCTAACTCCGGGCTACTACTAAGAATTTCTTGCCAGAAAAACCTATTACCTTTTTTGGTCCGACCCGGATTCGATAACGGGAACTCATATACAGCAGTCGCATATACTACCGCTGCACCACCGAGGCTGTATCTAGCCTGTACCTGTAATACACGTATTAGGAAATTGAAAACCTATTCATTAAACCTACAGAAAGACAATTATTGTTTTCTAAATTATAGTTTTGGGTAAGACTACATTAAAATCTCATCCCACTACTAAATATTTAATCCTAATTAGATTTATATCCAATATCTGTCGTAGCTTCGTTACACAATTATAATAGTACGTAATACAATATTAAACAGACACGTCTGCACCGCCGACATTGACTGGAGCTGAAAAGCAACCTGTGATGGAGCGCTGTCGAGTGCAACGATGCGAACCTTTCACCACAATGCTCATATTGAAACGTATACCGACATAATATACAAACCTTATTAATTTAACTTCTTTGAACAATGGTTGCATTTTCTATAGGTATTATGTCATCTGATATTAATCCTAACTATCTATAGAGTTTGTTTATTTGTTACGCTTTTACGCCGACTATTCGACCGCTCATCATGAAATTTTGCATACACGTTGTCAGGGGTACGGAAAAAGACATAGGATACCCTTCAACCAGGAAAAGGGTACTGTTCCCGAGTGATAAAAACTATTGACAAAATGGACTAGGTAAAATCTAGTAATATTATAAATGCGAATGTAAGTTTGTTTGCTTGTTTGTTATGCTTTCACGCCTTAACTATTCGAACGATCATCATAAAATTTTGCATACACGTGTATGCGAAATTTTCAGTGGTATATATATCTTCTTTACTTTTTCTTTATAAATACATGGACTTACGTCGGCTTTGCTTAGGTTAACCCTAGAAACCCCATCCATAAAATCGACTCCCCAAGAATAGTCTTTGGGGGTGGCCCATATTATTTATATAGAAATCTGTAGAGATTTCTACTTACTGCGATATGGGCATGGTTCTTGCATCGTTCACTTGCATGACATTCCATTCATCGGTTTAGTGTACTCTTATCCTGGCCTGCCGACTTAGACTACATAAAAAAATATAAAGAGAAGCTAAATTTTGTCAAGTACAGTATAATAAAAAAGGTAACAGGAATTAACGCGATCGCGATCTATTTACATGCCTTTTTGAAACGCTTGGCGTGTCGGTCAGATTACACTGGCTATGGTCACAAGCAGACTGGCGCGGCGATGTCAGACTGTGTGTTGTGGGCAGACTTGTTCAAAAACGTATGTGAATAGCTACCATAATCAAGTTAACTCCTGTTTCCAATTATATAAATCATGCAGCACAAAAATATAAATGTTTTTCTATTAGCCATATGACAAAGAAAGAACTCTGTTATTTATTAAACGACCAATGTCATCCATATGAAGTTTTGCTTATATTATAACGAGCTTCTTAATTTTATAGTTCATACGACTTGCACTAACTATTTTACTAGTTTTGAAGTAAGAGCTCTATGAGTAAATTACTCAACTAACTCATCTCAACAGACCGTCAGAAGTTGGTAATAACTTAATGCCATCAGAGTTTTTTTTTGTCCCGTGTGAGATTCGAACCAACAACGAGGTGATGCAACCACTTAAACCACTACGCCATCCGTGCAGTTCACCGTTAAAATAACAAAGGCAAAAAAGCCCCAGATTTTTAAAACTATTTGTAGATATCTACATTTTTGGTCTCGTGCTTACCAAACCTACGGCCCAAACACTCGTATTGGTTAAGGTCCTCCAGATAGAATATCGGTCACGGCGGCCCATCTTAACGGAGACTGGCCATCTGCGCAGGAGATATTACAGTGCACAAGTGTGTGCGCAAACACAAGTGCACTCTCTGTTCCCTAACTCATGATCCGATGGGATGGCAATCCGACACGACCGGAGAGAGATCAGGCGCAGGACCAACGGCTTTACGTGCTTTCGTGCGCAGGGATCGCTCGCGCATTCATCCTGCAGCCCCGGCAGATCTTGGCTCCACAGAATCGTGGCGACTTTGTCCAGTTAAATATCTTTCCTCTGGAGAGGCGCGCGCGGAACACGACGCGCCGTCGTCTCAGGCCTGGTACTGCATGGGCAACAGCCTATCCTAGGTCTGTCGCCCCAGGCTAGCACTGATGGGGACCTTAGATCATGCTGCGCCCTACGGCGGCGCCCAGGGCGTCGTCAATATAACTTAACCTAACCAACTTTTACATGAGCGAAGCTGCGGGCAAAAGCTAGTATACCTACTATATAACCGTAACATTCTTATTCGTTATACGTATTACACGAACAAAACCCGAGTCTAACGCTTTCTACATTTTGCTATTACAAAATGTTGATATATTTTGCTTTAAAGCTAATTATGTATATTCGTACGTCGTAATATGATGTCTGCATGCAAAATCTGATGGCATTAAGTTATTACCAACTTCTGACGATCTGTTGAGTTGAGTAAGTTGAGTAATTTACTCATAGAGCTCTTACTTCAAAACTAGTAAAATTGTTAGTGCAAGTCGTATGAGCTATAAAATTAAGAAGCTCGTTATAAGGTATGGAAAACTTCATATGGATGACATTGGTCATTTAATGAATTATAGAGTTCTTTCTTTGTCATATGACTAATAGAAAAACATTTATATATTCGTGCTGCATGATTTATATAATTGGAAACAGGAGTTAACTTGATTACGCTGCCCACAAAATATACTTAGTATATATATATATTTTTTTTTTATACAACTAATTTGGCAAACAAGCATACGGCCCACCTGATGGTAAATGGCCACCGTAGCCTATGGACGCCTACAACACCAAAGGCATCACTTACGCGGTGCCGACCCTTTAGGGAAGGAAGTGGAAAGGAGAAGGAGCGGAAGGGGGAAAGAGAGTGATTGGGCTTCCGGCACTCTCACTCACCGAAAGAAACACAACAGTAGGAATACTGCTACTTCACGTCGATATTCTGTGAGAGCGTAGTCCTTCCCCGGTAGGCCCATTCATGCTGAAATCAGCGAGGCTCTACTACGAGGAAAAAATATATAATATATTATAATGTACTTGTCTTCTTTTTTTAGCAAAATGTATTTTGTTTGTAGCCAGTTAGCTTTGGTCTTATCCAAGAAGACTTTTCTATCTACACAAATAAATAAAATGAAGTGTCGGTTTGTAATGTCAATATAACCGTCTTTTTACTAAATGCATATAAAAAAATATAATATACAGAACATTAATCAAAAAAAATAATTTATAGTTCTTGTCTGTCTGTATGTTCCGGCTAATCTCTGAAATGACTAGACCGAATTTGACGGGTCTTTTAGTGGCTGATGTTACAAGGAGTGAACTATATTTTTCTATATTTTTCTTGCACTTAAAAAGTTTTCTATTCTCTGCACTTATAGAAGATTTTTTCTTACTATGCCATAAGGCATAATATGACTGCGATGTATACATCAGCTGTGTAAATTCTTTCGGGGTTCTCTAACTGTGTCTTAATTTTGGAAAAATCAGTTTCACTGGGC
This sequence comes from Catocala sponsa, assembly GCA_963564715.1. Taxonomy (NCBI): domain Eukaryota; kingdom Metazoa; phylum Arthropoda; class Insecta; order Lepidoptera; family Erebidae; genus Catocala; species Catocala sponsa. The sequence continues at coordinate 16,043,076 of OY751333.1, forward strand.
AAATATGTGTGACCTGATTCAAAATACTTAAGCGTTATTGTTTTTAATGTCTGGTGTTAAATGTGTTAAATGTTACGGTTTTGTCCCCCATAGCAGTCAGTCCATAAAACACTTATAGAATACATAAAAGTGTTTTGCGAAAAAGATCCAAACATTCTGAATCGTTTTTGGAATTTAACTTGTACATTGATTTCCAGTAAATATCATTAATATTAAACAAACCACATGATTCGGATCTTTTTAAGATATTTGTTTCGAACCTGTCTCTTATACTGATCATTTTGCAATATGATCCAAGGAGATTGGATCGTTTTTACGGAATTCATATGTCTTGTTGTGGGATGGTAACCAACGTCACTTAAAACGTCAAATATTCATATACGACTTGAGCTGTTTTTGCTAATTGAAAATATGGGGCATATTGACTACTTTGGTATCCTTAAGTCATTTTCGATCATATTGTGGGTTGGATCCTTTTTGAGAAACAACGTCCAAGTATTACAATCCATGGTCAATTTATTTACACGATGTATTATCGCTATAATTTCCATAACAAATTATTGCTTGATCTTTATAAGTACCGATTCCAAAGCGACTGCTACCTGACCACCGCAACTCAAACTTAATTCATTGGTACACGTCACTTGAGATGAATGAAAAAGGGCCAGTATGAGAGAACGAGAGCCTTATAAACCAGTCACTCGTAAAAGGTATTACGCAATTAATTGATTGTGAATCAATGAATGAGGAGGAAGCCCAACAATTTTACTTGTATTCACTTTTAAACGTCCCTGTGGTCTCATGGTTTAAGTTAGCGCTTATGTTTGATCGTGTACTGGATTTTATTCCCGGTTCGGGCCTTTGTCCGAAAGGTCAAACAGAATTTTTTTTATTGCATCAATTTGTAAACAACATCTCAAATATATTAAATATTTCTTTCACTAACACGGAACCTAAAAAGAACCCTTTTTTAGATTCCATGCTAATATATATATATATATGTATATATTATTATATATACTTATAACTGTCCCGACAGACGATGTCCTGTACACAAGATACAAAAAAAAAACATATCTAAACCATTCTCGAATCCACTTGAACACACAAAAAAAGATTCATCGAAATCGGTCCAGCCGTTTAGGAGGAGTTCAGTGACATAAACACGTACAGTAGAATTATATATATAAAGATATTGTTCGCTGGCGAAATTTAGGTGTAAAACATCCTTGTTTACGCCTTAAGTAATATAGACTGCACGGATTGCGCAGTGTAGTGGTTTAAGTGGTTACCTCGCCATCCCAAGTGCAGGTGTTGTCTTTTCAAGCAAACAACAAAAAAATAATAAATGTACATACATTACGTATATATGTATATTTCAGGCGCGGCAGCATCCAATTGGATAAGGTAATCGAAATAAAGAGATTTATTCTTTCACTGTATAAAAGAATAGTGTAGTCACGTATTAGTTTATGCTTCAAATTTAAATCATAACTTTCCGATTGGAAAATGGGAGTCTATTATATTACGTAATTTGCTTTTTACGCAAATTTCTATTAAAATTATATCCCTATAGTAGCCGAATTGTATTCAAAGCTTGGCGCTAAAGAACTCGATGAAATCCATTTCCTTGATTTAATTTGCTTTGCATAAACTTGAAAATGTGCATATATGTAGATATTAGGCATAATTATTATCAGTGCGCTTTTAGAGAGCAACTGCAACAAATAGTTCTTTAAGCGGGGCGTGAAAAAGCATCTTCTCAGGCCGTCAAAGTAGAGACCTCAACATCGCCTCGGCTACTGTGGGGGCGATGTGGAGGTCACTGCTCTTAGACCACACGATTGCTTACCATCAGGTGGAGTGTGGTCATTTTGACGAGCAAACTAAAAAAAAAAAAAAAAAATAGAAGACAATAGAAGTTGCGTCTGCATACCAACATCGTAATAATACCATCAGTATCAGAAATCAATTTTGCATTAGACCTCTCAAAATATACAAAATGTGCCAGTGTGCACTATCTTTACTACCTACATAGTACAGATTTACCTACTACATATAATCTCATATACAATTTGTATTTAAAGTTAAATCGCGTATTCGTTGTTTCAATTCGCCATAATTACATGATGGTTGCTGTTTTTGTTAATTTAAGACAAACATTAGTCGCCTAAATACAAGCAACTATTTATAAACATAAAACATATATATGGCCATTTTTTTTTTATATTCTCCCACATACACAACACCATCTAGCCCAAACTAAGCAGAGCTTGTACTATGGGTACTAGATAATGGATAAACATACATATATAATAATTTATTTTTTTGTAAATACATACATATTATACATAGAGGGTATAGGTATTAAGGTATTTATCTACTGGCCTATGCAGCCCGAAATAAATGATTTGATTGATTGATTTGATAGAAACACCCAGACCAAGACAAACATCCATGTTCATATTGAAGAAATAGTTAGCATGAAAATTTCAACGTTACCGATTTTCTTTATACAAAGCGGCAACTTCATATATTTATGTCTAAACCCCTATTATAAGCGGAGTCGATCACTACATCTTTCTCATGAATGGATTTACACTATTCGCAAAGCGTTATTAGTGACGCGATGCTGACCTAAAATTTAAAGATCAATGTGCTTATTAAGCGTAAATAGTAATGCCATGCAGCCCTAACGTTTGTGAGCCATAAAAATCCTATGCCTTAAGTCAAGGATTCTAACTGGCCTGATGCAATTAACAGCTGACGCAGTTTACTTTCCCCATGTTAAGCGGAGGAAACTATACAAGTGTGTTGAAACATTGCAAGTACAACGTAAGATTTATTGCTCTGTATATTTGCTTAGGTGTTAAAATTTTGAACATTACGTGCCATGTTTTTGACTACGTATGGTTTGCGCAAAACATTTCACGCGTTGTATTTTACGCGAATTTGTCTTACTTTTGCGCACATTTGTGTTACTTTTGCGCAAAGATACATTTTGAAATTATTCAAAGTACCGTATAGTACCGTTCAGTATTTTCGTCAGCTAAAATTATCCTAAATGCAGGATAGAAAAGGTTTTAACTTAAACATCGGTAAAAATGGTAACAAGTACCTACATATTTATTTTAATTATTACGTTCTAAATGTAATAATTCCTTATTTATTATAAGAAATAGTTACATTTAGAATTTGAAATACCAATACATCAAGTAATTTTAGGTTTCAAATAAATAATTATTAAAAGGAGAGATCACCATTCCATTTAAAATTAATAATTTCATGGATCCCTTAGCCACAGTCAACCAATAATTTGTTTTTCTCTTGTGATTTGTTTGTTATTTCGATAGACGACAGTTTAATGGATTATTATGATTGGGTTTAGGTTCCTACGGATTATATAGTTATGGTGTAGGATAATTGGAGAATCGATTCATTGCGAAATTCCTAGATCGATTGCAAAGGACCGGCTGATTGGTATTAGAAAAAGATTAGATACCAAAAAAATATACAATTGTTTTAAGCTTCTTTATTTGTTCTCATTTTATATGTTTACACTTAGGTTTCGTATCGTTTCATTTATAAATTTTATTAATTTGTTTTAATCCGTAAATTGTTTATATTTTACTAGATTATGCCCGCGGCTTCGCTTAGCTTCGTATAGATTTTATTAAAAATATTCTATGCCTCAGGAACAGTACTTTTTCCTGGATAAAAGGTACCCTATGTCCTTTTCTGTACCCTTAACAACGTGTATGCGAAATTACATGATGATCGGTCAAGTACTTAAGGCGTGAAAACGTAACAAACAAACTCACATTTGCATTTATAATATAAAGTTAAGAAATTGTTAGGATTGGGATACGGCAAAACAAGATCATATACTTTATTGCGTTTAGGCCAATAAGTTTAAAGAGCCTCATATTATTCTATACGTCACTAAATACCATATAAGCGAAACGTTTCCTAAAACCATTATACAGTAAATGCGCTGGTAATTACACGAAATAAGGTTTTACAAGAGCAAACACTTTAACTTTTACAACGGAAAGAGAAAGTTCCATTAAAAGCAGCGTAAACGTTAAGTATTCACTCTGTACACTAATTGGCGTACCAAATAGTTGCTTTAAAAACATTAAATATGCTAGCAGCAGCATCAAGCTTGTCTTTGTACTGTGACTAAATATTTATAATAAGTTACATCACAGCAAAATACTCGTTTAAACGCTTAAATTGAGTATTGGAAGTACACACGGCTACACATCAAGTTAGACACCTTATATACGCACAACTACGCAACATACAAAATAGAGAATTGTCGGAAAGGGACAGTGCATAGTGGTGTCGATGTAATGATAAGGATAGAGCATCGCGTTCCGTCCAGCGTAAGTGAGACAAAATAACAAAAATATAACGCACTCTCTCGCACGATTCGCAGTGTTCAACTTCTAATAGTTGAAAGTCCAAACAGTTTAGGTTGATGTGTCGCTGTGTGTACCTCAAGGCTACTTACAAGAAGATCATGGCTGTCTAACTGCACGGATGGCGTAGTGGTTTAAGTGGTCGCCTCGCCACTACTATTGCGCCAAGTGTTGTGGGTTCGAATCCCACACGGGACAAAACTTTGAGTAATCTACAATGTTGTTGTGTTGTAATTTTGTCAAGTCCTCGCTACACAGGAATTATTCCTAGCGTGGAAGCTGTCTTATAAAAGAAAAAAGTCTATTGTTTTCCTATGGTAAATATGATTTCAAGCTGCTTAAGTAATCGCTATACGGAAATAATATAATAACCTTTATCCCTTGCGCTCTTAACAGGACTTTTATTTTGTAGGGTGCTACAGCATACTAGCGAATCCTTTACGGCCACTCCTACAACTAACAAGTAAAAGTTGTCCGAAAGATAAATCGCATGCTGTCTCATTCATGTTAGGTTGAAGAATAGAGATGGCGAGACTTTTATCTTATAGATAAATGCTATCTGGAGGTGGTAACACAAGCCAGTGTTGGAAATATTTATAGGCTATAATAACCACATATCTATTATGAGATAATAGTAAGCTTGTTTGCTACCTTTTGGGTACACATAGTCTCACGCCGTTATGCATAAAAGGGTAGGTAGAGTTGTATGTACTATACCCACATTTCGCCATTATGATTTAAAATGCCACGTAATAATGGCTAAGACTATTACCGTTTACCAGTAACCGTTTCAGTATCCATGCTACGACTGAGAATATTATGACATAAAAACACCTTTCATGTCAAGAAATTTTGCTATAACACTATTCACAACTTAAGAATCGAACCCGAAACCCTATGCAACAGCAGTCGCATAAACTACAGCTGCCTCACTGAGACAATATAAACATATTTTATTTACTCACTGCTCAGCAGCATATTATTTTGTGTATTTATAATAATAGGTCATTATTATAAATACACAAAATAATATTTATCTTGACTAACCTCTCAAACCCCGCGCCCCGCGCCGCCCGGGCACTCAAGGACACTTGAGCGGTAGTCGAGTGGGTCGGCAGATGTTTATAATTTAGAACGCAAAGTTATGATAACAAAGCTTGTGTTTCTTAGAAGTATACATTGTAAGCTACGATAAGTGTTATGAATCATCGCATTTACGTGTATATTTTAGTTTATACATCTGGTTAAAGTAACCGAATTGGAAATATGAGATGATATTATTATATCTTTATTATATAGATTAATTGATTTGTCTAATAAGATGTTTTACTTTTTCTATTTCCTAGTTAAATACTCTTTATAGTAAAAAAAAGTATTTATAATGTCTGTGAGAAAAAAATAAGATATTAGCATTTGAAAGTGCGTGACGAGTACATTTTAGAGGGCGGAGAAAGTAAATATTGAAAAAATTGTAAAAAAAATTCTGACGTAGCCTTGTGCGTGTTTTTTACATATTTTATAGAAATACTAATAAATAACACTATCATAGTGATTAAAACCTGAAATACGATATAATAAAATAATAAAAAAATAAAATATCAAAAAAGGCGGGAAATCTGAGAAATGGTAATAGGTTATTTTGGGCTTCAGTTTGTTATACAACAATAACAATAGTCACTATTGTTTTTATTGTGTCTAAAAATAGAAAGAATAAGCTTTCCAATAATGTATTATACTTACATACTTGCCCTATAAAAACTACAGATAACAGCGGAACAAATAACATAGACGTCCCGTTACGTCACGTGACGTCACGTGACATGACAAAAAAAATATTTAGAAAAATATTATTCAGTTGATAAATATTAATTCGAAAAGCTGGGTTCATTCTGAGAACATTGATATGCAACACAATATTTTAAATACAGGCCTTATAATAAAAAAACGGCAAACAAAACACGTCCCAACGCTTCAACCCCATATAGCGTCACCGGGGTTTGAGAGGCATATTATTTTGTGTATTTATAATAATAGGTCATTATTATAAATACACAAAATAATATTTATCTTGACTAATGTATGTTTCGATTTATTTCTACACTAAAAACGATGTAATCCAAAACATTGAGACTTTCAGTCTACAATATATCGATAATAAAAAACTGTGTAATCCGAAACATTGAGAGTGTCAGTCTATAATATATAGGTAATACGTCTGTAGCGCCGGTATAGCTGCCATTTTCACGTAAATCTGTACGAACCGTCTACAAACGTCTACCCGCGTCACACTCTGTTTACTTCCAATATCTGAACAACATTAGCCACTATTAGGTTTTTACCCTTTTCCAAATAATCACACCGCTTGTGGAGGATTGACTTTTCCGTAGACATTGAAATATAGATACGTGAGAGAATTTTCGTTGCCGGGGTGAATATTCCAGAAGGTTCAAAAGATTCTCAGACCACCCGGGGGCGGAAACTGAGCTGAGGTTGGCTTTTTTCCATTTTTACTTGTAAGAGCACTGCCAGTGATCTGTAGTGCGTGAAACCATAAAAAATGGGCCGGATTACCGGTGGCCCCGCCGAGTCCTGTTTTTCGCTGATTGTTGAGAAAGTGCTGCTTTTCATCTCATGGAATGGCAGTGACCCTAGCAGGCGAATACTGAATTCTTGTTTGAAATAATATATTTATTTCATGCTTTTATTCTAAAAGAAACAGCTCCCGCGCTACGAATATTTGTGTATGCTGTATCGCGGAGTACTTTACAATAATTTTAACGGCGGGCACGAAGTCAAAAACCCAGTTTTAGAATAATAAAATTGATGGATCAACATATTATACACCCGCCGTAACGGCAGTGGTCTGGTGAGGCGACTACTTAAACAACTATTTTTTAAATCCAGGTTCCTGTCCAATCCTATAGTTGCTGGTAGACATGCTGAGGTTTCAAAATAAGACAAATATTTTATAACAGAAGAAGTGATATCTTACAATTTTATTTGATTTAGTAGATGAGCTCTCCGAAGCACACCGAAGGCAAGCTAGTACTAATCTGGTTATAATAAATTATTAATAAGGAAAAGGTTTATATATAATAAGTTATTGAATTATCGCTTGCTTGAACGATAAAAAAAATCATCGCGAGGCAACCGGTTGTCAGAGAGTTCTCCATAATCTTCTTGATGTCTTCCAATATGCATTTAGCCATAGTGGTCCTAATCTTTCTCACACTGAGAAATGGTTTCCGCTTATGTGTGGGATGTTTATAAACAACGCTTTTCAGGAGCATTTATCATAAGGGGCATTTAGGCATATATAATGTTCTGCGTGTTTGGTAATGTGCGGCTGCTTTAATAATAAAAAATAATCATTTTACCAAGGTTTCGGTCTGTTCGATACTAGGCTGGGTTAAAAATATGAGTTTTCTCTAAGGAATTGTGCATGGGCGACAGCTATATGTAGGCTCGCCGCCTATTAATTATGACCTAAATATAGCTGATCCATCAAAGATTTAAATTATAGATAACTGATCTCACCGTACTTAGATCGCATGAAAAAGTGTTTATAATATGTAGAGTTAAATGTTATATGTGAGATCATTATCATTATTAGACCGATTGTTTACAATTTTCAATATGAGTCAGCGTGATATTTTTTATTGTGTGTCACATAACAACGTCAAGAAAGGTGACCGTATTTAAATGTAGTAGGTATCTATGATTTAAATCTTTGTGAAACATTAATGTTATTATATCTTTTACATTTGGTAAAAATGTATGTAGTTGTAATTGACATTATGATAAGTATGAATTGTCTCGTTACTCCTGAGCAAAAGTTTACGTTTGCGTGTGATTGTGCGGTCCTGTAATGCATCCGATACACACGGCAATAGCCCCACTCCCTATTATGTGGAGTCGACTATGATAGCTAGAGAAATAATAATATGGGTGTAATACATCGCTGCCTAACCCTTCGAGGATATAAAGTTATGTTATGATAAAACCAACCCACTATAATGACTCAGCGAAATGTTTATACTCAGAGATCCTATAAATTACACGCAACATACAGATGCAAAACAAACAACCGTTTTTGGTTTACAAAAAAAGCAACGCTCGGTGCTCGCAACAACTTTAAGCAAAAATATATTTTATTCATGTAGCGGCGTCCAAACCAATGAATTTGTATGACGTAGATAACGCGTTTTATTGTCACAGTTAGTAAATAAATTCTCCCGCATCCACCAATCATGTACTGGGATCACGTAGCAGGCCGCCCAATGAAAGGTATAATCCAATCAATTATTACGTCCGTGCTCCAATTCTGCACTGAAATGCAAAGAGAAAAGATTTAATCCCAAAAAAGTTTAGCCTGTTTTAGCCCACTCGACGCCATTTGTATTTTTTGCGTTTCTTTTTTGTTATTGCCAATGTCGTAGACGTCGCCTATTTGTTGAGCCTCATTACAGCATATTTGTAATCTGGCATTCTTGGTTGGCCCACTTAAATGGATCAAGCTTGAATAATAGCCCTGTTATGATAACAATCTGTTAAGTATAACATATATTACTAATAAAGGAGACAATAACAATAGCCAATTCAGACTAATATCGTGTAATCAAACTGTAAAAGCTAACAAAAGAAAAGTAAAAGAATACCTATTAAATTTAAAACAAAAAAAAAACTCATTTTAATACAAGTCAGTAGAAGAGAACTTCTTAAAAATTAACTTGGCCAGTGTCAAAGTTTAGACAGCATAATCTAAAAAGTTAGATGATAGTGCACACGAATGTTCTTTTAATCTGAAAAACGAGTTTAATATTAATTGGCGGGTGAAGTTTCGCGTCGGTTACATAAATATGTTTACGTAGAGAATCCCGCGGGTGTCGTCAAGATGCCGTTGTCGCCGCGCAACACCACGCTCTCACTTGACTCCTATGACATTTCACTTTACTGCAACCCTTTCATACATGTATATCTTAGAAATTTTAGTACCACGAAGAAAACGTAGTCTACTTCGTATACAAATTACATCAGTGTAATTTGTATACAAGGTAGACTACGCTTCAGTAATTTAATAAAGAAACAACTTTTCTGTGTAATTTCTTTTCCCCTTTTTGCAATATCTTAATTTGGTCCCAAGTAATTCTTTAAGTTTACCGATAAATAACAACAAACGACACACGTAACGTGGGTCAACAAGACAGCCATGAAAGATATATTAAGGTGGGGCAAACAAAAATATTTGCAAACCTAATTACAGGGAGGAAATGTGGGTAATATTCCGAAAGTTCCCGGAAAACGCGAAACGTGACGAAGACTGCACGCAACAAAAGGAGTTTTTCAAGGAAATGAGCTAACTTTCTCAAGCCAGTGGGCTAATTCAACGCCTCACTGTGGAAACTTTTACTTTTTAGGTATATTAGGCGCTTCATCATGATATCCTACGAGTTAAAGGAGAATCCGAAACTTTTCTGAACATTTGTAATAAGTTATGTGCGCTCAATATTCTGTGCCGTATAAGATTGGTTCTCCATTTGTCTTATTACTAAAGAAAAATTAATGTATTTTGTTACTAGTCACTATTGACGTTCCAAGTAAGCTAAAATGTCTTGATTTTGGTTTAAGATGATGTCCTGGGATCAGTCTGTGATCATGCCTACGAAATAGGTCTTTGGTGTAGGTCGCGTCGTGTGTAAAATCCGTTGCATCTGTATATCTTCCTAGAAAAGCAAGCGATTTGTGCAGACGTTGTAACATCTGTAAAGATGCTGTAGCTGTGCTTAATATCAAAACATTTCTGCTATAAGCCAAAGCAATTAAAACAGCCCCGTCGTTTTCGCAGCATAAAAGTTTCAAACTCCACTAATAAATAATTATCAACGATATAGCAAATTGTATGTATGAAAATGACATAGGGTGATGCTACTTAGAGTAGAATATTTCTAATTACTCGAATTTTTAATTAAAGGAAAATTGTTTCTTATGTAATGTCCAGCAGTGGACTGCGGTGGGCTGATTGATCGATACCATTTTGATGCTTTTAAAAATTGAAGGTGTAAATATGATAATAATAAAACCAGTAGCTAGAAATTTTTATCTCTGTATGTTTAGACAAGTTTAGAGCGCGTGCATCTCCTCATATAACATCAAGTGTAAAACGGCGACTGTTAAGCTTGTACGTCGAGGCAGAAAGAAGTTTTGACATAACTAGGTACTTATAAACTATCCCCTTTGAAGATTTGACTAAGAAAACTTTGGCCTCCAAAGGCTTATTATAAACTATGCCCAAAATTTGTCCTTCCATAAATTGTAAGTAACGACATTGTTCTCAAAACCGACGCTGAAAAAGTAATTTTTATAATGGTTGCTAGGTAAAGGAAATGGGACAAATTTTCAAGTAGGGATTTCACTCAAACTCGAGCTGCTTGCAAAAGTATCCTATTCCAATAGAAAATAGCAGACCACCAACCTTGAATTTTTAGTAACGCACCGGTGTGATCTTAGGTCCTGGTACGTAAGTGATTTCCTTGGCGCTGCAGGTATGCATAGGCTCCTGAAACCGCTGCAGGTATCCATAGGCTCCTGAAACCGCGTACCATTAGGCGGTCCATTTACTTATATGTATCCTTTTAAGTATTCATAAGCTTGCTATTTTTCATTTTTACGCTTTCTGGTAAGTTAATTTTATTGTTGGCTTAAGTTAGAATTACCTTAAACTACCAAGAAAGTAAACAATTGAAATTACTTACTTTGGCAAATTTTAATTCCAAAGCACACACAAGAAAAAAGGTGATGTACAGCGTACAAATTTCTTCTCAAATCTGCTGCTCCATTTGAGAAGCAGGTATATACAGTATTTACGCTCTACAGATTGCAATTGCAATCTACGGTACACGCTTACTTTCGGAGTGACCGCATACTTATACAAGAATACACATTTAAAAAATTAAAGTTTAGGTAGGTACACATTGTAGTTTTTGTTCCGCTTACTTTATTAGACTAACAAAAGCCTCTCGTCCAATCCGCATGGACTACCTAATGATAATCTGGGCTTTACGAGCTACTTAGTCGTGTAAGCTACGTCTAAGTCGCATTTTTTGCGCCATTATTTAGGTAGCAAATACAAGAATAGTCTGTATTATTTTAGGCTAACTAGATTATTTCAGCTGGAACAATCTGCTATTCAGGCGCTGAAAGGCTTTTAGCAAATTTTCCAAATTCAAAATGGCGATGTCTATTTATATGCATATGATTAACTTTCACCAGGCTAATGACGCAATGGTTTAAGTGGCCGTCTCGCTAGCATAAGCTTCGAGAGTCATGGGTTCGATCCCAAATCGAGACCAAAATTTTATTTGTTCATCAACTTATAGTTACACACATACCTACATAGTCTAGCACCTATTTCTCCGAAGAGCCTAATCCTAGACATGTATTACACCCAAATTAGTTTTCTTTTTCTTTTTGGAAAAGATAACTCTTGCTCTAAGAATAATTCCTGTATCGCGGGGGACATTACATACATTCATACAATGAGTAAAAGAACACCTAGACTCGGAACAATCATTTCTGGAGCACAGAAATTTTTGTCCCGTGTGGGGATCGAACCCACAACACTCGGGCGGTGTCAGAGGCGGCCACTTAAACCACTACGCCATCCGTACAGTCTAAATTACGCGAGCTAAGGAGCGAGCATATTGCCGTCTACCAGACATAGTGCCAAACACCATGCAGACAGCATCTTTACAGATAAACCCAGTAGCACTGCCCGAACCAGACATCGAACCCAAAACAACTTAATAACAAATGCGCAAAGCAATTTTTCTACATAACTAAGATGGCAAGCTATATATTACATGCAATATAGAAACTAACTAAATTAAACATATCAGTCGCATAGTGCCAAGCTTATATATAAAGAACAAAGGGATCCCCTAATTAGTTACGCACATTAAATACTTAGAAGTAGATAAACAAGCATACTTAATCTACACTAATATTATAAAGCTGAAGAGTTTGTTTTTTTGTTTGGTTCAACGCGCTAATCTCAGGAACTACTGGTTCGAATTGAAAAAATATTTTGGTGTTGGATTGTTACAAGTACCGCTCACTCCACTAACACGTCATATAAATATAAGGGAACATGTCCTGACTGACTGACTTAGAGACAACGCACAGCCTAAACCGCTGGTCGTAGGAACTTGAAATTTGGAGAGCATGTGTGTCTTAATTTGTAGGGGTGTACTATGAAAGGATTTTTTGAAATTCTACCCCTAAGGGGGTGAAATAGGGTGATAAAGTTTGTAACGAAATTTTCTCATTTCTGGACTTAGCAGTATGAAAATTGGTACATAAGTTTTCGATTACAATTGAAAAATATCTGTGTAGGTGAAATGGATAAAACTCTCCCCTAAAGGGGCGGAAGGGGGGATAATGTTTGCATGAAAATTTTCTCACTTCTGGACGAATACGACCCGAATTGATTGTCAAATTCTAAATTAACGCGAGCGAAGCCGCGAGCAAAAACTAGTAACATATAAAATATTATAATATAAGATAGGATATATAATTAATTATTTATTTGTTCATTTAATTAACCTTGAGCTGATATCGCTACTTTATACTATTAGGATATATTTTGGTTGTAATAGACTGTTATTTGATTATTGTGACGTCATTACTAATATTTGTATAAAACGGCGTGTAAAAGTAAAATCGGACTCACTTTTGTTATCGCTTGATTGCAATAAACACTATATCTAACTTACTTGAGTTTACACGTTATTTTCACCACCTGTTGTTTTGTTGTGCAACCCTACGTGTTTCAGGATAGCCTATTTATCGAAAAAAGTTATAGGCTTTATAACATCACGCTACAACCCACGGGAGCGGTACAGTAATCATAAACGCGGTTGAAACCGCGGGCAAAGCTAATATTTACCTACCTAAATAATTTTAATAGTCTCTCTTTACATGTAAATGTGGATTGCGTGGTGCGTAAGCGGAGCTTTGAGCGTAAAAAATATTACAAAGAGGAAAGATTTAATTATTAACCTCTGAGTTTTCTTCGAAGGGATTAATGAAAACACTTTATGGGTCTGTGTGTCTGTCTGTTAGTGACAGGCATAGCTCCGGAATCACTGGACCGATTGACTTGTAACTTAGTGTGCAGACACCTTGGGGTCATCCTTCGGTCGAGTTTGAATATGGGCCCTGTGGGTCAAAAGACCCCCGAGATATAGGGTCACAAGGTCAGATGTATTTTAAATGGCAAAATGGCTTCATTTATATGCAGAGTGGTGGTGTGCACACAACATGCCCAATAGTGGGCATGATGCCCAACAATGGACATGATACCCAACAATGGTCATGATGCCCAACAGTGGACATGATGCCCAACAGTGGACATGATACCCAACAGTGGGCATAATGCCTAACAGTTGGTATGACGCCTAACAGTGGGCAAGATGTCCAAAAGTGGACATGAGGCTCAACTGTGGGCATCATGCCCAGCAGTAGGTACAATTGACTTGTAACTTGGCGTGCGGACACCTTGGGGTCATACCTCGGTCGAGTTTGAATATGGGCCCTGTGGGTCAAAAGACCCCGAGATATAGGGGTCACAAGAATCCTGGGTTTTTACACCTTTCTCGTTAGTTTCTGTGTTTGTAAGGATTTAAATCATTTAAATCAAAAACTACCCAACCGATTTTAAAACTTTTCACGCTTAGGAAGCTATATAAAAATAATAATTATTATTATTATTAATAAAGAATCCAATTACATTTTGCCTGATCAATGCCTCGCCGATGCAAATTTACGCCATTAAACCGAACGTCCAACCAACATTATGTACAGTATAGTTTAATCCTAACATTAGTTAGTGTTTCTAATCTTTCCTGTTATCGTTAGAATAACACAACAGAAAGAAGAAGTACAACAGGAAAGAGACCATGACAAAACATTAAACAGATGCCTAAAACAGCGTCGACACTCTACATCAAACGCAAATAAGATACAAAATTAATTATGTATTATAAAATTAAATTAGACGCGCGATCTACCAAAATATTTCGTTTTCTCCAAACTTCGACTAAAATTTAAATGTAAAGTAAGTTTTGTTAAAATTAATTGACTGGCTAACATTTTAATAAAAGGTTATAACGTCTGTTAAACATTGCCTTTTCTCAGTTCAAAGTTTAGACTTTAGGAGTTTGCCGTGCTAAGAAAGTTTGCCTGGAGAAGGCTATTAAGGCAGTACATCAAAAGCAGAAACAGACGTGTACAGAACAACACTTAAGGTTTACGAAAGCCTATGAAAGTTGTCTGGAAAATTATACTCTGCTTTGTTGAAGTCCCAGCCTTTTAGTTCGCTGTTGCGCTCTTTGAAAGCTGTATTTTTTATGCGGCGATTTCTATGTTGCCCGTTGGTCCCATGGCTTAATTTTACGCTTATGTTTATGGTCAATCGTGAGCTCCTAGGTACGATGTTAGAGCAAAATGTTATTTTATTGGTAAGTATATTTAAAAATCGCTAAAATAGCTACTAATCTTTATATTTACGCACCGTTCTTACATCTTCATTTTATTATTGGTAATATTTTACTTTACAAAAATGACAAATATAATCCTAACTAATATTATAAATGCGAAAGTGAGTTTGTTTGTTTGTTACGCTTTCACGCCTTAATTACTCAACCGATCAACATGAAATTTTGCATACACGTTGTTAGGGGTACAGAATAGGACATAGGGTACCTTTCATCCAGAAAAAATAACTGTTGCAAACGTAACCTAACCTAACCTACATTTACGCGAGCGAAGCCGCGGGTGAAAACTAGTAGAGATATATATTAGATAGACACTGCAGTATTTATGTTAAAAGTACATACCTTATCAATACAAAATATTTTTGTGTTGTGTTCGTCCTGTAAATAAAATGTCGAATATCCTAAAGGAAATACTGTGGTGTTAGTAATTGATCTGAGTAATCTTTGTGGAAAAGCTTGGGGGAGGCCTATGTCCAGCAGTGGACGTCTTTTGGCTGACATGATGGTGATGATGATGATGAATCTTTGTTCCAACAGAAGGATGGCAGTAAAACTACTCTGTTTTTAAAAAGTTAGCAACGCGTGTGTTTGTCACCCCTGGAATCGCAACCGATTATAGACTACGGTAACTTACCACCAAACAGAACGTAGGTATGATTGTTTTCTACCTGATAATATTAATATCAGACCTGTTCATAAACTGTCCCATTGTGGCACGGGCCTCTTCTCAGTGTGAAAAAAGTTAGACATACTCCACCACGCTAGCTCAGTGTGGTTTGGATACTACATACCTTGGAGAACTCTCAGACGTGCAGGTTTCCTCACCATGTTATCCTTCACCTCTGACATTTCGAAATCATGAATCTGCCTGGGGATTAAACTCGAGACCTCTGCGTGGCAATTCAACAAGCTCTCACTAGGCTGTCGCTTACTACCTTAGACTTAAAAAAAATATTTCACCTAATCGATCAAAAAGATTAACAAATATAGATGATTGATGCCGCCGATTTTAGTTCGAAACCTAAATCGACAACGACGCATTTTCAGAGGAACGACCAAGATTATGTTGTGTCAGTCTACGTGAAAAAATGTATTAACTGCACGGCAATTTTGTTATGTGCTAGTTCGTGAGCTTTTGGAATTAGTAGGCGAGCAAGTATAGGAAGAAATTGTAATACTACAAAAGTATTTCCATATTTTGTTTATTTTTACAACCTTTTTAATTTTTATTAGGTACTTTGTTGACTGTCGTTATGTTCATTTCTTCATTGCGCAAAGAAAATTTCAACCAACTAAACGATTTGTGTGCAGTGATATGATTTTTATAATATTCTACCACATACACACAACACCATCTAGCCCAAACTAAGCAGAGCTTGTACTATGGATACTAGACAATGGATAAACATACATATATACTTTTTTTTTGTAAATACATACATATTATACATAGAAACACCCAGACCAAGACAAACATTCATGTTAATGCACACAAATGTTTGACTAGTGCGGGAATCGAACCCGCGACCTCAGGCGTGGCAGTCGGTTACACTAACCACTACGCCATAGAGGCCGACAAATTACTTGTAACATTATGGTTATGAATTATGTAGCTCGGTAAGTATAAAATATACTTTTAAGAGAAATTAACTACATAGATATAACGAGTCTGTAAAGGATATTTTACTACAACAAATATGTATATGCTACACCCAAGCTTATAACGACAACAAAAGACATATTATTATTTCTATCATTTTTGTTCCGTGCGGGCATCGGATCTTTAATGTTCGTCGTACCATTTAAACCACTGAGCCTTATGCACTGATCTCATATTCGTAAGTATTATTTTGAAATCAATAATACCAAAATAGAAAATGAGTTTATAACGTTCAAAACAAAGTAGATAAAGATTAAATTAGCGTATAGACCTACTCTCAGCGCATTAGTTGTTGAGGTAATCCTTTATTAACCACTATGTCATTCACGCAGTACCACAGACCAATTATAATCCACCCACAACTCTATTGTCTATATATTAACAACAAGTTTTCGCTCCGGGCGCCGATCGCACAAGCCGACGTTATAATTATAGCAGCGCTATTTAATTATATATTTCGATCAAATATTATACCAAAGGATTTTAGAAAACAAAAAGTATCATTGTATGGTAATTCAAGTTATAGTATACCTCGGTAGCGCTTCGATAGTAAATGCCACTGCTTTTGGGTGATGTCTCAAGTTGGAAACCCTGCTCGATCCAGCAAATAGTTATTGGTCTCTCGTGCCAAGAAACTCTTAATAGCAATCCTGTGCTAGGAAGTTTGTCAAAATTCTAACTCAGAGCTGTTATTAAAAAGAATTGTTGGTTCTGCGCCTGACATCTCACTGATCGTGGTGTATTGCTGCCCAATCAAACTGGGAAGGAATAGATAGTGCACTTGTGAACGATATTATCTCTTGCACATCTGTGCAAGAAATAATATCTACTAGCTATCTAACTAGTTGGCTAAGATTACCGCCGTGACCAAAATTCGGCCTGAAGGAATATATACTGGTGTGGTAAATTTCACCAAAATCCGTTCAGCGATTTGTGGTGATTGAGTGACAAACAACCAAACGATAACACTCGTAAACACTCACAAAACACACACAAAATTTACCAAATTCATACACATTTGAACGTAACAAATAAAGCCGGATATCCGGGGTGTAAAGATAGAAAATGTACAGGTGTTGGTAATTGATTAGCTTGAAAGACCTCGGTGCAACCTTCCCCATTAATTGCGAACCACTCGCTCGAACGTTCCTATAGCCGTAACCGACAATATTAATACTCTAGAACAGATAACTAGTGTAGCTAAGGGTGATCGATTTTATGCAGCGCTCTTATTAACCTAACAAGAATTATTTAAAGAATAGTCATAGCAAATTAAGGGATTGAAGGATTTATATAACTGAAAACGGATATTAACGCGATTACTACTTATTAATATTATTGTATTGTAATTGTGTAAATAATATTATTGTATTTACATACAAGTAACTTATTCAACATGCTTCTGATCACGGCCAGTGCAAGCTCTTAGTATTTACATAACAACATGCTTGTGACCACGGCCAGTGCAACCTGGCCGAAAGGTCAAGCCTCAAAACAGTACGTATGTCAATATTGAGCGTGTTTACGTTAATATCTTTTTTCAATTATATAAATCAGCGACACGCCCCTGCTTTGCACGGGTAGAACAAAACTTTAGCAAATTATAACTTAAATCTTCCTCGTGAATAACCCTGCCTATTGGTGAAAACCGCATGAAAATCCGTTCAGTAGTTTTTGAGTTTATAACGAACAGACAGACGCGGAGGATTTTGTTTTATAATATGTAGTGATGCAATGAGAAAGTGTAAAAGTGATCGTTGAACTGATGTATCAATATATCGCTCTCGAGACAGGCGCGACCGATAGATTGAGATGACCAGCTCAATACAAAACATTAAAATAGACTCAGTCACACATATAAAAATACGTGCGTTGGTACCAGATCAAGTCAAGGACTGTCAATTACTGCATTGTTCCGACTTAATTCTGAAGCTGGGCTTCCAGTACCAAAGAGTAAAGAGTGAGAAATAGCCGAGTGGAGCGGAGAGCTACTAGTAAAAAAATACGTTATTTGCCACTGATAAAGAGGTTTGATCATTCGTGTCTTAATTGTTTGTTCTTGTAGATTTATACATAATTATCTATAAATCTTATAGAAGCAAACTCAAAAATCAAGACAGCCATTTTGACCTATCAAGTCTTGGAATGCCAGACATATTTAAAATCCTATTGTGTCGGCCGTCCTGTGCCGCTGCGACTCAATAGGTTAATAGAAATATGTAATGAGAATTTTTTTACTAAACGATCATTGAATTTTTTTAATAAGAACTGAATACGTATTAATATTTAACACTTTAACACAATAGTTTTTTTTCTTATGTCTAACATTGTGTTGAAAATATTTTACTCTGAAGTTGGCAGAATTAGCCAATCGAGAAAATGTTACGTTGAACTATTGAACCAATAGAAAAACCATTTAAATTTACTTTACTTTGGTCTAGAAACTAGGATTAGTCATAACTAATCCTAGTTTCTAGACCAAAGTAAAACATAATATAGCATCAAAAATATGTAAGAGTATATGTATTAATATAATATGTGTTTATGATTTAAGTAGATTATAAAGTACTACTACTAATATTTTAATGTCTTTGCATGGGATTAAGAATGTATATACAAACCAAAAACACACCGTACCATGTATTAGTAGATTGTGTAAAAAAACTTCTAACATATCACCTGGCGTGAAAATCAAATAATTTCTGATTGTGAGACATTCATCTGGTTTACAAAGTTAAGTTACTCATTAAAACAAGTCTATTAAGCGTTCCTATGGTCCAAGTTACGTCCAAATCATCAAAAATCCATCTAGCGTATGTATACCTACTTAATTAACACTTAACTTTTAAATTATTTTATTTTTATTATTGTCGGCCTCGATGGCGTAGTGGTTAGTGTAACCGACTGCCACGCCTGAGGTCGCGGGTTCGATTCCCGCACAAGTCAAACATTTGTGTGCATGAACATGGATGTTTGTCTTGGTCTGGTTGTTTCTATGTATAATATGTATGTATTTACAAAAAAAAAAACGTAGTATATGTATGTTTATCCATTGTCTAGTACCCATAGTACAAGCTCTGCTTAGTTTGGGCTAGATGGTGTTGTGTGAATGTGGTAGAATATATTATATATTATATTATTATTCATTATAGGTACTAGTAAGATGGCGTTTAAAGTATAAAATAGTAACACAAACATAACACCAGAGACAGATAACATAAAGCCGGTAAGCGAAATCGCAAATACAAAGCTTATTCTTGCATCTATAGAAAAAAGTAAATCATTTATAATTTTAAATTTAACGAAAAGAGATCCTGAAGATTAATTAAAGCAAACGTTTCATTCCACCGTAATGACTATGTACATACTCAGCACAATATGCAAAAATACAGCACGAGGAATAAAAACAAATGAATTAAATGAAACGATAAAATGGACGGTCGAAATCAGTAAAGTTTCGAACGATTTTTCGCATCGGAAGCTTCAGTCTCAGTGCATTGCAACGTTTGCGATCAAATAAAGAATAATCGGCTTTCATTAGAAGTCGGTACTGATTTCTCTGAGGAAGTGATCAACGGCTTACGGAATCCGAAGGAGATTTAAAACGCGGTTGCCAGTTTCACCTGGTAAGCGAAGTTGAATGAGAACTTTTTACTCATATACGAGGTGTTAGCTGAATAAATAAACCTTTACCTTTATACAATTTGAAAGTTTCAACAATCTGATGTTAACTGAAAACTACGGCTACATATTTTTTTAGATAGCTTCTGTAAAAGAATATCTTAGGTAGGCGTAAAGGCCAACGTAACCTTTGATAAATTAATCATTTGGATCAGAAAATTCAGATTTAGAAGAATTGTGGGCCTCGCAATGAATGCTTATTAGAAAATTCTGCGTATGTATTCTACTTTTTTGATAAACATTTACGTATATATACATTTAAATAGTACTCATTAAAAAAAACAACGGGTTGCACTCCGGGAGTGCCGGCAAAAGTAAAAACTTGAAAATTAACGTTGTGCATTTTTGATATTTTGGAATGGGTAGGGAATAATTTTGCACAAATTGCTTTAATTTATCAGTATAAAAGTACTATAATTTATGTGGTAAAATACAATATTCATTTATTGCGCTGTCGTACACAAACATGACAATTCTCCCTCCATCTTACGAATTTTCGATCAGGTGACGTGTCCTGACGCGAGTTTGACAATTCTCCCTCCGTCTTACGAATTTTTGATCAGGTCACGTGTCCTGACGCGAGTTTAACATTTTTTACCCATCACAAAAAAGTTCACAACGCCGCTAAAGAAGTTCACTTCAAAAATCGAATAAGCATTCAATTCGCATTTCATTAATTGCGAAACGATTATTGTACATGTACTTTTGCAGTTTTTAAGGACAACGAATGCCTTTTTAAGGGATGAATTATATTAGACCGGACCGTGTTATAGTTTAGTTAAGGCATGTCTGTTCGTCTGTCTGTTTGGCCGACTGTGTAAGTTAATAGTGTGTCAGTATCTTTTTTCCAGTAAATATAATGGCATTAACATTATATTAACTCATAATAAACACACTAATATTAATAATCATCTATTGCTAATCCACTTAGTATATTACTGACTATATTCGACTAGGTAAATAAATTTGTTACAGAAACATAGAACAATCAAAACGTAAGCAACATACAGCTAATCTACTTGATTCTGCATTGATAGCTATCAACAATGGAACAAGTATCTATGAAACCTCGAAGAGATTTGGGATTTCTAGAAACAACTCATTGTGACAAGTACTCTAATGTAAATTGTGGGGTTCAAAGCGTCTTCACCAAGGACGAAGAAAGCCAATTAATAGACTAGATTCACAATCTGAGAAGATAAGCTTTACCTGTTACAAAAGACCTCGACCTGACCTGACTGGAGAAGGTGTCAAAATTAGTGGAAGCATTAAACATTCCAGTTTTATGTTATATTTTTAAATGTTTAATGAACATTTGACATGATCGCTAAACTTAAGGTTTTATAGTAATTTTATTTTTGTATGCTCCCTTTTTACGTAGATTGCTTATTGCCATTTACTGTTGTTTAATGCCATAGGTGCTAGTTTTTATCTATCATATTTAATGAGGCAGTCTCAAAAATATGATAGATAACAGAGATTAAAGGCTGTTAAGCATTTGTAGAGCTAAGTTTTAATAATAACATCCTGTATTGTGGTGGGTCATTTATATAAATAACTAAAAACACACTCGAGCATTTTTATTTAACTTGAATTGTTCTGTTCATTTAGCGATCGGTAAAAGGGGCCACAAAAACGGTAATAGGAACACGCCCATGCTTTGAATCGGTAATAGGGACATACGCCTTTTCATCAATTTATATAATTTTTTAATATTTATCTCGTTTTTGCTAATTGTTTCTATATC
The DNA here is from genome assembly GCA_963564715.1 of Catocala sponsa. Taxonomy (NCBI): domain Eukaryota; kingdom Metazoa; phylum Arthropoda; class Insecta; order Lepidoptera; family Erebidae; genus Catocala; species Catocala sponsa. The sequence goes on from OY751333.1 coordinate 16,065,141, forward strand.
TGACTAAAAAGATCGATAATTTCAGTATATAAACAAAATAAAAGATGACATTAGTTATTAAGCATGTGCTTATTTCCTGCATGTCAATCTGAACTTGGCTTAAACTGGCGGTAATGGGTGCGTTTACGTTCAGGTATTTGTTATCCCCGTAACGCGTTCCCAAATGGAAATAGTACAACAAAGTCATTTAAGGTGGATGAAACCACAGGACACCAGTGAACAATAAACAAAGGATTTTATTTGACTGTGGCTTCTGTATTTCCATGTTAAAGGACGATTGTCTATTTTCTTCTTCAACTTCGGTTGTCAGCAAAACATATGAACTACAACATATTTATGTAGCAACGTTATCTCAATGACTAAAACTTGAGAGGTCGTGGTTTCGCTCCCCAACCATTGCACTACCGAATTAAGCTCATTGCTAATACTTAACTAAAGGCGTTACCAAGATTGTTTTAGTTAAGTACATAAACAGCGTGTAACAGAAAGATGTATTCATAATTAGGCATTAGAAACAAGCCCCGCCCCTGTACAATGATAAACTACGACAAATTAATATGTATACATTATTTTCACTAAGATATAGCATTTTCTTTTTATCGACTTATATATTTAATTTCAGCACATTCCAGTCAACACTTAACCCTTTCGCTGTCCCGTGATAGACACAATTGAAAATAGATTGTTATGTATCATAATATGTGATTCATCGGACAGGGAACCTGTTAAACAGTAACAGCTGACACAATAACCGCCTCGAGCCCCAAAATAACCAGGCGCAGTAGTGATGTGATGCGTTAGTTCCGATATTTAAAAAATAAATAAATAAAATGTTTGAAATTGTCATCAAATTTAAAATAATTTGTTTTGGTCTGGGGATACATAGGTTATTTTCCAGGTTAGGTTATTTTTATACATTACAGTTCTTAAATATGACCACACCTTTTTGTTGCACGCTGTTTATCAAAATAGTTAGTAAACTAGTTAAAAAAAAAATTTGGCGCAGTCTTTGGGGACTGCCGATAAAAGTGAAAACTTTAATCCTTGATCATAAACAGTTCTTTAATAACTAAAAATAATTCAAAAATGGAAAGCGTTCGGTGACGATGACGCGAGTTCCATGACTTTTGTTCACCCAAGAAGCGCTCAACGCGCCTAAAGAAGTTTTCACTTTAAAAAAATCCTTGACCATGCATTTCTGTTACACCTTGATATAAGTTAATCCTAACTATATTATAAATGCGAGTGTGAGTTTGTTTGTTTGTTTAACACCTCAACTCATCGGTCACAGCCGATCATGATCAAATTTCGCATACAAGTTGCTGACAACGTGTATGCTAAATGTCATCAGGATGCAGAAAACGACTAAGGTAACTATAATTTGAAAAATATAGTGTAACCGTGAGATAGCTTAATAATACATAAATAAAATGGCGAAGTAACTGAGAATTTAATTTTATAATGGACGTATTATCTGCGCTCGGCGATGCAGCTCATATATTAAAAGGGTTACTTTGTTTATAATGCAAGAATGTATTATCCGGAGAGATTTATATCCGCGTTTTGTTCCGTAATTGTACAATAAATCTGAGGATACTGCAATTTATGTTGTACAATTGCACATTTTAGTGGTTGTTAATCACAACTGTTAGTGTTGACGGCAGAACGTTTGATCACACGAATTAATGACCTCTATAATCCATCAATATATATTTTCTGAATGTTCTTCGTATCTGTTATTATTGAACTCCCATGTAGCAGATACAATAGACAAAATTTGGGTGACCCATAATTATAATGTTCAAAGTGGGACGCCAGAATGAGGAAATATCCAAGCAATGTAACGTAAACAAACTATGTGACGAGTTAATTCAAGGTTTAGGTTAATTGCTTGGGCACGCCACGATCGTGACGGTAAGTCCCATTTTTGAGGAGTGACTGAAGAGGCGGCATAGCACTCTCACCTTCCGGCTGACACAGGCTATGACTGGCCACGGTTGCTTTGGCCAGTTCCTGTGTCGCATAGGCCGGCAGGAGACGCCCAGATGTCATCACTGCAGCGACTGCCGCGATGTTGTTGAGGACACGGCGCTGCACACTTTGGCGGTTTGCCCCGCCTGGGCATCGCAGCGCCGTGAGTTGCTCGCAGCAGTCGGGTTTGTCGCTCTCTCGCTTCCGACCGTGGTCCAATCAATGATCCGGAGTGAGAGATCGTGGAACGCCGTCGCTTCCTTCTGCGAGAAAGTAATTTACATCAAGCAAGCGGCGGAGCGGGAGTGGGAGCGCTCAAACCCTCTCCCCAACCGCAGAACTGGGCGTCGGAGGGCGCGAGATGACCCATCCTAAGGTTTGACCTGGGGATGGTGGCCTTCATGGGCCTGCTCGCCACCCGATCAGCACCAGATCCGAGAGGCGGCGTGCGTATTCCCATGCGCGCCTCTGTGTCGTATCTTCGTCCTCTCACAAGGGGACAGTAGAGGGTCTTTTTTATGTAGTGGTATGCCGTTTCACACGGCGGGTCGAAACCTCGGCGGGATCGCGATTGCATGTGAAAGCGATTCGCGCGGACTCGCTGTCTATGGTTATGTCGAGGAACACCGTGGTAGGTTTAGTCGGTATCACCGGGGTATCTTTCCCCCGGTAAGCCCGACATACCCTCTCCGTCGCCCCGCGGAGAGGTACGCGTCAAGGCATTCCCCCACATAAATAAAAAAGTTGATATATTGCTAATCTGATCAGATTATTTTATTATTGCCAAAATTACTCATAGTGAAATTTCATCTATATTTCAAATAATTTCAACCCGTGGCTTTACTCACAAAGTATTAAGAAAATAAATTTTTTTTTGGGTCGTGTCCGTAGCTTTAGGTACATATTGAGATTACAGTTATATTCGGTTGGTAGCTTAAGGCTACCTAATTTAGTAATAGTCGTATATGTACACAAAAAATGTAGGAAGTAAAGCAGACAAGATGTAATAATAGGTATGTAAATAAACTAAGCAAAACGTCTTTGATACATACTCGTAGAACATAATTTAAATTGCAATATCAGACAACCGGTGGCCAATCTCCGCTATTTTCCAACAGGATGATTCACTGGGGCCGCCGTCGCTGCCGTCCACTTCACAAAAAGACGCCTATTTTAACGGCAGCCTCGGAAATGAGCCATTTCGCACACAGGTACCGAAAAGTGGGCAAGTTGAATAATTGCTTGCCGATACTTTGTACTAAAAAAGAGCTAGTCTCGATCAATATACCTTCTTCCTATAATACCCTTCACGTAGCGTGGCTATTATGGTGATGCAATAGCTATTACAATATGGAATAATAAAAGGTACCTTCTTTGTTTTTTATTTGTTTTGACATGTAATTTCCTTTATATAAGTACAGAATCTTTAAGCAATTTATGGTTTTTATTTATATTGGTCCAGCTTTTGCCCGCGACTTTATACCCATGTATTTAAAAAGGTACACATCTATATTTTACTTTTGTTACGATTGCAGAAGGCGATCGGTTAAAATAGCTAATGTCTCTCTCTCGGACTCTTCAAATATTTCTTCTAGGGAAGCCGTTACGACAACGGCATTATACGGCGTTGGCGTATAACGCCGTTGGCGTTGTACGGCGTATAATAGGTATTTTTTATCATTAATACTCAACTTTTAGGTGGGGTATCAGGATAAAACATACACCAGCTTCTATATTAGATGTCCAGCAAAACATCTGTAAAATCCACGTCCAATTTTGTGCACTAAATAAAAACATACAGATAGACAAAAATTATAAAAATAATTGTTTTTGTTTCTATAGATATTATAAAGACCCCTCACATAGATACATTTTCTTAAATATCTCCTACTGACATCGACAATTTCCAATATTATTATATCTATAGATTACAAAATCGTAAAATTATAAAATTATTTTAGAAATCAAGCCCTGTTTCCCAGGTATCTTTAGAAACATATAATTTAACGGACATAAAGTAGGTAACTACAAAAGGGTAAACTATCAAAGTCCATTAATATAAAATCTGTATATAGTTCCATTACCGTAAAAAGTATTATTTAAAGATGGCAAGATTTCACCAATAAATCTATAGTAAGTGCTTTTGGTAAGACGGAGCAACGAGCTTGTTGATAACATTAAATCTTGTACTTTGACTTCAAAAGATCTTTGTGGGATCATATCCGTTCCACATGTAGACTGAAAGACTCCGAGCGCTTTCCTTAATGGAACTTTGTGTTGTATTCAAGTTTGATCCACAAAAGGTCAACGAACAAAGACCGAACGAGAAGCACATTTCGAACTTTTTTATTTGTAAATAGACTCTAAAGTAGAAACTTTTTGGTCAAATGTGACCGACTTTTTCGTTTTCACCAGCATCCGATGCACATTTTGTCGTCAAAGTATGTTTTTTCTTTACTTTTGCCACAAAATATAGCGCTTTCTGAATAGCGGCTGCTGGCTCTTGGCTAAGACCTATTCATTAGGTATTATTCGGAAACTTTTATTCAATGGCCTTTTTACATTAAAATGCACTTACAATTGAAGCTTTTTAACATAATAGTACGTTGTAGAACTGGTGGTAATTCACAGTTGTTCTTAAGTTAGTGCTTGACTATTGCAGCAAAGTATTCGAAATGAATTAATTTGTTACGCTGTTTTATTATTTCTACCTTTATCGCACCTACTGTCTACCTTTATTCAAAGTATACAAAATATATACTACCGACATATTCAAACAGACACGTAATTGTGAACCTCTGATTGGGTAGGCAGAAGTGTAACTATTTGAATGGCGCTTTGGTTTGAGTAGTCATCTCGCTACTGTCAGTGCACTTAATGCATTACTATCATCGATCAAATATACCATAGATGAACGACCGTCGCTCGAAAAACGGCCCCAACAAAACTGTGCATAAATCAGTCGTATGCGCTATATTATGCACCTGTCCCACTCACTCTTGCGTGTGCTGCCCGTAAGCGAGAGCGAATCGACACCACTACTACGGTGGAGACCGTACCATATACTTAGTACGCTTGCGTATCACGAGTAACACACTTAGGACGCTTTACATTGACGCGTTTTAACTAAACTATTACAAAATGTTTCTCAGTGGGCGTTCAATGGTTATTCCGGTTTATTTCCTGGATTGCATAATAAATGCAGACACTTATAAGTAAGTAGTACTGGTCAGTGCCACATATTGTATGAGAATGTGCATCTATGGTATATTTGATCGAAGATTACTATGCATTAAGTGCACTGACAGTGGCGAGGTGACTATATAATAGATTCAATATGATTACCTATGATTCACAGTCAGAAAAATGAAAATTAGCAGAAAACAAATTGTGATTTTTCCTAAAGAAAATTCCATCGATTTTTAATTCAGAATAATGGTCTGAATATACTATTTCACCCAGTATAGGAAAATAAAATTTGTGACCCATTTTGTTTCGATTTAAGGTGTAGTTAAAATATCATTGGTTAATATGCAATCACTCTATACGGCTCATGAGCTCATTGCCGATATTTCTTTTTAAAATTACTTTTCAACCATATATATTTATATGTAGGTACTTTGCCGGACGTTTATAACAACGGTTTATTTTAAACACACAGTCTCATAGAGAATACGTTGATTGTCACTTTATAATATTGTCATTGTATCCCAAGTAGTAATTAGTCCTTTATTGCATGTTCACACATAGCAGACTTCCTCGAGCGTAGGTTTCTTCCAGCCATGAGTTCTTTTAAACCTGGCATAAACCTGGAGTTGTACTAAAAATCGAGCAGCTCGACTAAGAAACCTTGTGTTGTGTGTTCCTGTAGTAGGTGTATCCAGACTACTTAAGGAGGTGCTGTACTATAAGCTGGCTCGTAGGATCAAAATATGTGAAGCAGGTATACTTACTCGTTGATATTCGCTTTGACGCTATCCCAAAAATATGAAACTAATATGTTTAATAATTATTAAACATATTAGTTATTAAACACAATATTACATGTTTGCATATTATAATAAGCAAATATGTAATATTGTGTTTTTTTCTGAATAATTTTACCTGGAAAGGTAGGTAGGCGAGTAATTACGCAAAAACAAATCCAATTCTCAACTCATTTATTTCACTGATGAAGAATCTCAAAAGACTATGTCTTTTATTTACATTCATCGTCTAGTTAGTTTTACGTATAAACTAATATAATTATTACAATATTCATAATATTAACAATATCATTGATAGACATTAAGGCCAACATCCGTTGGCTATCCAACACAAGACTATGCAAAAAGTTTTATGATGTGTGATCTCTTTGTGATCCACGCGTTGTAAAATAAAAACGTCGTGTCAACGATATAAAGGAAGAAAACTTGTTGATTTAAGTTAGTTGTTTTGTGATGTTGTGTGTTTTGTGGGGTTGACGTTGACTTTGAACATTTTAAACAGCAAAACACATTTGTTGTGATGCAAGATTTATGTTGTTTGTTGAGTGTCTGTCGGTTTTAAAGTGTAGGTACTTTACTAGACCTGCATATAGTACTTTATAGTTAAGTACGATAACTGGACGTTCTTTCTACAGATATACGTATACAATTTATCCGTGTTGCCTTAAACCTCCTGAAACGCTAATCCATACTAATATTACAAAAGGAAATCCGGCAAGGAGATAGATCGTATCCCGAGGAAGAACATAGGGTACCTTTAATCCCAATATGTTTTCCCCTGGGATTGCAGCGGGCGACCCCGCATGGAGAATTTAGTAGTAAACATATGTGAAAGGACAAAGTACTTTTAATATTGGATAATAATGAAACGCTTACTGGTTATGGCGAATATACACGCCTAAGTTAAGGCAATTGCGTGGGTTGTTTACATTGTGCAAACGACGGTCGTGAAACACCCAGTCAAGTTACCCCTAAAACTTGCGTCGTGTAGGCAGATTGTTTTCGATTTATAAAACTGTATTAGTATTTTCTTTGAAGTATTATCACGTAAACGTAAACATAAGAAACAAATCAGATAATTTCGTGCGCCCTAGCCAATCGAATGTCTCCTTTACACCCTTATACAATGCTATGCATTCTTATTTAGGAAGATCTACATAACCATACAGGTAATGATATGTAGATATTTATATCTATTTTGGTTACCTGTGATATTTTACAAATACGTACGTACATACTTAGTATTTTACAGACCATTGTATCAGTTTAAAAGTGCCTATTTACATGTTACAGTGTAGTCGGCTCCTGAGACAGTCAGCAACATAAGCCGATACATACGCGAAATTTTGACTGTCTCATCTTTCAAAATTATAACAAACGTTAGTTTTTCATAGCAGTCATAATTAACCTGTAAATTATTTAAATGTGAGACATAATTGAAAACCTATTGTGCCTGGCCGCCAGTTTGCTGCTGCCCGGCAATAGTGTAAAAGATAGTTGATATAATCGCAGCTCAAATATACACATATACTAATAAGGATTTTTGATCCACAAAATACTTCACAAAATTGAAAAATGTTTAGCTACTTATGTTGCTGACTGTACGTAGGTACATAAGAAGCCTGGCAGGTAATTTGAATCGGTATGTATAAAACTTAATATAATATACACTACGCCACTGAGTTACCAGTTTCGGCTACCTGACAACAGGAACGTATCAAAACTGAATGTCTTGATTAGACATTAAATAAACCAATATCAGTCGCAACATAGTAATACTTTAGGTTCGACTGATCATGAGGTTAACAGATGCCCTAGTAATTTTACTAGCGTCTAAAAGACGAAGGAGTCTGGTCGTCATTTTGATAAGGACATTTCTGCAAGCGAGCAATGCGATTGGTCCAATCAAGGGTACCTACGACAAATTCATGGTCTTGAAATAACCAGTGAGGACTCATGGTTTACTGTACTTTTGTAATTGCAGCCTTTTCCGACACCGCAATAAGAGTGGAGTCTTGATACTGGTTGCCTTTATTGTAATGGGATGTGTTTATGATAACAGAGTTGATTGTATTTCTGGAATTGATTTTATTTTGGAAGCAGTAATGGTGAGAGCAAGAGGCTTTACACTTGTAAATCCTAATACTCTGTTGACATGAATCCATTTTAGTAAAAGTATTTTACTTTTTTGACGCGGTTTGAGAAATACTGGTAAATTACAATCCGAACAAATAGTAATATTTTATAAATAACATTTGTAAACTAGTCTTCTTAAAAAAAGATAATCATATAGTAACAATATGCTATCTTACCCGGCTCCGGGATTGTTGGTGCGTTTACGAATACCGCAAGTACCTGTGCCCACTTTCGATAAGGCAATAAAAAATCCTTAATAAACACAATTTACTAAAATTAAAGTATAAATAAAAAACGGAACTACTTATTAATCTATAAACTAAACGATGACCATGTTCCTGAAGTTATTTAAAAAGATATTGTTACGTTAGATTAACTTAATATCACTCTTTCTTCTGGAAAATATATAAGAAGGGTATTGTTATAATATCAGAAAAAATGGTAACTACTGGGTACCAATGCCAACTAACTAAATCACTATCTGCCTGAAAATAATGACCTTGGAACACCTATAATGGTTGGTAAGATGTAATTGTTTGACATCAATCTTATATCATTTAATTTTGCGACTTAGTCGAAGTTTTAAGAGGAAGCGCTAAGAGTCCAAACGAATATAATTTGAAGTTAAAGCAGTTCTTTTTAATCCTTTATAAGGTTAACCCTTTGAACGCCAGGTTAAAAAAGTTAAAGCATGCTCTTGGCGCTTATGCACCTATGCGGTGCATATGGCGCGCAAAGAGAGATGGATAACTAGTACAAAATAAGTAAACATTTTGTATTAATTTGAATTTTTAATTTTATTGGCCAAGGCAAAATATACTTGCAAGATTAGCGAACTGAAAGCTGGTCTATGAGGTACGATGAATGGATAGTATTATATTAGAGGCATTCAAGGCGGTCTTGCCAATTAAACATAACGATTACTTATATCGGTTTTACTGCGATACCTAAAAACAGAAGACTTAAAACAGTGTGTTCTATTTGTAATAGCCTAAGTTGCAGAGACATGAACGTAGAGTTTAAACGACAAATCGTACCAACGACACCTCTTTAGCGTGGAGAAAAAGAAAAGGCCATTGGAAAAACGTGTAAAGTGACGATTGCAAATTGGTAAGGCAATAAATTTCTTCAGTCCTATCTACAGTACAGTACAGTACAGTACAACTGGCTAATTAGATAGGACTGAAGACATCAGCCAGCCTTTAATTTTCATACGGCATCCAAATGCTGAAGATAGGTGATGTAATCAAGCAGTGAACACTGCGAAAGACTGATTGATTTATTATCATTCTTGTTCATAAGCTTAGTCTGGCCATTATATCTTCGTAATATGAGTCGATGGTATCATATCATTGGTTGGCACATTTAATAGTTCCACGTTATTGAAAATGTTTGAGTTATGAACTTATGATGCATAGAAATAATGTTTAGTTAGGCGCCGAGGAAGCCTTGTATTGTATTAAAGAGTATGAATCTAGAATTTACTGTACTCACACTTATACCAGCATGCCAATAAAAAAATAAATTATTTATGTATTGATATTATACTACAACTTACTCCTCATTATATTTTTGCAAGTTGGAAGTGCTAAGAGTCTTTTCGAAGCTTAAGTTATGTTTTTTCTATAAACCAAAGCATTGGAGCATTCATTTATTTTTTTATGTATAAACACAACCTCTATAGCAGCATAGTTGAGATGCATTGCATTGACAGTATTCATCCTATTATATTCACGTTAATAAAAAAACTAAAAAAGTACATTAGGAATGACTAAATTCATTATTTATAAAACAATAACGAAACTACAAAAATTATAACAATTTTATAGTTTTTTTTTAATAATTATATTATTTATTTTGCTTTGGCAACATTGTGCATTTAATGACAATTTAAGTAACATCTGTCACTAATCTCATTATAAGCTTGATCGGGGTGGACCAAAACGATACACATCTACTATTTCAAAGGATTTCAGTTATAATTGTTTTGTCATCATTTGCACGATGTTACCCATATTACCCTAAATGTTGCCATAATCCTTACATACTATCACAGGATGCCCTTACAATAAAGCATAACATCCTTTTTATATTTGACTACATGCTATAAAATACATTTTATAGATATATACATAAACAAATTAACAATTTATTCACCAATTAAGTATTTCAACTGAAAAATATTTAATACTTGTTTGAGCAACTTTAAACAAATGTGTTATGATTTGATTTGTAACAATAACGTTCAAATTAACAATTTCAAAATGGTTACATGATACATGATCACTATATATATTTGGCAACGACGCAATGGAATTATTTACAGTTAACACTCAGTGCTCTTAATTTTAAGCTAACTACATAATTTACAATGGACGACAAAAGGCGTTAAACAATGAGATTACCTACTAAACCTACAATAAATAGTATCTATAGGTTTTTACCGACGAACTGTAACATTCACTCGCATTCATTGCTTACAGTTCATTGCACATTGCATCAGACTCATTACTAGCAATTGCACACCGCACAGTGTTCTACATTTAAAATTCTGCATTGTTCCTTTGCCTAAAAAAAGTTACGTGGGAACTAAATTGCCAGACGCATAAAATGCTAAGTGCGCGAGGCTTGCAACACTGATTAGAAGAACATTGTGGGAAATATGCGTTGCTTTTCCTCCCGACCCGCACTCCTGCTCTTTGTATTCTAGGCAGAAATTCTGTAAAAAAGAAAACAGTATTAACCATGACAACTTATGACCTGGTACAGACATTTCAAACATATCAATGAGCACATAAAACCAACTACTATAGTCAGTATAATCTCGACTATCAATAATAAAAACGCTGCTGCCCAATAAATACAAAAGCGTTACCATGGATAGTATATCGTAGTTATTCTGGTACTGCATTATTTCAGAGATGCGAACGCAATTGAATAAGGGACGATTCGCATAACAATGTGCCGGACCAGGATAGAGGGCCATGGCTCGGATGCCAAAAGCTTCATACATTATATATGGATAGTTCACATTACATCGCCGCGTGACATACGGGGTCGAGTCAGTCTTACTAATTACAAATGCGGGCATATGATTAGCTGTTCCCTTAACGTACTGAAGAGTTGGCTGGTCGGGTCAGGCTAAACCTTGTTATCAAGAACCTCATGGCAATATATTATTAAAATTACATTAAAACCTAATCTAATGAAATGTGCGTTAGATCTTCATTTCACCATCTATTGATGATGGAGTATTAGTTACCTACTGAAAACCGGATCATCGAATCCAGATATTCGGATCATTTACAAACACAATCATGTGCCGAGGGTCAATTGAGGCAGCCACTATTAAAACGTCTATATCTCCGAAGTACTATTCAGAGGTGTATTGAATCCACATTTTAACCAACTATTAAGTCCAGTAGTAATACAGATACCTATTAGGTCTCAAGTACAGTTACTGAGAAAATCTTGACAAAAGAAGCAATAACAGTTTACTCGACTCAGGTATCTAACCCAAGACCTCATGCACAGCAGCTGCATTCAATACCGCTGTTCCATCGAGGCATGTCACAATCTTAACTAATATTATAAACACGAATTTAAGTTTGTTTGTTACGCTTTCATGCCTTAACTACTCGACCAATTATCATGAAATTTCGCATACACGTTGTTAGAGGTACAGAAAAGGACTTAGGCAACCTTTCATCCACAAAAAAGTACTGTTCTAAAACGAGCGAAACCGGGGACAATAGGCAGTAAAATATAATAAACAATTTTTATTCACCACGTACATTTATTGTTCACCTGGGTTCATGTGATTACTTAGAAGAAACAAAATAATATTAAATTAATAATTGCCGCCCACAGCTTTCAGTCACGAACAATATCGAAAGAGTTTCGAGTCACAATGTTCTAGTTCTGTTTGAGTTGGGAAAAGTTGTAATTTTGCGAAAGAAATAATACAGTCGAGTGCCTTTCAAGATTTGTTATTTTACCTTGCCTAAATGTTATAAGTAAAAAGTCTCTTCTGGAAATAGACTTATACTGTTAGATGATTGAAATAGTGGTCTCTGTTTTACTTAACTAGTTTAGGCGAATTAAATCGTTATTTTAGCGGAACGTTCTTTTTTAAGTCGTCGCCCGCTATCTCAATAAATCCTGTGGCACGGGGCAACAACAAAGCTTTTCAACAACGGACACACAAGGACAACCATACTCGCAAAAACTATTAGTAGTTCTTACAAATATTTATCTCGTGTGAGGATCGAACGCACAAAACTTGGAGCGGTGGTAGTGGCAACCACTTATTTTTTTGCATTATATATTTCTAACATTAAGTTAGAAATATATAACATATTTCTAACAGTAAGTTAGAAATATATAAAGCAAAAAACAACTTTGAATTATAATGTTAATCTACGCTTTTACCCAAACGCTATTATCTTACGAATTAAAGCATTTCGCTTCCTCGAACGTTGTAATCTAAAAGAAGAGTTGTATTACAATCTTTTTAGACTAACCTTTATAATATTAGAAGCCATCCGCTTTAGGAAGGCACTAGTGAACAACGCTGCCTCGTCGCCACAGGACCTCTGCACCGTCTGTTCTGAACAAGTTAGGTATTCTTGAAATGAACTGAAAATAAAACAATCTAATTACACTATGTGCAATACAAAACAAATCTTATTAACATTGACATAGAGTTAAAACTTAAACAATTTCAGTTCCGAATATTGCTTAATTTTTAGGTCAGAATCTGCTATAGTTCTGGTAACTTAACAGTTAAAATAAAATGTTGTATAGTCTGTTAAAATTAGTTATTTGAATTTGTATATAGATTTGTATCGTGTTTCCATTTCCTTTTTGTATTTGTAAATAGGTTATGAGAGTACACTTTACTGTAAGAACAATAGAAAATGTAGGCTATCAAGTTCATGATACGTGATAACATAAATAAATTCTATTTTCCCGGATAAATCAAGAATTTTAGTATACTATGGCCCACATGCAGTTTCGTAAATGTCATTTGAAATTTTAAAAACAAACTAGTGAAATCATGTTTCAATGGAAATCGAAATTTCAAATTTGCTCTTTTATGGAGAATGGCTTTCACAAAGTTTTAGGAATTACGTATAAAAGTCGACTGTGGCACCAGGTCTGTTTAAGCATTATTTTCAAAAATCCAACAATGTGGATAGCTAACAAAGTTCTGTCAGGCTAGTTATAGAATAGAACAGCATTGGATGGCTATATTCTAAGCTGTCCTGCCTAAAATACTTCCGGGCGCAGTCATTATTACCTAAACATGTTAGTATTTTCAATAACGGGATTAAACGACTTCTTATACTTTTTATATTTACATCGTCGCTAATTATTCAGTTTAATAGACTGCCTCTCTATGTATCTACATAATTATGTCTAGCAAAAACTGAGTTTCAATACATTCATCTTAAAGGTACCAAAATCCTTTGTTCAGCGAAAGTTGCAAACACATATTACTTGATATAAGTTTAACTAGTAAGTTTTCAAACAAATTTCTTTAGAATGAGAATTTTCATTAAAATGAGAATAATGAATGAAAATAATTTGAAGAGGTTTGAGGACAAAGTCGAAGTTCTAAAGATTTACCCTTAAAACAACGTATCCCTGCACTTGAGAAGATTCTTATGGCTTTGGAGGTTAAAAGTTTAGAACCTGCGTTAGACGGCCACGTTCTGCGTTCAAATATCAACCGCTATCTAGAAAACTATAATTAAGAATTCGATTCCATTAACGTTTAAATGGTAGCTTCAGCAATATATACAAGAAGATCTATAAAAATATAAAATATTAATCATCGCTCACTTGAACGTTGAAGGAAAACCTACACGTCTAAGAGTTCTCCATAATATTTTTTTAGTAAAGTAAAGTCTGCCAACCCATGCCTACTGGGCCAGCGTAGTAGGCTATGGCGAAACCCCTTCTTATACTGCGAAGCCTACCATTAGTACAGTTTATACACGGAGCTGATATTAACAAGGTCTGTTTGTCAATTAATGTAAGCCTTTTAGTACAAATACGTGTATCAGAAGTAGAACACAAAACTCATTTAACTACAGAGATGTGAGGTGAGGGGATGTTATTTCCCTAAAAGTCATTAGAAGACGTGTCGAATTTATTGGGTTGGAAAGTATTCGCCGTTTACATCAACGGTGATAACATCACTGCTTCCATTTTTACCGATGACGTGGGACGTTGGCTTTATCGCTTGTAGATCTTAGCGCAATATTCGAAATGCTCTGTAGTCACCCCCACTGAATATAGTAGCACTAGAGCGATGACGATGATGTGAAGCAGTGATGGATTATCCTTAAAGCAAAGGTAAGGGTCGCGGGAAGCGGGTGGATACGAGTGGCCCGAAACTGTTCTGCGTGGAAAACCTTGTCAGGAGGCCTATATCTAACAATTGACGTCTTTCGGCTGAGATGATGATGATGATGATGATGATGATAAAAGTAGGTATGCAAATGACAATAGTACACGAGTCTAGCCTAATAATAAATAATAATAATAGGCGTGTAAATATGAAATTACTGTATGAAGAAATTCGGTGGCGTTGTGATTTTCCTATTAACTACTTCTAAGTATTCTTTGAATGGCCATTTTGGATTCTTTGTTTTTCTCATGTATAATTGCTTGTATTTAGGCCACTAAAAATTAACAAAACATCAACCACCATGTAATTAGGGAGAATTGAAACAATGAACTAAGGTATATAATTTTTAATACAAATTGTATATTATTAATAATGCATGTTTTAAATAATAATTATATACCTACTCTAGTTTCAAAATGTGAATGAATTTTTAAAATAGCCTTTGTTTATCGTACAGGAACCACGAAATTATATTAGGCCATAAACGGCAATTTCATAGTTAAAGGTTAATCAATATATTATATATGGACGCCAGAGGTGCTCCTATGAGGTGCTAACGTAGGGCGCTCTCGATATTTAATCTCCGCCTGAGCCTAAAGTTGAATATTCACAAAACTAAAACACTTCATCATTATCTACCTTACGTTCTACGCATCGTCGCATAAATACTGTTGTTTTAACGAATAACAATAGGTTTTACCGAATAAGCTAATATAATAAATATAGCAGTACGGAGGCAGGCAGTGTGACCGCTAGACAATGATACGCTCGCCTTCTGTTAACTAAAGAAAGTAGGATCTAAAATCGTTCTACATTTGCACCTGCCCATTTTTATCTTTACAAACTAAATATGTTGAAAAAGTGTTTATAGATTTTATAATTTAAAGTGGCACCTTTAAATTATTA
Organism: Catocala sponsa; assembly: GCA_963564715.1. Lineage (NCBI taxonomy): Eukaryota > Metazoa > Arthropoda > Insecta > Lepidoptera > Erebidae > Catocala > Catocala sponsa. The sequence goes on from OY751333.1 coordinate 16,080,558, forward strand.
TATCTATAAACACGTTTTAGTCAATTTTTCGAACCAGTTCTAATAGACACTTAATATATAAAAGAACTACAGTCAGCTAGCCTAAGATTGGCCCATGTTATAATGTATTTAAATGAGGACCAATTAAATCAAATAAAAGTCGTGTGAGGTCAATGACCTTTGATCGAACAATCGAACTTGTTTCTTTATTCAATTGATAAATGCCGCTTGTCGCGATGCACGTGATTCTGATTTTAAATTATGTATTTATATATGGGCGGTATTAATTACTTGAAACTACAGATTCACGGTTTTTAAAATATTCTAAAATTTATTGGCATATTAATGCTCGTCAATATTTTAAAATATAGGTACATAGTTTTATTACAAGCACGTAGTTTTATTAAAGTGTGAATTTGAAAATTTAAGATTATTTATTTATTTATTTAATTAAACACATTTATTAATATTATAATAATGTCTTCCAGACCGCATTTCGGTCACGACACCAATCTTAACGGAGACTGGTCATCTGCGCAGAAGATATTATAGTGCACAAGTGTGTACGCTAACAAGTACACTCTCTGTTCCCTAACTCTCATAATCCGATGGGAATCCGACACGACCGGAAAGAGATAAGGCGCAGGATCAACGACTTCACGTACTTACCGAGGCATGTAACGCCGCTAATTTCCTAACCCAGGGCTGTTATTGGGATTTCTTGGCAGGAAAACCCAATAAATATTTGTTGGCCCGAACCGGTATTTGACACCGATACCTCATGCACAGCAGTCGCATTTAATACCAAATATCCAAGGGGACATATTGTGTCATAATATAATATGCCTTTATTCACTATGTATCAGTAAAAGGAACGCTAAGAGTTTACTTACAAAAAATAAACGACTAACACTTCGCCAGACCCGGGAATCGGATACAGCACCACACGAATAATGAAAAACAAGAGCAATTAATACTGAATGATAGTGAATTATTTTCTTCCCATTATTCATTAAAGTAAATTATGAATGTCACAAGTTACAAGTTACAAATTAGCAACAAAATATTCACAGGCAAAACGTTAACATTTAGTCGTATTTTACAAATCGCGTTATTCGGTAAGACGCGCCTGTGTCTGCCAAATTGCCGCGAAATCGCTTCGTTAGATATATTGAGACAGAGATTGCGTACAATTACATTTTCTAATTCAGCTATAGACACATTTACTTAAAATCATTTTTGATGTGATCATTATTTTACTTGGCTTTTTATTTTTGGATAATATAGCTCCCGCATGAGTATGATATATGATGATATGAGTATTAAAATATTGTGTCCTGGGGAAATTTACCTACAATCAATCAAACAATGGACTCAAAGACCACCCAGACTCAAAACGAGTATTTGTGGATCACACAAATTTATATGAGAATCAAACCAACAACACTCGGCGCACCATTCTTGGATGGAATAGCATTATGATTAAATAATACTTAATATAATGTACCTAATAATTACTTATACATATATATCACCCATTTTCTAGAAGCTGTCTCTTTGTTATATGTAGGCTCTTTAGCTTAAATTTTCTGGCTTTTGTGCAAGTTTAATATACACAATTATACTTTTTACTTTAACGATCAAAGGTTGCTTGAGGCATGCTGTTATTTTTATAATAAAATCTATGTCAATGTTATTAAGTAATGGCAAAGAATTTCTTTGGCTAATGTAGGCAGTAATCTCTGGATCAATAACCCCGATTTTCAAAATTCGAATAATCTCTGATTAATATGAAGGATATTTTTAGCAGATCCCACGTGGGCAAATCCCCGGACAGAAGCAAGTATAGCTAAATCATATTTACAGCATTACTTTGAGTATCCAAACACTAAATCAAAATCATAAATAGATTTCTTTACTTGTTAATAACCAAACAATATGTATTATTCCAAAATTCAGTAAAATATTAAACATAAAAACAATTACATAAGACGAACTTGATAAATAATTTAATTAATTATTGCCGATGGCATTGTTATCTATCACTGTAGTCTGCGGAAATTTAAAAAAGTTACGTATAAATGCTTAGTGTTTAATGTGTCAAACTTGCAAAATTATTATTATTGCCTTACTTAAGTATATTATATTATGTATAATTTAGCTTTTAATATCGTTTTTAAATAAATAAAATTTATTTTGCCGCATTTATTTATATCACTAATTCTAAATTATGTTCTATAGTATAATATTATACAGAGCAATTTCATAACATATAAGATTAGATACATGTAATGCGATTGTCCAATATAGACCTTCCTAACTATCGATACTTGGAGTTTATCCAACCCGTAAAGGAAAACGGGCATAAACATATAATACGTAGAGATAATATCTACAAAATGGTCTCTTGGAAGCGAATTTCCTACGCATACGTTAAACTTTACACTGACCTGCTTTTGTATGCCCTTTGAAAGTTTGAACAGCTATAAAATCAATGGAAAGTAATCCCGTATAATATGTATACACATATATAATAGACCGACTTTGAGAGCAATGGAAGCCTAAGAATAGTTTTAATATCTAGTGAGCCATGTCTATATCCCCGATAGGCTAGACAAAGGTGTATTAAACTCACATTTCTCCAGCTAGCTTTTAGGTCCACAAGGCACATCTTCAAACTCCATGCTGCTCGTGATTATATAGATTCTTCTCTTGGCAAAAAATCCCGATAATATTTTGCGCGACCCGGGAACCAACTCGAGATAGCACAGCAATCGCATACACTACCAGTGCGCCAAGGCAATCCTCATATTAAATAAACGAACAATCAACAGCAATCATAATAATTATATTAAGAAAATAAACTACCACGAGAGTTCCACATAATATTCTTAAAGATGTGTAGAATGTTTTATTATACGTCAACTAATTCCACAGCATTCTCATTATGAAGCTAAACAGAACTAAAATGCTTTATAACATGGTCGATATTATTTACTAAGTAACCAAACTGAGTAGCTTTAGTATTTTAATAATAATAATATTCTACCTCATTCACACAACACCATAAAGCCCAAACTAAGCAGAGCTTGTACTATGGGTACTAGACAATGGATAAACATACATATATTGCTTTTTTTTTGTAAATACATACATATTATACATAGAAACACCCAGACCAAGACAAACATCCATGTTTATGCACACAAATGTTTGACTTGTGCGGGAATCGAACCCGCGACCTCAGGCGTGGCAGTCGGTTACACTAACCACTACACCATCGAGGCCGACAATTTTGCTTAAAATAATACTATAATTTTGCTTTGTAAACAAAAATTGGTTAACAATGCAAAATTAGAGTCTATGAATAAATATCAACCTAATGCGACTGAGAGATACAGTAGGTTGAATTAATTTTCAAAACGATGCATTGACTGAACACTACAGTGATTTTAAGCGAGTTTCTTTTAGTTAATATTGTGCCACATATCAAGTTTCAGATCCAAATATGTTTGTTTCTCTTACTGTAAAATTCGCCGCAACGCTCATAGGATTCAAGTAATACTATTTTGTTATATTTCAATGCTATTAGCTTTCAGTAAATGGGAACAGCGTTCACAAAGAATAAAATTGTTTGTATTAACAGCTAATCGCAATATTAAACGAACCTGTAGCTAGCATCTATATACCAATTTTTTTAATAAGTAACGAAAAAGTATACTTACTACTATTAATATTATTTTCGAAATCGAATCGAGTTTCGAACAAAAGCAAATGATGGATTATAAATTTTAGTCTACTTTAATTATATTTATATTTATCTTTGTAAGACTAGACCTGAAATATCTTTATTTTTATCTACTACGTAACAAATGTTGCTACACCAAAATAAAAATAATTTACTATTGCTATTGAAAATTCAAGTATGTAATACTGAGTGAATCTACAAACGCACCTTATCCTAAACAAACAGAGGATCGGTAACTCGTTATTGAATTAATTGAAAAACGCTGATTGTGTTGATAACGGAAAATACCCCGTGCGCCGCTGAATAAGAATAATATAAACATTAGGATGGGAATAAAATTTTTCAAGCTTGAATTCTGCTCCACTCACAGTCGGCACAGTTCGCGCTAGTTACTTTTTTCCGAGTGGAAATAGCACTGTTTTTGTTCATCTCTCCATTGTGTCAGTGCATGGCCAGCGATGTATAAATCCTCTGATACTGTACGAATATTTTAACTAGAAAAAACTGACCGACACACTAACGTTCTCAATGCAAATGTAATTTGCATATCAAAATATCACGACAGAAAAATATCTAAATAGCTGATTGAACCAGTCGGTTTTTAACAGTCAACAAGTTTTCTTTAGATTCTTGTTTTAAGAATATATTTAAAGATATTTATATGAATTGATTTGCCTAATCCAATTAAATCAGAGGCCGTCACTTGATTTCAAGATTCAATCCGCGCGTTTGCTTATTAGAACAAGCCAGCGGTCTTCAATTGCTTAAATTAGAACCGAGTCAAGCTTCTTTTGTTTATTATAAGCATCACGGCAAGTTCTTCACTCGCTTAAATACGATTTAATCTTATTTCTTCCTAGAATTAGGTTAAACTCTTTTAAAAAGCTTCAGAACTCTGATAAATACTAACCAAATAAACATGTAAAAAGAAATAATTCTGATACCTATAATGCATGTTTTTTATATTACGCTCCTAACACAAGAGTTAGGTTAGCTGAAGGGATCAACAAGAATACACTATAATTCTAATCGTTAGTAATCTCTAAAAATATTATCATATTTGAGAGATTATAAACGTATAAGCAAGTCACCGTTTTGCTCTCAACAAATCGGCAAATATACATAAAATTACAGATTCAACAGTATGGAACGGCAGCGATAAAGAAGTCATTAACACACAAAAACTCTTAAGTACACCACTTAATCCAAACCGAATCTTAATCAGTGTTTAATGGTAGCGAAGAGCGTACAAAATGTCTACTGACTAGACTTTTAAAACACGGCAAATTCGTCGAATTTACTTAAATCCGATAAAATTAATGAACGGAAGATCATTTATATGGATAATATAAGAAAAAATATTGGATTCCCTCCACCCTTAGGAAAATACTATGCCGTAAACATCGAGTTTTAAATTGAGGAAATATTTAAGTTTTATTAACAACGTTCGTATAAAGATTCGACAAAATCTAAATCATAAAAATGATATAACAAAGTAAACAGGGCAGCGCGGCGATCCGGGCGGTCGGTGTTAATTTACATGTAAATTGGTACAGATAAGTATTATTATCAGTGGAAATCACGCCTCAGGCAAGTAATTAGTTGGTAAGGCTGGAGGGAGCCAGTTCGATTTGTTGAATATTTTACTAACGCGGACTATTCAATATTCAGGACTCCACCCGACTCTTTGAAGTACCGTCTCTCTAGGACTTCTCTTGATAACTTCCATGACAGTTTAATTTGCGGAACTTAAAATTGAGTGACGCCCCATCCAAAGAGATGGTTCAATAGAGCTATAATGTACGACGACGTATACTTAAGTTTATTGATAGGTTTCTTATTGTAAAAATAGCAATGTGTTTATAAAAGCGAGACATCGGCCTCGTCCGTTGCCAAAAAACGAAATAGCTAATCGTTGGACGACGAATACTGGCGATAAACGAGTTTGTCTTACGTTGTATCGATGCGGATCAACGCGAGATGTTTCATACATATTAATGTATTTCTCTTTTCTTCTGTAGAGCTATATATTACTTAGTGACAATGGTACGTCTTATTCTCGGAACTGTTTAATGTCTTTGCAAGAAGCTCGTTATTTTTAATAAGATAATATACAGTACTTGTGAGAAATTGTCCTTTTATTAATGTCGGTATGTCATAGTCCACATACTCAAATCTAATACAGATCTAGAAGATCTAGATATAAACCGACTCAAACAGCTTATGTGGAGCTTGTACCAATCTGTAAACACCCGTTGACAAGTTATGTAAGTTACTAGCTTAATCATCATGTCAGATAAATAATGTTAAAGGTGCAGCTCCTCATATCTTGAATGAACTGCATTTGTGAAATAAGCAGTATTGTAAAATTGGCGATTAAAAAGACTGGCGTGAGTTTTAGCACGTTTTTTTGTTGTTGATTTTGCGCCCTTGCTTTACTATACGTGGCAACAGGTTAATGTAAATTCATAGTATAGCTTCGTTAGTGTAAATTTCACGTTCATAAGTATTATTTGGAACCTCAGTAAATTAAATTAATTAAATTTTAATTTGATGCAATTAGCTTAGCAGACATTTCGCAATTCTCCCAGGATTGTTCAAATGCGATCGTTAGCAAACTGTAGGGATTATCTAAAGCTGGACAGTCTTTGTGTCTGCTATTTCAACGTTTACAATTCTCTAATAAAGGCTTTAGTCTCTAGTGTCAGAACTGTCTTCTTTACTAATGTTATAATAAGCTATTTGTTTGAATATGTTTAGAAGATAATCTCTACATTATCGCTGAGTAATGTTTTATTGACATCACACGCGGGTGGAGCCGTGGACAAAAGCTAGTTTATAGCGCTTTTATAACTATTGGTACTGCTCACGAAATGAATTGGTACAACTTTCTGCGGATCAAACAAATACCTATTTGTCTCGTGCGGAGATCGCGTAACTCGCGTAAATCCATGCACTCACATGAATAACGTCTGTTCTATTTTGAATGACGACAGACTTTTCAGTTAAAATATTATACTATAGTGTTGTAGACAAACTATTTAATTAAATGCCGTCGGTAAAATGTAGTCGGATATTACATAATCGGCGTACAAACCCATTACTCTAGAACTCTAAATATGTCAACAACGAAATTTTCTCTCGAATCTAAAAGTTTTTCAGCGAAACAATTTACGGTATGTAATCGGTAAAAGTGGGTAGAACTTTTAGCAGTTAGGGAGGAACGTGCATTTATCAGTATGGATTTTACAGTAAGTGACTCATGTCAAAGAGGATACCAAGTTGTTCGTAAGTCAAAGTGTTGGGCATAACTAGCCCATTATAGTAGTTGTAGAGTACATTAGAGAATTAGGTGTGCTATGTAACTTTGTATTGTCCAAATAATATTCTATATACTCAAATCTAATGTAACAAACATTTGCTTGCACAGATAACGCGTTACTATAGGTGCATATCGCGCAATTATTAATGCGCTGAGTACTATGGATTAGATCCCGAAATTCGGGATAAAATAGCTGTGTTTTACAAATAGAATAGAATAGAATGACGTAAACATCTATAGATTCTAATAACCGTTCCCTATCACATAGACCGTGTGCTTGTACGACATTGGTAGTACAAAAAAGGCATTATTTATTTTCTAATAAAAAGCTTTTAGTGTCGTGTTATTTTTATACCTTCTTACAAAGACAAATATAGTAGCATTTTCATTCATTTCACATTTTCGTTCTAATATGAACATAAAACGAATCTATTTTTATTTTTAGAAATACTGTTTCGCACTAAAGTAACAAAATACACCTAGTACGTACGCTCATAAATGTATTTATTTTATTCGACTAATGTTGGAAACAAGAATATGGGTTGCTGGTAGACAAAGTCAAAATCATTAATTTAGATATCTAGATCACGAAGTAATATTTAAGAGCATTGTGTCAGGACATCACATTAACAGCCAGTATCTGAAAGGCTAAACAACGACGTGTCAAAATCAAATACTTGCCAAATGATTTGATTCGCTGTTGCAAATTAAATTAGCCAATCAGTAGCTGGCATGGGTATGACCGTCTGTTGATAAATTTTTGTATTGTTCTACCTTCCAGAAAGAGGAGTTAAGTAACACATACATATGCGCGTCAAATCACACCAGCTCTATACCCGGTTTCTGAAATGCTAAACATCGGCGTGATTACAAAATCAAATTCATGTAAAGTATTTTGATTAGCACATGCTCAGTTAGCCAATTAGTTGATATGCTCTGGCCGTTTGTTACCTAATTATTATGTTGATTTGCCTTACAAAACCGAGAGATTGTTTGATAGTTCTATTAAACCAGAGCCACTCTTGTAAAAATCACCATACACCACACGAATTACAATCTTATTCACATCTACAAGACCTTTTCGGTATTTAACTTATGAGCTTGTTATTAAAATTATTTGTTTTTGAACATCTACACAGATACGTAAAAAATAATTTTCGGTATCAGATTTGCCCACTGACTGGCATGTTCTGCCAAAGAAAAATAAAAAACTAAAAATATCCGTTTCTTATCATAAGAAAACACGATCATGGCGCATTACAATGTTCCTTATTCAAAGTAAGAGTAAAACAATTGTATCTTTTTCGAGTTCTCCGAAGGATTTGCCAGGCAAGGTAAAGAATAAATAAAATTTAACAGATGACATTCAATTTAATAAATTATTTATTTGGCATTGATATCTGCATACTTTTGCTTTACTATTTGTTTTACAATGTAGTTTTGAATTAAAACCCCAGATAGACACGTATATTTACTCGCGTAGCAATACAACATAATAAGATGTTCAAATAAAATACCTATTGAGCACTTATTATAAGTACTTATATTTGACTAAATAAAACACTTTGTCATTTAATTTTATTGTGATTGATTGTGCATAAACAATATTTTTTATTTCCTAGTGTTAAGGTCGAATGTTTGTTTTTCGGACACGCTAACACGGCTTATTATTAGAATGCATATTTAAAACTTGTTTTTGATTTTGATAGCTATAGGAGCTTTATGAATATCATGCCTGTGCTCCAGTTACAAACATTATTATCTGTCAAGCAATTTTATCCCGTGCTTTTGTGCGCATTTATAATAGCGACATAATCATATCACCATTAATGCAGTTTAAGTATAATACACAATAAAGCATAGTTGCATAATTTTGAACACAATTACTACAATTCGAAAAGCATGTGACAACCATAGTACCGTAACCGTTTAAGACTAAATGCCAGGTATACAAGAGGGAGATGACATTTAATAAAATGAAACACAATCGCTAAATTGATGTTAGTCTAAATCTTTGCTATTTACAAAGTTGAACAATTCGTTGTTTTCTTAATTCTTATGAACAGATCTAATCTATTTACATATTAGTAAATCAATGTCTAGTTATTTATATTGTATGCTTTATATATTATTCATTCAATTACGATAAAACTTTGGTTGATTTTTGGGAGAATATTTTCCGCAACTATGCTTATAAAATCGAAAAAAATAAGAGGCTTGACAATGCACGCTATGCATTAGCATATATCCAAAGATACCTAATAGTGGAATAAAATCTGAATTTAACTTGACAATAGTAGGTATAATAATCTGTGCACAACCCAATACAGTATTTATTCTATAGTACCCAGGAGAAGTAGGTGCATAATATAGACCTCGATGGACTAGTGGTTAGTGTAACTGACTGCCACGCCTGAGGTCGCGGGTTCGATTCCCGCACAAGGCAAACATTTGTGTGCATAAACATGGATGTTTGTCTTGGTCTGGGTGTTTCTATATATAATATGTAGGTATGTATTTACAAAAAAAAAGTATATGTGTATGTTTATCCATTGTCTCGTACCCAAAATACAAGCTCTGCTTAGTTTGTGCTAGATGGTGTTGTGTGTATGTGATAGAATATTATATTATTATTATCTATACTTATAATAAAACTGTAGAGAGGTCAATTCTGTACATTGAATATATATTCAAAATTAATATTGGAGGATGAATGGTGATCGATACTGATGACAAAAATGCAATCAGTAAATTTTTTGTCTGTCTGTCTGTCTGTCTGTCTGTCTGTATGTGCACGCATGGGTCAAAAACTGCTGAAGGGATTTTAACCAAACTTGGTACGATTGTAGTCCATACTCCTGGGCAGGTTATAGGCTATATAACATAACGCTAAGACACATAGGAGCTGAGCAGTGACGATAAATTTGAAGCAAGTCGGACGAAAATGCGCTTTCGAGCTCTTATCCTCGCATACGTTGATCATACACCAAAAGTATGTATTACCAAGATGATGGTCTTCAAAAGATCTACAAAATAGTCCTTAATAGTATATATCTATTTTTTGTAAATTAGCCACAATAACGTGTTTAATCGTTAGGCATTTCTTCAAAGTGTATTAAAATACATAAATATATTGTATTTCACATAGATATATCTTTATCAAACTCCCATATTCAAAAAGTTCACTTTAATATTTATATTATAAAAAAAAAATATAGGAATCGGTTTATAAACACACAAGATATAGATGAAATAAAATTTCCAAATATCGCCGCGCCAGTATGGGTACGGCTATACGGTTAATTGTTGTTTAACGCGCGAAACGGCCATCCGCTGCATTTATAAAAAGGCGGGGGCGCTCACGCGCCGACTTCACTCACATTTTGTTTGTTTGGTTGAACGCGGTAATCTAAGGAACTACGGGTAAAAATTAGAAAAATATTTCAGTGTTGGATAGCCCATTTATAGAGGAAGGCTATAGGCTATATAACATCACGCTACGACCAATAGGAGCGGAGCATAAATGAAAAATATTGCAAAAACTAGGAAAATTCTCTTATGTGAAGCAGACGAAGTTGCGCGGGTCAGCTAGTTATACATAAAAAGCTACATCAGTAAGGACTATCAAAAATTGCATGCAGCACATTAACAGTAGCGTAGTTAACTACCCATTTGACATTTTGTTGAACAAATACCTGATCTAGACACAATAAATCTCGGAGTGGTTCTTTGATACGATAAAATATAATTGGGGATTATATAAGTATACATGTACTGTAAAGTGGGTTAAGTAGGCGAGAAAGAAAGTGAAAATTATAGGCGGAGCGATATAGGCGAGAGATGAACGAATAGAGGATGAATATAAAAGTATACAATACACAAAAAAATAGCGTTCAAGATTTACTTCACTTGTCGAGACTAATATACGAACCGCTTTATTTACTAACAAGCAATTAACTTGCAATAAATTAATAAACTGCTCGACTCATTATGAGCGTAGTACAAAAAACAGGTACTTATTATAATAATCCTTACCAACAAACTGTACGAAGGTGATCTTCATGACTTGTAGCCATTGCCTTCTGATCAGTCTGATACTGATCTCCTTGTTGGTGGTTGCTCAACGTCATGAGAGTGACTTCGTAGTTTTTACTACACGTCTCATAGTCCGACCTGACGTTCTTCACGCAATCTGCATGCTTCAGGTAATCGTCTTGATACTTTCCTCGAGTACAAAGTTCTTGTACAACGTCAGTGATCCCCGCGTATATCCGGCGAAACACCACTTGTTCGCGCTTCTCCATGCAGACGTTAGTGTAGTTGTCTATGCATTTGATGCCCATGCGGAGTTCACTGTAACAATTTATACAAGTTAATGACTGCGTTATATAATATAACTAAATATATCGTCGAAATCGTGATAGCGATGTATCAAGAATAACGGTCGTCTAGCCTTTATAACGACGGCTTATAAACATATATACCAGGGTCGACGGAAGAAGAATTCCAAGTTTTAACAATTCGGCAGAAATAAAAGTATTCAAACTTCTTGGTACGCGTTCTAACCGGCTCTACTGTGTAAGGGTGACACCTAAACACGTGTTGTCTTAAAGGAAAAAAGAGAGTGGAATGAGTTGGATGAGCTTTTCAGTACACTACCCGTAGATAAGTCAGTAGAAACATGCTACTGAGGCAATATCCCTACGCAGCTGCAGATATGAATAATACGCTTGAAAGGGGCTACAAATATTTATCAACCTCAATAATATTTTAAAGATAACTGGTAGATACCCATTTGCTTTCAAATAGGCAAGTTACACCAATCGCAAAAAAGATTAGTAATTTCATGGCACATTTCACGCTTAATCAAAGACAATTCTCAACATTTTCTTTGAGTGATGTCATTTCAATGCTATATGTTGTTATTACCACGTCTATCGTATGTTTAAGTGGCAATGTATGTCAACAAAAACGTAATTTGAATACGGATACGCAGAAATGCTTTTGAAAGATGGTCAAAACATGAGAGTACTCATATTTTTTGCCTGTAAATTACAAAAAAAAAATAGGTAGCTTGCCAAGAAGCTGTCATGCCTTATTATTTTTTTGTATATCTTAAACGATTGTCAAAGTAGTACAAAAAGTATTTGACCTCTCCTCTGTGTTTAGACATAAATATAATAAAATAAAATAACATTCATTGGAGAAGTTTGTTCTTCTAATATTCTTTATTATTACTATGAAAAGGTAATGTTTTCGTTCATGATGTCCACCAAGTGGACCCGTCGGAAAATATTACAGCGATATTAATAACATTTCTTACGGCAAAACATAATATTAATAGATTTACCAGAAAACTATAACTATTTTCCGGGTTAAAAACTGTCCTATATATTAATCCAGACTAGTCGAACGCGTGCCAAATTTAATAAAAATCTACATTTGTTGCCGGCGTATAATAATATCTATACATTCTAAATTTCTCTCTACGTCGCTTGGTTTCGAATATGACAACTGTGACATGCTTGTAGACAGAATCAGTCAATTACGTGATTGAGTAACAAACATTCGATGAAAGAGGTTACAAAAACTCCTATACTAGTATTCTGTTAAAACATATTTCAATAATGTATATTAGGTATTATTAATCGCCATAAATCTGTCACATTTTCTGTTTAAAAATAACTACAATATGACGGGTGGGTGCGTTTACAAACAACCAAACAATCTTCAGAAAGAGCACCCAAGTTCGAATTCACGGATCGCACCAATTTTTGTCCAATGTGTATATCGAAACTACAGCTATACACTGACTGTGATGAGGCAGCTCCTTAAACCACTAAAGCATTTATACAGTCACTTATATTATAGTTGGGGTCTTATAATGCACACAGTTACTACGCCTAAATATCTCCGAAGAGATGGACTGATTACTGTTCGAGGCAAACGAGGTACATGGGTATCCTGTCTATATTTCGACATATTGGACTCGGTGATTAACAAAGCTCCTTTGTTATATATCTATAACAAACTACCTACCTACTAAGCTTGGCAACTACATACAAGCATATCAAAACAAAGCAGTGAAAGTAGGTGGCAATGTATATTTCTTTATTTTTATTTAGATCATCGATAGTAGAAGATGGTCTATTACTACCCAGCAGGCTGAGAAAGCTAAAGATTTATCTGCAAATTAATTATTTTTTTAAATAATGTTCTTGTGTACTTGTTGCTTCTTCTACCGATTAAAGCTATTTCCATACCAAATCACAATAATACGTCACCTATTAATGCGTAATTAAGTACGATCAACAAAGCATTCGAATAATTATAGTAACTAGTGGTCGCCTAGTGCTCGAAATTTGACCAAAGTTTGCCTGTAAGATATTGCTGACATATTATGTCATTATATATTGATATATGTAACCATAGTTACGCGCTTAGACTGCGTGTGTCAAATGCATGGTTGTGTGCGTCTAGTGTTTTTCATTAATTTAATGTATTTCTAATGCATTATTTAAAAAAATATTAGCATTCGTCACTTCTTCTCTGTATAAACTATAAGTGTGCGAAATTTCATACTCCTCCGTCCGCCCAATTTTCGTAAAAAGGGATCCAAAGTTTTTGCTTCACGTATTAATATATAGATTATCAACAAGCAATGCCTTTGCTGTATCGCCGTTGTACCTTACCAACATAATGCTCTAAAATTGCATACTAACACCTGACCAGCTGGAAAAGAATAATCATGTAGATCGTATAAGTGTTTATCGTGTTATAACCGCACAAATATGTGATTGAAGCACAGTTCTAGAATATAGTCTGTCCCTCCTTGATCATGAAGTAGCGACTCCTAGAAGCTTAGGCTTAAACCAACTATAAGGACAACATTACAAAGAACATCAAAAGCCCTAATCTGTTCATTATTAACACGTAGCTCCCTATTTCCCCAACAAACTGTTATATTTACGTGCTCTGATTATCCTCGGAGGGCGCTCACTAATTCATTAAATTTTGATGATACTATCAAAGAAACTTTACGTCCCTAATAGCAATCTCATAAAATTTAAGGACAGTAAAGTTTTTTTAGAAGTCATCGCCCAAATAATTTGGAAGGCAGTTAAGGGTTATTTGATATCGTTGGAAATCGGCAATAGGCCAGCCCCCAATTACACGGGACATAAATGTAACGGGCGAAATAAATTTGTGATACACCTTTGCGTAACGCCCCTAATCATGACATCATTCTTCATCCTGTTATGGTAGATTCTTCTTTTATGTACATACTAGCGACCGCACCGGCTACGCACGGAAGTAGAGAATTATCATCATATTTTAACCAATTTACACAAAACTTAACGAGTTATACACCTAAACCTTAACTAAATTTATAAGGACATAAATCACTCTGTCTATTGGTGGGAACCGCATGAAAATGCGTTCAGTAGTTTTTGAGTTTATCGCGAACTGACAGACAGACAAACGCCGCGGGGGACTTTGTTCTATAATATGTAGTGATGTACGGTTGATTGACACCTGGTTTCACTTTTCAAACTATCTACATATATCTTGGTGTACTAGTCCTGAGTAGTCGTATGGATGTTTTGTGACTACTAAATGCCTACAGTGATTGTCATAGCGGTTTTCATGACAACCGGGTCCAATTATAACCGTTCATAACAGTCAATGTTACGCTAAAATAAATTATGAGTTTAGTGACAATCTTATCTTCAAGTAATTGTGAACATGCGTATTGAGACCTCACAATACGCAACTATAGATTACGCACTTATTATGGCATGTATCTTGATTACATTATACCCATACATTCTCGTAATTTTATAAAAATAAGTCTCTAAGAGAGCTCTTAGTAGAATTACTAAGAGCTCTCTTATAGTATATTTAGTATGGATAACCTTTAAATTGTAGGAGACGGTATAACATGGCATTATATTTTAAAATGCAGCAACTAATATGAAAAACCATTTCATACATCTATTTCCAATCATAATATCTACCGGTACCCATAACATGATGCCTATATATGATCCTTTTAGCAAAGGCCAGCCATATTTCTTTGGCCTAAACCAAAAAGTATTACATCGTTAACTCGCTTCTTAAGTTTAAATGCCACAGAAACAGTGCCTATTTTATTATAATAATAATATCAGCCCTGTATTAAACTGTCCCACTGCTGGGCACGGGCCTCTTCTCATTGTGAGAAGGGTTAGGCCATAGTCCACTACACTGGCCTAGTGCGGGTTGGCAGACTTCACATATCTTCGAGAACATTATGGAGAACTCTCAGACATGCAGGTTTCCTCACGATGTTTTCCTTCACCGTTAAAGCAAGCGATAATTAACTATTTAATACGCATATAACTTCGAAAAGTCAGAGATGCGCGCCTTGGGTTCGAACTCGAGACCTCTGCGTGGCAGTCCAACGGTTTCCCACAAGGCTATCGCTGCTATTTTATTAACATTTTATAATATTTAAAGCAAATGAGTACCTACTTTATCTTTCTATATTGGCAGCGCGTGGTATATAAGCTACTGATTCAACCAAAAAAATAATAGCTGCGATAGAAAACGCATTTGAATAAAAATACGCCGATTTTACAACCATTGTTCTATAGATAACACAAAAACAAATAAATACGAACAGGCGATATTATATCTGAGGTGGCGTGATTGTACGACCAATAAAATATCCGAATGGGTACTATCATAACTGCAGATAAAACACAACAAACCAGTTTTGTTTGTTAGTAAGTTCCTCAAGCTCGAAATGATTGATGAACATAAACTCAAATAACATAAATTTCGTCGCATGTTCTTTATAAAGTTTATCCTAACTAACATTATAAATGCGAATGTGATGTTTGTTTGTTACGCTGTCAGGCCTTAACTACTCGACCGATCAACAAAAAGACAAAAGAGACCATAGGGTACCTTTTATCTGTTATTTTTTAATCATATTCAAAAAATATTGTTGTCTAGTGAAAACGCGTGCATAACCTAGTTTTTATAAAAATCACAGGTGAAGTTGCGAGCGACAGATAATTAATCGTACTGGTTACATTTAATTTTCTAAACTTGAACATAAAGCTTAATATGCAAATATGAGATAACCGGTATAAGCTTAAACTTTAAGCTAATACCAGTTTTCATCAAAATTGATTCAGCACTTATAGTCGTTAAACGGCAACAAACAGTTATCAGTTACTTTTACATGTATTATTTAAGTATGGATGAACGTGGATTCGCGGTTAAATATAAGCTTAGATTAGCCCTTGTTATCTTCTGATTCACAAAACTGACCGGTCATAAGTCCTCATTAGAGTTTCGGCCTCATCACGTATATATTTCCGAAACTTCTAGTTCGATCTAACTTAAGCGATAATGCGAGTTTTTATACTGGTTTCTGCCCGTGGCTTCGTCCGCGTGAACATCTACAAAATATCCCATGTATTAACAGGAGTATATATGTGTGCTAAGTTTCATTTAAATCCGTTCAACGGTTTATGAGTGATGGAGTAATAAACATGTTTACAATATTCTTTTCAATCTTTACTTGATGGTAGATCGTTGAGTGGCCGAAATTCGACAGATATTCCTATTTTTTTAAGTTGAACGATAATTTCCGTACACATCCACATAAACCTTAACTATCAAATCTCGCCGTCTCCGTGCACATAATATTATACTATATTTTAAAACTTTAAGTGATTAATATCTTCTTCTTTTTATCAGTTTTTTTTATTATATCTCGTGTTTATCTACATTATTCATTAGTTTTGCTGACGCCTGTAGGAAGTGACGATGCTCCGTATAGCAGAACAAGTCTATAATTTTATTCAGTATATTCGTCTCATATTAACACAAATTACAAGTCTGCGAAGCTAACATCTTTGACTACATACGTACATAGACCCACGCCGCCCGGTATAACTATTTCTGAAGGGGTGGATGGGCAGAAATATTCCACATCCACATTTCGCCAGCAATGTTTTTAAAGATCACGTAATTCAGTGCAGTTCCTTTTGGCGTCTATCGAGCACATTTCCAAACTCCACGCACCAACTGAAGATTTCCTAACAAGTTAAACTAATAAAATCTTGCACAACCTGAGAAACATACCTAGCATCTTTAAATCGCGCGTATGCAATATACCATAACGCCTGATAACCCCAATATACGAATCCTCAATTAAACATAGATCTACTGTTACAAATTCTTAATGTTATAGACGCTTGTAATGATTGTCAAGCAATACTCGAGGACTACCACCGGAAAACACATTTTGGCGAGTCCTTGAAACCCATCGTGTAAACAACAGAAGCCGCTCATTGACTGAAATCTGCGCAGTAGGCACAAGCCCTACCACAAAAACATTATAATAGCGCAGGCATATATATGAGCAAAGAGAACATTTGTCATATCATTATTTATTACTACAGTAAACAACGTTACGTAGTAGAAATGCTGGATTATCGCCAAAACCGATACAGAAACACGTACTCCTCCAACATGTTTTCCCAAAACATTACCGTCAGCATTAGCTAATATCGCGTAATTTCAATGTTGAACGACCGACCACAGTAAAGTGCTTCATTGGCTATTCAGTTTCTGTATGAAACGCTGAGTGAAGTCAGACAACTAGTTTCAAATTGCTATTTACCGCAAACAAGAGCACTAAATTAAGATGAGCTAACTGCGTGCCGACCGAGCCATTCCGCTGAAGTTACTCCACAACGCAGCGCGAACTCTTTAACAAAACTTACTCACTTTCGCTAAGTTGAGCGTAAATGAGAGATCGCTGCACCACGATACCGCTCCTATGAAAAAGCCGTGTGAATAGTGCCAGTCTTCTAGCGTAATTGGACATTTAAAGTTAGTTAGTTTTCTTTATAGCCGCATCTTTGTAATAATTTAGTCTTTGTTGAATGTGGAGAAAGACAGTAGGTTGATCTCACAACGACCATTTAAAAATATGTATGTCTTCGTTGTTTGGTCACGTAAAGTTTGACTACAAACTAAACTAGAACGTTTGAAATGGGAACACTCACGAAGATTCTGATAACTGGCCAAACCTACCCAAAACTTTTATGGCGTCTGTGATATAGCAAACATTTTTATTTAAATAAATACATAATATACTATACAGTATATTATGTATTATTTATACGTATCGTAACTGGTTTCACCAAAATAATTTAATCTAAGATGGCAGCCCCAATAAACGTAATAGTAATAACAGTAATAAGCAATATTTCTGCTGCGATTCTTCAGTCATTATGGCTATGATTTTGCTCAAACGTCTAATTTGTTCGAAGGTTACGTGATACGATACTAATGGCTGATTACCAACAAAAACAATGTCTCGTTTGTACAAAGTACGAGAATAACTTCCTATTTTTCCATCGCGTAATCGACTTGCCTTAACGTATTATTACTTATCATTAAAGCTGAAAGATTAATTTCTTAAACAGACAGATTGTTGTCTAACTGCCGCAACTAACTAGAAACGTGTTCATAATTTGCACGGATACAAAATAATACGCGTAAGTATCCATATTCATATTATAATGGCTAAACCACTGAATCGATTTTAATAAAATTTGGCATATAGATAGATTGTATCCTGGGGAAGGGCGTAGGCTACCTTTTATCACGTATGTGTTTCCGTGGGATTTACGCGGGCGAGGCCGTGGGCGAACTACTATCTGTATATTTTAACATATTTGTCAAGTGGGTTTATTTCTATACCCATTTATTATAACATAAAAACTAAAATAAGACATCTCCGGCACTAGAGAGTTAGCTTGTATGTTGCTTTACTTGCTAATATTTATACAACAGACACAACTAACTCGTAAACTTGGGAATACGTCTATAAATTATACAGGGTACGGTTCTTATCTCTTGAGTCGCAACAGCACCTCGGCGGCCCGGCACAATAAGTTTTAAATTGTGTCTGGCATTCCAAGACTTAATTAGTAAACACTTAAAATAATAAGTTATGTAGGTACAATTTCTGCTAATGAATACATTTGCATACATTTTTGATAGAATATAGTTAGTAACTGCATATTTTATCTAAGTCTAAGTCCATTTTAAGTACCAACATTCGCAAAATAAACGATTTAATTTTATTTAAGTCTTTTCAACTTACATGCAACTTTTGTCCAGTTCTTCTCTAGTGAGCGCGAATGATATCTCTGGTGAACTGAGCACTGGTAAAGCCATCGAACATCTCTGTAGTAAGTCTTCTTCACGATTGCAATGTTCTTTAAGTGCACCTGCGGACAAAAAAATCATTACGTTAACAATTGCCGTGCATTTAAAATTGGAAAAACGACGTATTATGTAAAATTTTATATAAATCACACTTTTTTATACAAGAATAGGCATCGCCATTCAATGGTCCATTTATGATTGTACTAGGCTGTTTGATTAAAGTACATTTAGAGTTTCAATTAATATATTATTATAATCTTTTCTCTGGGGGAGTCTTCCCGAGACCATAGCTGAAAAGCAAACGTCCCCGCAGATTGAAATTTTTGTAAGTGTAAATCGAAATTTAATAATAATTTTAATAGTTTAATAGTAGTTCTAAAAACAAGATAAATGTAGTGTATTCAACTAAACCGCTATATATGCCATATAAATTAGTTTAATTTCAATGTATACATACATTCGCGTAAGCATAACATAATATCATATTATTATAATGCTCTACAAAAGCTTGCTTTTGGTCCACCGATAACTTAGAGAAGTATATCTTATCCATTACGCTCCTCACTAGAATATTAACGAATCGCGAAGTTGAATTTTCAACGTAACCCTACTGTTATATAGAAATAGCCCGTCCAAGGCAATACCGAAATTACCTCAAAAATAAAATAAATAAAATTAATATAGACAATTTCTTCTTTAAAGTCTGAAAATCGTACACAATAATGCCGCTGTTTTAGTCATGTTCAAGTAATTGTTTGTCTGCCAGACACTACCAAAACCTTTTCTTAGGTCTTTTTTGGGTGTAATTGTAGAGTTTATTACAAGCCCGAATTAAAACGAACTATTTTATACTGCATTAATTATTTAATTATTTTATTACTTAATTATTAATTAATACTTAATCGAAATACCAAATGAATGATGAACTACCTACTATTAGATTTTCTGGAACCTCATTTGGTTAAGATGTTTTATCCTAACAAATCTTACGTTCTATGGACCTGATTATAAAAGAGGAAAAAATTTTATAATTTTAATAGGCTAAGCTTTTAACTTGAATGCCGTTGTTAGCACCATATAATGTCGATGTAATTCACCCTGTTTTTATGAATAAAGATAAATATAAGTAGATACATCAATCATCTACGAATATCCATTAGGTTTCGAACATCTCCATCAGGTATAAAGATAAAAAATGTAGTCATATTTCAAGGTCTGAATCTTTTTTTTTTAATAATAATAATAATGTTTATTTCACCACAGTATAACACTTGTACAAATTATTCTATATTTACGAGTACACAGACATAATGACATAATAAATAAACTAAAATTGTATTAATGACACACATTAAGTGGTGACCGGCCCCTTTGCTAAGTTGTTATTAAACAACTTGTATTAAAGAGGCCAGGCCGTTCAAAATTCTATGGAATATTATAATTTTAATGCAGAGTATTTTAAAGATGAGAATAAAACTATGAAAAGACTTGAAAAATGCTGTAACAGCGAATTTCTTATTCGATAGATACGATAATTTTAATTAACTGTTGGTAATAACTTTCTAGGATACTGAAGGCATTTGTCTGAAAATGTTTGAATAGAAATTAAGTGGCTAAATTAAAACATGATTGCTGTGTGTGAAAACTTGAGTTGAATTCCCTTATGTTACTGTGTGTTAGTTTTGAACTGTTTTTAATGCTAATTTAGTACGTAGATAAACCATGCCTAGATTAAAATAACATACAGGATATCTTTCATTCCGGTAAATGGTATAGATTAACTTAATAATCTATCTCGAAAATCTTGAATAAAATTACGGCATTGGTTAGCAAATCATACGCCTAAATCTTCGTTCGAACGCCGAAACACAAACAATTTCTTTTTTAGGAAACCATGTTCTTTTCGCTCTGTATAGTATAATCTTTACCTCGTGCAACAAATTGCTTCCTGTTTAAAAAGTTGATAAGGTGACAATTAAATATCTAGATATTTAATTGTCACCTTATCAATTTTTGTAACTAGTTACAAAAGCGTCCCTACGCTTCCCATTAAAAGGACTATACATCGTGTTCATTTAAAAAAAGGAAAACATGTGTAAAATATGAGCAAACAAAATGAACAACATTATTGGGACTGACGCCATTTGTATGTTTCTTGGAAATGTATTAAATTATATTAAAACTTCACACAATTTATAATTAT
Source organism: Catocala sponsa (assembly GCA_963564715.1). Classification (NCBI taxonomy): domain Eukaryota; kingdom Metazoa; phylum Arthropoda; class Insecta; order Lepidoptera; family Erebidae; genus Catocala; species Catocala sponsa. The sequence continues at coordinate 16,102,050 of OY751333.1, forward strand.
CAAATATTAGGTAGGTATATACATAATATACTACTTTACTAGGTGGATACTAGCCACAAAGAAAACAAATTTTTATACTTCCAGCACATAAAGTATCTTTTGATCAGAGTCCGCGTTTATACGCAATTGAATAGCACCAACAGGTCCACTTACGCTGGTAAATGTTACTCTTACTTTTTATCCCACTTAATTCTCTGGCCTTAGCACCAGTATTACCCACCCAGGACAAGTAATAAACCTCTTTTAGATATTTTCAGTGTACCTCCTGTTTAGCTAAGAGAAAAGTTTAAATTAACTTTCCTTATAGTCTATTTGAAGTCTAGAAACTTATAATTCGGCGTCTACAAGGGGATACCTAATGGGACGTAGATATCTTAAAAATAAAGGACTCTAGGTGGAATACGATTACGAAACTTAACGAACTAATTTTATTGCTGGATTAATTAAGCAAAAATCTATTGTGAACAGACAACATTAATGTTACAATCTTTCAAGCTATAGAACGAAATAAGATTTATGAATACAACTAAAACGATAATGAAGGATTTAATTAAGAAGGTTGAACTATTTTTATTATGCTTAATGACCATTAGATTCGTTTTTAAGAGAGATAACACTTAGCCTGATCGGAGAAGTACCTCTAACCTGCAGAAGATCGCAGACAACGAACCGAACAAACTTTTCTTGTAGTCCGTTGAGTTTGAGTTCAAGGGACAATACCACTATCTTATAAAGCGTCGCTATTGCATGCGCGAAAAGACAGCGCCTTTAGTCACGTTATGTTGTCTGCAGCTAGATCCTTTACAGCAGCTCCTTTTTAAAAAAGTTGGAGACAAGTTCAAAGTCTACAATAATCGCTTACTATCACGCACGCAATAAGTTCATTTACTGACATAAAATTACGAATTAAATACATGTACCTATATTAAAAATGTAGGCTACTTTACTGCCATCTTGGTACATAACTTGATAATCTATGCTAAGCGACATAAATATCCAAAAGCAGCTGTGTTGCTAGCCAGTTCCTTATATATTATGCATCTGTGTTCTGACAATATACCAAAGCTAAAGTAAAAGTTCAGCTGTTATTATAAGTCATAAAACTAAGTATAAAACAGTTAGCGAGAAAAGAGATCCCAGTTGTCACTGAGAACACGTATGACAGACAAACAAGTTATTTACTTTTTGTCAAAACCGCAAAGTAGCGTATTATAAAGTAACCAAAAACATTTCGAAACATTTTAGCACTTTATAATTATTATAACAAAATTTTAAATGTATCAATTGACCAACAGTAATACATTGCTTCGTATACAAATTCATTTGAATAAAATATTGGCGAATTTCCATTTCGCAAATGTTTACCATCGAATGAATAATGAGTAAATAAAGTTTGCGGCTAAAAGATAGATCGAAACTTTATTTGACCGCTCTATTTCCTACAATAACTTTACAGTTCACACTTTGTCGAACTATTGATAGATAGACAATCTATTGGAAACCAGTGATGAACGATAGTTCTATTACAGTGAAAGCCAGCTGCTGAATATTAAAACGTATGGCCGGAGCGTCTTCAAAATCTTATTCATCTTCGTTGATTGTGTTTCTACGATTAAAGCCAAGGCTGCTGTTTGTATCGCTTCGCACGAGCATCTAAATTCAGAACTATATATTATACGAAAATATAGACGTTAAAAATATGCGTTAATTAAATATCTCTAACAATTTTAGATTAAAATTTTGTACAATGTTGTATTGTCACTAGCTACTTTATTAATTTATTCTATTAGGTAGTTTATTTTTTAATTAGGATCAATTCCTTCGTATTTTGGAAAGTGTTTGTTATCTATTAGTAGCGCATGCGCGCGTCACCCACGCCCGATCGTGTTTCACGTGGCGTGCACGCAATCAGCTGTTTGCAGACACACATGTGATTGGATTGGAAAAATTTACAGAACACATTCTATATTATTTGCCACATTGTATCGTAGTTTAACTTCTATTTAGAATTCATTACTATTTACCCAGTCAATAAACTGAATAATAAGGTCTGCAGACAACGTTTCAAAATAATTTTATATGAATACGTAAAAAACAGTGCTAACACTGTTTTCCGAATCATATTAACAAAAAAAGGATTCCCTTCTCAAATTGGCAATGGCCTCGGACGTCATCTGACATCGTGTTTATCCTGTCAAACAGGTGGTTATTTTTACCAGTACCGTTCTTAGCACTATGCATTCCGATGGTGTAGTGGGGAGCCGAGCCCACCACGCCGCTCTCTGTCATTGGCCAGCTGGTATCGTACGATGTTTTTGCATGTGTGCGCGGTGTATATGTATACAGCCACGCTCTCACACTATGCTCTCACTCAATCGAAGCATAATCGGGGACCAATTTAAGAAGTATAGGACAGAGACTGATTGAATTGCTCCGATGCCATAGGAAGTCTCATTGTTGCCTTGACACGATGACGTAGTCGCCCCATTTGTTTTGATTCATTATTAACCTCATAATTATTGTGTACTAAAGCAGTTGCGTAACGTTTCTTTTCCGCTGATTCAGATAACATAGTTTTATATATTCACACGGTAGTGAACGTTACTTGTATTTACAATTTGTGTGTGTTCAACTATTTGTACACGTTGTCAAAACGAGACGGAAGATTTCTTTATTGAAAGCACAATTCTGTGACGATATTATGATCATGGGAAACTTCTAGAATATGTGCTGTATATTGCAGATGTACTTAAATATTATAGCAAAAAGCGAAGGATTTTCTTAGTGACAAAGGGCTTTTTCTATGTGGCTGGTGACCTCATCCTATGAATATTCAAGACGGTTATTAGACTGGTTTATGATATAGTTTCAAGATTAGAAACAGTACTCCGACGATCATAATAATACACTTCGAGGCTTAGTTCAGTCATGACATATTTCGAATACTTGATATTATGCTTGTTGGTTTTTACCGCCGCCTTGTACCTATCTAATCAAAGTTACCTTTTCCTAGCATATATTTACACCTTTTAAATGAAATACATTTTAATTAAGAGAAAAGCTAATTTCCAATTCGGCACTTTCAGAAGAACTTTTGAGTTTTGTAATGATACCAATATAATCTATCCTCTAAACTTTGGTTTTAAGATTTAGAATCTCGCGACAATACGACTTATTCTGAAGTTGTAAAATTAGTTAAAGGTATAATGGAAATTTTGATTCTTATCAATTTTAAGGTAGGTTAAATATCTTGAGGATGACAATTAATGTTAGCGTTTACTACGCCTAGTCGCTATCAGTGAGTGATAATGACATTGATAACAGAAGTAAGTAAATAAGTAAGTACGTCTATTTATTGTACAGTAGGATACGCGTAAAAAAGTTATTTACTTGCCCAAATAGAGGTGCTATTATTTCTTGCTTCGGCTTTTGTCTACGGACAGAATACAAATACACGGGCGTGTGTATATATAATACAATACAGTATAATAGGCACCTGTATAAGATATCTGTTCTCACAATCTTCGTGCATTCATTCTTTGTAATATTGAATAGGCATGAATATCTAACCAATACTTTACTATAAGCATTTATTAACACAATACAATTTGTAAAAGTGGTGTAAATAATTTAAATGTTAACAGCTACTTATGTAAAGCGTTTAATTTTAACATAGCCGAACCGGTTAAAATCTGTCGTACACAATATTAACTCACATTGAAATTATTTTTAGTAAAAAGCTTACGCATGCTGTATCTTATCTAGAATGTTCTAGAATATGTTATAGCATTTTAATTTATGTCAGTTAAAGACTTCCTATTTTTTTTGCATTATTAGAAAATTGTAAAATATATTTCATTGTATGCTAAATATTAGTAGGTATGCTTAAAATCATTTCCTTATATACATATAAGTGGACATCAAGGATAGCTACATACTTATATATTTGTTTATTATTGGAACAAATCACACCGACTATATTTCAAACTAAGATTTATTTAACACACATTAAAAATCCGTATAAAAATATCTGAATAGAAAGTAAAAAGTCAAATCTATTATTTGCATGACTTTGCCTTGCTTGTTCAAACGGTAAGTAGGTATGACATAAAATAGACAGAGGATTTCAAAATTTGGTGCATAAATAAAATTTTACCCTCAAACGAAAATCGTTCTACCACGATTGAGTTAATATATTATATTTATTATTTATTTATTCATTTATTTGATCATTAACAATTTTTACATTGTGTTTGGTATATGGTACGTATTAGGTATATTATATGTATAGGAGACAACTCACCTAAATAATTTGTAACACGCGTTAGAGTGCATGCGCTCCTTTTTTTTTAACCTTTGGGAATGCATTGATGCATACCCCTCCGCGGGGGCGGGCGGAGGGGTTATGTCGGACTCACCGGGGTAAAAGAAAGATGGAATGAGAAAAATTTACCTCCCGGAATACCGACTAAACCTACCACGGTGTTCCTCGACAAACCACTATCGGCGGGGCCGCGCGAATCACTTTCACATGCGGTCGCGACCCCGCCGAGATTACGGCCCGCCGTATGAAACGGCAGGCCACTACTCGAAAAGACCTACCCACTGGTCACCTCTAAATATTCCCTACTGTTCCCCCTAGAGGGGAGACGGACACGGCACAGAGGCGCGCGTGGGAACACGCACGCCGCCTCTCGGAATTGGTGCTGAACGGATGGCGGGCAGGCCCACAAAGCCCGCCACTCCCAGGTCAAACCTCCCGCTCCGCCGCCTCCTTGATGGAAATCACTTCCTCACAGAAGGAGGCGACGGCATTCCACGACCTCTCACTCCGGACCATAGACAGAACTACGGCCGGGAGCGAGAGGGCAACCGATCCGACTGCCGCGATCAACTCACGGCGCTGCGATGTCCAGGCGGGGCAAACCGCCGAAGTGTGCAGCGCCGTGTCCTCAACAACGTCTCGGCAGTCGCCGCAGTGGTGACAACCGGGCGTCTCTTGCCGGCCTATACGACACAGGAACCGGCCAAAACAACCATGGCCGGTCAATACCTGTGTCAGCCGGAAGGTGAGGGCGCCATGCCGCCTCTCCAGCCACTCCTCAAACACGGGACTTACCGCCACGATCGTGGCGTGCCCGGAGTGCATGCGCTCCTGGTTGTACACGTTTGATTGCCAAATTAATTAAGTAACTAACCACGACACCAATGAAAGTATGTTTTAAACATTACAATTTTGCATTCCAACGTGTCATTGCAGTGAGCGCTTTGCTAAGATTAAATGAGTTAGAGAGCATGCCCTCAAACACATGTTACAATGTTACATATAAACTCAGTGGTATATCCGCTTTTCACCATAATGTAAATTTTTAATTTGAACAAAAACTGTACATTTTTTGAATTTATTAATAACTAGCTGTTTCGTCGACTTCGTCCGCGTGGAATTAACCAAAAGTGTTTGTTCAGTTCGCAGAAATATTTTTCTAAAAAGTAGACTAAGTTACTCCTTATAACATCAGCTATCTGTCAGTGAAAATCCCGTCAAAATCTGTCCAGCCGTTTCAGAGATTAGCCGGAACAAACAGAGAAACAGGCAGACTAAAATTATAAAATATTTTTTTTGTATTAACACCGTATTTACCTTTACATGCATTTTGTAAAAAGCTATTATTTTTACATTACAAATAGAGACTTCAATTTTATTTATTCTTATAGACTTTGTGACTTAGTTATGTTACAAAATGAACTAATCATTTGACGTAATAGCAGTTCGTATTAGGTGTTTATTATGGAAATCATACATGTTTTTAGTGATAGTCATGTGAAAGATTACTTTAAATGCATAGACATAACCTCGCGATAAACTATGCAATTTATACAAATGTGCGATAATAATGATGTAACAGCTTCTCAATAGTTTTATCAGCTTGTCAATCAGTCATTTTGTCATCCAGTATAGGGTCATCTATTTTTATTATTCAATATCGTCTTAGTATAATATCTAGGGTTAGTGACATGATTCTATTTGTAAGTAGGTATCTAACGTAGAAACAAATACTTAATACCGGAGCTTGTACTTGTACTTTTGCTAACAGTATAGGTAATATTCCAAGTTAGTTAATATTTAAAGTTCCAGTATAGGTAAGGTCCATTTGAATCCGGAACAAACATTCTCGGAGTACATAAATATAAAATAATGGAACACCTTTAACAATTTGTTTTTATGCCGCCTAAGCGCATTTATAAATGATCAATTACAACAATAAATACCCAGTTTAATGAAGGAATGGCATGTCATAATGATCTGCGTCAAACCATCTATTTGACGAGCAAAATAAAAAAAGAAAAAAAAAAACTATTTGCCTATATATACAGTGATCTATGATCTGCGTCAAACCATCTAACAAGAAGTTTGATTGATTTGTTTGTAGCTAATATAACGATACACGCAGATTTGTTTGTTGCTGATATAAAGATATACACAGCGGTACCTTGTTAATACGACTGCTGTGCATGTAGCTACGGATATATTGCCTGATTCGGTCAGTGTAATTAGGTTTTACAGTCAAATACTTCACAGTAAAAGCACGGAGTCTCTAAACGCGCGCATTAAAAAGCCAAACATTAAAAAACGCGCCGAATTGAAAGCCTCTTTCTGTTTTGTCGGTTAAAAATGTCACAAGAGATATCCTCCTGACCGATTTCGGCAAGTCTTAACGGAGACTGGCCAACTACGCAGGAGATATTATAGTGCGCATGTGTGTGCGCAAACACAAGTGCACTCTATGTTCCCTAACTCTCATGATCCGATGGGACGGTAATCCGACACGACCGGGGAGAGATGAGGCGCAGGACCAACGGCTTAAAACGAGCTTTCCGAGACACGGCCGGCGGTATCTTACACCGCGAAATTTCCTAACTCCGGGCTATTATTGAGATTTATTAACTGAAAAACCCAATAACTTTTTGTCGGTCCGACCCGGGATTCGAACCCGAGCACAGCAGTCGCATTCACAACCGCTGCGCCACAGAGGCAGAAAAAATAAAAATGTTATATAAAGAATGTTTGTAACTGCCAGTGGTCACCCAGTGGACGAAATTACCGTACTTTTTTAAGTTGTAGCTTTTCACACTAATTTTCCTGATAAACTTTAACAACCTATGTAGGTAGAGGTTACAAATCTTGTCATGTTACGTATACATATAGATCGTTGTCATAAATAAAGGTTACTATCGAGTAGTAGGTTTCTGTATAGCTAATTTACCACCTATTATCGCACATATCTATGTATCACACAAGTTTAGCAGAATGCCTATTGTATTAAAACAGCCACAGCATGCGTGAAGTAGAAAGGACAAGAAAAGAACAAGCCTCTTTCTTTCCTAATAACTAAAGTAATTGTTATAAGCTCTCAAAAATTAGGTCATTGTGTGTCTCACCACGCTCCCTACATTATCAATATAATCGGCTTATTACAGTGCAAATCACGCCACTTATATTATTGATATTTTATCTCTAAGTATTTTAATAACTAATTGGCCTTGCATATCCCCTTAATCGCATCGATAAAGATTAAAGAATATCTGCTTAAAACCCAAGTCATCGTAACACAAATTTCAATGGAAATGGTGACTAACTGTTAGGGAAAATTAATTTAAGTTTTATTTTATAAAATTAAATGTTTTCAATGATTTCGATTCATAGAACGGAAAAGTCTTCTTCTAAACCCCTAATCTATGTACTATGCGGTGTAGTCATCATCTATCTGTATTTATTAATTGTCTTTTTGGCAAAATACAGGCAGCAAATGAGCAAGGGCAGTGATGCTCGTTTGCCGCCTGTGTTGACTGTTCGTAAATTTCGTTCTCAGACAAACCTGCTAATTCGTACCGTCACCAAATAATTGTCGAAGGCGCGGTCTCTTCTTGTCATGAATGCTATCTTTTCTTATATCTTTGATAACTGTTCAGGCTTTATAGTATGGGAGGAGCGCCTTTCGAACAAACAGTACATGACTCGGCATAGTCTTATGTTAGAGTATCCTCATTCCCTTAGCATGTTACCCTAGAATTAATGCCCTAGGTCCTCAACTACCGTATCAAGATAACTACAAAAACATGGCACGTGGTTAACATTAATTCACATCGCACATCTGATGATACTAACGGTACCCAGATATTATTCAAAAGCATAACTAAAACTTTTAACGTTTAACCACACAGATTATAGAAGAGCCAGTGCGTACGCAATATATTTAAACTGCAGGATTGATTGCACCGCAGTCCTTATCTATCTCGTTTTCACGCCAAATACCTCATCGGCCAAACTTTTAGTGCACAATAAATGGACCAGCGGCAGCCTGGTATCACAGAATTTTAGCTGCGCTACCGTAAACGGCCTTCGCAATGAAATTATTTTATATTGTAAACAATGTAAAATAATTTCATTGCGAAGGTGTTTACAATAACCCATAGAAACTTGGCATCCTAACTAATATTATAAGTTCTACTGTGAGTTTGTTATCAGGGGTACAGAAGAGGACATAGGGTACCTTTCACCCAGGAAAAGTATTGTATCTGAGAGATAGAATATTATTGACAAAATCTAAATTAAAGTTTACAATAATTCTATTATGCCTTAAGAAGTGGTTTTTCCTGCTTTAGCGCGAATTAGTAAGATATGCTGGTATGACCACAGTCTTCCTTCGGAAAATCCATTAACTATGGGGACTTGTTAACAATGGTTTAAGAAAATAATAATGTTTTTATAAGACCACCGGTGTATAATACACTCGATGGATTATCCTAATTGCAACCGCTCTGGTTACAATAGAGCTGCCTGGCTATATGACGCCAGTTTTTTCAGCTTTCAATGCCGCACACCTTTTACAGTCTTGGGTAGGTCCAAGTATTGTCCTTCTTCCTTTCGCCTATCACTAGTGTCAGAGTGCCATAATAAATAAGATTTTTCACTAAATGTACGAGCGCATTGGTACCACCATTCTGTGTTTCAATCGGCAAAAGAATAGATACATTTTAGATTATCTAAGTACCTGCAGAATTAGTAGTTCCTATTTGCTTTTCCTTTAAGCAGCTTCATAGATGACCACAGCGACGTCTATTAAGTGAAGATTTTTGCCTACCATAAGGTAAGCTTACTGGCTTATCTGCTATTATGAACAATATGTAAAATATAATAAACATAAGTGTTTATGTATGACGTCAAAATGTACAGTAAATTAAAATACACAAACAAAAGGCTTTTAATTTTACTTCCATGTGCATAATACACATAAAGGTAATATTTACATAGTCTAGTCAACAAGTGCTTTTTTGGTCAACTTTTTTCAGCAGTCTCGGAAAAATATGAACGAGGTGTCATTCAATTCGGAATGGCATGTAAAAGATTTTTGAAAAGAAATAAGTTCCGCTTGCAAAAATCGCAAAAGTTATAAACAATTAACTAAAAAACAACAAGGCGCTTAGCTTTTTGCAAATATCTCAAAAACCAATTGAGATTTTTCAAATCTATAAATTATTTAAACGTATTAAATATGAAATTTAAGAAACGAAAAAATTCAGCGGCTTACCGCATAGATAAATAAACAATAATCAGCCAGAATTTTCTTTATCACAATTTTTCAATTAGTAATGCAATAGTTAATCAATATTTTTTTACTGCTTGAACATGAACATTGCAAGTGGAATAATTGTTAAACTATAAATTATTTTTTCCATAAAGGATCTATTCTGAAGCGGTACAAGAATAGCGTCAAGAAAGGGAAAAATCTCAAATTTATAGTTTAACAATTATCACCTTTCTCCTCTTTTTAAATCTTTTTTTAGATTTTAAAAATCTCAATTAGTTTTTGAGATATTTGCAAAAAACTACACAACCCTTGATTTTTTAGTTAATTGTTTAAACTTACTTTTGCAAGTTTTGCAAGCGGAACTTGATTTTTAAAAAAGTTCTGTATGCCATTCCGAATCGGATCACACCCCGTTCATATTTTTCCGAGACTGCTGAAAAAAGTTGACCAAAAAAGCACTTGTTGACTAGACTATAGAAGCCTTATTTCGAAATCATAACGCGTTATTTAAAAACATACTACGGAAGCTACGATATTCAAGCTACGTTCTATTCGAATGTCACTTTAATTAGCGCTGTGCTGTGATCACATCCAGATGACCTACATACTACATAGACGGACATAAATTGCGTGCTGCACCAATGTACACATAATAATTATGTAGCTATGGTATGTGATGTAAGATGGAAATCTATGAAGAAAAATACACAGACAGTAATTCAGTCCTTTTTCCTGTAGATAAATATAAGATAATGAAACAATTATCACTGCACTCTTCAATCTATACAATAGAAATGAATAGTGTGTTTTCTTATTTGATCGCGCTAATCACTGGAACTAACAGTCGGTTTTGAAAATTTATTTTCACACACGACAGCCTAATTCTTCAGGAAGGTTATAGTTTATCTGTCATTACGCTACGAGCCCCCGGCAGTGAAGTAGTCTACAGTAATCATAAACGTAGGTGCAACCATGGGGTTCAGCTAGTATGACATTTTTTTTTCTTTCAGTTCTATCATAAAATTCTTAATGCAAGTATTTATGCGATCCAAACATAATATTTCAGGGTTTAATTCGAGTTTGTGTTTGTAATTTACGGGTTATACGATCCGCTCGCTATGTAGTGTTATTTATAAAAAACGATGTCATAGGAACGAACTTGAAGGAATGCTAAAATTAGTACATTTATTAGTTATGTATGTAAATTTGCAGTGATTTAATAACCATTATGTGGCGTATATAATACGCACATCTAAAGCGTTATACGCTCCTCTTATGCGTAGTACGCAACTATAATGCGTAATACGTGTCTCTGATGCGTAATACGCATCACCGATTTTTCGAATTTATTTACGTATTAAATAGTTGCTAATAATCTCATTGACGATGAAGGACAATATCATGATGAAACCTGAGAATGCTCCATACTGTATTCGAAGGTGTGAAGTCTGACTCCGCACTGAGCCAGTGTTGTGCACTATAGCATGATCCTTATTTTACTGAAATGAGACTCGTGCCCTGTGTCTCCAACTACTATCATATAGTACATCTACATCTACAAATTTAGTAAACATTAAGAATATAAGTAGTTTTTAATAATAATAATAAATTTTATTGCCATAGAGTAATTAAGTAAAATGTAAAAAAAAAGTATAGCTAATGGTTAATTTTATTACTTAGGTTCTTCGTAAATACAAGATCTACACAAAGATAATATTGCGCCAACAAAAGACCTCTAAATACAATAAATTAAACTGCCTGCGAAAACTTTATACAATGTTTTATCATCTCCGTAATAGTTTGGACCGACTCTGATAATACCTTCATTCCAATCTTTTACGTAGTGATAACCTCAAATACCTATCCTTCTCCTTAGTCGTACACTCTTGACAGAGTGGTCGTGATTGATGACGCTGCATTTTCATTGGCTAAAACAGCCTCTGCGATGCACCTCCACTTGTTGCGGTCTTCAGCGTCTCTGGAACTTTGGGCCATGGACGTTTATGTCGCGGCTTTGATAAGGTCTGTCCAATGCGTAGGTGATCGACCGCGAGACCGTTTGCCCTCCACTTGTCCTTGAACAACGAGTCATTCCATGGAGTGTTCGTTTCGAACAACGTGTCCAAAATATTTGAGGATTCGTATTTGCACAGTCGACGATAATGCTTGATTTTTAATTCCACCATGATCGAGACTTTGGTCCTAAATGCTGTCCAAGGGATGCACAGCAGTCGCTGCCAGCACCACATCTCGAGTGCATCGATTTTGCGCCGGTCTTTGAGGCGAATCGTCCACTTTTCTGCGCCATAAAGAAATATCGGGAAGACTAAGCTTCTCATTAGGCGGACTTTCGTGGTTTTGGTGATATTACGGTTGCACCAGACTTTTTCAGCTTGTCAATGTCAGATCGTGTGATAACACATCTTCTTCGGATCTCGTCTTCACATCCTCCAGTGTTTGTGATAGTGGAACCGAAGTACACATAAGAATGGACAACCTCACAGTTGCCAATCATGGAGATGTCAGGATGATTTAGTTCAGCTCGGTCCACTATTACTATTAAATACCTATATGACAAGGATATTCACGCGTTCTTACTGTAAAGTGAATTGTTATTTTACCTATATTTATATTAAGTTTTGCTGTTAATTATCAGTAACAGCACGGAGTCTGGTAATGCGCGTTACGGCAATAGGCAAGGAGCCTGTTACCTAGTAGCCTACCCTGTATTACCTAGTATACAAAAACCTTTGCCTCCGTAAAATGTCACGTCACATAGCTAGCGACATGTTGCTTTAACATACATAACCTTAAATCTCTGCCTACCTCCATCTGAGATCTAAATATGTAGGTACCTATCTATACTAATATTATAAAGCTGAAGAGTTTGTTTGTTTGTTTCTTTGGATGAACGCGCAAATCTCAGGAACTACTGGTTCGAATTGAAAAATTATTTTAGTGTTGGACAGCCCATTTATCGAGGAAGGCTATATAACATCACGCTACGATCAATAGGAGCGGAGCATCAATGAAAAATATTTCAAAAATGGGGAAAGTTTTGTTATGTGAAGCAGACGAAGTTGCGCGGGTCAGCTAGTATACTTATGTATTTACACCGCCGTAAAACACACGTTGAAAATTGATGAGGTAAATTATGAGGCGTATCGAAAACCAGCACTGAGTATTGTTGCGGTTTGTACGTTCTCAACATATGACGAAACCACTCCCTTAGCCACATAATAAGCGTAGTAAATTAAATTTAACCATAAATTGTTCCTGTTTTCAATAAATACTCGATTGAAATTAACCTACAAACGGCAGCTATGGTCACTCTACGACAAGTCTTCCCGTGACCATGACTTGGAATAACCGAAACGTGTTGAAAATTTAAATGTTAAACAAAGTTAACAATACAAATCGTGAAAAAATAATCTTGGAGCTATGGATATTAATGGTTTGCATTCGTGTAAATGATAACAGCACCTATTATAAAAATAATTTATTTATATTTTTTATTAGTTGTTTGACTTTGATTGTTACTGAAAAACAGCGGCGCGGGCGGGCCGTTGATTAAAGGTTAATCATTAATCAAGGACTTGACACTTATTTAGTTGAGAAGCTATGTGATAGTCAGTGATCATTTTCAGTTAGGCTGTCTATATTTTATTCAACACGAAATATTATGTTACTTATCATATGAATTATTAATGTAAGTGCTTATTAGTATTAGTAGATTTCTACGAAGCCCTAGAAGTAGATAGAGTATGTGTAAGCTCCTGAATTCATCACAGTTCACGACAGTATATTGGCATATATGTATACCTATATGATCAAGCGATATAAATGAATCCAAAAACATCCAAAGAATCGACGAGAAATAATGTACTCAATATATAAAATTAAATATAATGTACAACGAATAATAATGTAACGAATATTCATTGTTTTTAATAAGTATTTAAAATTAACTTTTGTGAAATACATACGTATTAATCAGGTAAGGAAGTGTTCAGTATTCAATACTTTAATTTTAATTGGAAAATCTCTGCTCTAGGAACAATTCCTTAATCGCGGAGGGTTTTAAAAACACGAAATAACGAGCTAGAAATTATCTACGCATTTTGGAGGAGACATACATACATAGTATTATGCATATATTCCCGTAAATGTAGGCAGACATATATATACTAAGGCACGATTCGCAAATATGGCAGGTTCCAGTTTTTTAGAGGCAGGAGTAGGCACACCGTGGTATGCTTAGTTACCAGACTCCGACATACCGACCCCGCACCTCTTTTCCCGCGGGGAGAGGACTCGTAAATGCATGAACCACTATTAAAAAAAGAAATAGGTCCCATGTTATAGCAAGCGAGCTTTTTGCCGCTTTTCTAGCAGTTCCATGCTCCGTGCCATTCTTAACAGAAAAACCCATTACTTAACACTTCCCGAACTGGTTATCGAACCCGAGACCTCATGCACAGTATTTACCTTCGCAACAGCTGCGCCACCGAAGCAGTTTGAAGGAGATGTGAGCGATAACAGGATACAGGCCTATTGAACCCTTAAAAATAACTAGGTAAAGACGTTCTTTGCCGCCTCCCTTTAAGATAGGTAATTTATACGTAAAAACCTTGACATACACTTACAATTAAAAGACGTCTAATCAAGCGATTGCAATCATCCATTAATTGATTGAAATCTTGTCTGTATTTGCGCGGAAAAATACCTCAGTGATACCTCATAGATAAAGAATTGCAAATATTCATATCTAAACGTACGACAGCCTTATCGGTTCTTTTATCATTGCCAACGTAAGAGATACCTCATCCACGAATCATTTCACAACTTATTTATTACTAACTCTTCGAATAACTCTTTCAAACTTAATGCCTAATAAATAATTAGGTTACATCTCATGTCACGTTCGTTTGAATATCATTAGATTACAAACTAATTTTGTAATCAAAATCGTACTTAATTGGCATCAACATGCATTTCGACAACAAATGTAGAACCACGGTAGCCCAAAACCACGCGCAACTTCATTAAAAGTTTAATGTATAAATAGTATTAATATCAGATAGACACAACCCTAAATTACTTCCATTCAGGGGTTTTACGGAAGTGAATAAACCAGAATGATATTATGAAAACATATCAATGTCACGGAGTATAAAGGCACGAATGATCGCGAAGCAAATCGTCCGTCTCACTGATGTCTCAGCGCTTCACCGGTCATTTGTCATAGCGCTCAGATGGGGTAACTTTTTGTTCAGACCGCTGACTTCATCCCAACTTTGAAAGGAAAACGAGCCTTATTATCACACCCCGACACTAATGTTCCTCATTCTTACCGCTAATCGTCTCATTTGAGAATAATAAATTCGCAAAATTGCAATTACGGCTGAATCATCATTTATCTTTATGGATGACCATGACGCAAGCGTTGCACATTGTTACTTGTAACGATTACTAGACGACTAAACGCTTAATAACAAGCACATACTGTTTACATCTAGATATTCATTTATCACGTAACAGATTTGCACGTAAAATGTTTAAGCCAGCCTCCAGCGGGTAATAAATTTGGATAAAACAATTTCATCTGACTGAAATCGCACCCGAAACTATGCGGCTTACCTCATAAATTCTGATTAGCCTTCGGGTGAAAGAATGAATCAATAGATTATCCTACAATAATATTATTCGTTCTGAAAATAACATAACAATTATATGTGTCAGTATTTCCTTCGGCAAATTTATCCTAATTCCCCATAATGTTCGCGTGGTAATGCCACAACCGCTTCGACTGTTCTTCTCTTGTTTTAATGCCCACTTAACATTGTAACAACATTTAGTTCAATCAGTAAAACAATCACGAATGAATAACAAACATGAAAAGTAAAGGATTAGGTAAAGCTATTCTTAGCGTATGTCGTGTAGAAAATAAAATAAAGGTCAAGAAATACCATATTTTCCTACTTTCAATCAA
This sequence comes from Catocala sponsa, assembly GCA_963564715.1. Classification (NCBI taxonomy): domain Eukaryota; kingdom Metazoa; phylum Arthropoda; class Insecta; order Lepidoptera; family Erebidae; genus Catocala; species Catocala sponsa. Next base: position 16,117,632 of record OY751333.1, read on the forward strand.
TATATGTTACATATCAATTTTACTTAACAAAATGGATGACTGGATATCTCATCTATTTATCGATTTGTTTAAATTCATTTAGAATAAATTTTCAATAACTACTATTATGAAGAGAATCGAAACATATCTAATTAACCTAAATCAAGTGTATCAAATGGTTTACTTAATACAAAATCAACTTTTGTTTTGATATCTGTAATAGAAATAAATTGTTACTCGAAGGTGAATTACAATGTCCAAGAAATCAGCTTTTAATCTATTAGCGCCTATTTTTCACAAGAAATCTTTTGATTCATTGATTTACAATTGGATAACAATTAATTTGAAAAATTACTATCCTTGTGAGAATACCTCAGCGGCGTAAAACCACCTTTGCATATTTTATCAGCGTATATCATGAATTTATAAATTTGATCTATATTTACATGATCATACGTTTACTAAATAAATATTGAAATATAACGGACTAAAATAAATACGATATGAATTTAATTAAATTATGAACCTGGCGTGATAGTTAGTCTGTTTTGAAGTGAAAAACTGGTGCTAATGAGGACTCGCAATGGTCACAAAACCAAGATAAATGAACTAGGTCGTACAACTCTTTCCTTTGCCCAAAATAAAGCAAATAAGCCGTGTTCGTGTATTAACTTAAAAATCGTACTTTTAAAATAACTGTCACGGGTTTTACGTTGTGATTTATGAGGGTATGCACAATGCCTTTGTTATTTCGGGGACCAAAACATGCACAATATTTACCTGTTGCCTTACATTCTAATACCATTTTACAGCAGCTTGCTTTCATAACACATTTCTACGCGGCAAGTAGAATCCACAAAGTTAAATAAAAGTTTTGTTCCGTAAAGCTCATATTATAAGTTACCTACCTATTGGCCTTATATTACTATTTTATGCAGTGTATTTTTAAAATATATTACAGAGTTTGTATAATCAAAGGGATTAGAAGTTGTATGAAGTTCGTATATAACTCTTTTCAATAGTTAGTATGGTACTACATTACCCTCCTTTGATATAAGCATGCAGCAACACTTAATTAAAGACAATATCGCTCACTAAACGTCGGTCACAATTTAAATATGCATTCAAAATCGTTCCACGTACCTACAGTTGAAATCTAATATTCAATCTATATCGTTTCAAAATTTTGTTTGATTACGTAAAGGCTTTAGGGGCGCCAAATTGACCGAATTCATGCCGCGGGCGGGTGTAATTTTCCTTTTGCATGAGCCAGAATCGCGTATTGATACCTAACGTGTATACCTAACCTATTTTAAATATTCAACACACAGCCTGCAATCCAATTGTTAGACTTTTTTATTTTGTAAATAAGCTTTAAAAAACTGAATCTTAAATGGAGATGCTTATACTGCTACACATACTGCGACTTCAAATAACTTATTAAAAAGCAATCAATAGAAGATAGCTAATGTCCTTTTATCATGTGACGCCAAATATTATAAACTAGATGTTCCCGCGTGTTCACCCGCGTTTATCGTTACTGCGCCGCCCCAGTGGGCCGAAGCGTGATGTTATATAGCTTATAGCCTTCCTCGATAAATAGTAGGTATAGGCTATCCAACACTAAAATAATTTTTCAAATCGAACCAGTAGTTTCTGAGATTAGCGCGTTCAAACCAACAAACAAACAAACTCTTCAGCTTTATAATATTAGTATAGATAGCTGACCCGCGCAACTTCGTCTGCGTCACATAAGAGAGAGAGTGGGTCGTAGGCACCTATAATACAGTAGCTGACACTTTTTCTTACATCCACGAACCACATAAAAACCATTGAACAAAATTTTATAAATATACCTATAGTGCTAATTTAAAATCACGCAGAATAAACCAGGAGAAACATCGTTTGTACTATGTCTGTAATGGGTAATTATTTTGCTGCAATGTTATTTTAAAACTGCGATATCTCCTAAGATATTCATTGAAATCGAATGATGTAAAGGGCAATTTTGTTTTAAATTAAATACTTGTGATGAATAACGTATTTATTTGGATAAGGATTAATATCATGTTTATAAAAATACCTTCTCAAATAATGCATTATTTTGGAACAAATTTGGTTAGCATAAAAAAGTTATAGTGAGCCAACCTTAAAAGATAGACATATGCTGTCCCGGACTTTTTTTTAGAACTTTTAAAGAGGAATAATTCTGTCATACATGATTTTTACGAAACTTTAACTGTTTACGCAGCGCACGCTGTGAAAGCTCTCAAAAGCAAAAAAAACTCTCCGATTTTGAAACATTCTTCATTGGTGCTCCGCTCCTATTGATCTTAGCGTGATGATATATAAGCCTATAGCCTTCTTCGATAAATGGGCTATCTAACATTGAAAGAATTTTTCAAATCGGACCAGTAGTTCCTGAGATTAGCGCGTTCAAGCAAACAAACAAACAAACAAACTCTTCAGCTTTATAATATTACCTAGTATAGATAAAGGAGCAAAGACAAATGTAGTTCTGGCAGTAAAAACACAATCCTAACTTAGAGCTGTAAATCTGGTACTTTAATTCTCTATTTCCTACACGATCGAAATTTAAAATAGCCATATTGACATTGTACAACCTCCGACAACAGTGGAACAAGAAGTAAAATAGGACATGAATTTCATTGAGATGTTGAATAAAACAACAACTCCCACTAAGAAAATAGTAAGTATAACAATCTAAACGGCTACGTTTTAATAAAGTCAAGAATAACCTTTCAAATTGCGCATTATTTACAGAAAATATATTTTCATAGCTCCATGAAAAATAATTTTCTGAAAGTAACGCGCGCTCTGTCTTTTGACGAATAACAAAGTGTTACATAAAACGGTCTGGTTCAATAGAGTGTATCGAATGCGAGAGGCTATAACCGCCTACAGCTAAACAGGAAATAAGCAACGATACATCGAATTTATATTTATTTAACACTTAACATAACCGGCATTTGCATAATAGTATTTTCAATTCGCTATTAAGAGCGTATAGTATTTACACGAGCGAATAAAGCGGCGCATTTCAAATGGGTCATCATCGATATTCATCACGAAGCTATTGAATCGAATAGGGCATAATTGCGCGCTACTAGCGCAGTACTGTCGGGAAAAACTGTATGACATTATTTATCGAAAATTGCATTTTAAAATGGTTTAACAGAAAACATTGACTCATTACATTGGATTTTAACGTCATTCTAGAAGTGTATTATTTTTCAATAATGTCATAGTTTTTTTATCGTTTAGTAGGTAGGTAGGTACTGTCGGTGTATAAATACGGCGTTTGGAACAATCTGTGCCTATCTTTGATATTATAAATTGACAATGTGAGTTTGTTTGATACATTAATTATTCGACCGATTATTATGAAATTTCGCATACAACGTGTATGCAAAATTTCAGGGGTTTAAAAATGGACATAGGGTACCTTTCACCCAGAAACAAGTACTGTTCCCGAGGGATAGAAAGTTATTAACAAAATTAATGCAAGCGAAGCCGCGTGCAAAATTAGTTTAAAATAAACTTATGAAATACCAATGTTTTTATTAAAGAATTTTAGATTACCTACAAAATTAAATTATGAATACACCTCCAGCTAATTATAAATGTTTTGGGTCAGGAGACCGTCCGATGCGCGTTGACAATGACAAACTCGATCGGAAATCCAATGCCACTTTGCAGTTTAATTCTCCTCGTACTAAGATTGAATCATTCAAAACTAGCGGTATGTCTTTGTAATATTCTATCGCCTACAATTGGCGATTTCAAATTCAAATATATTATTTCTATAAAGTAATTTCATATACCTATTATATTATAGCGGTTGGATGCGGGTGGCCCAAGACCGGTCTGTGTGGAAAACCTTGGGGGATGCCTATGTCCAGCAGTGGACGTCTTTTGGCTGACATGATGATGATGATGATGATGATGATGATGATGATGATGATTATATGGTCAGGTCAACCATTTTAATATTTAATACTTATTTTTTGTATTATAATTTAAAACAGGAAATTATTGAATATTGAATAAAAAAGTGTGTTCAAGAAGCAGACACGAGAAGCAGCAGGCGGGAAACACATGGCCACCGTTTTCGATCGCTAATTGAATATCAATATATTATAGTGAACATTTATGGTGGTGGTTACTAAAGGAATGTAACAACAAAAAATCTATTTATACATTTTGTATATATGTATAAATAATAACAGACACAGCAGCATTCATTTTTTCTTTAAAATTGTACTAGCCGTGCTCGCGAAATGCTTACGACCAAACATGTATCATTCGTATACAAAGGCACTTTACAACGAAAAAGTATTATTTAATTTCCTCAGTTCCTCAGTTTAAATTTAATAAAAATCACATAAATTGGTTCAGATATTGTAGAGATAAGTGTGCGCATAAAGACCAAAAAGTTTGAAGGTATACTAAATAATGTGTGTTTATTATTTGAATAGACAATTCATCTACATATTTTTAAGCAGTACATAGTCATATTTTATTTGAATGTTTTGTAACGTTAATATTAATAGCTACGTATTGCATATGTGTCGTTAAACAAGCTATAATTGTTGTTCATTGTGTTGTACAAATCAATACAGTCGACAAATTAATTTGTACCGAGGGACCTAAACCCGATCACTAGATACCTGACTACTTGTAGTGGTTGTTTGCTGGTTTTGAATACTATCAGTATTGTTTATCTTACAAAGACTACATTTTTTATTTTACATCTTTGCTAATATTAACATTAGTTATAATGGATTATTTAAATTAAGAAGAGAAATAATCTATTTTAAGTTACTTTTATGTCACTTAAAATAGATTATTTCTCTTGTTAAATACATTCCAAATGTATAGCTCATTTTAATAAATATATTTTAATCTTCTATTATAAGTTTTGTTGTTATAGTGCATAGCTGTGCTCTCCTGTAAATTTATGTTTACCTATATGTTTGTGCAGTTTTGTATATAATGTGTATCTGACATCCTTAATAAATAAAATAAAAAGAAGTAAAATTTGTTTGTATGTATGTAACAGGTAATTTATGAAACTACTTTTTTTATTTTCAATTGTTTTGCTAATGCACTGATACTTATATTGCTATAGCACTGGCTGTTAGAGCCCGCGCGGATTTAACTTAGATCGATAGGTTAAAAGTCTTTTATAAGTACATTTAGTGCTCCAAGAGGGAACCTACAAATTTCACGCGGTTTCTCTCGCGTTTATCGTTACTACGCCGCCCCCGTGGGTTGTAGCGTAATGTTATATAGTCTATAGTATTCCTCGATAAATAGGCTATCCAACACTAAAACAATTTTTCAAATCGAACCAGTAGTTCCTGAGATTAGCGCATTCAAACAAACAAACTCTTCAGCTTTATAATATTAGTATAGATAAGCGCACTCCGCATTAACGTTCTCGCTTACGCTAGTCAGCTAAAAGGACCTAATAGTATAATCGTATACTTACACGAAGGTTAGACATTGAAAACCCAAAATATAAAGGTACTAGGTACTGTATTATGTATAGAAAGACTCTTATCGCAGTTAATGACGATTATAATTATAGTTGGAACCATTAATATTAAAACTAACTATTTTTATTTTATTTACACGACTGCCTCTGTGATACTCGGGTAATGAATGCTACCTCGTATACAGGGTATAGAAGTCAAAAGTTCGATTCCCGAGCATTGTTATTAGGTTCATCTGTCAATAAATTCTCAGTAGTTCAGTTTCAGCCAGTTCATTAGTACTGTGTGAAACTACTACTAATAATTTAGAATAGACTAGTTTAGAAATGTGAATTCCTATGGGATTTAAAAACAAATTTGGCGAAATATGGGTTTAATACATCTCTGTATACGACTTAGGGGATTTGATCGTGTATACTGTCCACGAAAACCATCGAATTGTTTTAGTTAATTTCTACCTATCTACATACATTAAAATAATCTTAGTATAATAATGTGCGACTCGATAACAATTTAACCATAGCACTCAACGAAACGTTTGCATTTATAATTTTAGTAAGTGAGATTATCTATTCGAGTGTATCAATGAGAACGGTAACAGCGTCACCAATCGTAGGCGTTTGGACTCGCGCCCGCAGACGCCATCGCCACGCCTCAGGTCATAAACAACAAAAAAAATGGCGCTCTGAGCTAAATGCGGTACCAATGAACTTGCCATACTGCAAATGAATCTCGTATGATAGTGTATAATGACGTCACCGATTGTTTGCCTTGAGGTGCACACAGGTGGGCTACATCACTAGTGCAATTGTACAATTTGTAACTAGGTAGGTAGGTACAATTAGTATGCAATCACTTTACCTTTACAATCATTTTACTAGCTTATTGGGTTCTCAGCTAAACAGTATTTTAACGCCTTTTATTGAATTTTGCGTATAAAACCTACTTGATGTATACATTTGCAATGACATATATGGCTGGAATGCAGTCTAATATCTATTTGCATCCGCCTACAAAACCCACCGTTAATGTAAGAGTAGGTTGCTGTGTTTTTTTTTGGTGTTGTTTTTCAAACGTTAGTGCAGAAACAGCAAAGTTGATGTACTTTTAATTATGGCGTGATAAAATCATCACAGTTGTTGCGTCCGTTCTTAATTTGTTTATTTTAATCGGTAATTGTATTCGGTACTACAAATAAATCATATAATTTTGTTTATGCGAAGAATTTCTGTAACGCTTCTAAAAGTGTTCCAGCCTGTTAAACAGAATAAAACCAGATTTATAAATAAAACCTTCGACCAATTATTACTAATAAATATTAAACTAGACCTACATCAAGGGCATTTAAAGCGTAATCAAAAATACTCAACAATTCAAAGTACATGTTTTTTATCATTTGATGGACCGAAATTGTCTTGGAACATATCCAGAAACGCCCCTCTAGTTTGAACGTAAGCACATAAAATTATATTAAATTTCCTCGGCACTGAAATGGGAGGGAATGAATTCTAAATACGTTCCACGTGGTCCTAATGTTGTTATCTCATTGGTATTTTAACAGTAACGATTATCTCAGTTGCTCAAATATAGGCAATTGAGATAATCACAGAATAATTATTTCCAAATACTCATATGGTATTAATATACCAATAAGCATTAACATATTTCTAATGTACATATTCCGTACGACTCATTTGTAAAGCAAAATATGTATTTCGTTTACCGAGGAAATGAAACGAAATCATGTCAAAAACAAATGAATACTTACACGCTACAGATAGTTATTAGTAGATAGCAATGATTTTATTTAAAAAAAAGAAGTTAGCTAAGTATTTGTACTACATATTTCGATATTGTATTTTGTTATTTAAGTACATGTTATTTGTAATAACAGCAATAACGATTTTCGTAGAAGTGAATATTTATTAAATCGGAATAAATTGAAGCAATGATTGTTGTTTATTAATAACTGCATTTCTTAAATGGTAAAGCTTTGTAATTTTGTTTTTATAGATATATTATCATGATTAAAATTTGTTATTTTGTTATATGCACATCGAAAAATAACAGAATAGTACAACAGACATTTAAATGATGCTTTTTAGATTCTGGCGGGTAAAGTACTTTATTAATATGTATTGGTGAAAATTTATCAGTTACGATACAGTTTTCTACTAAAAAAATTATTATATATATCATATTTTTATGAACACTTACTAAGATGCGATAATAGAAAATTGAATTAATTCCAACGGTAGTTTTATTACTACACGAGCGTTAGCAAGACGTCTTACAATCCACTCTGCTCTTAACCTTGAAACGAAGCAAAACACAACCTTTATCAACTCACTGTTTATTAATGAAAGTTGCTTGTAACACTCATTACTTATTAAATTTCATACCTTTTATAGATTTATTGAGGTCTTTATGATAAAATAAAACGAAAAAAAAGGTAGATAATTATAATAAAATCATGAAAAATTCTTACCTGTGGCACTTAACGAAATAATTATAAGCAAACAGCTTATTTCAATTAATTTTGACATCTTGAGACACTTTCTTCGGAACAATTAGTTAAAGATTTTTATTTCAGGCATAAACACATAACTTACAAAATACTAAGTATTTTCACTTTGGTTAATATGACATATAAAGTTATAGTTTGTAACAAACAAGAAACATACACTTTAAGTCATGCATTAATTGCGCCAACTAACTTTAAGATTTTCGTATTTAAATACGTAATCTATAAGCTTCAATGCGATACGTCCAACACCGTACGTTGACTTATTACAACTGATGTAAAGAACGAACAAGATTCATCGCGGGAAATAGAAAGGCTGACCGAGTGAAATATTTGAATGTGATCCAATTGAATGATGTTTTAATATAGGGTTGTCCAACGATTAATTGTATTACATTTGAGGTATAAATAGTAATGTGAGACGATCTGTTTCAATGCATAATTTTATTATAATAACAAAATATACAAAATGTTGCCCTACAATGAATGGTAAATTCTTCAGGATATTTTAGGATTGACGCAAAGATCGCGGACTATAAATTATTATACTGTGGTCTGTAAGAATGAATTGAAGGAATGAATACTCAATTCAGGAATAAGGAGACATAAATGTCAGTGATGTAAACTGTCAAACTCGAAATATATGAATACTACAGAAAAAGCAATTCAGTATACATTTATTTATATAAATTAAGGTTAATTTGTGAATTCATACAAAACACTGTCACTAGTTGTTTTACAGCGTTCCATACTAGCCAGAAATATTACCTTGTAGTAAATATAATCGCTAACATAACCTATAATGGCAAATAAAATACTAGGAAATATTATGAGAACAAAGCCATCGTACATGTTATTTAAGCGATGGGAAAGTTCTGAAAAGCGTGTCGCTGTATATGACCCATTTGATTCACTGCCCAAGAAAAATAAGAAATCGTATTTAGATGTTATAAAAGTGTTCGAAGGCCGGGACACCAGAAGACGCGGTCATGTCGAATTTATTTATGCTGCTATGGCTAAAATGAAAGAATTTGGTGTGCACAAGGATCTTGAAGTCTATAAGGCTTTAGTGGATGTATTGCCCAAAGGAAAATTCATACCAACAAATATATTTCAATCTGAATTCATGCACTATCCCAAGCAACAGCAGTGTGCAGTGGATCTCCTAGAGCAAATGGAAGATAACAGTACTTGCCGTTTATTATTTGCTTTAGATTTATTTATAGAAATGATGTTGCTGACACTATAATAGTGTGATACCTACTAACATATTTAATAATTATTTTTCTTTGAAAGTGCAGAAGTAATGCCAGATACAGAAATGGAACAGATGCTGCTCAATGTGTTTGGCACTCGGGGTATACCGCTGCGCAAATTCTGGCGTATGATGTATTGGATGCCTAAGTTCAAAAACCTGAGCCCATGGTATCTGCCTGACAAACTACCTGGCGACACATTGGAACTGGCCAAAATGGCCATTCAGAGGATAACTTCAGTAGACCCAGACACTCAAGTTGAAGTTTGGCAGGTGACAATGTTTTAACTTTTACCTCAAAGCTTTTTAGTATATTTGTTGCCAATTAATATAGTCACATCTCTTTCTTAGGACCATAGCTTATCTCACTCATCACATTTTTATCAGTTTCAAGATGGCTATTTTTCACAAAATCTCTCCTTAAACAAAATATTATAAAAATGTTTACCAATATAATTGGACATGCAAACATTACTATTTGCATTAACCTATTGAATAATAATTAAAGCAGCATGCCGGCAACCAGATACAAGAGGTTTTTATTTCTTTCTGGCATCGCAAGCCTAAACAGGTTAAATATTTTATGTAGCTTCTTTATTTTTTTTAAATGGTTGGTATGTTACTAGTACACTAAATTTAAATGTACTATAAATGGCAGAGATGTATTATTTATTCTTAAAATACTGATATAATGTTTTGATAGGGAGCTAAGACTAAAAATCTAACCATGAATTGACATATAAAAATATGTTTTTACCATTAACATGTAATTTTTGTTAGACAGAAGAAATAGAAGCCTGTTTGGACAAAACTTGGGTAGTTAGTGCACAGAGTGAGGCACAGAAGCTCTTGTTAGCAGGGCAGCCCTCTGATGAACCTTTAGTTGTGAAAGGCCCTTTTGATGTGTATTTAAGAGACCAAGTTGTGAGTTACTTTATGCTCATAGGAAAGACGAGACCTGAACCTAAAGATGACACAGATCCTGATGGTAAATAAAATAGTTTTAAAATATAATTACTTAAAGTAAAAGAAAGTTTACCAAGTATATATGTAAGTACCTATTCATACTGGTGTCTGTTGAACATATGACAACATTGCGGATGGTGTGTCTACAATAATTAGCCTAACATTGCACATTGTGTATATTTGTTGTTATCCTCACATCACTAGCACAAATAGGTAATAGTGTGCACGCTGGCCTAATTGAAAATTAATACTCAAAAAATGCCAGTGTATATGCCACCCTAATGTTGCATCAGCATGGCCTGGAATGAGCAAGATTTATAGACACCAGTTTAAATTGGATCTATACCTTTCGATGTATACTCATTTTTTAAAGCTACTGGTTGGTTATCAGTTTTTAAAATGTAAATAAAGTTGGGTAATGGTTTGTTTATAATACCATACATGATATAGACTACATGTATGTAACAATTTTCAGATGTATCTAACATAGAAAAACCTCCAGGCATACCTGGATTTATTGGCACAACTAAGGTGCCTGCAGTTATACAATCAACAGTACATGAACAAGATGATGGCACTATTGTGTCAGTTTGTGCTACAGGTAAATATTTACGCAGTACAGATATTCAGGACCAGAACACTATCTCTTAAAGCATAGTTATTGCATTTGCAAGAAAGAGACAACACTTATTGATAAAGCATTGTTTTATTTTCATTTATAAAAACAGTATAATATAGTAGTAATACTGCCTTAACACATAATTTTAATAAAAACTATTTCACCAGTATGAGCTAACCCAAATAAACAATAAACGTTCACAAAAGAAAAGTGTTTAGGTATTGATAAAATTATTGTTTCATCAAATTTGTGAATGAATATATAATACACTTATCATTTATACTATCACACCCAAAATATACTAACATTGTCAAAAAAGTAAAGCAGATATTAATTTGCTTAACTTTACTATGTAACTACTACACCTTGCCTAACAAATGTGTTGATATAATATATCATTTCAGGCACATCTTCAAGAGACTCATTATTATCTTGGATCAGACTGCTAGAAAAGCATGGTAACCCTGTATTATCGAGTATACCAGTCATATTCACACTCACTGCACCTCCCAATGATATAACTGTACAAGAAACCCAACCGGCCACTCAAGAAGACAGTAAAAGTGAAAAATCAGATGCTTCATTGTAAATAATTATGTAGCTAATATAATGTATTAAAATTGTTCTGTTTTAAAAGGGATTTTCTTTCATACATACATATCAAAACATTCTTTTCAGTTTGTGTATGATTATATTGTTTCACATTCAGTAACAAAAATCAATAATGAGGACTGAACAAAATTAAAATATAAACTCAACACTACTTACAGAATATTCTTGCAGAAAGTACACACAATTTATAATATAATAAATTAATTTATCTTGCTTGGCTATTATATTAGAGATCGATTAAGAATACTCTTGTTTTATCCATCAGGTGACAGTTTAACAGATATTACCATTGATTGCATATACCCCATTATTCTATGGATATATAGAATGTTTTAAGATATTTAGACACTTTCCCATACATATAAGTCTTGTAACATACACTGTACACAACACACTACACAGCAACCTTTCGTAATGTTTATGTCCATTCATAGTCCTCATCATCATCAAACGATATTGTTCCCCACTGTCAGGTGATGTTGTGCCAGTCAGCTTGGGGGAGCAGGTAAGTCTCATTGTCACTCCGGATTACTGAGACACCAGCCCCATAGTATGGTATGACATAGGCTGAACCATCTGATGGACCCACAACCTGAAAAATTACAGACTGTATAAAAAACATACATATATGTACATACATAACATTTCGGCCGACCGGGAATCGAACACGACACCTTGTACATAGCTGTTGCATACAATATTGCAGCACCGCTGAATGATAAACACAAAATGACTTTACCAATATATTGTTTTTTATATTACTCTTTCATAATTGACTGCACGGATGGCGTAGTGGCCGCCTCGCCACTGCCGTCGCGCCGAGTGTTGTGGATTCGATCCCCACATGGGACAAAAATTTGTGTGACCCACAAATAGTTGTTCTGAGTCTGGGTGTTCTTTCTGTCCGTTGTTTGTAGGCCCCCCTCCCCCCGTTCCTAGTGTGATAGTGGTATTTAAAAAAAAACAAATTTACCTGTGCAGCAATTAGTATTATATCTAGTAGTTGTCCTAGGAACATGAATCCCAAAGTGCATAGTTTGGCGAGTCCAATGCCCGGGTAGCCCAAATAGAACCGGTCTAGCCCAAACATACCCAGGAATACTGAGAGTAGGAGAGCTATCTCTAAAGAGTAGCCATTCCTGCAACAGTAAAAAATATTAGGTATTTTAATAAATAGCCCTATTTAAAAATAATCTAGGATTGCAAGAGGAAAGAATTTAAAACCATCAAAATATTAATATTATGAATGAACTGTGACAATTATCTATTCACAAATGATTGCTCTGAGTCAGGGTGTAAAGCACTCACTCAATCACTACTGCGTTGGCACCATGTGGCTAGTAGTGATTTTACAAACATTATCTAGTACCCATAGTACAAGCTCTGCTTAGTTTAGGCTAGATGGTGTTGTGTGTATGTGGTAGAATATTATTATTATTATAGCCCTTTATTGTTTACCTATAATTAACACAGTTTTACACAATAGAAATATAATATTAAAATACTATAGGTAATTAATTCATTATGTGACATTAAATTATATTACCAGAAACAATGTGTAAAATATGATACATTTAGTAAAATAATTTGGTGAGTCATACTTACGTCCATTTACATGGCAATTTCCTCTTGAATGAGGTACTGTTAGTCTCATTGCATATTATCCCCTCAGCAGCAAGACAAAGAACTGAAAAATGAACACACCATTAATATGAATGATTTATTATTTATTTCTTATTGGAAGCAAAGTACCTTTAACCTTTTGAACGCCAGAGTATAAACGCATCGCCGTACCCCCGACGCCAAGCCACTTTTTCTGTAAAATGACCTCCAGAAGTATAGGGATTCCAAAACTTTATCGAATATCGACTGTGTTTTTATTTTCGTCTCAAATTTTCTAATAAACCCTACTCATGACACTGATATTTATTTAACCACAAAAGTAATGTTTTATTTAGTTTTATTGTTTATTTTATGTTAAGGTGCGACGTATTTTTTGTCATACATATGTGACGTTGGCGTTGAGGGCAAGATTTCGTTTGTCACGTATATGTGACAATGGCGTCCAAAAGGTTAACTTTGCACCAATTATTTTAACTCATTAACCAGTTTAAATGTTGGCATTCAGACATAATGCTTTTATTATTCGGTGTTGATATAGTTAACCTGTCTATGCTTGGAATTCCAGACATAACTGAAAATCTATTGTGTCTGGCATCAACTCAATAGGTTAAGCTGACAGGTTAACTCAAGATTGTATAGAGATTGCATAAACTAGGGCTGCTGAGATACAGCTGTAAGCCTAGTAACTGCTATCTCTAACACAACTATTCGAACCGTAATATGGCTTATATTGTAAATCGGATTTTTTGCCTATAAGGATGTCCACATAATAAGATTTAACAAGGATTTAAGAAAAGGAATAATGACACATGTACACATAAAAGCGAGTACAGGAATTTTACCTTCTGCTTCACCTTCTGAAGGATTATCTTTTCCTTTCACACATCCAGCAAACTGTTGAGTATCCGGATCGATTTGATCGAGTGAAGGATCCGGACAAATATATTGACCTAGCCTTAAAGTACTACAGTCCACTGTCACTAGCTTATTATCACCCTTTGAGTTTGCATCGTCTGAAGCTCCAACTCGCGATAATATAAACAAAAAACAAATCTGCACGAAAAATATTCGTGTCATGTTTACAGTTCATAAACAAGCCTTGGAAAAGTTATAGTTGTAGTCGTTGTCGTTGTAGAGATATCATTGAGTCTTCATTGTTTCAAAGTCTGCATAGTCAACATTACAATAAATATGCGCAGAAATTTTTCGTAATTTAATTACGCTTCGACATTTTTACATTAAAGTCTAAACAGCGTTTGCGTTATTAAGTTATTATCGTTTTATCCATCAAACGTGAATTATTCTCACTCTCAACTTCACTGTCAAATTGTCAATCTGTCATGTCAATATTATCATTTATCACTGACAGTGACACACAGTGGTCTCGAAACTCGAAAGTCGAAATGCGAAATCGGTAGATCTATCGAGTAAAATCGGTATATTTGGACCAAAACTCAAATGGGTTAAAATGAAGAAATTTCATGAAATCCCTATATTTTAGGCAGGCTAACCTTTTTTTCTTTTATAAATGCTCTGGTTCTACCCCCTGAACCTATGAACCTACCACGGTGAGCGAGTTAATATGCCTTTTTTTTTAGAAATGCTCTGGTCCTACGCCTCGGACCAATTATCACGAGGGTGCTACCGACTGAACCTATCACGGTGTTCCCAAGCGAACTTCCTTAGGTATTGAACACGATGGTATTAATTGAAATTAAACTACTATATACGGATTTTATCGCGTTGTTTATTTGACACTATTACAAAATTTTGAAAAACTGTTACACTACTATAATATTATTCTTCGCGAGGCTATTGAAATCAAGAAACATCCTAATTTCAATAGAGAAGATGGTTGGAATGTACCACCAGCTTGGGATCCAGTAATTCAACAAGTCAAACCCAAGAAGAAGAAAACCACAGCTAGACTTCATGATACTTTGAGTTCATTCTGCGTAAATAGAAACACCTATGATTAAATTATGTTCGGGTACTTTGAAATAACTACACTGGAACATTGAGACAACTACCATCTTAGTCTCCCCGTGACCATGGCTGCTGAAAAGCAACCGAAACGTCGGGGAAAGTGTAAAAATAAATCTAAATAGTATAATAGTATAGTAATAGTATAAATAGTTTTAATAGTTTCAATAATTTAATTAGCTTAAAAATTTGTAAAGTTTAATATCTTAAAAATTTGTAAAGTTTAATAACAGCCTGAGTCGCCTTTTGAAGGAGTTATTGGTGGAGCCATTTTTCTTCCGACGTGATCTATTGGTCTCTAGTGCTGATATAATACCGGGACGACCGGAACCCAATTTGGTTTTCAGCGGTGAATCTAGAGAACAATAGTATTACGATATTATCACATCCTCATAACGTCAGAAGAAAAATGGCTCCACCAATAACTCCTTCAAAAGGCGACTCAGGCTGCGAAACTGTTGCTGCAATCACGGTCACGGAAAAACTACCGCAATTTTGGACAGACTCACCACGATTATGGTTCGCTCAGTTTGAAGCCATCTTGGCACCACAAAAACAGGGCGAAGACTACAAATACAATATGGTAATATCTAAATTACCAAAAGAGGTAGTCCATCAGGTTAGTGACATTTTGACAAATCCTCCCAGCGATAATAAGTACTCCACCATCAAGGAACGTCTAATAAACTGCTACGAAGAGAGCGAACACCGACGTTTTCACAGACTACTATCAGAAATGGACCTCGGAGACCAAAAGCCTTCCCAGCTCTTGAGAAAAATGAAGGAAGCGGGATGTGGAAATATAAACGACGACACTATTCGTCTTCTGTGGCTAAGACAACTTCCCGCTTCGCTAACAGCGATTATATCGGTTACAAACAATTTATCATTAGACAACTTGAGCGAGTTAGCCGATAAAATATATGAAAACTTGACCTACAACAAGAATACCACTCAAGAGACATCGGTTGACATTAATTTAATAACAAACATATCGTCACAACTTGCAGCTATGCGAATAGAAATAAATGCATTACGTAGCGCACGCGAGCATCAACCTATGCAACGCAGCAAATTCCATTCACGCCATACGTTACACTCACGGTCAAGGTCGCGCCACAGAAGCTCGCATAATGGAATTTGTTATTATCATAATCGTTTCAAGCAAGATTCGTATAAATGCAAGAAGCCATGTTCGTGGAATATGAACAAAAATATCAGGCCGTCGGAAAACTAGAAGTAGCACAGAAAACGACGGGTCTCTGTGCTATTCACCCAGCAAACCGTCTAACTATAACTGACTCAAACAGTGGTTATAGATTTTTAGTCGACACGGGTGCTAACATTTCGGTTATCAATCGCACAAATAACGAGAGCAAAGCATGCGAATACAAATTATTCGCCGCCAACGGCAGCCCTATAAATACATACGGGGAACGCACTTTAATGCTTAACCTAGGACTTCGCCGAAGCTTTAAATGGACATTTACCATTGCCGACGTCAAGATGCCAATTCTGGGAGCTGATTTTCTGGATCATTATCAATTATTAGTAGATATACACGGAAAAAAACTGATCGATAAAAAGACAGGTTTGAAAACGCCTGCCAAAATAGTGAGAGCAAACATTGCATCAGTCCGATCGTTAAACGCTTCTCTACAGGAACCAATAAAGCGATTGTTAGAGAAATATGAAGACATTACAAAGCCTAGATCGATGAACCTACCTACCAAGCACCAAGTACAGCATCAAATAATAACAAAAGGTTTCCCAGTATTTACTCGAGCGCGTCCATTACCTCCTGATAAATACAGAATTGCAAAACAGGAATTCCAAGACATGGTGGATATGGGAATTTGCCGACCGTCAAGCAGTCAATGGGCATCGCCACTTCATTTAGTCAAGAAGAAGAATGGCGAATGGAGAGCATGTGGAGATTACCGCGCACTAAATAAAATAACAGTACCAGACAGGTACCCACTTCCAAGGCTACTTGATTTTACGTACGTGGCAAGCGGAAAAGGAATTTTCAGCAAAATAGACATAAAGAAAGCTTTTCACGTTCTGCCCGTAGCTGAACCAGAGAAAACAGCGATTATAACCCCTTTTGGACTTTTTGAATTCATCAGAATGCCATTCGGGTTACGAAACGCAGCACAGTCCTTCCAAAAATTTATGGACTCCATATTCAGAGACTTGGACTACGTATTCGTGTATGTAGACGACATATTTATCGCTGATAAGAAAAATAATATTAAGGAACATTATGAACACTTAGAAGAGGTGTTTAAGCGCTTGCATGATCACGGCATAACAATAAATACAAACAAATGCGAATTTGCCAAGTCGGAAATTGATTTCCTCGGTTATCATATATTATAACGAGCCAAGGGTTGACTCCTACTATGGAAAAAAATCAAGCCATAAACAATTACCCTAAACCACAAACGATAAATGAATTACGACGTTTTTTGGGTATGATTAACTTCTACCGAAGCAGTATTCCACATGCAGCAAAACATCAAGCACCATTAAATAAATATTTAATTAATTGTAAGAAAAATGATAAGACAGTTATACAGTGGAATACCGAAGCAAACCACGCGTTTGAATGTTGCAAGCAGGACATTCGACAATTAACTACATTAGCATGTCCGGACAGCAACGCGCAAATAGCTTTAATGACGGATGCTAGTCTCAAATGCGTAGGCGCTGTACTACAGCAGCGAAGAAACAAAAAATGGGAGCCGATAGCTTTTTTCTCCAAATCACTAAGTGAAGCCCAAACAAAATACTCTACTTACGATAGAGAGCTACTAGGAATTTATATGGCTATAAAACATTTCAGAAGACTCATCGAAGGACGAGAATTTACGGTCTACACGGATCACAAACCACTAATGCATGCTTTCGATAAGAAGCCGTCATTGGATGATACCCCTAGACGAATCAGATATCTGGATTATATATCACAATTCAGTACGGATATCCAGCACATCAGCGGCCACAAGAATTTGGTAGCCGATGCTTTATCTCGAGTTATCGAAACGATATCCTTACCCTCTGCAATCGATTGGTACGAGGTAGAAAAATATCAAAAGAATGACAGCGAGTTAAAACGATTAAAAGCCAATAAATCGTTAAAAATAGAATTAATACATTTTCCAGATAAAAATATTAAGATTTATTGTGATATATCAACAGGAAAACAACGCCCTTTTATGCCGCTCAAATTCAGGAAAACTATCTTCGAAAGTTTTCATAACATTAGCCATCCTGGTAAGAATACTACGAGAAAACTGATTTCAACTAACTATATATGGGAAAATATGAATAAAGACGTAAATAAGATGACTGAGACATGTTTACAATGTCAACGAGCAAAAATACATCGTCATACAAAATCACAATTCGGAAAATTCATGCCAACAGGAAGATTTTCCCATCTTCATATTGATTTAGTTGGGCCTCTACCCACTTCTAAAAACAAACGATACATAATTACAATGATAGATCGTTGTATGTACTTCATGGCCAGAGGCATTTCCCATAGCTGATATAACTGCAGAAACCGTAGCCAGAACGGTATATGAAGGCTGGATAGCCCGATTCGGATGCCCTGAATACATTACCACAGACCAGGGACGCCAATTTAAATCTGAAATATTCAAAAATTTAGCAAACTTAATGGGAATTCATAAAATTCGAACCTCCCCATATCATCCACAGTCAAACTCTAAAGTAGAACGACTGCACAGAACATTGAAAACGGCATTGATAGCAAGAGGTAACACAATCAATTGGACAAAAGAGTTAGCTACCGTTTTACTTGGCATACGTACGAGTTTACGGCAAGACACAGGATACTCGGCAGCTGAATTAGTATACGGTTCAACAATTAGATTGCCTGGAGCATTTTTCGAGACACATAATAACTCAACATACGCAGATTTTATCAGAGAAATTAAGGACAACTTAGAACACATGATTTCTGTTCCACAAAGACAAAGTAAGAACGACAAGATATTCGTGCACCCACAGTTATCGGAATGTAAGCACGTTTTCTTACGTTGTGACCGATTACGGCCAAGTCTTACACCGCCGTACGATGGTCCTTATCTTGTCATCAGTCGAAATGATAAGATCTTCACGATCTTGATAAACGGACGACAAAAAAGTGTAGCTATCGATAGAGTTAAACCTGCATTCATGTTAAACGATAGCAAGATAAGCAAACGGACAATAGACGACCAGATAACGAAAACTTCACAAGCAGATAAGAAAACAGAAACAAGAACACGTTCTGGTAGAATCTCCCGCCCGACGGTTAGATTCCAATCATAATATATAAGCTAGAATAACACTACTTTATGCATTCACTTAGCACAGCGTCGAAACAACACATAGCATGGGATCAAACTCGAGCCACGAGAAGGAACAAATCAACATGGTGCAGAACAATGCAGTAAAACCAGAAGATTTATTAAACCTGCACTCCCAAGTGGTCGAGGAAGTACAAGGGATCCGGAGCTGGATAATATTCATGACGATAGCAGGGGTTGTCATATGTACAATCGCAACCATAGTCATAGTATTCAAATTCGTAAGCAATAAGATCGAGAAGAGGCTTACGAAAATAATTAGAGACGCAAACGTTGTTTAGAAACGTAGGCATAAAATTAATCTGTATTATTATTTTTTTCTAATCTAATTATTACTATGTGTAATTTAGTTCTTTTTCTTCAAGGGGGGAATATCTATGGCGAAAGCCATAGTATATCATAGTATAGTAAAGTACATGCAAACGTGATATATATAACTTGTTATTAGCAAAGCAAAATACTACGTGCCGTAATACATAATAGTTAATATTGTTAATTATGCAAATAAAGTAAACATCATAATTTCCCTTTCCTATATAGGTCCGTACTACGTATGTATAATAACTTAGTATATAAGCCTTAATTAAGTAACAATAAACCAGTCAATATTCAATCACCACATCGTCGTTTTAATTGGTTCATAAAGCAACACGCAATAGCGATTATAGTAGTGTAACAGTTTTTCAAAATTTTGTAATAGTGTCAAATAAACAACGCGACAAAATCCGTATATACTAGTTTAATTTCAATGAATAACATTCGCGTAAATAGAAGACAATATTTCGATGGTATTCCCTAAAATATCCGTCGATCCACGTTTAAGCAGTACGGAATCCCCGTAAAAGAAAAAAATAGGGATGCGAACTGAGATTGTAGGAAATCGGGAGAAATGCCTTAAGGGGCTTCTAAACGGGTCATATTTTATTGCAATTTGTGGCTGCACTATTGGCCACAAATTGCCCGGACATCACACAAATATTTTATTGCATCTGATGGCCGAACAATCTATGGATTCACCAATCAGTCAACAACAGATATATGTTGCGAAGTGTTTGCAATAGTATGGCACATGATGCAGACTCCTAAACGGGCTACACACACCGGCAACAATGGCTGACAAAATCACAGTTGTCGCAGTGGCTTATATTGTTTTAAAAGAAAAAGAAAAAGAAGAGATTGAGGATTCGATCTTTTTCAAGCTTCTGAATTTTTATATATTATTATATATAGTAGTTTAATTTCAATGAATAACATTCGTGTAAACAGAAGACAATATTAAGCCTCGTTGCTTGTTATACCAAATTTTCCAGCATTTTAGTCTTGTTTCATTCGTCAATTACGTATTTGAGCATAAAAAAATTTGGGGTGAGGTGAAAATGCGCCGTATTAAAATCAGCACGAGAAAAGGAGATAGCACTAAACATGCCATGTAAACAGTGGCGTAGCTAGGCGTGGGCGAGGTAGGCCCTCGCCCACGGCCTCGCACTTAAAAGGGCCTCGCGAGGCCTCTTTAAATGCGATGCCACCAGACTTAAAATAAAATCCTTACTAAAGGACTTCTGTAAAGCAAAAAGCCGAAGATCATTAGGTACTTTTGAAAAAAATGTAATCACATAAGTTACAAAATAAAACCTTTTTTCAAATCTATATGCTTTTCAATATTCTCCCATCGCGCATTTATATTTTTCACTATCATAAGTAGGTATGTCGTGTCAAAGCATGTTTAGTAAGATAGATTTATTGGGTAGATCTTGGGAACGAAAGAAAAGGGGCCTCGCTGATGCGACTTTGCCCACGTCTATATTAGTCCACGCTACGCCACTGCATGTAAAAATGGTCAAATATGTTGAAGTTCAATTAGTTCAAGTTCTTTATTTTGTGTCCATAGGTTTTTTAATGCTATAGGTACCACAATTTTATTTGATTATTTACCGATGATGTAGGCGTCAGTGACACACACTTGACACGCTTGCCTACAAAAAACCTTAGGTACTATTCTCACTTGTCTTGAAGACACTCAAGTTGAACTCGTCAGGAAACACAAACACAGGCAACCACTTCTTGGTGCTAAGCCTAATAATAGCGTAATATATTATTATGTGGAACAAACTGCTTTGAGCTTCTAGATAGAATTCGTGAAAGTCATCTGCCTTCATTTAACTTCTCTTAGATTAGCCAATTTACCTTAAAGTAGGTATATGTTTGATACATAGAGAACTTAACATAAGTAAGAATCTTGTTGCTTCTTATTCCAGGAATTATTTTTAGGTAATATCGTCGACATAAGGCGAAGTTTTAGTTCAAGATTACTCTAGTGATGTGCGAGAGTGAGAAAAAAATAAGACTGTCGTCGGCGTCAATTGAGGCAAGCCAAGGTATTTCACTATTGTGGACTCGAAAAAACAGAACTAATCTGTGCATTTTTAGTGCCTCAGCTTTCTCCTAGACCAGTGGTCGTCAACTTTGTCGTCCAAAAGAGCCAAATATATACAATTAAAAACTATTTAAAGAGCCATTTTTTAAACTTAGGTAAGCTTTGCTTTAGCAAGAGACATAATTACAGAAATAGTTAGGATTAGAAGAACACTCTCAAGCTTGCCTTAGTCAAATAAGTCTTAGTTTAACTAACAGTAAATTACATAAAATTTGGTATCATATTTATAAAGTAATATAATAAGTAATATTCCGTGCTTGCACTAAACATTTCGTGAAAGAGCCACAGCCGAGGAGTCAAAGAGCCGCATGAGGCTCGCGAGCCGCGGGTTGCCGACCACTGTCCTAGACTATAATATCGGCTGACGACTCCCTAAGTATCTTTTATTTTATCTTTCAAATCGATTTCTCTTATTACCGGCTTAGGCCCGGTTCCTATTTTCAAGAAACCAGTCGTTTTACCAACGAACATTGAATGTTGTGTACATATTCTAAGAAAAATATGTAAAAATTTTACTGTCCGTAGTTGAAACGACTCATTTTTATAAAATATAGGAACCAAGTCTTAATGTATAGGTACCTACTATCATCGTGGTTACTTACTTAAAATAACATTTAATATAACTTGGCTTAAATTAACGGTGTTGTTAATTTCCTGGGTCAGTGCTGGCAATATTGTATACAGGATGTACGAACGCTGGCTACAGCTAAGTTTGCACAACTTAGCTGCTACCGGCATTCCAGGCTCGACCTATATTTTGATAGCCGCCCAATTTCCTGGATTGTCCACTGTCGTGTGGAGTGTGTTGTACAAGTGACCATTCGTAGGTACCTAAATAATTATGATATTTTACAACCTACTCGGTATTAGGTACGATTATTTACATACCTAACAGATACTAATTGTTTTAACAAATAAATAAAGAGAGGAAGAAATAATAAGTATACCTATCGAAAAGTATATTGTTATTTAATTTTCTTAGTGCTTTTAATATATGTTTTGATCTCCTTATGTAATTAACTAATTACCTACTAATAAGATAATTATCCCGTGGTATAACCTTGCACTTATGTTTGCATACGATCGTTAGCTTCTGGATTTTGATTCCACGGTCGGGCATAGTCGCATTGGTATTTTCTGTTAGGAAGATATCAATAGCACCTAACAATCTACCAAAGTTCCCGTAGTCGTTATTAGACGCACACTATTACGTGTGATATTAAAACAAAGCTAGCCAAATATCGATGCACTGAATTTATACATCTTCGCCTATCCGTCGGGGCTACACGTATCATTTGCTTACTACCTTTGCTCTAAGAATAATCGGTGTGCGGGAGAGGGAGGGTTTTACAAATATAGAAACAATAAACACGAAGAGAAATCAGAATCCTACTAACAACACCTACGTGAATCGTATTAATTTTTGTTTCGTGCGACAATCGAACCATGATTTAATAGTTATAACGAGATGAAGAATTTGGTGTTTAATTAAGAGTTGGCAGGATAATTAAACCGACCCTAACTCCAACTTGAAATTAAAATGGCGGTAAATTTGAAGAAGAGAAGAAGAAGGAAGAGATACGAGGATAGATGATTTGGTATTCTATCAGAAAGTTCACAATAGCGACATGAATAATTTAAATTGGAATTGGGGTCGGAATTATTAAAGATGTAGTAAAGGGCTATGGAAAAACTTGTATTAGACTAGGTGCTATTGATATGTGGCAAAATTGATGTATCATTTTAGACAAACTAAATTCTGCCCTGTATTACCAACGCGCGACAAAAAAATTATTTTTGCGACGAAGCCGTTTGGTTACGTGTAGCTTAGTGAACAGAGGTCACCTCGTAATAGCTATTCCGGCAAGCGTTGTGTGAGGCTCCTGTCACACACGGGACAAACAATAGTTTGTGAAGTCTGCCGCGATTCAGAATTTTCTAGCGCGGAACCTGTTCCTAAGAAATAAAAACATCAAGGAGTAGATATC
Organism: Catocala sponsa; assembly: GCA_963564715.1. Taxonomy (NCBI): domain Eukaryota; kingdom Metazoa; phylum Arthropoda; class Insecta; order Lepidoptera; family Erebidae; genus Catocala; species Catocala sponsa. The sequence goes on from OY751333.1 coordinate 16,141,516, forward strand.
ACTTCTAACAGTTAAGATGTTTGTATTAGTATAACATCTTTGGCAACATTTTCACAACAACCAACAAGTATAGGTACCTACCTATATTAGGTACCTATATACCCAGCTAAGGCATCTCATAATTATCTACGCCTCACAGATGACTATAGTAGGTTTGGTACAAAGGTATATTCTCTATATAAGAACTCAGCGTCGACCACAATAAAATTTTGGTTTGCTGGTAATCTGATTATACCTCGCTGTATGAACCCGCTATGTAGATATCTAGTTATACGGCTATAGCAACGGGCACTTTAAATTCGTTTTAAAATTGAATTTTATTCGAAAAATTGAGTCATGCAAGCGTGAAACGCCGGCCCTCAAGTTGATGGAGAGCTTTTATGTCGACTCTCGAATACACATTTTTGTAGTAGCCTCTTTTATGTTTCATCCTTTCAGCCTACATTAATTGCATTTGACAGGCCACTGCTTTTAAGGGCCGCGTGTGTTCGTCTAGTGTTGTGGTAAATGCGTAGGTAATTTTCTCGACGACCTTATAAAGTATGTACTTATAAGTTATTATTGTCATCGATTTCATCGGTACGGTACTAAGGGTACTTTGATGTATTTGTGCTATATGTGTATAACTATTTAGAAATATACTTCTCTAGTAAAATCTTTCCGCTGAAAGCAATATTTTTTGTATTTCATTTTTTCATGACTTTGTTTTATTGCCCTCTCTAAAACCTAGTTTTTTAAAAACAACTCCCGCATTAGGAAGCTCTTTGTTGCACGAGACTCTACAAACATACAACTGACGCATACAAAGTACACCCAGACTCAGAAATACGATTACGTGTGGGATTCGAAACTAAACCACACAAGAACTGACCGCTTGGTCGCTATGCCAACCATGCAGTCAAAGCCAGATGCAAAGGTAACAAACGGTCTACCTATTCAGCGATAGGTACATACACTTAATTATCACTTTGGTAGGTACTAGTTAGCATTTTGCAGCTTTGTTTTTATAAAACCTACATCGGAAATAGACATAAGTCAGCAACACGACTTCTAAGTATTATCATTTCGGTTCTACAGAAACGACACCCGTAGACCTAATTAGGTACTTATACAAACAATGCCAATTTACATTTACAATTAGACATTCCCAAAAAAATAAAACAACGACAAGAAGCCATCTCGCGGTAATGAGTGCAATCTGGGCGCGCGACTCGCTAACATCGAGTATAATTGCACCAAGAGTAATGCGCCCATTACCGCTAGACGCAAGTTTTGTTTACCGAGCAACACCTGCAGCTGCCTCGCAAATAATTTGTCTTTGTTAGATGTTGTGATATAACATGGAATATTGTTAAGTGGGTATGTTTGTTCTCAACTTGCTGTGAAGATTTAACTAAGTACAAAATTATTGTTAGGTATTCTAGCTACAATATAGGCATATACGTCGGTAGGTTCCTACATGACCGCAAATATGATAAAGATGCGTCAACATGCGGGCAAATTGTACGACATTGTTGTACGCATAACAAAGACTACTATTGTACGCATAACAATGTCGTACTATTTGCCTGATACCTACCTACACTTGTATGTAACAGGTAAATGCGTTAGACCTTTTTCCGCCATCACCACCAACGCAGTTAGGTAGATACTTACTATAATTTAGACCTTTTCCAGGTCATCAGTCCATCCGGTTCGCGTCAACCTAAAATTTCCGTCAGTTTACCATTTCAGGTTTCACATTAGCACTCATTCACTTCAGGTCAAATCCGTTTTTGCTACTTATCCTAACTTCCTACCTAACTAATATTATTAATGCGAAGATGAGTTTGTTTGTTTGTTATGCTATCACGCCTTAACTACTCGACCGATCATCATGCAATTTTACGTTCTTACACGTTGTCAGGGGTACAAAAAAGGAAGGACACCTTTCATCCAGAAAAAAGTATTAAGTATTACTAACCTAACCTACTCGAGGGAAGCCGCAAGCAAAATCTAGTATGATATAAAAAGGAGCACATATACCTAAACATTATATGCTTAAGCGAAAAGTGAGTGTAGGTAGGTACTATTAATATGTAAATATATCTTTATTGTAGTTACGCTGTAGGTAGGTAGGTATATATTAGGTACCTACTTAATTGGTACCTACACTGTAATTTTAAAGGAGTAGATCCCTAAATATTTTACAAAGCATAGGTACTTACTTAAGTTATTAGAGATAATTCTAATCAGTATAAATGACGATATATCAACTAGGCTTTAGATATAGTGCAATCATTAAATGAAGTGACTTTATTACATTATGATTTCGAAGTTTTACGCTGCTTCGGATAGGTACCTACTCACTCAATTATTCGATCGCTTTCTCATTAGTAGAAGTAGGACATACAGAAGCTCTTCAACGGCGCAAGTTTTTCTAAACTTTGCACGAACTCATTATACATTCAGATAACTCGCTAACAAACCGTGCGATGCGCAGTTTGCATCCGGACACTGGAGTAGCACTAACGAATCAACTTTAACGAGTACAATGTAGCTTGTGATCAAGTTAAAAAATCAAATTAGTAAAGTATGAGTCGGTTTACAATATGAAATGCATCGATAGTAAACAAATAATAATAATATCAGCTGTTTTTAAAACCTGTACACGCCTGCTAGGTTTGGGCCGCTGCTCAGTACCTACCTACCTATGAGAAAGATATCTTTAGAACATTACGGAGAATTGCCACACATGCAGTTTTCTTTACGATGTCTTGCATCACCTTTATTATACCTTTATTTAGCAAGCGGTTATTTACTTTGCACAACATTAGGTACGTGTTATGCACAAAATTTTGAATAATCGGCGTTGCATAGTAAGGTAAGTTGATATCCAACTCGAGACTGCAGTGCTGTGCAGCGATCCTGAACCCTATCGTTAGTATTTCTTTATTTAGGCTTACCAGCAACTACTTACAGTAATACAGTTTTCTTTTACATAAAAATCAACATAGTAGGTATAGTAGCCTTTTACAGTTGTCTGTATACACAGCGGCTAGTGTAGCAAATGCGGCGTTGGTATTCCTTTATCTTAATTATTAAGCTTTTATAAATAGGTATACCTAGCGTGAGTAGTAAACATTTGCTAGAGGCTCATTTTGCAAACGTATGGAAAGACCATAACACTTATGAAGCTACATCGAGAGCTATTAAAACTCATAGATTCTCAAGATTTAACGCAGGACGGTACACATGAATAAAATTTAAGATTGTATCTAAAACTATTATAGGTACCTACCTACTTATTTGCAGGAAATCTAAGAGGGGTATCGTATTAGTTCCACAAATACGTCTCAAATGATCATTTGGCCTAAACACTGCTTGCTTCTCCGAGACAGTTTGTCTTTCCATTCTAAGCAAGTAAGCCCTTGAAACTGAGCACTCAAGCCAACAGTAGATATTGTACTGTAATGGTTCCAAAATTCCTAACATTGTAAAACTGTACACTGATTGGCTTATACTCGTAGTAGACACAAAATAGGTCATAATCTAACAAACGCAGAAAATGCATGCATTCACTTGTAACTTTTATGTTCCTCAATTTATATTCTGGCTAGTCTTAATGTAAACTGACGGTTCTAATTATATTCTGAAGACATAGTTACATATATCTACTCTAGATCGATTTCCACTTGCTACAATGTTACGAGATTGGATGATTTCATTAATCTCATATTTTCTGCGTTTGGTAAATGCGATAGTTTTTAAACAATTAAGACATGGAAAATGCTTTATTGTATAGGTACCTGTTTCTGGGGCAACGAATTATTCTGCTTGTGCCTCGCTCTATTTCTTGGCAGAGTAGGTAATGTATTAATGAGGATTGTCAACTTATTGCTGGTTTCAAGCAGGTTAGTGCCATCATTCTGTCTACTTTAGGCGCCAAGCAGGGTTGCGTGACGCTTGAAAGGCGTTTTCTAGCTATTGCTTTAGCAATGTCAAGTAAACGCATCCATTTTCAGCAAGTTGTTGCCATCAGATGGTCAGTTAGTCAGTGTGTCATTACAGGCAATAAAAACTACTTAAACTACCTGTAGCGAACAATTTAGGTACTTGCCTAATAATGAGTCGCTACCTTACAACAACACATCAAGAGCCATAATAGTAGGTACTTGGATAGTTTAGTACCTACTCACGGGTGTACCTATACCTGCCTCCGTGGTGCAGCGGTAGTGAATGCGACTGCTGTTATGAGGTCTCGGGTTCGAATCCCGGGTCGGGCCAACAAAAAGTTATTGAGTTTTTCTGTCAAGAAATCTCAATACGAGCCCGGAGTTAGGAAGTTGGCGGTGTTAGACACTCCCGTGCCTCGGAATGCACATAAAGCCTGGTCCTGCGACTGATCTCTCTCTGGTCGTGTCGGATTATCCGTCCCATCGGATCATGAGGGTTAGGGAACAGAGAGTGCACTTGTGTTTGCGCACACACTTGTGTACTATAATATCTTCTGCGCAGATGGCCAGTCTCCGTTAAGATTGGCCGCCATGACCGAAATTCGGAGACGGATCGAGATTCTGGAGGACATTATACGTGAACAAATAGATAAAGTCAAACATACTTACATAGCCTCACACCCATATCTCCAAAGGAGTAGCAGAAATATAATACACCCACATTCTGCCAGTTACGGTGTCCCACGTAATAAGGGACAAGCCTATTCCCGTTCATCGGGATGTTCCAGATTCCGTGCTGCTACTGATTGACTTGACAGAAAAAGCCAATAACACTGCCAAACGAACTACTCCTACTGTCTATTTTAGATTTATATTAAAAAATATATCTTAGCTCAAATTATTTCATCTCTATAATATTATTATGTTATTATTGTTATTATCTTTAGTTTTTTATAGTCAGTAGTATATGGCATAATGGCTGTAACACCTTGTTAATCTAAATTGTAAAATACTGAAATTATATTTAATTGGCGATTTAAAAGAGTGGCCGTTAGTTTCTTGCAGGTTTCTTCTCATAGGCTCAACCCTTTGCCTGAACCTAGCAACTAACCTAAATGTAGCTTCAGTAAATTAGTAAACTCACTAACCTATATACTTTGACGTTCATAAGTGTTACTTTGTGACCTAAATGAATAAATGATTTTTGACTTTGACTTTGAATTCTAGACCTCATGTACACCAGTCGCATAGATAACCTTTGCGCTACCGAGTCAGTCGAATAGATGCCATCTGAATAATAAATTGACAGTACATTAAAACCGCCCTGATAAAATAAAACGGGTTAAATACGACAAAAACAAACAGGTTACATAGTTTATTACCGTTATGCATACACAAAATCGTTTACAATGATTTCACCATTATGATTATAATTACAATATATTGGCACTAACTCTAAAAGTCTTAATAGTTTTACTTTGATCGAGCTGCACGCTCTTTGTAATATAGTCATCAGCCACGCCAACCAGTGAATGAAGGAGACCTGGAAAATATACATAGAAATTAAACCTCCAAAATAAACCTTGATAGAGCTTCACAACATTAATAGGCTATTTAACTAGTTTCTGGAAACCATCTCACATTATATAGCCGTGTCCATGGACCCTATAAATAATGTTATTTTTAATTAAAGAATTTCATTAAAAGAATCATTACGAAGTACACCGATTATTTAAAATGTTAGAACGCTTGCTCCGACATTATGGCGTCGAGCCGTTAAGTGACGTAATACGTTTGTAAATAAACATTTTTGTTTTCTCTTTATTTATTTAGGGGCATATGTCCATCAAGGATAGGTGAGCCTCAGCGTTTCCTAAACAGTACATATACTACATATTACAATAATATATTAATTTTTATTAAGATAAAGAATCATATGTTATAATGTTATAAATAATCTTTTTTATAATAAATTTTGCAGCTTCAGAAGTCGGTTCGGCTAATATGCTTAAAATGCTCCTTGATCATACTTATTAATATTAAAATTCTGCACAAATGATTCTCTAATCCTTTGATATTTAATACATTCATCGGTGATGTTTGCAGAGGCTAACATAGATGGCTTTGCAGCTATATTGCGCAAAAGAACTGCGTCTATGATGCGCAGAGTGCAGGACAGTCCCAACAGATACCTAAAAGTAATTGCTTTAAAATTAGAAAGCCCTATCTGGAGACATTGGAATAGGCTACACTTTGGCAATGTCAAATAATATTATCTTTCTTTCTCTCTTATTTACTAACTTTAACTTTAAGAATTTTACTAACCCCATATGGATCTCTGGTCTGAAATAAATAATTATTATAATTATTATTTTAATTTTATTATTATTAACCCCTATTCAATTGGGTTCGGCGTAGTATGTCTTCTTCTTTCAACTATTACTATTAGTCGTCATGTCAGCATTAACTCTTTTTTCGTTCATATCATATCTCACATATTCTATCCATAATTTCTTTGACCTTTTTTTAAATGCAATTAACAAAATATCACATTTATAATATTAATATTAAACTTACGCGTTAAAGCTAGGGGCCTGTTGCTGCGGCTGACCCGATTGTTGCGCGAGATTGCCGAACGTCAGCGTATTCTGGGTCGCTAGGCTCTCGAACGTAGCGTTGGATTGAGTCGCGCTAAAGGCTGGAGCTATACAAAAATATTTTAATGCTTTAGGTTACTTGTACGTACCTCATGGTTGTAGCTTTAGAATTACGACTTTAGGGAATAATGAAGACTTCGTTAAGAGACAGAAGATTGTACTGAACTTTGTGCGGTGTTCCTATGGTGAATGTAGGTTTACTATGAAAATATATGTCCGAAACTTCGGACCGTACAAAAATAACTAGGAATTAAGTTGCCTCGGATTTATTTCTTTTAAAACGACATTATTCCGTTATTTGGTATACTTCATGAAAAGGTTTAGGACAATCAAGGGGTTACGTAAGAAATTCAGAACCAACTTTGAAATAAATTATTTTCACGGTACAAACAGTCGTACAGAAACTTCGGCATTTAGATATCACGGTAGGCCTACTGGCTTCTTAACAAGGCGCTGTACTGACAGCAGTAATTTTCAGGCTGTACAGCGTCTATGTTTTTAAAGCGGCAACGTTCAAGTGATACCTCTGATGATGCAAGCTTCCATACGCTACGGTGACCGCTTTCTATTAGACGAACCGTTAACTTGTTTGCTACATTAGTTATACTAGAAAAACTGACAAACATGGAATTATCCTTTATAATAAAAATATATACCTGGCGCCGGCCCTCCAAACATTTTCCCTGGCGAGGTGCTACCAAATGCGGCCCCACCTCCGAAAGTGGCTCCTCCACCGAAAGCTGCCGGCGCGCCGAACCCACCGCCCGGACTCTTATTGAACCCGCCGCCGAACGACGAGCCGAAACCGCCCGAAGGAGACCCGAATGACGTCGTTGAGCCAAATACTGGTTTAGCAGCACCAAATACGGGAGATCCGCCAAAGGCGGGAGCTAGAAGTAAGTTTTAAGTTAAGTAATTTGTTATGGATGATAAACCTTCCCCTCCCTTCTCTGAAGAAGTGGTGATACGTGACAGCCTCTCCATCTTAGGTATGGATCTTTGCCGCTCCCTTAATCAGAAAACCTACATCGAGAGCGTCATTAAGCAAGCTTCGCGAAAACTCGGAGTTCTGAACAGGGTGAGGCGGTTCTTCACGCCTGGGCAACTGTGCCTATTGTATAAGGCACAAGTGCGCCCTTGCGTGGAGTACTGTTCTCATCTTTGAGTTGGCTCCGCGCAGTACTTGCTGGACGCTCTCGACCGGTTACAGCGGCGGGCTGTCCGTATCATCGGAGATCCATAGGTCACGAGTTCACTGGAACCTCTGCAACTCCGTAGGGACATTGCCTCATTGCCATGTTTCTACAGAATATACCACAGGGAGTGCTCTGAAGAGTTATTCTACCTTATCCCGCCCTCCCCTTTCCTATCCAGAACAACGAGTGCTGGTCTCAGATGCCATCCTTACACGGTAGAGTCGATTAGAGCGCGTACCAAAAAGTTTGGGTCCTCATACCTCTGCCGAACGACCAAGGCATGGAATTCTCTGCCAAGGCACGTGTTTCCTTCTTCCTTCAACGCGGGGCGTGAAAAAGCATCTTCTCAGGCCGTCAAAGTAGATACCTCAACATCGCCTCGGCTGCTATGAGGGCGGTGTGGAGGCCATTGCTCTTAGACCACACGACTGCTTACCATCAGGTGGAGTGTGGTCATTTTGACGAGCAAAATTAAAATAAAAAAGAAAAAGAACGTAATCTGGTTAAAGTAAAATATTGAAATAGTAACTTTTATATTTTTTTAGAATGTTTGTATCTAGGATTGGTGGGGTGAAATAAATTATTTGGAATTCATACCTACATTGACTCATGCTTATATGTATACTCAAAGGGGCGCAGGTGTATTATACTCACATAACGCTCACTATAATTTTAGGTTCCATGATATAGGGCGCGGGTCTATTGCCATCTACCAGACACGATTCATAACTTCGTACTGCTACTTACTGTTTTCTATCAGAGCTCTATAACACTGCTCAGCTCGAAAATGGAACGTTGCATGTTTGTCGATTAAAGAGCCTATGATGGAATTGATAATCAAAATTTTGTATCGTTGTAATAAATCGTATCTTTAGTCATAAAGAAAATAACCCGGACTTAGTATGGGCTTGGAAGCGATCAGTATCAGAGTATGGTTCTCAGGTCAAGTGAATCAGGTGGCTATGCTGTAGGGATTTATTAGTACCAGTATGACAGCTTGGTAATATGTCCAATAAACGACAATAATTCGTATTCTATTACGTGGAATTAAAATTAGTAGACGAAACGTGGGTAAAGTTCTCTGCCTATACTTTCGGCCATATAAGCGTGAATCTATGTATATATGTATAATTATGTACAGACCGCCGCCCTGCTGTTGTTGCGGGGTGCCGAACACGCCTGGCTGTGGGCTGCCGAATGCTTGCGCGGTAGGCGACGGCGTGCTGAAACTACCACCAGTACTGCCACCGAAGATCGAGGAAGCTTGTGTGGTAGCTTGTTGACCTGAATCAAACAATGTTATTGTATAGTGCTTGGGTACATATTATATTGAATGTGTTATCCTATTAACGATAGACTACTTGATAATTATTGTTACAATAATCACGTGTAAACCGTTAAACTGATTTACATGAATCTTGGCATATTATGGAATAACACATTGGAGACTTGTTTATCTTTAATCTAGTAGCACCTCACGCCGTTTCCAACTATGTATTTGTGCAACAAACTTTTTATCGTGATTTTACTAAACACGGAAATAATAAGATCTCATTGTGTAAAGTATTATTCAAGTCACACGAACCTTTGATTAAGCTGAACAATCTGTTTAGTTTTTAGAAGAGGTTTTAGCATATAAAACTAAAATCTTATTTAAGGGATGAAGGCGCGGACACAGCTAGCTGTATGCTGGCTGTGTCCAGTGCCTTCAATCCTGTGGTTACCCTGCTGCTTTTATGAATAGCAGCATCATCTTATATAGCCTAATTTTACTGAATAAATGAGCTATCTAATCAAAATATATTTTCAAATTGGTCTAGAAGTTCCTTAGAACAATACGTTACAACATACGAAATTTTTATCCTTGTTATTTTAGTAAAAATATTGCCATTTTTCTAATATATGATGTGGCTTTACAAACTTACCAAATCCTCCACTAGGTGACCCGAATCCACCTTCAGTGTTGCTAGCGCCTCCGGACCAAAAGTTAGCGGCTGGCTTTTGACCGAATGAGGTAGCGCCGCCGCTGCCAAATATCGACGCGGCCGATTGGTTGGGCTGGCCGAATGCAGCCTTACCGAAAACATTCGTGTTGCTACTGCCGAATACGGAGCCTGACGGACTGTGAAGAAAGTATTATAGATGTATCGGTACATTATACGCACATATGTATTTTATTAACCCCCGACGCAAAAACGACGGGGTGTTATAAGTTTGACGTGTCTGTGTGTGTATGTGTGTCTGTCTCTGGCATCGTAGCTCCCGAACGGATGAACCGATTATGATTTAGTTTTTTTTTGTTTGAAATGTGAATCCAAAATGGCCGCCACCATAAAATAGCGGATTACATATTTTTTCACAACCCCCTTAATATGGGTATCAAATGAAAGGACTTGACTAGTAGAATACTATACACTATGATAAATTTCAAATCGAACATGGCCGCCACCGCAAAATGGCCGATTACTATTTTATTATTATGTGTCGGGGGTTTTTACATTTTTAATTTATAGTTATAAGAATCGAAGAATCTCATTAAATATATAGTCGATGGAGTAGTGGTGATGAACGAGATTGCTTTGCATAAAGTTTTACATTCGATATTGAGTTACGCAACGTGTTCAATAAAGGGTTAAGCAAAACTATGGGTTTTTACGTTAAGACAGTTTTAATAGCTTCACGGAGTTTAAAATAGGGCCTGGAAGACGAAAATAGGCTGCCATCAATTACGTGTCACCAAAAATCATACCGGACGAAAGTGGGTGTGATAATTCTGTGTCTACAAGTGGTAAGCAGAGGTTTATAGGTCAAATAGACGTGAGAAAAAATGCACATTTATTCTCTAGACCGACGTTTACGTCCTCTAGCTATGATATAGATGCCAGTATTTGGATATCCAATGTGATATAAATAGTTGATTCGAATCTGGAGGATTTTTGTAATGTATTTTCCATCATTGGAGCACTACTATGAGTGGGTGATATATTACCTGCCACCAAATATACTGCCGCCGCTGGTCTGCTGGGAAGGCGCACTGGTGGTGGATATACTGGCCGCCGCGAACAGGTTAGCCTCCGCGCCGCCGAACAACGAACTGCTCGGTGTAGTGGTAGCGGGCGCACTACCAAACACTGACGACTGCGCGGGAGCGCTTCCAAATATCGAGGCTTGAGTCGTCGCAGGCGACGTTCCAAAAACTAGAATTAACGTAACATGTAATATAGTTGCTTTTTGGTCTAGTGACATAAGATTATGGACAGTTGTTTGGGTGGGCCAAAGTGATATTGTTTTATTGTTAGGAAGTTCTCAGTCAAAGCTCAGAGTCTGGCAATGTACCTGGTATTGGGTTTTAGACTCATAGCTGGCAAAAACAATAGGTGGTCTAGGTAAACGCGAACACGTTGCCGCTTCACTGTGGCCTAGTTGATATTAATTAATGGCGATATGACCTCGATGGCGTAGTGGTTAGTGTAATCGACTGCCACGGTCGCGGGTTCGATTCCCGCACAAGTCAAACATTTGTGTGCATGAACATGGATGTTTGTCTTGGTCTGGGTGTTTCTATGTATAAAATGTATGTATTTACAAAAAAAATAATTATATATGTATGTTTATCCATTGTCTAGTACCCATAGTACAAGCTCTGCTTAGTTTGGGCTAGATGGTGTTGTGTGTTTATTAATTATTAGGGAAGTAATTCTCGTTCTCGTGAACACTTATAAAGAATTACAACACTGTATCAAAATTTAAATTCAATCGATTATCTACTTGTCAGGTTTTGAGGACATCAACATACGCAAACAATATTTCTAAAAAAATAAAATATATTACCTGAAGCTTGTGTTGTAGGAGTTGGTGAGCTACCGAACACAGATGCTTGAGTAGTAGCAGTTGCCGTCCCGAACACTGAAGAAGCCTGCGTTGACGTTCCAAACACAGACGTTGGATTAGCATTAGGTGTTGCGGCAGCGAAGACTGACCCTCCCGAAGTACCGAACAAAGAAGTTTTCGTCGTAGGCGTAGTTGAACCGAAGACAGAAGCTTGAGTAGTCGTTGGGGTAAACGCACTAGGCGCCGAAGTTGTTGATACAGAACTAAATATAGACGCTTGAGTCGTTGTGGCTGTAGAACTAAAAACAGAGGGCGCTGTTGTAGTCGCACCAAATACTGAAGCCTGCGTAGTTGTTGTACCGAAAACTGAACCCGTAGACGATCCAAAGACTGAAGTAGAGGACTGAGTTGTAGCAGAAGTTGCGAATACAGATGTGCCGAATATTGATGAGGACTGAGATGTTGTTACAGCAGATCCGAATACGGATGAAGGTGACCCTGGAGTAGGCGACGCTGGGGCTGGCGTACTAAACATGGAAGGTTTAGTTGTCGTTGTTGTACTAGTTGGTTGTGTAGTTGACCCGAATACGGAGGTTTGAGAAGACCCAAATATGGAACCTTGAGCGGCTGATCCAAAGACTGATGAAGGTGTTGGCGAAGTTGAAAGGGCTGAAGCAAATATAGAGCTTGCTTGTGATGTTGTGTTAGGTTCGGCAGCAATGGCCGAGCCAAATACTGAGGCAGCGGAAGGACTGCTAGGTGAAGAAAATATTGAAGGTTTCGGTGGTGTAGTAGTTTCAGGAGTTGATGTTGGTGTGGTTGAGTCCGGTTTCGATGTGTTCACGTCAAGTTTCAAAGCCGGTGCTGTCGTTTTCGGCGCTGAAATAAAGAATACATTGTTAAAGTAAATAACAGATAGCATGGCAACTATAACAGGCTCAATAAAATGATAAATTTAATGTAAAATTCTTTTTAACATTTTATTTGGAATAACTTCTTTCATAAGACCTATATGATACGAATTTTTATTAAGTTCTTTTTTTAATTCGCAATAGCAAAATTTTATTGTTTTCAAAGCAACAATTATTGTGACAGCAGCGTCAAAATTGGTTGCGAAATGACGTGCTATTCATGTTCGCCGTGTATGAATAAAAGTGCGGGCGTAGTAAAGATATCCCGCTGTTGCCCGTTCTAGGTAGATAGGGAGATATCGCAATTACGCACCACCACACCATCCACCCTTCCTAAATAATAACGGTTACGTCCCATATCTATCATATCTTTTTGCCAAAAGACAGGCAAACGCTGCATGATAGATTATGAAGTGAAGAGTAGTAGATTTTATGAACATATTAAAACTAAGAATATTTTGTTTACCTGACGGTACTGTAGCATTGCCAGCAGCGAATATTGAGGAAGCACTTGATGCTGGAGTGGCAGGCTTCTCCGCTACTTTGTCTCCTTCTTCTTTCGTATCAGCTTTAGCCTCTGCTGGTTTAGTTTCGGCTAGAAATAAAAGATTCGGTTAAAATAACTAAATCCATAACCTTATGAGTCACAGCGGCACATTGGCGGTGTGCACCAGACACTATAGGTTTGTAATTATATCTGGCATTTCAAGACTTGACAAGTTAGTCCACATCATGTAAATACTAGCTAACAGGGTGTTGGTGGCAATGTATAATTAATATAGGTGTTCGCAGCACTTATTGTGAATTGTAGTAAATATAGGTAGTCCATTTTTCTTACATATTGGTGGCTAGAACCAATACATAGAGAGAGAACACACATCTTTATGTATTCCATTTTTATTTATTAGCAAACGAATATGTCAGTAGTAACTGAATAATTTTATAATAAATTGTCTGTTTACCAAATAAGAGCAGTAATAAAATTTTACTATCGTCATTAGTACCCAACGCACATATATACCTGCCGCGTTTAAGTAGTAAGTAGTTAATTATGATTAAAAAATAAATATCAGTTTATTAATTTTTAATAAGGAATTAGTTAAATATTAACTTTTACATGGATGGTATCAATTTTGTGCAATCATAATCAAGTATAAACTCATTATAGTTTATCTATTCGATAATGATAAAATCAGTTATTCCGTGATTCCCACTTTAATTTTAAATTTGGTAAAGACTTAAAGGAATTCCAACCATCTGAATACGACCAACTAATGCAATTTACTTTTGTGAAACATACTTACTTGGAGTTGGGGACGTATTGCCACTTGCTGTAGTCTGTGGTGAATCAAATACAGAAGAAGCTTTATTTGTCTGTATAGTCAAAGGTTTAGGCGGTTCTTTCTTCTCAGCTATTGGTTTCTGTATTATTTTATTTTCTTCCTTTGGTTGATTTTCTTTCTCTACCGGTTTGGGTTTACTCTCGGGCTTAGCTTCCTGAGTAGTTTTCAAAACGTCAGAAACATTTGGACTAGGGGCCGGCGTTGATGTCTTCATAGCGAAAAGATTAGTGATAGGCTTATCAGTTTTAGGTTTGAGAGTAAACGTTTTAGTTTCTGCTTCGGGTTCGCCTGTTTCACTTGATTTGCTGTTAGGGAATGCCGGAGTTATAGGTTTAGGCTCTTGAACAAAAGCCGGTGTTTTGGCCTCTGTGGGTGCGAACGCCTGGGGTTTTGGTTCAAATGCTTGCGGTTTGGACTCTTGGCCAAAGCTAATCTTAGCTTCTGGTGCGAAGGCTTGAGGTTGGAATTTGTTGAACATGTTGTTTATATCCGATATTGGTTTCGCTGTGAAGGTCGTTGTTCGGGGGACTGCTGGGGCTGCTGTGCTTGTAGGTGATGAAACTGAAAATTATAAGAAGTCAAATAGAGAATATAAGATAATAATAATATTTATTGCAAAAAATACAGTTAGAAATATTTGAATCTTATACATAATTGCACAAATAAAACTTAAGACTAAGGTTTCTGAAAATTTGTGTAAAAGATCACCTGTCTCCTGTACTAGTTAGAAACTGTATCACAGGTAGGCAGGGTCTTCAGTTACAAAAATTGATCTATATAGCTAAGATAGTCATAAAACAATTATAAGCAAGAAAGGTATTCAATATAAATCTAAACGAAACAAAATCTTTTGTTTACCTAAACAATATTAATAATTATCAAATACAATATAATAAACTAAAGCTAACGAAGTCTGTAATGTTAACATAATATTGATTAATTGCAAGCCGTACATTGCCTAACATATTAAATATAGGTACCTAACATACAAAACTGGTTATCAGTAAAATTGCAATGTGTGTCAAACTCAATGTTGCGTACTAATTCTTATTTTTATTTATATATTAGTTATATGATAAGAAGTGCTATTATCCAAAATAAGCAGCACAAGTTATTAGGTGCCTCCATAATTAACCGAATTTATATATTTCTTTTCAGCCATTATTTTTTTATTTTTGCCGAGCAGTCAGTAGCGCCTGTGGTATGCGTGCTCGGCTTTTTGAAGTGCAAGCAAGTAGCGCATTTTGGTTTATCGGCCTTCTTCGTGCAGTCCTTTATTGAGTGATTTGTTCGCCATAGTGGCCACATGTATAGGTAGTCTCCCGACATGTCTTTGCCGCATGCCCATGCTGTTGATACTTATAGCATCTAGTGACTAAAGTAAAGTCTTTCACAGGGCAAGATGACCAATTCATAAATACTCTTTGCTTTGTTATTAGTGCTTTCCGAATGTCTACAAATACTTTTATTATATAGTTACAGGTATCTTATCTTATGTGGGGGCCAGTCAGTGCAGACCGGCGACACTTCGACCCAGTGGGATCTTTTGTGTCGACACTCTCCCAATAAAGACTGCCATAGATGTTCATGGCAGCCGGGACCGACGGCTTAACGTGCTCTCCGAGGCACGGAGCAGGCGATAATTGTCAATCAATACGCACATAATTTCGAAAATTCATATAACTTCCGAAAGTCAGAGGTGCGCGACGTGGGTTCGAACCCGAGACCCTCTGCATTGCAGTCTGTTGGTCTCCCCACTGAGCTATCGCTGCTCTAGTTACAGGTATAAGCTTCCTTCTTGCCCGACATATGGCTTAATCTTATCTTACTCATAAACGACTCAAGATTAGTATATAGATTCTGGTGGAACAAACAATGAAAAACATCTTCTTCCATAGATGCAGGCACCCCGATAACAACCACTCTAGGGTTTCGTTTATAAGCATCTTCGATTTTAAGTTCTGTGTTGGTTATCTGCACGGATTGTTTAATTTTGTCGATGTCGTAGTTTGTATCTGTGCTGTTTATAACACCTTCCATTCCTTGTTTTGCGTACTCCTCTCACTTGTAGTTTCATTTTTGTTGGACAAATATTTTTTTGGACAAGTGATATAGTTTCATCGCTTGATTTTAATTTATCAGTAGGGTAAATAGCTACTGAATTAAATTTAAGCGACTGAATAAAATTATTACTACCTTCTTTAACTATATCAGCAAAGGAACTTCCCGTGGTAGGTTTCGAAGATTCTTCAACACTCTGCTTAAGGCCCTGCAGTCGCTGTGACAGATCAAGTTGGTCTTGTAAAGTCTGGATAGAGGAGTAGGCTTGTACCACTTTATACTTGAGGGACTGGTATTGCACTGCCACATGCGATGTTCCGCTGCCTATTTTTCAATATAAGCCATTTATGCGCAATTTCTACTCAGAGTTCAGTTTTCTTTCGGCTGCAACAGAGCACATCTCATTGAGGCACTGCTCCATGGATGACATTCAGGATTGTATGTTGAGATGACTTCAAGAACATCGTCTCGTTGGGTCGGGGCTTTAGAGCGCGGGGTGGATGCAGGTGCGGGCGCCGGCATCGGCGGTGGGGTGCGTGCTGTCCTGCCATTTCGGTTAAATGGACTATTTTCCATTTTAAAACTGTTTTTCTTGTTATGTACTAAACATTTCCACAAGTTCGCTGTCGTAGTTATTATACTGAACATGTGACACGGTTTTCGTTATTGTCAAAACGAGGTCACGATTCAATAAATTATTATTTGTTTATTTTAATAGCTATTAGACATGTCCGTACTAAATGAAGTAATCACTACAGTACAGTCGCTCCTTTACTGTATCCATATTATAAGATGATTATAATATGGATTCTTGATAACATCAAGGGTTCTTGAAATCATTTATTATATACTAGCTTTTGCGCGCGGCTCCGCCCGCGTGGTACCTACATCAATAAAAAGTAGCCTATGTCCTTCCCCAGGTTTTAAACTATATCTGTACCAAATTTCATCTAAATCGATTGAGTATTTAGCCGTGAAAAGGTAACAGACAGACAGACAGACAGAGTTACTTTCGAATTTATAATATTACTAGCTTTTGCGCGCGGCTCGGCCCGCGTGGTACCTACATCAATAAAAAGTAGCCTATGTCCTTCCCCAGGTTTTAAACTATATCTGTACCAAATTTCATCTAAATCGGTTGAGTGGTTTAGCCGTGTAAAGGTAACAGACAGACAGACAGTCAGAGTTACTTTCGAATTTATAATATTAGTAAGGATTATAGTAAGGATTTATGTTTCCTACATTTTAAACGTATGACTATCCATTTCATAAAGTCAACTATCATTATTTAATACCTATTATATCTTGATGTATTTATTTAATATTACATTTATTCTATTATATATCGATCTACCAATATGATACGGAGCAATAAGCCCATAGTCTTTCTTAATTAAAATATCAAGTTATTACTGATCTAAATGCTTGTGTTAAAAGTAGTTACGACGTTAATAGATCAGAAATTAGTACCTAACCCACAAACTCTCGATCCGTAGATATAATGCTTAGGTGTTGTACTACCATCGCTTTAAAGATAAACTAAATAATACTTACAAGCAAAAGGTGAACATATAGGTTGTCCCATAAACGTATTAGCATCATTCTTAGCCTCGTTAGCTTTTGCAAGCTCGAGGTTAGCTTGCTTGTTCTGTAAGAGGTCTTTGAGCACGCTACGTGTGTTGATAGGCGAGGAGGACGACGGAGTGATCGGCGTGACCGGCGTGATGGGCGAGTACTGCGGCGCGAATGCAGATGGCGCTGGCTTTGCTTGCGACGGCTGCGGCATTTGTATCGGCTTCGATGGTTCCTGTTTTGGTTCTAAAATATAAAATAATTCAGTTTTATTTTGAATTAAAATTATATAATAATTAGTGGGTAAACTGATAATTATTGTGGATGATAATAATGATATAGGTGTGTTGTTATAATATAATTATCTAACTTAAATTTTTCGATTGATTTCATCCAATAAATATAATGCAGGAAAATTGAGGTATTTTTGCACTTATACTACAATTCAAGTTTGTCAGAATCCAGTGTGATCTAATGTATACATTATGCTAATCACTATATAAATTAGTATCAACACTAAAACGATCGTACTGAAAGACGGCTAGCGTAGAGGGGAGGGGAAAGGAGAAGACGAACGAAGACGGGGATAGGGAAACTAAGATGTTACGTGATAAACCAATTAGATGACTATCACCTAATAATAATTGTTGACAGTTGTAAACAAACAATGAATTTTATTGACCAGGATAATAATAGATGCTCTATCTGGTGGTCACTTTTATAAAGTTAAACTAAACATTTTTTTTTGAAATTCGGTGCCTTGCGGTTACCTCAATAAGTAGTTTAATCCAAAGAAAGAAAGCGTATTATAAACATACAAGCTCGAACGCATAGTTGCGATGTAAGCTTCGAAGGAACACGGATTCCCACAATACATGTTTTAACTTAATTTGGGAGGCAGAGGTTAACATTTTATTATCAATTTGGCTGCCTTGCGGGTTGCGGAGGTCAGATGGCAGTCGTTCCGTGTAAAAACTGATATCCAGTCAAATGCGGTTAGACTAGAAAGCCGACCCCAAGTGACATGGGAATAATAAAGGCTAGGGAGGTTAATTTGCCTGCCTGTATGTACCTTGTAAAAATGTCTGTACATTTTGCTTTATTTATGTAATGGAATGGAAATAAATTTTATATTATTATTACTGCTAGTTAAAATATAGATAGAATACTTACCATCAGTAAATAATGTCCTGGCGACGTTTATCATTCCCGGTACTGGCTGTTTCACGCCGCCCACGGGAGTGAACGATGGAATACTGATACATGATTTCGGCTCCATTTTCACTTCGACTTTAGGCGCGAAAGCTGACTGTGGTTGTGGTTGGACTGCAAGTGTATTAAACATTTGAAATTCAGTCAATTATATGTATGCTGCCTTATTCCTGTATAGGTGAATAAGCAGAGGTTAATAATACATTTTGATATGAATATTTTAATTTCTGCCTATCGGCAATCAGCAACATTCTCAAAATTTCTTAGCACAAAAAGGCATTGCTCGATTTAAGAATGAAACAGCTCGGCGACAAACAAAGTATCATTGTTATGCCCTAACTTAAAATTGAAGTGTGTGAAATGTACTATACTATATAGGCTGGACATAATTCCTACTTGTATATTGAGATTTATTTTAAAAGCATTTACCGTGTTTGTAGTTGGCAGTGCACACAGTTTGTCAAAGAGGTTTTGAATTGTCTTTTTCCTCTGTTATTTCTTAGCATTGACTTGTAAAATAAATCTCAACATATTACATATTAGACTATGTTCATCATATTATAGTATTTAATACATTCGTCAAAATCATATACTTGTTGATCGCATAGTTCTATAACTATACGATAGATGACATATAGCATCGCACAAGAGGTAAATTTTATTCACTGATGTGCGACCATAAATAACGCAATTGTGCGACGACTTGGTTTGTGAAGGCCGTAGGTTCAAATCTTACTCCTTTCCCTAAACCTTTTAAGAGTGTTCTCTTACACCAATTCCGTCTAGCTTTTCTATCAGGTGCGAGATAGTTATCTTTTTTCTTTGTTATAAATTATAATATATAATTCCTACTTATATTATAAAAGATGTTTGGATATGTGAATGTTTGTTACTATCACGCGTAAAATATTTAAACAGATTTGAAACGCAACGCAAGGTGTTCTGAGTTAACACAAGGGACTTTTTATCACGATATATGTGTCTGTGTTCGCGCATCTCTGTCTTTTCGAAGTTATTCTGCGTAGTAAATAATAATATAATAATAATATTAATTAATTATCGCTCGCTTTAACGTTAAACGGAAATATTGTGAGGAAACCTGGAGGTCTGAGAGTTCTACATAATGTTCTCGAAGATATGTGAAGTGTGTCAACCAGCCCTGGGCCAGCGTGGTGGACTATGGCCTAACCGTTCTCATACCGAGTAAAGGTACATGCCCAGCAGTAGGCCGGTTTAATACCGGACTGATATTATACACGTTCCTGTGGGATTTGCACGTGCCAAACCTACGGGCTAAAGCTATTTTCTAAATAAATAAATTAAACTCACCAGGCTTAACTTGCGTCTGAACGATTGGTTGAGTCTTCACTGGCACCGACTTTTCCTTCAGACTCTTTTCATAATTCATCTTCATAGTTGCCAAGTGTTGCCTCATTTCGACATTGACCGGTTTTATCTTCACCGTTTTGTGGTTCGACAGCATATCTCTTAGAGCGTCCAGTTTTTGGGATGATAGCAAAGGTTCCTTGGGTTTTTCAGGCTCGATACTCATATTCAAAATGTTTTTTGTTAGTTTTGATAGAGGGTCTCTGAAAGAATTAAAAAGTCGATCTCAAGAAGGATTACTAAAATTTTATTTTGCTCTACAATGTAGAGTCTACATGGATTAGTAATAAATCTTTATGATTATGGTTTCAAGAAATACATTCTAAACTATAAAAAGTTTGCACGAAAATGCGTTAATATTAAACACTTTCAACCAGTAACTGCCAGCTGTGCTCTTTGGTTCGCAACATGATTATACGCCCTATATATTTGCTTAAAGGAACAAAGACAAGCTTAAACTTCACTTTAACGTAATTGCGTTTTTACCTGTTTTACTGATAATTACAGAGATTAGCGCGTCTAATCATACGAATCCTTCTTTTATAAAACCAAGCAATTTATCTCACTTTTCTACTTTAAGGAAACAATTAGAAGATTCATAAAAAAAGTGACTCTTGATCAACTACGAGTAAGTTTAAAGCTCTTTGAACTACATAAAGATCAGTATTAAACTACTTGAAGCAGTTTTTTTTATTAATACGTACTTGTTCTTAAATGGTGTATTTCTTAGGAGCGAGGTAGACTTGAACATGGGTGTGACGTCACACTCCTTGAGTGTGTTCCTCAACGTACGAAGCACGGCTTGCTGACGACTTAAGATCTCTTGTTGTTTTACTAGCGGCTGGTAGACATCGTCGAGTATCGGACGGATCATGCGATGTCCGGGCCTGGAAAAATATAGAAATGTGTGAATTACTAGTGCTGTGCAGTGGAAACTGCATGCTGCTTACAATTGTAATATATATAAAACTATCTAACTATACTACGGCCAAGGAAACAGAAATTATGCAAACATATGTAAGCTTGTATTAGGTTACTGTGTATTATAATTCTAAATATAATTAAAAATCATTATTAATAATTATTAATAATAATAATTATTAATAATTTATGATTATATTAAACAAGTAATGAAGTTAACAGATTTATGTGATAATCAATTAACGTGCTAGCTGCTCGTCACAGTTTACCTTAATCTTAATATTACGCACTTCAGTTTTTATTTTGTTCAAACCGGCTGGCATTATTTGCTCGAATTTTCAAGAGTATGGATTCCATAATTGAAACACTGAATAGATAAGTGTGTCACTTTGGAATATAATAAATAAATACACAACCGGCTTTGTTTTACTGACCTATCAGGTTAGGTCAGAAGCATCGCATCGCATAGCATAGAATCGAAACCTAAGAGGGCCTAACCGCCTAAGTGTTCCTTCAAATACGTGAACCAGGCATATTATTATAAAAAGTTTCATGGGCGTTCAGGCATAGTATATATAACACCTAAATTATTAGGGGTTAAAGTATGAAATTGCCGATTTGTACTGAAAAATCTAAACGTTCTTCCACGTGGTTCCTTCTTCAAGTCGAAGTTTCCATTACGAAAGCGTTTAAACCAAAAACGCACGGTGCGTCCATTAGCAGTCTCCTCTCCAAACGCAGCGTTGATATTGCGAGCCGTTTCTGGCGCGTTAGTTCCTCGTCGGAACGTATTAAAAATGACTCGGATTTTAGAAGTATCCATCTTTCCCGTCTAAGCTGAATAAAAAAAAACAATTGAAAGTCGAAAATCAAATGTTGCACATTTTTTAAAGAAGTATCTTATAGGTATTGTGTGAAAAAAGTTTCACTTGAAAATCTCACACCATGAAGGTTTTATATAAATTCAAAGTATCTATTACTATACAACGGCAACTTCATACTTTAACCCCTATTATAACTTACTTGTTGCAATGTGGGTCTCTCGCGAGAGCTTCGTTCCATTTATAGTCAAGGGCTTTTTGTGCCTGTTCCAATTGATTTTGTACATAGTAAGCTAGTTTCTTCACTGAAGCCACGCGTTTCGTTGTCAAAGGGTCAGCTTGCGTCCATTGGTGACAGTCTTTAGCTCTAGAACAAAATAAACACATTTTGTACAACTGTTTATATATATATAGAAGATTATTGGTAATTTGTGTTGCAAACTATTAGTGTTTAAGTTATTACCTCCTGCTAAGTACTTGTATTGGGGCGATGTACATCGTTACCCATTATTTATAGGTCATAGCTTCGATACCCATATTAAAATCATGACCCCATATCAAAACCATGAATGACCCCTTGATTGCAAGGCAAATATCATAACTACCGGACTACCACCCGTAAATAATTTATTTACTATTGGACAATAAATGGCTTCTGCTGACTATTTAACTAAATTGACCGGGATTTAAACTTTGCCATAAAGTAACTGCTATCTGACCTCTATTATTTTAAATGGATAACAATTATAAAATAAGATAAGATACGTTTATTTGTGAAAACATGTGTACAGTTGATGTTACATAATATAATTTAGGTTTCAACATGCTTGGTTCCTTATTTTAGACATACATATATTCATTCTTTAGTCATTGTTATCGTTGTAAAAGTAACAGAAATTCAGCCCACATCCAAACTTAACAATATCATAATAATCTACTTTAATAATCATTTAAAAATATATTATATTTATAATAGACAATATAACAAATCAACGTCAAAAACATAAAGAGAAAAATATTATCAATCAAGATTACAACCATTGTACGAATAATATCTAAGAGTATTATAACTTAACGTGCTCAGACACGGAAAGAGTGTTTAAGTAAGTAAATATTTTTATTTTTCAAAATATAGGTACACAAAATACTGACAAATATTATAACACAGCAAAAAGTAGTCCATCCATCTATGAGCATATAAGACGACGCTCAAAAAAACCTAAAACGATGATATAATATGTACACCTTGTGTCCTTTCGCTATAGATTATTCCCATACATTATGAGCATCAGCCTTTAAATACTTACTCAGCATGAGTTCTAGCCTCAGCCACGACGGCGCACGCTCGTACAAGCTCCAACTTCAACTGCACGATGGCGCCGCGCAGATCGTCCAAACAAAACTCCTTCTTTAGCTGTTCGCAATCCAATGAGCCGAAGTTGAAGTTGGCGTTGATTGAATTGATGTCTCGTTGTAGCTGTAAAGGAAGGGCGAGTATTGATTATAGGTTTTTCTTCTTTGATATGAAATACGTGTTATAAAGCATATGTCATCTAGGGCCAATTTTTCATTACTCACGTAACATTTCGTCGGCCTCGATGGCGTAGTGGTTATTGTAACCGACTGCCACGCCTGAGGTCGCGGGTTCGATTCCCGCACAAGTCAAACATTTGTGTGCATGAACATGGATGTTTGCCTTGGTCTGGGTGTTTCTATGTATAATATGTATGTATTTACAAAAAAAAAAGTATATATGTATGTTTATCCATTGTCTAGTACCCATAGTACAAGCTCTGCTTAGTTTGGGCTAGATGGTGTTGTGTGTATGTGGTAGAATATTATTATTATTATTTATCTAGGGAATATGTTTGACGTTTAGAGAACTTTTGTATGGAAAATATATCGGACTGTCATATTCATACGTCAGATATAAGAAACCTGACAATTGAAAAATCGACCCTTAGTGTAACGCCTGTACAAAATCGATTGATACAGGAGGCGCGGACAGTATTTCTCTTTTGTATACTGCATTCGGTTTTAACGTATAACTCTAGACACTCGCTTATGTTTTTGATACGACACTGAGACACCGTATCAGCAGATTCGTAAAACCTTAACAGCTTGAACGTGCTCTTACAGTATTACCTTCAGTTTATTCTTTATTCTCATAAGAACAATAAATCACTTACTACAGTACACAGTATATACCTAGCTAGTATCATCTTGTAAAGAAGCATGAATTAGAATTAAATTCTATATAATATATAATTAATATCTATACAAATAAATAAAATTGAAGTGTCTGTTTGTAATGTCAAAATAACAGCTTTTTATCTAATGCATATGAAAGTATATAAGGTACCTATACGAAAACATCTATTTTTAAAATTTTTGTCTGTCTGTTTGTTCCGACTAATCTCCGAAACGGCTAAACCGATTTTGACGGGACTTTCACTGGCAGATAGCTGATGTTATAAGGAGTAACTTAGGTTACTTTGATTTTAGAAAAAAAAATAGGGATCCGCGGAGACAAACACTTTTTAGTTAAAATCTACGCGGACGAAGTCGCAGGTAACAGCTAGTTATAAATACGAATGTGAGTTTGTTTGTTTCGCTTTCACGCCTTAACTACTCGACGGATCATCATTCAATTTCGCATGCAGTTGTCAGTTGTACAGAAAAGTACATGACCTTACATCCAGAAAAAGTACTGTTCTAGTAGTTGTCATAACCTACATACATTTACGCAAGCGAAATACTTAAATATTCAAGTTACAAAAAACTAAACTTACACACAGTAAATACTAATTAATTATTACAAAGCAAAATCATATAGCAATTAATTATGTATATCTGTAGGTAGAACAACAATGCTGCCTAACCAATAGTCAACAAGTTACACACATAATATTTTTGTCGACTAATTGTTCTAACCTATCTTTCTTACCTTAGCTTGTGTTTCCCTAGTCTTAACCATAAACTTATACAGCTCCATTTGAAAATCGTTCACTTCTTTTACGAGCATATTCTTGAGTTCTTGGTTGGCTTTCATTTCATTGAGCCTTTCTTGTTCGGCTTTCAGTGCGGCGTTCTCTTGGGCTTGTTGCGCTGTTTGGGGTTTAGGCGCTACAGGTTGCGGTGCTTGTGGCTGGGCCTGTAAAATGAGAAACAAACACAATATTATAATACACAAATTTTAAATTAGGGTATCAAATCATTGCAAATAATTATACAATAAATAATTATTTTATTTAATTGAAATGTAAATAGAATGTGTACCACAGGAGCTGGTGCTGGTTTAGGCTGTACCGGTGTTGGTTTTACTTCTATGGGCAGTTTTTGTTCACTTTGGACTGGTGCTGAAAAATAATACATTCACTAAATAAATACTATAATTGTATTCGTATATTAAAATATGTAGGTTATGACTCTTGTACATGACACAGGTAATATCGTGTAAATGACTGATGGACGCAAGAGGCCCGTAAGACTAAGGGCTCGGGCACATTACAATGGCAGTAACCGTGAAACGAAGCTATACCATGTCGTTATACGTTGCCATGTTGTGCAAATATACGCCGTGGTACGGTAACTGTGAAACGCTACGGCACCATGCCGTGACACGTTGCCGTGTTGTGCAAATATACGCCACGGTACGGTAACTGTGAAACGCTACGGCAGCATGCCGTGACACGTTGCCGTGTCGTGCAAATACGCCGCAGTACGCTAGCTGTGAAACGCTACGGCACCATGCCGTGACGTTGCCGTGTTGTGCAAATACACGGCGCGGCGTCGCATCCATAATACGGCGAGGTGACGTTGCGATACTCCCTACATCTTGTTGAAAATGAACCTTAAGTCTTTAAGATAATAAAGATCATGTGAGAGTAACATGTGATTTCGTTAGTATTTTTTTTTGAAGATTTCTAGCAATATGGGTTTCAAATTACTAGTATTCTTATTAAGCCCTCCAGGGCTTAATAAGAATTAGCTGGAGCTAATCTAGAATGCTTGTATTAGGAGTGGGTTCACGACAGCTAGCTACTAGTAATTAGCTGGAGCTAATCTAGAATGCTTGTATTAGGAGTGGGTTCACGACAGCTAGCTACTAGTAGATAGCTGGGGCTAATCTAGAATGCTTGTATTAGGAGTGGGTTCGCGACAGCTAGCTACTAGTAATTAGCTGGAGCTAATCTAGAATGCTTGTATTAGGTGTGGGTTCGCGACAGCTAGCTACTAGTAATTAGCTGCAGCTAATCTAGAATGCTTGTATTAGGAGTGGGTACACGACAGCTAGCTACTAGTAATTAGCTGCAGCTAATCTAGAATGCTTGTATTAGGAGTGGGTTCACGACAGCTAGCTACTAGTAATTAGCTGGAGCTAATCTAGAATGCTTGTATTAGGAGTGGGTTCACGACAGCTAGCTACTAGTAATTAGCTGGAGCTAATCTAGAATGCTTGTATTAGGAGTGGGTTCACGACAGCTAGCTACTAGTAATTAGCTGGAGCTAATCTGGAATGCTTGTATTAGGAGTGGGTTCACGACAGCTAGCTACTAGTAATTAGCTGGAGCTAATCTGGAATGCTTGTATTAGGAGTGGGTTCACGACAGCTAGCTACTAGTAATTAGCTGGAGCTAATCTAGAATGCTTGTATTAGGAGTGGGTTCACGACAGCTAGCTACTAGTAATTAGCTGGAGCTAATCGAGAATGCTTGTATTAGGAGTGGGTTCACGACAGCTAGCTACTAGTAATTAGCTGGAGCTAATCTAGAATGCTTGTATTAGGAGTGGGTTCACGACAGTTAGCTACTAGTAATTAGCTGGAGCTAATCTAGAATGCTTGTATTAGGAGTGGGTTCACGACAGCTAGCTACTAGTAATTAGCTGGAGCTAATCTAGAATGCTTGTATTAGGAGTGGGTTCACGAGAGCTAGCTACTAGTAATTAGCTGCAGCTAATCTAGAATGCTTGTATTAGGAGTGGGTTCACGACAGCTAGCTACTAGTAATTAGCTGGAGCTAATCTAGAATGCTTGTATTAGGAGTGGGTTCACGACAGCTAGCTACTAGTAATTAGCTGGAGCTAATCTAGAATGCTTGTATTAGGAGTGGGTTCACGACAGCTAGCTACTAGTAATTAGCTGGAGCTAATCTAGAATGCTTGTATTAGGAGTGGGTTCACGACAGCTAGCTACTAGTAATTAGCTGGAGCTAATCTAGAATGCTTGTATTAGGAGTGGGTTCACGACAGCTAGCTACTAGTAATTAGCTGGAGCTAATCTAGAATGCTTGTATTAGGAGTGGGTTCACGACAGCTAGCTACTAGTAATTAGCTGGAGCTAATCTAGAATGTTTGTATTAGGAGTGGGTTCACGACAGCTAGCTACTAGTAATTAGCTGGAGCTAATCTAGAATGCTTGTATTAGGAGTGGGTTCACGACAGCTAGCTACTAGTAATTAGCTGGAGCTAATCTAGAATGCTTGTATTAGGAGTGGGTTCACGACAGCTAGCTACTAGTAATTAGCTGGAGCTAATCTAGAATGCTTGTATTAGGAAAGGGTTCACGACACCTAGCTACTAGTAATTAGCTGGAGCTAATCTAGAATGCTTGTATTAGGAAAGGGTTCACGACACCTAGCTACTAGTAATTAGCTGGAGCTAATCTAGAATGCTTGTATTAGGAGTGGGTTCACGGCAGCTAGCTACTAATAATTAGCTGGAGCTAATCTGGAATGCTTGTATTAGGAGTGGGTTCACGACAGCTAGCTACTAGTAATTAGCTGGAGCTAATCTGGAATGCTTGTATTAGGAGTGGGTTCACGACAGCTAGCTACTAGTAATTAGCTGGAGCTAATCGAGAATGCTTGTATTAGGAGTGGGTTCACGACAGCTAGCTACTAGTAATTAGCTGGAGCTAATCTAGAATGCTTGTATTAGGAGTGGGTTCACGACAGCTAGCTACTAGTAATTAGCTGGAGCTAATCTGGAATGCTTGTATTAGGAGTGGGTTCACGACAGCTAGCTACTAGTAATTAGCTGGAGCTAATCTAGAATGCTTGTATTAGGAGTGGGTTCACGACAGCTAGCTACTAGTAATTAGCTGGAGCTAATCGAGAATGCTTGTATTAGGAGTGGGTTCACGACAGCTAGCTACTAGTAATTAGCTGGAGCTAATCTAGAATGCTTGTATTAGGAGTGGGTTCACGACAGTTAGCTACTAGTAATTAGCTGGAGCTAATCTAGAATGCTTGTATTAGGAGTGGGTTCACGACAGCTAGCTACTAGTAATTAGCTGGAGCTAATCGAGAATGCTTGTATTAGGAGTGGGTTCACGAGAGCTAGCTACTAGT
Organism: Catocala sponsa; assembly: GCA_963564715.1. NCBI lineage: Eukaryota > Metazoa > Arthropoda > Insecta > Lepidoptera > Erebidae > Catocala > Catocala sponsa. Next base: position 16,169,715 of record OY751333.1, read on the forward strand.
AATTAGCTGGAGCTAATCTAGAATGCTTGTATTAGGAGTGGGTTCACGAGAGCTAGCTACTAGTAATTAGCTGGAGCTAATCTAGAATGCTTGTATTAGGAGTGGGTTCACGACAGTAGTGCAATGGGTGGGATTCGAACCCGTGACCTCTCGCTCGCAAGTTCAATGCCTTATCCATTGGGCTACCGCCGCTTCATTATTCGTACTTTCTTTATCTAATATTAAATAAACGTAGATTAGTAAATATAAAGGATAATAATTTCTGTGTTGTAAATCAGAAATACCTGGCGCATATCCTTGGTTGGGCTGCGGCTGAGTGTAGCTGGGAGGTTTCGGTATATTGATGACGCTAGCGCCGTACTGCGGAGGCGGTGCGGCGGACTGCGCCTGGGGCGGAGGCGCGGGCTGTGCTGGCGGCATTTGTGCCTAAAATTAAAATATTTTAGAATTGATAATAATAATATCAGCTCTGTATTTATTTGCTGGGTACAGGCCTCTTCTTAGTGTGAGAAGTGTGTGAAATAATAATAATAATCTCTATTGTCAGCCTCATGATCCATATACAATACATATACATTTAAAAGTATGTAGTAGTATATATATGTTAATAATATGTACTACCTACATATAAGTTCGAATGTAAGAAGTGAAGATTGTAATAATCAGCAGTTTGAACATTTCGGGTGCGTCGAGTTTGTTTTTCTTTTAAAAGTCGCCACCCACATGACTATTAATTGCCGTGTCGCGGGCGATTTTACAAACTTTTAGACAACGGACAAAAAGAACATGCGAACTCATAACCACTATTTGTAGATCACATAATTTATTGTCCCGTGTTAGAATCGAACCCATGCAGTGACCACTTAAACCACTGCGCCATCCAAGTGTGCAGTCTAACCAAGTTTGAATATTTGTCTTTTTATATCACTTAGATGGATGGCACAGTAGCATACAGCCCGTTTGATGTTAAACGGTCGATAAAGCATATAATACTAACAGTCGTATAGAAGTTGTCAAAATAGTATATTTAATTTTTAAATCTGTTTTGCCGAAGCTAGATGAATCTGTAAATGATTTGCATCGATAATTGCGTTATACGCGGCTACTGGTTTACGGACCCGTACTTTTGCCGACCATATTGATTAAGTTATAGTTCATAGTATGAACGTTTGCAACAGCAAAAGCCGATGACGCAAGGATATAAGTAGTTTAAAAGCAGTAGTGATTTTTGCTCACATTAATTTCTCTAGGAAGCGGAGCGGTATTGTTTGAATTATTATGAAAGATTACACATTTCAAACAATACAAAATCCGCCATCGGTCATCGGTACCTCACCACCTCCGCTGTTTCTGTCTGGCAGGCTTTATAATAATATGTAGGTTTGATTATACAATGTTTACCTTGACTTGAACAGGTGCCGGCGCAGGCGCGGGTGCAGGCGCGGGCTGTGCCGGGGCCGGAGCCTCGCCAGGGATCACACTAAACATAAAAAAACGTTGTTTCACATAAGCTGTATATGTATTACAAGTATATAAAATAGATTTCGAATAAAAATCTTGAAGTTTTACTCTGCCCCATTTGCATATACTTGAGTAATATGGTCGACTACCCTTTCTGAGAAGCCAGGAATAGGTCAGGGAACAGAAAGCTTACATAATAGGGTAGCCGCCTATATTTAATTTTGTACATTATTTTGCACACTAAAGCATATTTTAAATAGCTTATACAGTAGTAAAGGTTCAGTAGTAGTGTAATATTTTCAAAATTATCTAATAATAGTGTTAATAAACAACGCGATAATTTCCGTACAAAGAAGTTCAATTTCAATGAAACTCAAAATGATTATACCTGGTCATGGCACCCGCTGGTAGTATCAACTGTTGGGGCGGCGCACAGACTTGAGGTGCTTCTTTATTCAAGTTGATAACGTTGAATACTGTTAGTAAGCCGTTGTGGGACAACACGTGAAGGAGCGGCATAAACGGTAGTACTTGATTCTCCCCTGCAATAATAATATACAATGTGTTGAAACTGCTTATAGTAACGACAAAACATAAATGCCTTACAATGGAATGCCTTTACATTGTTACAAAGTATAAGTGTATGCGTCCTCATGCCATCCTACTGTCTATTATAGATTAATAATACTTATAAATACGTTATGTAACTCTACTCAATCCAAAATTTTTTTTTTTTTGTTGCCATTGGTGGCAGACGAGCAAGTGGCCCACCTGATGGAAAGTGGTAACCGCTGCTCATGGACTTCAGCAATGTCAGGACACAGCAAGGCCGCTGCCTACCGTGAAAGAAGAACTCTCTTTAAACCTCGTTTGAAGAAGGGCATATCATAGCGCTCGTTTTATCTCTTTAATACTATTAAGTAAATTATGTTATTATTTTTAGATTTTTATAGGCGGTAATATATGGTATAATGGCTGCTACCTTGTTGATATGAGTTGTAAAAGAATGAAATTATATTTAATTGGCGATTTAGAAGAGCTGATGAGAGTTTCTTGCAGGTATTTTCTTATAGCATAGTCACTACAGGCTCAATCCTATGCCTGAATCTAGCAACTAACCTAAATGTAGCTTTAGTAACTTAGTAAACTAACAAAACTACATATTTTGACATTCATAAGATTTACTTTGTCATCTAAGTGAATAAACGATATTTGATTTTGACTTTGCTAAACAAACATTAAAATTATGTGCGTGCTGCACATCTTGATGGAATATATTTGGACCCTGTCTCAAAGGATTGCTCTTTTTGGTAACAACAAAACGAGCAATCCTTCGAAAGCTCTGACCTAATAGAACTTCTGACATCGGATTCGTAATAGTACCTATTTATAGTATAAACGAGTCTGGCATTCAATGAAGAAATTGTATAAATTAATGATTTAGTGTTTTGTCAATTATATTACTTTGTATTACTTCTAATAAAGCGAAATGGTTGCTAAGCGATACATTCTTTTAAACAAGTTTAGAAAGACAAATTGGCTATATTCAAAATCAAAATTAGTCATATAGGGTGCCGATTTAACCACCTGCAATATTGAAAGAGTTGTGTCAGACCACGATATACTACGTCAGCAAAAAATATTACTTTTTTTTATCGAAATATTTTTTTAATACGCAGTAAATCCCAATCATTGTTCGGCGAAGACCTGCGCCAATCATTCTGTACCACGCGTGAGGTCAAGTGACACAGGTACGATACTTTATACTGACTGCGCCGAGCGAAATATGCCAAAACAGGCGGTCACAGTTAAGTGAATAAAATCAACACTTTTTGTTTAATACAAATATAAAATATACACTTACCATAATAGTGAATATGTTTAGAATTAATCCGTGTAAAAAACTTAAAATAATTAATATTTTCGCCTACAAAATTAGGTACGTAAATTTGCACGAAAAATGCAAAGGCGTAAGCTCGTGTTACGTGATTTTTAGATTATAACAGTAGAAATCTATCCTATTTTACAGCTTAAACGAAACATAAATATTACAATTTGTCCGTCCCAAATATTTAAGTTATTGGTTGACAATAAAGATACATATTTATCAATTTTACTATGGCGGCCGCGCGCCGATTTGAATATGCGCCGCACGAGCTCTGTCATTATCAGTCTTACCTACGCTCGGAGCAGTCTTAAGAACGGCTCGACCGATTTGGCTGTTTTTTTTTTAATGTGTTTGTAATTGTCAGGACAAGGTTTGTATGAACAAAAATTTGCGTAAAATCGGCGGGAAATGTCGAAAATTTAAATGGTACTTTTATATACGATACGTGCCTGTTATATTCGTCTAAAAACATACAAGAGTCGAGAGCAGCAATCCAAACAGACTTTAATAATATCACCAAGTGGGCACACGACAATGGCATTTTAATAAATATTAGCAAAACTAAAATTATGCACATACATTCACCACATAATCTAGTTGCAAAGAATATCGCTAGATCAGATATCAGTATAACTGGCCACACATATGAGTGCTTACACGCCGCGAACTTGAACTGTGTCTGTCAAAACTTAGAGTACGTAAAAACATTTAAGTACCTGGGTCTATGGGTGGATTGTAATGCTAACTGGAAGACACATGTTGATACAGTGTGCACAAAACTCAGAGCAGTACTGAGTAAGTTTCATACGCTAAACGCGCCATTAAATAGAAAAACATTACGTGTTGTCTATTTCGCGTTAGCCGAATCTTTAATAAGTTATGGACTAAGTACATATGGTCGCACATTCAAAACTTATTTAGATTATATTAAGTCACTGCAAATCCGCTTTTTAAAATACCTTGTTACCCCTAAGACAAAACGCAACTGTAAAGATAATTATGATAAATTGTTTCTTGTATGTAAAATACTTCGTGTTCACGAAAGGGTCAAATACTTGGTGGTCCTTGAGCAATTTCACAATGATAAATATAAAACCAAAATTAAAAATACTTATAATACAAAACGTGTAAGAGAACAGAAAGTAGTCCGTCAACCAGTAAAGAACTATTACGGTAAAAGAACCAACAAGTATTTGATCCCGACGTTATATAATACTAATAATTGCCTTCGGCAACTTAATAATAAAACGAGTAAACAAACATTGAAATATAAGTACAAAAATATTTTACTCACAGAGTACGGCATGCAGATAAAAATTTAGAATTATTGTAGTATTTATTGTTACCTTATATTATAACACTAAACATAGTACCTACACGGATATATGCATATTTGTAGCTATTAAATAAAACTGTTATTGTTGTTAGCTCATACCAAATGTTTATCGAGCGCTATTCCCGCCGACAAACTGTCACACAGTTTGGTGGGTATATTTAGCTTGTGTAATGTATTATATTCAATAAATGTTTTAATTATGAATTATTATTATTATATAAAAAAAATAAAATTATTGACATACACATTTCGATATTGAATTTAATTAACGGATTTTTATATACATTGAAAAGACAACGGCTGTCGGGTCAGCTAGTTCTATATAAATTACTAGATGTTCCCGCGGTTTCACCCGCGTTTATCGTTACTGCGCCATCCCGTGGGTCGTAGCGTAGCGTGATGTTATATAGCCTATAGCCTTAATCGATAAATAGGCTATCCAACACTAAAATAATTTTCAAATCGAACTAGTAGTTCCTGCATTAGCGCGTTCAAACAAACAAACAAACTCTTCAGCTTTATAATATTAGTATAGATATTCACGTCGTACCGTACATTATACTGAAGTATTACGTGTAATTAAATCGGCACAATATTTATATTTTACATAATGCAATTAAACATTTTAGAATTTCTGCGTTACTGATTGATAGTAACCCTTTACCATCGATATGATATTGGTTAGTTTTACTTTATCTAGTTACTGACTTACCCCATGGCAGTTGATGTATGGCACATGTATCTATGGACACGCCAATAGGAAAATTCTCTATCTTTTTATCTGTTAATGGCAGCTCGGGTCTCGCTTCATCGCTCTGCAAATAAAACATTAAAAAACATAGTTACATATATATTGAGTGTACCTAAAGTACATTGTAGTCAAGTGAAATGAAGCTAAGTCGTTGTCTATGTCTATATCTATGTCTTTCTTTAGGGTTCAACCAGTCTATACAAATAATAAACTTGTAATCGGTTGATGTCTGTAAGTAGGAGATATTTAAGAAAATTATGTAGCAGAGTTTATAAGAGCTATAATAATAATAATAATAATGCTTTATTGATCCAATACAAACAGTTACAGTCATTTTTAGAACACTAACCTCCACACTAGGATTCCCTGTGTCGTGGAGGTTAGTCTCTTTCATCTTTACAGCAATAAACAAGTAAAACAAGAAATGTAATGTTATAGAAAAGGTAAGTACGTTTTAAAATCTTACTTTAAAACATCATTCTGAAGTTGAGTACAGAGTGCATGTTTGGTATGTGTATGTTCGGTATAAGAGAAAGTAATAACAATTAATTCGTTTTTCTTTGCGTATGTTTGTACGCGCATTACGCAAAAATTATTGAATGAAATTAAATATGGTTTTCACATTTGTATTGATGTAGACCTAACTTAAAAATGGTACATATGTCATCTTGATACGCCGCCTAGAAGTCGAGAATTATGCGTGTAGATCAGCTTCATCTCACATGCAAAGAAAGACAAATATAGATATCTACTTTTAAATTCCACGCATACCAACTTGTGGGACAAACTAGTTCCAAATAAATTTCATAAAGTCGATTAGCCTTGTAAGGGCCGATTTGTCAATCGTTACATAACTTAATTTTTTTTGTTTGACTTTGACAACTTTTGTATAGAAAATATGTATTTAATATAATATATTAAATACATATTTTCTATACAAAAGTATATAAGATATCTGACGATTAATAAATCTGCTGCAGCTCTAAACCTACTAAACAGCCGTCCGTTTATGTGCCGATCACGTATGTCCTAATAGTGGTTATAGGTGGCCAAAGTAGATATTTTCATAATAAATCCACTTTATGTCATCTTAAATGACTAAGGAACTAGTATATATAATGGCGCAATGCGCCAAAACATTACACGTGGAAATTATCTTGACGCGACGATTAAAATAAATTGTATATTGTAATAAATTACCTGACACCATTGCACCCATACATCCCCTTCTGCTCTAGAGCCTAATGTTGCTATTTCCATACTATTTGATGATGATGCCATTATGATACTCCTGTAAAATAAATTATAGTTACAAGATGTATGCTTGTACTAGTTTTGGGTACGTAGAGACCCATTTAGACGAAGCATGTTTCTTAACCTATTGTCGCAGCGGCACACCGACGGCCAGAGAAAAGTTTTTAATTATGTTGGGTTTTTTATATCTCGACAGATTAAAGCAAGTGTCATGCTATCCCTGTTTTTATCATCAAATAAAACAAAGACATCTTTGCACTTGTTTTAAGAATTATTGTTAGCCACCACCACCTAGCTAGGCTTATCAGTTGTGTTATGACTTGGTTCACGTCGGTATTGTAATCAGTGTGATTCGAACCCAAGATCTCTCAGTTTCAAGTCCAATGCCTTATTTATTGGGCTATAGCATTCCGCTTTTTATATAACATTTATTTGATGACATTCACCTGCCGTATTATATGACAATGATTTACAAAAAATACAATAACAGCCACAAAGAAGGACTACTCACCACTGAGGTATTCCTTGCAGATAATAGTACCACGGCCTATTAGACCCCATACTGTAGCAGATATCTTCGTAGTTCAAACAGTGAGCAGGCTTTCCTTTTGGTGTATTTATTACAGTAACAACTGTAAATAAGAACTTGTTTCATTATCATCTATACATATAATAAAATACATATAATAAAATCGTAGGAAAGTCAAAACTGTACATTGAATATTTTTTTAAAAGAATACTTGGGCCGTGATCTACAATCGATATCGAAGCCAAAAATATAGTTTTTAGAATTTTTGTCTGTTTGTCTGTATGTATGTCCGGGCTAAACTCAAAAAGTATTGCATGGATTTACTTCAAATTTTGCATGAATATTACTAACAGGTCGGGTCAACACATAGGCTACATATTATCACATTATCACGCTATCACCTACGGGGGAGGAGCTGTGAATCTTTTTTTTTCTTACGCATTCTGTGACAGCGTGTAATCTAACGACGCATATTTAAATGTTGTTTTTGAGTAAGCCATGCTATTATTTAACTTTAAACTATAAAAACTACGCCATTTAAGTAACTTGGGCAGAGAAATATAGTTGGGTTCCGCGGTGACAAACACTTTTTAGTTAAAATCTACGCGGACGAAGTCGCAGGTAACAGCTAGTATCTAATATACATATGTGCAACACTACGATATTGGCAGTCAATTCTATTATATTTCTAGAGTAAATCTCGCGGAAGAGATCTTAGTACCACGGATCGCATTACATGTATACTAATTGCTACTATGTATAAGCTGGGTAGGTATACACAGACCAAAATCACACAAAAATTTGCTTCATCTGGGAATTCTAATTAAAGCAGTGTATTTAATATTGTGTAATAATAATATCAGCCCTGTATTAAACTGTCCCACTTCTGGGCATCGGTCTCTTCTCAGTGTGGGAAGGGTTAGGCCATAGTCTACCACGCTGGCCCGGTGCGGGTTGGCGAGTTCACATATCTTCGAGACCATTATAGAGAACTCTCAAACATGCAGCTTCTTCACGATGTTTTCGTTCACCTTTCTATAGCGAGTGACAATTTATACGCACGACTTGGACAATTCAGAGATGCGCGCCTTTATGGTCGAACTTGAGACCACTGCGTGGCAGTCCAACGGTCTCCCACTAAGCAAATGGTGCTTACTCTGCGTAAAAGTCCATCACGCGGCTATTAAAGTTAATTTAAAAATATATAAGGTGTAAAAGAATCTCTCATACATGGCCGACTGTTATCCGTTGCGTTTTTGTAGACAACAGCAAACATGAAAGTTGATATCCAGTACACAGCAAGTGCTTCTATTGGAGTTCCTTCTAGCAGGTTCGGTGCAGGAATGTTTTTGGCAGGTGTTAGATCTGGTTTGTACTGGGTGAGAGTGCCGTCGCTGTTGCCAGTCACCAGTTGCTTGCCTTTTGGACTCCAGCATAGACATCTGTAATAGTACACATACTATATAGACTCACATAGTGTTATATCTAGAGGATAGAATAGGTAAGTGGATGTAAAGTTCTGCCGTCATAAGGAAAAAAAACCTATCTAACATTATTTTTTAGATATTGTAATTTTACATATTTGGAAACAGTAAAAAACGCATCGACGCATCTGATAACATTTTTATATTAAATATATAAATATTGGCGGATACGTCTTTTCTTCCTTAGGACGGCAGAAGTAGCGACTTAAGTCGAAAAACATTGGTTAGATTTTGAATTGATTTATCGTCCCTAATAATGCTATTTCCTTATCTATTACTGCAGCAACAGTTGGAAAATAATTATTTTAATCACAATTCACAACTATATATTTATATATAATTTTTTTTATCGCGAATATGACGCGTTATCTAGCATTATATTAAATACTAGCTGTCCCGACAGACGTTGTCCTGTACACAAGAGAAAAAAAAAACATATCTAAACCATTCTCGAATCCACTTGAACACACACAAAAAGTTTCATCAAAATCGGTCCAGCCGTTTAGGAGAAGTTCAGTGACATACACACGTACAGTAGAATTATATATATAGATGTATACAATATATATAAGTATATTTTTATTAATTAAATATTGTTAAACATTTGTTTCATGTTGCTGACCGGGTGTAATAGATTACAAATTTTGTCCGGCATGTTAAAAGTCACATATAAGTTAGTAGTGATATTAATGGCATATTTTTATAATAATAAGTTAGTAGTAAGTTACTTACATATTTTTATTTGATCTCTGGTATTTTAAATAATTAATAGACTGACCGAAACTCATTTATTTTTATATGTACCTACAATATTTAGTAAGTACAAGTTCATGCTATTTCTGACCAAGTTATATAATGTACAGAATACAGATCATTGCCTGAACTTAAAGATTTCACAAAGATGAAAACATTACCATATTGGATGTTTACACCTTCTACAATAAACATAGCATTCACATTTGTTATAGTTCCAGAGTTCTATATATATAGATCAATAAAATATGTCTAATCTAGTTATGTGTCAGTAATCCTAATCCTAACTAATATTATAAAAGCGAAAATGAGTTTGTTTGTTTGTTAGCTTTTCAAGCCTAAACCACTGAACCGATCATCCTGAAATTTTGCATATACGTTGTCAGGTGTACAGAAACGAACATAGGCTACCATTCATCACGAAAAAAATTACTGTTCCCGAGGAAAACAACAAAAACTTTCATATGATAATAGATGGCGCTACGTTTCTTTGGAATCATGATTGAATTATATTATTACAAGCAGAATACAACCCAAATTGATGGTCAAATTCAAAATTAACGCGAGCGAAGCCGCGGGCAAAAGCTAGTATATAATATTTCTCGCAAAGAGCTAATGCTAATACAAAATATTGTTTAAAATTGTTATTATTTACACTTCATACACACCTTGCTTTTGACTGCACTTTCTTCAATTGGGGAGCAGCTCCAATATGGGCAACTAGAAGAGTCCCATCATAGAACACCATAGCAAGATTATCAGGGATTATGGGATTCCATTGCAGTCCAGATACAAAAGTTGATGGGTTCACTTCAGTTCTAATGTCTAATGACATTGGGTTCTGAAAAAAATAGGAGATATAAGACTTTTATCTTTGTAAATTTTCTTAACCAGGTCCTGTAATTGTTTTTTGGCAATCTTTTATTATATAAAAGCAATGTGGATGTTAGGTTCATGCTGGTTTTTAAATAAATATTCACACTGACACTTGCAAATGTATTTTATATTTGAATAAATCTGAGTTTATATAGTTTGGTTTTAAGTAAAAATCAAAGCATTGGGTATTTTTTTATATTTACATTAATTTCTGTTATAAAATATGCATACAATAAACAAGTTTTAATGGCCAGGTAAGGTTACATTTCTCTAATTGTAGTACCTATATATTGGATAAAACTCCATTATAGAGTTTAACTCCATATGTAAACTATTTCCATATTGTTTGGTTAAAACATATTATATTAAACTACAATTATATTACTTATGGATTTATAATACTTACGGGATTCTGAAAATTAGAGATCTTATAGATGGATATTTGCTGTCCACCTGTAACAGCCAATAGCTCTTGGTCACAGCTCACGGCAATATGCGTTGGACGCTCCTGAAGCTGGACCATTGTATGCTGAGGCTCACAATTGTTGTCAACCAGATCTTTTAAGTGATACACTGCCCATGAAAATATAATGTTTAATATAATGTACATTTTTTTATCACCAAATGAAAGCTAATAGGTATATAAAATGTTTGGCTTTCATGATTTGTATAAATATTTAATACAATATAAATTAATGGTTCTTCATTTTATTGGTAAATTGGTACTTGGTACTTACTTCTATAAGTAGTTACAACATGATTAACTTCTTGCACAGCAGCAGTCTGTTGCCAGACACAATTATCTGACATTCCTTTATTTTCTTTCCTAACAAGAAAACCTAACAACCTTTTCTCTAAACCCAATATCAAACCTGGGCTATGTATGAACTGCAAATCAAGTTCAATATCTCCCAAATAAAGTAATCTTAAACACTTTATGCTACTACACCAATACAAAAATATTAGATTGCTTGTACATTTATATGTTTTGAATATGACTATAAAATGTTAGTAATTTTGACACCTTGCATTATTAATTTCTTTACTGTCATTTGACCACTGTACTTCTTTAAGCAGTGGTGACCTATAAGACTTTTGACTTAAAGTCAAGAGATTATGGGTTTAACAATTGTTTTACCAATGTCAACCTGATCCTACCACCAGTATATTAGCTCCCCAAAAGAGCACTTATTTATGTAGTTAAAAAAGTTAATCTATCTGAGAATAATTTAGTTTGCAATCTAAATTGCTAGTAATCTTTTTTGCCTCGATGATGTAGCAGTAGTGAATGTGACTGCTGTGCATGAAGTTTAAATCATAGGTTCAGGCAACAAAAGCGTTTAACAAGGATTTCTCAATAGCAGCCTGGAGTCAGGAAGGTAGTTTTACACCTCCCCTATGATTAGCCATAGTAACCATAATTCAGTCTGGAGGGTTTTAATTTGCTTTGTTTTCAGCTGCACATTTACAAAGAAGCATGCATTATGTGTTTTTGATGTTGTACAATGTTATTACATACCAGTAAATATTCCATCAGGTGAACCAACAAACACAAGTCCATACTTGCTGCTGCAGGCAATCAAGTTGTATCCTCTATTTGGGAGAGGATTGGTTGTATTGAACACTTTGATTTTACGTTGTAGTTTGTATAGAAGGCTCTGCAATGTAATATTGTGGTAATGTGGTAATAATAAACAAGTGAGAAACGGCAATGAATTGCCGTAAATCTCAGAGTTCGAAAAAATGGTATCACGGGTATATCGACTATGCTGATTCGAATGGCGTTGACTGCGAGTCTCTAGCTTTTACGGTTCTTAAGTTGAAAGTTGTATAACACAGACGGACGGACAGACAAAGCTGTTGTTTAAGAGTTTTTCGAACTCTAAAATGTAGGTCTTTCTTTGAAGGATGATGTAAGTAAAAGTCATAATAATTTCATAATGTTTATTTAGGAATATATATCCATTCGGATATGACAATACCATCGTAAAAATTAATGTTTTGAAATAGTTTCGTTTCACTATACCAAATACTAACCTACAAATGTGCATATTATTTACAATAATAATAAATAATATGTCACTTAGCAACAAGCTTGCTTTTTTAAGAATATATTATAGAAATTATTAATAATTACTCAAAACGTTAAATATCTTCCGATTTGCATTGTACTGTACTTACCGGTTCGTCGGCCGAATTCGGCCCATATGAGATCTCCATTTCGATAAATGTAATGTGATGTTGAATAAACTCTGGATAAAGTTTTCTTCAGCACAAAATACTTAGGTATAAACTATACAATTTAAATTCTATAGCAGAAAAGAGTGAATTTCAGATTACTCAATAATAATGTCTAACTGTCAAATATGTTAGTGACATTAGTGACAGTTAGGTTAAAAGTTGTCACTTGTCATTTGATTTTTTTATAGCTAGGTTTTGGAATAGAGGCTATTGTAATTTATAATAATTATCATACCTTTAGTTACTATACGTATTATTATAAAATTTACATTACCTAACCTAATTTTATATAGTCTCAATATCTCGGAATCATGTCATTATTAGACTTGCTAGCTTACTGAAGTGGAGCTTAACAGTGCTTACAGAATTTTCAATATATTTTATTCGGCCGGTCAGTATTATTCAAAGGTGGCGACATAACTAGCAAGTGTGCAATAATTTTCCCGAGTTTCCGTTTATTTTACACCCAACATTTTAAATCAGGGCAGCCGATTGAGGGTCGTTTATAGAGATTCACTTCTATTGCGTTTTAGGTTTGAATAGAATTGCAAATAACACACAAGCTGTTTGCCCAGAGAAACAGTTTGGAGTATTGGAGCAATAATAAAATTCGAAAATAAAATGTAGGTACCTATTATTTATCTCCCACTAGGAATAACCTGTGTCCTCCGAAATGATTGGGAACTATAATTTGTGGCTCACACAAATATTTGGGATCGAATAACACTCGTCGTATTGGCAGTGGTAAAGCGAGCACTTAAACCACTACGCCATTCATGCAGTCAAAACACGCCAAGTTATTTCATTTTTTGATGCTGCTGCTGGCTGACTAACCAATGGCCTACCCGATGGTTACGGGTAACCGCCGCTCATGTACTTTGGCTGTTTTCGTGGTGTCATTCAAGTCATTTCAACAATACAAAACCAAGCCTCTCTCCACCGTAAACCTATGGTGGCAAACAAGGGCACCGTACGGTCTGTTGTCTGACAGTAGAAGGATGGGAACAAGGAGTGATTGAGCCTTCAGTTTCCCGCTTTTTCAAAATAAACGTAACAAGCGTGACTATTCTGGTACTTTACATCGTCGATATTCCATGGTACCTACTTCCCCGGTGAAGCAGGCTCACTCATATTGAAATTTGGTTGTATTACCTACTTAAAAATTTTAGTACTCATTCGTAATTAAAAATATTGTAACAGTTCTTTGTATTCCAAGACATATAAATCACGTTCATTTGATTTCGTGCCATAAATTTGGAGTAAAATATGGCGTCGCGGGCTTAAATGGGAAGAACCCATTGCCGTTACTGGGCACTACTTATTATACGTCTGTAATATTATAACCAGAACCGTACTACTATCGAGTATTTTCTAAAATTACTGAAGATCTTAATAATGCTCTGCCGAGTATTTTCTAAAATTAATAAAGAACTTAATAATGCTGCAAATTTAATGCTTGTTGGCACCATAGGCGATATACGAAGTGCGTCGTTTAAGTGGAAGGCTGCTCAGTCAAATCTTTGTTTACACGGAGAGGCGACTGTAGCTTTTGACCGTTGCAAGTGTCTGTGCCACTCAATGTTCAACTTGGCCTATTTTCTACTAAGGAAAGACCAAATTTAATAATGTCCTTGAGATCGAATTCTGATCATGGCGGTCAATCTCAACAGTAATAAGTCAGCTGCGCAGGCGATATTATGGTGCACCTGTGTTGTGCACCAAAACAATCACACTATCTTTTAATAAATAATCTGAGCGGAGGTCGAAGTTATCAAAAATCGCAGCTGTATACATTAGGCAATAGACCATTGAAGCTAATATAAGACAATAAAAGTTTCCAAATTAATATAATCTGTACCAATTTTTTTACTTACCTACTTATTCATTCAAATAGTGGTTTGTCTGAGTCAAGGAATCTCTAGAACCATTTTAATTAGAAATTGTTGTAAGCATAACAATTTTTAATTAAAATGGTAATATGTACTAAACAAAGCTATTTAGTACATATTTGGCTTATTAAAAATTAAATTATAGGTATTAGCATTTTAATAAAAAGCAAACAACAAAAATAATTTGCGTCAAAAATTAAATAATACGGTCTAATGTACGTAATTATTATTAGATATTATATGGCATACTTATCTAATAATAATTTGATGTTTACGAGATCAAATTTGATCATTGATGAGTAACCTATCATGTTTCGTCCCGAATGTAAAAATACGCATTCGCCCCAAAAATTGTTACTCATATGCCCCGAAATTTAGTTATATATTAATTTCGTAACGTAATTCCTATTTCGTCCCAAATTTTGTTCCTTTTCTGACTCTATTTTTGACGTGACAACGTATAATAAATCGATGAACGCCGGCTGCACGCACGAAAAAGGATGACTCATTGTCCCGTTACGCTCATTGTAACGTTTTCATCAATGTTTTGTCATGACGTTGTCACGTTAAACTATCGTCCGTAAACCGACTTTATTTTTTGTTTAGCAGATTTTGATGTACCGCCAGCCGAAAAATATTTCAAAATACCTCCTTGATCTCTCGGAGAAACTTTGGGCTTATGATAGCCCGACATTGAAAAGATTTAAAATAATTTTTAAACATGTTTTGTTTTGCTAACCATATGCTCGAAAATGTAGGACGAAAAAGGAATAATTAAAAAAGAGGGCAGGGACAGAGACATAAAGTTTCTCTGTCCTGTGGTAATTTCAGACCGTATCCTTTTCTCAGTAAAGGTTGTAAATAGACCATGGAATAAGTACCTACTTATTGATACCATGGATTTGACTACTGAGTAGGTATTCTTATTTGGCTCTGGTTTTAATTCAATAATTAAATCCATAGCCTACTGAAGTCTTTCGATTTAAAGCAGAACGTAGAAAACTTCAACTTACTTATAACTTCTAGGCAGAAATAGAATTTACGCTTAGTAAAAATGTGTAATAAGGGTTAAGTGTAATCATTTTATGAATAAAATATTCTTGTAGCAAACATTATACTTTATAACTGTATTTATATTTTATCATTACACATTGAAACAGTGATTATCGTAACCACAAAAGATAAGTACGCATTTCAAAATCTTCACTCGGGAAAATTAAGGAACTTTTTTACAACCCAGCTATGAAAGCCTTCAGACAACGGCAACTTAAAAAGATTATAGTAAAACATATATCTCCACGATTCCACTTTGTACAGTTCTTTGGGATTATCTTCAATTAAAGCTTTGACGAATGTCTCTATGATATTTTCATCTTTCAAAGAGTCGTAGTTTGCATGGTGTGCTGTCGCCGCCTCGAGGTAATTAGTGAGGGATGTGATCCTATTCCCGTAAAAAGATTTCTGTTCGTCATTCAAATGTTCCAGCATCGTGTGTCCGTAAGCCTTTTGACTTGACATTATGTTACTAGAGGTGACAAAACCGCCTGGAATGCAAATGGTTTCATTAATTGGTTGTTTACTAACCAAACTGTGTTTTAGTTTTAAGTGTATTTACGAAAGAAGTGTATGTAAGTGCTATATATAAAAACTTTTGTTTGAACAGACATATTGGAGAGTTGCCAGCTTTGTGCACAAATAACTGTTGGGTGTAGCTGCTGCAGGAATTCATAATTATACTTTTATAACCTGCTATAGACTCTACATTCTCTATAGCAAAATGTTTCCTGTCTTACTCAGATAATAAAATCGTAAACTGATTTTAGTCCGTATGTTTGCTCATACTAATATATATACAATAACTGAGCCAGTATAGATGTTATTTTCAATTATGAGATTAGTTGAGGCTGACATTATATCATCTAAATCAGATGACAATGCATATAAATGTGTAAGTAATTAAAGCAACTGCTTAAATTTCAAACGGCATACATTTTAAATTTATTTGTGCTTATGATATTGCAGGACTTATAGATTTGTATGTAATATAACTATGAACTTGTCTTTGCCTATAATTAGCTTCGTGGAATGATAATTTTCGAATTGCTGAATTAAAAACAGGTAAGTAGGTACATTACACAGAGAATTGTACCTTAATAAAACTAATATATTAATTTTATAAACAAACAATAACAGAACCACTATAAAGCATCTCTGTTTTATGATTTCATAATAAAAACAAAATAGACGTAGCATTCACAAATGGGTAAGCGAGGCAAAACTTAGACGTATTAAAACCTACCCGGCATAAAAGCAGTGGCGCTCAACCCGTGTTTCATATGCTCCATTCTCAAAGCCTTAGTCCATGCAATGACGGCCGCCTTACTGGCACTGTACGCGCCAAAGCCTGGCAGCGGATGCAAACCGCAGTGGCTCGCCACGTTGATTATACGAGGTTTTGATGAGCACGCGTTCTGTAATGTGAAATGTCGAGGTGTCATTTTCATAAAGGAGAAAAATGTGCTTTGGATTTTACTGCAATCATCTGTAGTAAAGACAGTAGATTCATATATTTGTATACGTTGTCAAAGAGCAGCGATAGCTCAGTGGGGAGACCAACAGACTGCAATGCAGAGGGTGTCGGGTTCGAACCCACGTCGCGCACCTCTGACTTTCGGAAGTTATATGACTTTTCGAAATGATGTGCGCATTGATTGACAATTATCGGCTGCTCCGTGCCTCGGAGAGCACGTTAAGCCGTCGGTTCCGGCTGCCATGGACATCTATGGCAGTCGTTATTGGGAGAGCGTCGACACAAAAGATCCCACTGGGTCGAAGTGTCGCCGGTCTGCATTGACTGGCCCCCACATAAGATAAGATACGTTGTCAATATTCTATTAACCTGTCAATTATTGGCATGCCAGACATAATTAAAAACTTATCGTGTCTGGCCGCCGGTGTGCCGCTGGGACTCAAATGTTTAATCCAACTCTGTAAACTGTACCTAAATTGCTAGTCGTCCAGGTTGATTGCAGATCTCTTCCCTGGTGTTGCCAGCATCTAGATGTGACATAACATCGGCTGGACTGTATAAATGTTTCAGTTTTAAACGTTTTTGTTAGTAATATCTTGTAACATTTATCGCGCATACGCAATTGATTATCGTTAAGTCTGATGATTTTCTAATGATCTTCTGTAGTGTCAATGTACTGTCTCATTCAGGTGTACCTAAATTGAGATGATATCCCTAAATCTATAATTAAGAACCTGTTGTGTCTGCTCGCTGATGTGTACATGTATAATTTTATTTATTTACAATAAATCAAATCCATACCTGCCCATTTATAAACAAAACAGACGAGGTAAGATATTTTAAAAACGTGAAATATAACCTAAACAAATCCAGGCCTACATTTCAATTAAGCATTTTATACAAAAAAAGATTGACATTTTCCCTATAGAATTATATTATTTTCTGTCTTACGACGCTCTGTAATTCTGTATCCGACCACCTATATAGCAAAATGTTTATGAAGTCAATTTCATTAGAACCAAGAGTCCTATTTCATTGTTTACTTACAAATCATACGATTATTTCGGCGGTATCAAATTTTCTATCGTTGTTATTAGAATACTTGTTTCCTGGAACCCCGTAATAATGTGAATTTTAAATTGTTGCTAGGGACAGCGTTGTTTTGGTTTCGGAGGGCGGGGACAAATATCTTTAGTGTGTGTTAGCTGCTTAAATTGTTCCTAGTGATTTTGTTTAACATTTAATTTGTCATAAATTGTTTTATTTATTTAAAATTTATTTAGTTTCTGTTGATAGTTCTATTTAAAATTCAACGGAGATAAGATATTCTTATTCTTATTGAGTCGTTTCAATTTAAATCTAACTATTATTACTATCAGTTAAAGAGTCGCCGATTCTATTGAGGAGGAGGTGTTCTAATGATTGACATACAGTAAGCATGCCATCGCAAAATTCCAGTTCCAGTTTAAAGTTTCAAAATTATGTAATAATAGTGTTTTATAAAAAATAAACAACGCGATAAAATCCGTATAAAGTTTGTTTAATTTCAATGTATAACATTCGCGTAAACATAAGACAATATTATGTAAACTAGTATTAGGTGTATAACGATTTTAAATATAGATTGAACTCGGCAAATTTGAAATATGTATATTACCAACGCAACGTCGCATTATCGCAAACGTAAGCTGAGCTAGATTATAAATGAGCACAAAAATCGTAAAAATCAAAATCCAAAACGGAATAAAAAAATAAAGAAAGCCGAGAAGAATATATTGTACCTCCAAAGCACTTCTTCTGAGGTCCGGTAGAAACTCAGACACAACTCTCATGGCACCAAGGAGGTTGACATTGATCGTGGTCTCGATCATAGACGGTGTTTGCCACTCGTAGTCACCAATAGTCATTACCCCAGCATTGTTTACTACCGCATGTAGTTCTGAAAATTATAAGCTCATTATTATTGTTAGGTATTACATACAAAGTCTATTTGCGGTTTCGGTCACTTGGCTCTAAGCATTTATCACACAGGCATCGAGCAATTTTTATAATGCATATCTTATGGTCTGGTCTATAAACTATTTTTTTAGCAAAAGTCACGGTAGGTAATCTCTGTTATTGCTTTAAAGAAGTACACAAAAATAGGCCCCTATAATGTAAGACCATACATCAAATCGTTACATATTACCACAGATCTTTAGCTACCGAAATGGGGGATTTATATGCCTCTGCATATCCATTAGAGGAAATAGTGGCGTTTGTCTATGTATGTCTAGAGTTTTAGACCGTGGACCAGACATACATAGTCAAACGCCAACAATAACAATATTTATGTTAATAACTCTACTTATAAATAAATAAATCAGCAGAAAACAGATACAAAGCTGTAATACTTTATATTTACTGAGCATTTAACTGACTTATCGTAATCAATCTCTTTCAGGATGTGTCAGATGGACGAATGGACTGCGATGTAAAAGAGATAAAAAGTGCAACCTGCTGTGTTTAATTTATGAAATGTTATTATATTCAATACATACGTATGTATGTGTGTGTCGCTGTCTTTCATTCACACAACTAAGTTATAAAAACGGCTCTCTTTGTTTACAAAGAGGTATTTAATGCCCCAAATGATGACGGACCACTAATTTTGATATTAAATGAATGCATGGTTCTTTACAGTTCCAATTGGGTAGATTTTTAGGACTGAAGGAGCAAACAACGGGTAAAACCTGGCCTATTAATATGATAATTGTAAAAAATTATGAATATGACGTGTCGATGTTACTTATTTAATCTCGCGTATATCGTGAAAAGGATTTTGATGAAACTTTACACACGGATAGATCATGTACTTATTTATTGGATTATTAACACAGTCATAGGTTTTTAGTGCATTCCTGTAAGATTTAAGATCTAGTTCTCTATAAAACAAAAGAATTTCTTTATTAGAATGCGGGTAGTTTTAAAAATATTTTATAACTTTTATTAAGCTACCACGTAAAAGAGCAGAGAAAGCGTACAATTTAAATGCGATTGAAACGGCGGGCCATTATTACTATACATGTATAATACCTAAAGTAACAGATAGCTTCTTAAATTGCACTTCAAAAATATTTTTGACATTATTTGCCCGCAATTATAAAAATATTTTCCCTGAGTTTTCTTTCAGTTAAATCACTCAACAACAAGTCTGTGGCTAATTTGGTGATTTAATATCGACCCTTAAACTAATATTATATTAAGAATATCAATAATTCAATGTTTAGTTAAGGTCTTAAACGAATGTAGTGTACTTACTTAAAATATAAGGTTATCGCTCGATTTGTCAATCACCAGATAAACCTTGTCTGGGAAATTAATTTAACGTTAATTTGACAGATTTTGTATCAATTATGTAATTTCATGCATATTTGAATAGAGAATGATTATAAGAAATAATTGTATCTTTAATAAAAGCCTGACGGCTGAAAATTCGTTTCTTAGAATACCTACTGTAGGTACTATGTATTTTTAGGTAAAATATTATTTTCACAACTTCGTCTAATTTATAACTACATTTATTTATTTTATAAAATAAATTTACATATTCATTGGATAAATCAAAAATATTATTATATATTTATCATGAAGCAATCTTTGAGAACAATTTCAGCAGTTATTAATAAGTCATTTTTATGTTTTAATAAATTCTTTATTTCAAACTTAGAATA
Organism: Catocala sponsa; assembly: GCA_963564715.1. Lineage (NCBI taxonomy): Eukaryota > Metazoa > Arthropoda > Insecta > Lepidoptera > Erebidae > Catocala > Catocala sponsa. The sequence goes on from OY751333.1 coordinate 16,190,420, forward strand.
TAGACTGAGATTTCAAATAACGAATGACATCGTTCAAAATCTTTTACCAATACGTAGATTATAGTATTATATAAATAATAATATCTGCTTTGATCCAGATTAAAAAAAAAACAAATATGAAAATAGCCTGTGTTTATTTCCTTTGTTGGAACTAGATCTTGATCCCTCCTAGGCATACTTTGAATAAGGGTTTAATAATTGTCTCTTGTGGAATACGCGCCTGTTTTATTCTTAGCTTAGTTCATACTAGAGCCCGGTATACAGTGTGAGTGGTTAAACATTGTACATTTTTAAGGACATGGTAATTTATGGTCACACGTAACGTATAAAAAAGAAATAAAAATAAAATCCGTATTATCTACAAAGAAAACCTTTATGATTTGTATGAAATATCCATAAAATGTGGACACTGCGCACACAGCTGTCGAGGCTAATGACCTTTGATAAGAATAGGATGCACGGGGCTACAAATTCGGGAGAGTGCGGTAGCTGGGGGCGGGGGCGGAGGTATTGTTTAGTTTTGGTATATGCGCAAGACTGTGTGAGAGGTCAAATTTTAAGTACCCCTTTTTTTTTAATATTCTAGTCCAGAATCGAGTACGGAATACCCTCTTTCAATATGTCCAGTCTTTTACCAATCAGCCTGTATAGACCTAACAAGGCGAATAATATAATGGATGAAGTCTTATTAGAACCGCTAAATGCCATTAAGGTATGGTTTTAAAACAAACAATTAAATAGGAACTCTTTTCAATTCCATCTAGTATACTTACTATAGTTACTATAACATTTTGTTTTTTATTTTACATATCGCTGTTATACAGCAGCATGTATGAAAAATTTATTTGTCATCCTGGTAGTTTTATTTTGGTCTTTTGTTAATAATTAATTATAGTGTTTTGTGAATGGTAATTTATTTTTGGTCATTGTCAGTTATTTTGGTTGTTTATTTTATCATTCGCTCAGGTTCTTTGTTCATAACAAAATTAAATTTGAGTAATTAAACCATAAAGAATAAAAATCCTTTTTTTATGTTGTTGTTCCTTTTTTAAAGTTTTAATTATGTCTTTACGATTGTAACGACGAATGGAACAGCACTATTATCACGATTGTATAATTATGCAAATATACAAATAGTTAGACAGTTTTGTAAGACTAGGTATAAACCCTATATAATAAGGGACAAGCCTACAGCCGTCTGCCTGACTCATTTCCAGTTACATGATTACTGAGAAAGTCCATTTACATAAAGCTCCAGGACCTTAACCAATCATTGAATCCGATACACCATCGATAGTAAACTTAAACATAATATACCTATGCCAAAAGTTTGCGATGTTAGACGTCGCTGTGTCATAGTTGTTTTTATTAGTGTCATTATCGCGAACCCTCATCTATTAAGTGCTGTTCACAGCCAACAATTGTATTTCAAGTCAAATGTTTTTATATGTGAAAAGACACCTATTCTCGGCAAAAAATAAAGAGCTGATTTGAACTGATACAAAACAAAACAATCACTTACTATAATTAGGGTTCTCTCTCAACAAACATTTGACGTAATCCCGGAATCTGACAACACTCTCAGGGCTCATTACATCTAGTGAACAGGGGTGTGCGCACAATTTTGTTAGGCTCTTTGCCGCTTCAGTGTCTACTCCTTGATACATTCCCGCGACTGTGACGAGGCCTTCACGGGCTGATCTAGCTGCTATGGCCCAGCCAAGGCCACTATCACATCCTGTTATTGCAACTAACCGCGTAATTGACATCGTTCTTTTTTTAAAAGTTCTTAACAAAGATGGTTATAGGGGAGCCACAAGGTCGTTAATAAAAGGAAGTTTCCTTTTTAAAACACTGCACATAAAGTATTCTGTTTATACAAAGGTCCAGGCGAGATCAAAGCTTGGAGAGAACTGACGTCCATGAACACGATCTTCGACCGACTTGTTGCATATGAAACGGGTTTCGGGTTTCGTTGCATATTTACAATGAATATCATTTTTATCACCGTTACGGGCACGATTGTAAACAAACATGTTAAAATGCGTACCCATGAATTTAAATGTTATTTTTTATATTTTCTAATATAATACTTTTTTTAAAGATTCCCTTTATAAAATGTAAAAGAAGCTAATATTTATGTACGTCTATTTATTCGTCTACAAACATGTCTAAAAATATGCACTCATTACTAGAGCATGCTAAATTAATACGCAAAAAATAGTAATTAAAAACAATTACGCATTCTTTGTGTACACAGCATCTTTCTAAAGAATGTTTAATATTATTATAGTTTTTGTATCTGCTACGTTTAGAATGTGGTATTTTTCTGGTATATATGTTTCCTGCTTGTCCTTAGATCTCGGGCTATATTCCTGTCATGTGGTTTCGGACTCTATTTCCACGTCCCTGATCTTATAAACATAGTTGGGCAATTGGGTGTGAAATCAAGTGGCTTATAAACTAAAACTTAAACTTAACTTCATTGAACTCTATGAATATTTCCTCAGCGTACATTTTAATAGATCTCCATTTAGTTTTTGATGTGCCATAATAGAAATATTTTTAGTTTTAGTTTTAATATTAAACATCAAAAATAGTGGTCTGAGCACCGAGCCGTTGGCCGTACCTTCAGTCACATAGACACATATCTACATATGTGACTGAAGATACGACCAAAGTTAAGGTCGGCAACGCATTAAGGATATGCATATACTTAATGCGTTGCCGACCTTAACTTTGTTATTTTGATTCCTAAGGTCTCAACAGCATGTGTATACTCACTACATACTACATTCCAATTTTATTGTAGATTTTTCAAACATTGCAACAACGCACTAAAAGAAAGTAGAGATTTAAAACAACTGTAGATATTTCCTTTTATACAGTCAAGATGGTAAATAGCCATACGGTCTAACTGAATAATGTAGCCTATGGACATCCAAACATCACTTGCATGTTCTTTGCTTTTAAAAGCTGTGCCTTAAATGCAAGTGACTAAGAGTAGGCTCCTATATGACATAGCAAGTTGATTTGTTTATGATCTTGTGAATTATTCAGCCAGGTTGGTCTAGTTTGAGCAAAATTCCAAGTTTAACGAGGACCTTGCTGTGTTATACATCTCTTATGATTATACAAATATTTATCACGTGCAAATATACCCGCGACAACCAAAGCATTATTGATGAGATGACTGCATAAACTATAGCTGGTGCAATCAATCAGTTGTGAGATTTTACTAATGCTTGTGTATAAACGAAATAGCTAAGTAAACGTTAGTTTAGTCATAATACTATTGAGGTATGACTATAAAAAAATTAAGTATCTAATTTCAAATTGGTTTTTTATGTGCTTATTGCTACTAAGGTGACAAGAGCAACCCAATATACAATTTGCATACAGCTAAGATGACTTGACCAATACTAAAATTCGTATAGTTACAGATGAAAATGTCGAACAGTTCGACAAAGAGACGCCAATAAAAGAGGATCGTTTCAGCACGAATACCCGTCTGAGAGATTAGACATATTGAACGGAAACAATCTTGTATTTCTGCTTGACTTAATTCAGGATCGGATCTGTCGGCCTAAACGTGTTTCACCAAATACACCACAAATAATATTGAACCTTTTTAACCGGCTGTTTAAATCTAATTCTGCATTTAAATCTAACTCGGCATTTAAATTTAGTAATAAATACCTTTGCGCATTATGGGCTGCAATTAATTTGTTCCTCTATCTAGTAATACGCAAATGCAAATCCTTCCATTAAATTGAATCATCCAATCAAATGCAAAAGTTTTCCAATTTATACATTAATTGTTCAGTGGATTTTGATAAAAATATGTATATTTCCGATCACAGTACGTACTCGTCTGCGACATTACGGAATAAAAAAGAGGTATAAATCGTTTTTGGTCGGCGTATCGGGTGGGATGCGAATAGATTGGCAAATAACGAAATGTGTCCGGCCCAGCGGGACACGCGCTAATTGTGACGTGGTGCGGATATTTACCGTCGCACCATTCTTTATTTGTTGCATTGATTTTACATAAATTTGCCACCCGGCGGGAGGACCGACATAGATTGTGAATGTACCGCGATATTGGGATTCAGGGATCACAGACAAAATCGCTGATAAATTGTCTTCTCCCTTTTTGTGAGACAGTGCCGGCCTGTCAAAAGTCACCTGTCGAGGCTTTATATTGCGCGTTCGTCGCAGCAGTTTTTTGTATCCTGCAACAGATTCGGGCTTACGTTAATTTTGTATTAGAATGTCGATATAAATAGTTATTATAGGGTTTATTCGAATACCTACTGGGTAAATAAAATATGAGCTATATAAAATATCTCGTTTAAAATCGAGGTCTTTATCACTACCATCGCAACATTTTTTGTAAAAAACAAAAAGTAACCATCCACAAGTCTTGCGGTGAATAGCGGTCATCGGACCGGCACTTTTAAGGAGAAGGGCACTCTGGGGAAATCTGTACGCCCTCGGCACAGTCCTGATAATAGTGTTTGCTCATTTGAGTGTTCTTCTACCGGATTGTGTTCCACAACGTTTAATAGCATAGGGAACGTGAAGCGTGCCTTTAAGAGTCTCGCATACGAAACGGGAAGCGTGTGAGCGTTGCGTCAACACGTCAGGGAAAGTATCAATTTAGCGTTGCTTTAATTGAGTATCAAATGAACAATGCAAGCTAGACATATTGTATCGCATGCCACTATGAAATATTACCCTGAATATTGAGTTTTTGAAATGTGTTCTTACTATGTTATGCTTAGTAATAAAACTGGCGGTTTGTAGTGATTTTTACGTCGTAGCCACGCCAGAGTTGCCACAATCCATCATCATTCGTCAAAGGCAGGGCTTATTGCTACACCAACTAAATACATATTTGGATAATGATTAAGCTGTAAGTATTTTTATGTAACACTTTCTTAAAGAGGAAAGAAACATTCAAAAGGCTCTTGGCAAAATGAATGTTGCTGTGTTAAACCGTGGAATTTTTACTTAATGTTCTAAATACGTATGTGAGTTTGTTACGTTTTAACTATTCAACCTATCACCGTGAAATTTCGCATACAAGGTGTATGCGGAGTTTCAGGTGAATGTCAGGGGAACAGAAAACGACATAGGGTACCTTTCATCCAAAAAGAAATGCTGTTACTAACATACCCTTTTTTTTTTTTTTTGGGAGGGGGGAAATGCTCCTGATGCATACCGCGCCACTCGGGGAGGTGGGACGGTTATGTCGGGTATGGCGAAAGCCATAGTATATCATAGTATAGTATAGTACATGCAAACGTGATATATATAACTTGTTATTAGCAAAGCAAAATACTACGTGCCGTAATACATAATAGTTAATATTGTTAATTATGCAAATAAAGTAAACATCATAATTTCCCTTTCCTATATAGGTCCGTACTACGTATGTATAATAACTTAGTATATAAGCCTTAATTAAGTAACAATAAACCAGTCAATATTCAATCACCACATCGTCGTTTTAATTGGTTCATAAAGCAACACGCAATAATTGGTGACCCCGACGTGATCTATTGGTCTCTAGTGCTGATATAATACCGGGACGACCGGAACCCAATTTGGTTTTCAGCGGTGAATCTAGAGAACAATAGTATTACGATATTATCACATCCTCATAACGTCAGAAGAAAAATTGCTCCACCAATAACTCCTTCAAAAGGCGACTCAGGCTGCGAAACTGTTGCTGCAATCACGGTCACGGAAAAACTACCGCAATTTTGGACAGACTCACCACGATTATGGTTCGCTCAGTTTGAAGCCATCTTGGCACCACAAAAACAGGGCGAAGACTACAAATACAATATGGTAATATCTAAATTACCAAAAGAGGTAGTCCATCAGGTTAGTGACATTTTGACTAATCCTCCCAGCGATAATAAGTACTCCACCATCAAGGAACGTCTAATAAACTGCTACGAAGAGAGCGAACACCGACGTTTTCACAGACTACTATCAGAAATGGACCTCGGAGACCAAAAGCCTTCCCAGCTCTTGAGAAAAATGAAGGAAGCGGGATGTGGAAATATAAACGACGACACTATTCGTCTTCTGTGGCTAAGACAACTGCCCGCTTCGCTAACAGCGATTATATCGGTTACAAACAATTTATCATTAGACAACTTGAGCGAGTTAGCCGATAAAATATATGAAAACTCGACCTACAACAAGAATACCACTCAAGAGACATCGGTTGACATTAATTTAATAACAAACATATCGTCACAACTTGCAGCTATGCGAATAGAAATAAATGCATTACGTAGCGCACGCAAGCATCAACCTATGCAACGCAGCAAATTCCATTCACGCCATACGTCACACTCACGGTCAAGGTCGCGCCACAGAAGCTCGCATAATGGAATTTGTTATTATCATAATCGTTTCAAGCAAGATTCATATAAATGCAAGAAGCCATGTTCGTGGAATATGAACGAAAATATCAGGCCGTCGGAAAACCAGAAGTAGCACAGAAAACGACGGGTCTCTGTGCTATTCACCCAGCAAACCGTCTAACTATAACTGACTCAAACAGTGGTTATAGATTTTTAGTCGACACGGGTGCTAACATTTCGGTTATCAATCGCACAAATAACGAGAGCAAAGCATGCGAATACAAATTATTCGCCGCCAACGGCAGCCCTATAAATACATACGGGGAACGCACTTTAATGCTTAACCTAGGACTTCGCCGAAGCTTTAAATGGACATTTACCATTGCCGACGTCAAGATGCCAATTCTGGGAGCTGATTTTCTGGATCATTATCAATTATTAGTAGATATACACGGAAAAAAACTGATCGATAAAAAGACAGGTTTGAAAACGCCTGCCAAAATAGTGAGAGCAAACATTGCATCAGTCCGATCGTTAAACGCTTCTCTACAGGAACCAATAAAGCGATTGTTAGAGAAATATGAAGACATTACAAAGCCTAGATCGATGAACCTACCTACCAAGCACCAAGTACAGCATCAAATAATAACAAAAGGTTTCCCAGTATTTACTCGAGCGCGTCCATTACCTCCTGATAAATACAGAATTGCAAAACAGGAATTCCAAGACATGATGGATATGGGAATTTGCCGACCGTCAAGCAGTCAATGGGCATCGCCACTTCATTTAGTCAAGAAGAAGAATGGCGAATGGAGAGCATGTGGAGATTACCGCGCACTAAATAAAATAACAGTACCAGACAGGTACCCACTTCCAAGGCTACTTGATTTTACGTACGTGACAAGCGGAAAAGAAATTTTCAGCAAAATAGACATAAAGAAAGCTTTTCACGTTCTGCCCGTAGCTGAACCAGAGAAAACAGCGATTATAACCCCTTTTGGACTTTTTGAATTCATCAGAATGCCATTTGGGTTACGAAACGCAGCACAGTCCTTCCAAAAATTTATGGACTCCATATTCAGAGACTTGGACTACGTATTCGTGTATGTAGACGACATATTTATCGCTGATAAGAAAAATAATATTAAGGAACATTATGAACACTTAGAAGAGGTGTTTAAGCGCGTGCATGGTCACGGCATAACAATAAATACAAACAAATGCGAATTTGCCAAGTCGGAAATTGATTTCCTCGGTTATCATATAACGAGCCAAGGGTTGACTCCTACTATGGAAAAAATTCAAGCCATAAACAATTACCCTAAACCACAAACGATAAATGAATTACGACGTTTTTTGGGTATGATTAACTTCTACCGAAGCAGTATTCCACATGCAGCAAAACATCAAGCACCATTAAATAAATATTTAATTAATTGTAAGAAAAATGATAAGACAGTTATACAGTGGAATACTGAAGCAAACCACGCGTTTGAATGTTGCAAGCAGGACATTCGACAATTAACTACATTAGCATGTCCGGACAGCAACGCGCAAATAGCTTTAATGACGGATGCTAGTCTCAAATGCGTAGGCGCTGTACTACAGCAGCGAAGAAACAAAAAATGGGAGCCGATAGCTTTTTTCTCCAAATCACTAAGTGAAGCCCAAACAAAATACTCTACTTACGATAGAGAGCTACTAGGAATTTATATGGCTATAAAACATTTCAGAAGACTCATCGAAGGACGAGAATTTACGGTCTACACGGATCACAAACCACTAATGCATGCTTTCGATAAGAAGCCGTCATTGGATGATACCCCTAGACGAATCAGATATCTGGATTATATATCACAATTCAGTACGGATATCCAGCACATCAGCGGCCACAAGAATTTGGTAGCCGATGCTTTATCTCGAGTTATCGAAACGATATCCTTACCCTCTGCAATCGATTGGTACGAGGTAGAAAAATATCAAAAGAATGACAGCGAGTTAAAACGATTAAAAGCCAATAAATCGTTAAAAATAGAATTAATACATTTTCCAGATAAAAATATTAAGATTTATTGTGATATATCAACAGGAAAACAACGCCCTTTTATGCCCCTCAAATTCAGGAAAACTATCTTCGAAAGTTTTCATAACATTAGCCATCCTGGTAAGAGTACTACGAGAAAACTGATTTCAACTAACTATATATGGGAAAATATGAATAAAGACGTAAATAAGATGACTGAGACATGTTTACAATGTCAACGAGCAAAAATACATCGTCATACAAAATCACAATTCGGAAAATTCATGCCAACAGGAAGATTTTCCCATCTTCATATTGATTTAGTTGGGCCTCTACCCACTTCTAAAAACAAACGATACATAATTACAATGATAGATCGTTGTACTTCATGGCCAGAGGCATTTCCCATAGCTGATATAACTGCAGAAACCGTAGCCAGAACGGTATATGAAGGCTGGATAGCCCGATTCGGATGCCCTGAATACATTACCACAGACCAGGGACGCCAATTTGAATCTGAAATATTCAAAAATTTAGCAAACTTAATGGGAATTCATAAAATTCGAACCTCCCCATATCATCCACAGTCAAACTCTAAAGTAGAACGACTGCACAGAACATTGAAAACGGCATTGATAGCAAGAGGTAACACAATCAATTGGACAAAAGAGTTAGCTACCGTTTTACTTGGCATACGTACGAGTTTACGGCAAGACACAGGATACTCGGCAGCTGAATTAGTATACGGTTCAACAATTAGATTGCCTGGAGCATTTTTCGAGACACATAATAACTCAACATACGCAGATTTTATCAGAGAAATTAAGGACAACTTAGAACACATGATTTCTGTTCCACAAAGACAAAGTAAGAACGACAAGATATTCGTGCACCCACAGTTATCGGAATGTAAGCACGTTTTCTTACGTTGTGACCGATTACGGCCAAGTCTTACACCGCCGTACGATGGTCCTTATCTTGTCATCAGTCGAAATGATAAGATCTTCACGATCTTGATAAACGGACGACAAAAAAATGTAGCTATCGATAGAGTTAAACCTGCATTCATGTTAAACGATAGCAAGATAAGCAAACGGACAATAGACGACCAGATAACGAAAACTTCACAAGCAGATAAGAAAACAGAAACAAGAACACGTTCTGGTAGAATCTCCCGCCCGACGGTTAGATTCCAATTATAATATATAAGCCAGAATAACACTACTTTATGCATTCACTTAGCACAGCGTCGAAACAACACATAGCATGGGATCAAACTCGAGCCACGAGAAGGAACAAATCAACATGGTGCAGAACAATGCAGTAAAACCAGAAGATTTATTAAACCTGCACTCCCAAGTGGTCGAGGAAGTACAAGAGATCCGGAGCTGGATTATATTCATGACGATAGCAGGGGTTGTCATATGTACAATCGCAACCATAGTCATAGTATTCAAATTCGTAAGCAATAAGATCGAGAAGAGGCTTACGAAAATAATTAGAGACGCAAACGTTGTTTAGAAACGTAGGCATAAAATTAATCTGTATTATTATTTTTTTCTAATCTAATTATTACTATGTGTAATTTAGTTTTTTTCTTCAAGGGGGGAATATCTATGGCGAAAGCCATAGTATATCATAGTATAGTATAGTACATGCAAACGTGATATATATAACTTGTTATTAGCAAAGCAAAATACTACGTGCCGTAATACATAATAGTTAATATTGTTAATTATGCAAATAAAGTAAACATCATAATTTCCCTTTCCTATATAGGTCCGTACTACGTATGTATAATAACTTAGTATATAAGCCTTAATTAAGTAACAATAAACCAGTCAATATTCAATCACCACATCGTCGTTTTAATTGGTTCATAAAGCAACACGCAATATCGGGCTCTCCGGCCTAGAGCGAACGGCCGGCATACCGACTAAAACCCCCCTGTGCACCGTCACCTCGCCTTAGCGGGTGGGCCACCGGAACCTGATACAACGTCAGCGACCCACCCAGCGACTGCCCACGACCCGCGGGCACCAACACTTGCGGCGGCGTCTGGGTGCACCAGAGACGCCGCACCTACACGGAAGGGTGCGGGTGGGAGAAAAAATACCCCGATCTCCCACCCTCAGCCATCGCTAGGGGGGCATCAGACGCGCATCGGCGCGCTGACGCCGCCCAGCTCGCCAGCGACGGATCGGGTCAGCGAGGAGACTTTCCTCCCTGGCCCGCTCCGCCGCATCCTTCTGCGAGATGACGTTCTCGCAGAAGGATGCGACCGCACACCAATTCCTGTCGCTATCGGCCATGGAGCGGATTATGGCCGATAGCGAGAGATCCACACCGATGGTCTCGACGAGGGCACGACGCTGCTGCGCCCACGCCGGGCAGAACTCCAGCGTATGCTGCGCCGTGTCCTCGCCACAATCGCAGTGGTGACAGGCGGGACTCGATTCCCTCCTCGCGACCTTGTGCAGGTAGTATCCGAAGCACCCGTGCCCGGATAATACCTGCACCAGCCGGAAGGAAAGGGTCCCGTGCTGTCGCCACACCCACAATACTAACATACCCTTAACCTAACCTACATTTACGCGAGTGAAGCTGAGGGCATAATCTAGTAATTGTATAGTTGAGACACACGGTAGCTTATAGGTTATATAAAACTGTAAAAATATATAATAACATTTACAATATTAGATACAAATATAAGGCTGTGACCGTACGCTTCCCGAATACCCTGTGATTGTCGAGACATTTACAATAAGTATACAATCACACTATTATATAATACTTACATAATTTAATTATGGATATAATTATTTCAGTTATAGTATACATTCCCTACGCGATATGTGTTAATATTTGACTTCGACGTAAAATATATTTTATTTTTACTAACTGCATGATTTCCTCGTCACCAAGTAGGTATCTGTTTAAGACACTCTAGTGGAAGAGCTTGAAGTTTCCATTGTCAATGACTTGATGATAGTACGAAAGACTTGGCTGGGCTGGCAAAGTACATACTACCGTCTACGACAAAATCGCTGTAACAGTAGTACACTGCTCGTGCATTTGGGTCAGTAGAATAAGAATTTCGGAGGCTCACTATTTTACAACTCTAATAATTGCTTTCCTTTCATTTAATCCTTAATTCCTTTTTCTAGACTTGGTAACTCGTTAGTGATACTATAGGTTCTAGATGCGATCATTATCTTTAGCGAATTAAGCAAAGGATTGATTGAAACCTTTGTTGAATGCAAAAATTAATACATACATTAACCCATCCATAGTTCCGTGATAGACACAATAGAAAATCAATTGTTATGTACCATATGTGGTTCATCGGACAGGGAACGTGTTAAGACATGTTGGCAGTATATTTATTATGCGTACCGTAAATATTAAAACTTCCTGTTTACACAAACGTTATATTACATCCAGTATTGATTTTTACCCTCAGATATTACATGAGTAATTTTCTTATAACAGGTAACTATGTTAAATCTACATATAGAAACAAAATAACAAACAGTAAGTTTTCCCTTCTTTCACCGCCATATGGTCAATGCCAATAAGGTTCACCAGTTTGTAACACGAGGGAAAATCTCGTAATTAATTATTATTTTGTTCATATACCATATGGCGCTCATTAACTGGTAACACGTGACGTGTCTATAACAGGCTTCCAGTAAAGCAAAGTGTGTGTATACAAAGGCTTATGTTAGAAATAGGGTTGTTAACATTTTTAAAACGAAATAGAGTATATTAATATCTGATTTCGAAGATGGTAAATAGAGAGTAAAAAGGGAGAACATTTATTTTATTTTAAAAATGTGGCTGCTTTTAAAAACTTCCTAATTTGGCTCGGGGCTATCAATATAATATAATGACAATGGGTATGCATGACTGGTACCTATTAGTATAGTAAACATTGTGTAAAAAAAGTTATTTGGAGATTTCTATTAATATAATAGATTCTAAAGTACACATTCATGAAATAGATTACAATACTCTATTTTAGATAATGGTTGGCAACCCTAGTTCGATCACGGTGGGTATACTCACCTTGTATCACGGCTATGTACCTATAGATGAAGGAGCTTTGACACGTATACGTTTATCGTGGCTGGTTTAAGGACAGTGAATAGCCCTGTACTACTCGATAATGTAGAGATTTTGATGACTTTGCAAATGATTCGAAACTTCTTAAAGTACATACATATGTACATAATCTCACGTCTTATACCCGAAGGTATAGGTAGGGGTGTAAAACATCTATATCCGCGAGCTAAAATTTTTAGGTTTCAAGTAATACTTGGCGCGCTTATTAACGTGCTGCTACTGAGAAAACGTTGGCAGACAAATTATTATCATTAGTACTTATAGAAACCGATACCTCCTAAACGGGACTTAGGAAAATAATAAATCAATTTAAATCCACAGCTAGCTAGCGGCGAGTAAGCTGCTTTTCGAAACAAAGTGTAGCGAATAAACCCTTGGCTCTTTTAATACAAGAACGCCAAACGCGTTGATGGATTCGCTTTTTTAATATTTGATGTTTTGACTTAGTTTTAACTGCATGTGAATCAACGTGATTTAATTGGCGAAAGCGCAGGTACGTCTACTATAGGGAGTTCAGTCACTACGTCGGATTAAGATGCTTTTTAAATTCGATTGTGATGATGTTTTGATGTTAATATTGTCATCTGCGATACAGGCATCCCGATTATGTGCGCTGAAGCTATCTTAAAAAAAGACAAGCGAAGTCACCAGATTGTTTTGCATTGTCATCATCATCCGTACATATCCGCAATATAAACGTGAAATCCTGACGAGTTTTAATAGTTTTGCGTCGGTATATTAAAACGTCAAACATATGACCGTAAATTAAATCCGATCACATATTTTATATTATTAATCCATCCTATTAGCTCTTGAATAAAACCCATTTCCTCTTCAATGCACTATTTTGCAATCGGTGCTGAATACGGGGGCAATTTACCCGTCAACAAAGCAACCCTGCCACCGTCACGGGAAAACAGCTACAAAATATCGCCACCTTGAATACCGCCCGCCATATTTTTCACTTCATAAAAGTTTATTTGCACTCGATAGCATGCAAATCTAGCTCTTGTGAAACTCAAACCCCGCACAGTCTGCAATATTATGGTACATTTAACTTACGTAGCATTGCCGTAAGAGAGATCCGGTCATTCGAGCTAAATCTATTGCGGAACGTATTTAAATAACAGTATTTTCAGTTGTGGTTTTCTTTTGCTTTGTATATACGGAAAGGAAAGTTGTTGCTTTAACTTATTCAAGACTTATCAAAGGGGATACTATACTATTATTATTATTTATTTGAAATTTTAACCTCAATTTTCGTTCCTCTATAACAAGACTGATCTATGGATCCTTTTAGTTACTAAGAAAGGAAAATAAATGAGCACACTTTTAGATTTATATATGACTAGGAATTGCATTAAACATATTCTCTCTTCAATTTACTTCTTAATCTTAATCGGTATGCCAAGTTGGACCTGTAGTATAATTTTGCGGTTGACTGCAGTGTCATTGGCTTTTCTGTTATGACATTCTCAGCAGAAGCAAGAATTTGGGAATAAAGGAATTCACCCATGCCATACTCTGACGTCACGTAAATCTGTTCGTATCCAATGTTGTGAACACATACGAGTACCTTTGACAGTTGATACGTTAGCCTAGACGTTAAGTCAAACCTGAAGGCTGCCGTGCAACCGGTTTGAAAACTCTGAATGGAAACTAGCTAATAATAAAAGAAATGATGGTTCATACATTTTATTAACAATAAAAATATTTTGTGATTAACTTGACCAAGTTTGATTTTGACGAATAATAATACGGACTAACATATTAATTTTTCATGTTTGCAAGTATCCAGTCTCGGTAGTAGTAGACGTTTGTGTACAGTGAAGGCACCGAGGACCCACATCGCGAGTCCGCCCGCTTGCCACTCACTACTCCGACTACTTCATATTTGCCTCCATACAATGTCATAAGTGGACCTCCAGAGTCTCCCTTACACGTGTCTTCACCGGTATAGCCGGCTGCGCAGAGAGTCCGTTTAGAAATCTCCGGGTAGAATGCCACACATTTCTCTTGTGGTACGAGTTGGACAACAGTGGATTGCTTGACGTCAGACCTATAGCGGCCATTGCGGCCCCAGCCGGCGACTGCCAGCCGAAGGTCGGAGAACTTTGGACTATCGATGTCTATGGACGGCAGGCATATCGGTCGTATGTAATCTGCAAATGAGATTTTGTGAATACTATGGTAATTCTGCAAAATTTTTTTGGAATTTATATCAACGTCTAAATGGCTATTCAAGTTATTAAATTATTAATATACATAACAATAATATAAAAGAAACTATATAATTAAACTATTCTTTTATTTATTTTAAAATTATAGAATACTTTAACGCTTTCATTAAAGTTGTTGGTTTTGTTCAGTTATTGTTGCTTAGGAAGGATTGAAAATTAAAAACATTAACGTTACCGTAATTACAAAGTAATGAAACTAGCGATTACGTTTAGTTTTAAAAAAGTTGGCATGCTAGTTTCAGCAGCGTGAATGTGCTTAGAATTACTGACAATTATTGCGAGTTTCCGATTTCGATTTGTGGGTTGCGCCTACGCGCGCCAGGGGTACAAGATTTATATTTATTTTTCTAATACAAGAACACAAATCCTAAAATTCTACATAGCTATATTCCATATATGATTTTAGTTTCGTCTAGCTGCCCCTTTTTTATATCTCATGTTATTATTTATCATACTACCTTATTATTTTGTAATGTTGTCGTGTCTGAAAATGTTTAAAGCTGTTACGTCGAAATAAAAGAAATTTGAATAACAGCAGAGTAAAAAGTAAGTAGGTTGTATTAGGTAAGTAGTTACAGGTAATTTGCTTCACACAAAATAAACTTGAATGGGTTCATTATCTCATCCTTTTTCCTTGTTTCTTACAAAGTACAGGCTTTCCTGTATTTTACCTGCTTCTATATTTAGCAATCAAGTTAATAGAATTTTGAATAACACTGGATATCAATTGTCATTAGCGCTCGAACAATTAACTTTTTTATGTGGATATTTTCATATCTATAATTTCATATAAGGTATTTACTCAAATAGGTAGAGGATCTGTTTACTAAAAACATTACTTCCTATTTTTAAACTTCATCAGAATTCAGCCAATTCTCGTAACAAAATACGTTCAAATTAAGTTTCAGTCTAGTCTAATAAAATGTAAACTAAAATGCAATTTATTTTCAATAAAATGATTAAATAATCTGCATCAATTACTTTTTATGATTTAATAATCTGCATCAATTAGTTTTAATACAATTTGTTCAAAGATCGTTTTATATCCTTCTGGATTCGGTACAATGATTGCTGATTCAGACAATTTACGGCAAATGATACTTGGCTTAAAGTCCAGAAAATATTTGTTATTTAGCACGGATTTTGGATTTGATTCGTAACATTACACCCGCCATTCTGATTCACAGAAAATATTGGTGTTATTTATAGTTTGTATGAAAATCGAAACGTAGCGATTTTCTTCATCATCATCATCATCATCATTTCAGCCTATTGCAGTCCACTGCTGGACATAAGCCTCCCCCAGGGTGCGCCAGGCCCGATCTCCCGTGTTCGCCATCCAGTCACCTCCAGCCACCTTTTTCAGGTCATCTGTCCATCTGGCCGGAAGGCCATTTTCTTCATACAGAACAACAATTTCGTAGTATGTTAGTTGCCTGACCGTGATATTGAATCTCACGATCGACCGGAGTCGTAGACACAAGCATATGCCAAATGGCAACAAGACACTTCTTATATTCAGAATCAGTTTGAAAGCATTGTGTTTAATATTCAAAGCACAAGGTCATAATAAAAGCTTACCTGTGTAAGGCGCGTTGCCTTTCAGCTTTATCAGTGCGATATCGTTCTTTAGCTGTGTGTCTTCATACTGCGGATGCAGTGCGAAGCTTTCAGCCTTCATGAGAATATTCTCTATACATTTTTCACCTTCACCAAAAACCATCTTGCAGTCCCTCGGAAATGTTCGCTTATCGTATTCAGCGAGATATATCTCTAAACTGGAATGTGAATAGATTAGTAATCGTTTTATAAAAGATAATAGTCTTAGGTGAAATATAATATTAAGGTGCTTTATTTATTTTCGTTATTTTTTGTAGACAACAGTGGATTCTAGATTGAAGAAGACTAATCTAACAACAAGATTTGTAAATATTATATTGCATTAAGCCTAAATAAGTAAAGTAATTATTATATTATTTTGTTACTCGAATAAAAGCTTCCGAATGATTTTATGTATTTTCAAATTAGACTCTTATTTGTGCATGGAATTAATAAGCACTTGTTGTACATAAGTACTTATTAATCACATGATGATGATGTTTTGAGCTAATAAACATTAAGAATCAATTTGTAATTAAATTATCTATTCCTCTAACATCTTTGTAACCATGTTTCTTGCGAGTAAATCATTATTTCTTTCTTTTTTTCTTTTCATAGTTGTAAGGTTGCGCATATAGCTGTACCTTGATTGACAGAGAATAACATATTTAATTGGTTATGTCTCACAGACAACTTATACTATTAAAGCATTTTCGATTATTAAGCCCTTAATAAAATATATGGAAAGATTAAATAATGATTGTTTGTTATACAGAGTTGCTTCGAAATTGCGCGTTTATATATGTAGGTACATTCACAACCTAAACATGCGAAAAAATGAGGTCGCGATCATATTAAAAAAAGACGACGGTACATGACATTTATGTTTCAGTTTATGTTAAACTGAAAAGAAGTAAGGTGAGCCTGTAATCCCTTGTAAACTGCCACGCTACCGCGCTGTACATGCGGCTTATAGCGTGTGCTATTCGTTTCGTACCTGCTTAAAGCTTAGCTTAGCTCTTCATAAAGCTTTAACCCTTTTGTAGTCATAGTGTACATATTTTTTACCACTTCTTATCATCATCGTTGGAACCAGAGAGAGCTACGGGACTGAACCGGACTTCTCGTTACTTTTGCTCTTGTACAGTTAGCGACATACGTCAATCCTTACTTATACATATTATAAATTCGAAAGTAACTCTGTCTATCTGTCTGTCTGTCTGTTACCTTTTCACGGCTAAACCACTCAACCGATTTAGATGAAATTTGGTACAGATATAGTTTAAAACCTTGGGAAGGACATAGGCTACCTTTTATTGATGTAGGTACCACGCAGGCAGAGCCGCGCGCAAAAGCTAGTACATAATAATTATTGCAGAATAGCGATTGCCTCTATCTTTCCAAATTATAACAAATGTTACTTTATTAGTGCCGTGTTAGTAATGAGATAATTGATAAAATTATAGTTCACAACTCATTACAACTAGGATTTTTTATTCATAAAATACTTTCACAAAATTGTTAAATGTTGAGATGCTTATGTCGCTGACTGAATGTTTCCATAGGAATAGATGCATTCTCGCAATTAGTACACCAGGAAACACGGACGGCTATCACGTGCGCCAGCGTTTAGAAAACCCTATATGCCCATTTATAAACTACTTAATCCTAACTAATATTATAAATGCGAAAATGAGTTTGTTTATTTGTTTGTTTGTTACGCTTTCACGCGTTAACGACTCAATTGATCATCATGAAATTTTGCATACACGTTGTCAGGGGTACAGAATAGGACATAGGGTACCTTTCATCCAAAAAAATAACTGTTGCAAACCTAACCTAAGCTAACCTACATTTACGCGAGCGAAGCCGCGGGTGAAAACTAGTACTTACATAAACCATTGAAGTGCACTACCGTAAGCCGTCGTAGTCTGCAACTTCAGCCTAGGCATTCAGTTTTACGCAATGCTTAAGTAGTAGACGCCTTGCCCCGTGGGCGAGTAGGGTAGTAGAGATATAGCTCTAAACGGATTACTGAACAGTTTTGATGTGTGTGATCATAGGTTTGTCGCACCCACTATTTGCCTCTTCTTGGTGCTGGTTCCCGCAGCCATGGAGTCGGCGCCCCTGACGGCTATCATAAGATAAGCAGAATGAATAACTTACTCAACGATAGTGCCGCCTTTATCATAAACGCAGTGTCCGGCTGTGAGGACGTATCTAGAGCTGATGAGAGAACCGCCGCAGTTGAAGGCCGCTCTTCTGTTGCCGTAGTCGAATGTTATCAACAACAATACTGTCCAAGGAAACTGATAAAATTCTGTCGCCTTACCACCTGTACACAAGTAAAGAAAAGGCGTTTAAACGAGATTTGACATTAAAGTTCAAGTTTTTAATCCGATAAATATTTACGACAGACTTTAACTTAAAAAATATAAACAAAAATAAAAATAATAACTGGATCATTATATTGGTTAATGTGCACCCGAGAACTGCGTACTTCATTCAGCGGTATCACAAACAAACTTGTATTATTACTAACTTCTAAGCAGCTCTTTAGTAAAACAGTGTATTCGTTGGGCAGATCGTTTTCCCTTAACTTCCTGTCGATGACCACAAGGCATTCTTCAATGGGAACATTAGTGAATAGTGATTCCACATCAAAACTCACCATCACTTCGTCTGGTTCCACTATCACGCGCTTGAGGATGTGAACAAAATGGCGCGAGTCCTTTACGAAAGATGTAGTCTTACCCACTAATGGTTGCAGTACTTTGCTAATGTGTTTCGACAAACCGTATATTCGTTTAAATACATCTGCCGCAAATAGGTCTTCATGGTCCCTGATTAGTGCTCTTATGCCTTTTGTGACTCTGGCAGTCGGGTTTGTATGACACTGTTTTATAAACAGTAGTGTCGCATAACAGATCCCTAACTTTACTGTCACAATCGCTAGTATTCATTACCACGATGGCCTTCAGCACCAAAATATTCGTGTCATCACGCAGCGTCTTTAGTGCCTGACGCACTTCCGCAGTAATGTTGGGTTTCGAGCTCACATCAGTCAACCCATGACCACGATCCATGCAGGTCGGTCGAAACGTTGGGAAAACGATAGGTATTTATTATCTTTTAAATACTTTATCGCGAGTAAGATCCGTTATCTAGCATTATATTAAGTATGTGTACAAATCGCGATAGTTTAAAAACTTTCACTGTATTGCTTGTGAACTCGGCACAGGAACATACATTGATAATAACTCATACAAATGTGATATTTGTATGAATTATTATCAATGTATGTTCCTGTGTCGAGTTACACTAAAAATATTTATACATCAAATGTTTACTGTTCGTAGGCATATAACAGATCCTTTGAAACTTCAGTATTTACATTTGGCTGACAATAAAGTGTGTTTCTATGACGTGTTTTTGGATGTATATATGACTGCACGAAAGGCGTAGTGGTTTAAGTGGTAGCCTCGCCACTGCCACTGCGCGGAGTGTTGTGGATTCGAATCCCACACGGTAAAAAAAATTGTGTGATCCACAAATGGTTGTTCCGAGTCTAGATGTTCTTCGTGTCCGTTTTTTTAAAGTTTGTAACGTTCTCCGCGAAACAAGAATTATTCCTATTGCGGGCATTGTATTAAGAAAAAACTGAAAAGCATGATCTGTAAGACTGAATTAATTTGAAAACCTTTGCATGATCTTAGGCAATATTTTTAAGGGTTTTAAATTAGTTTTATATTAGTTACCAGAAAGACATTTGTTTGCTGGGCGTCTCAAATCAATAGTATTACCGGATGATCTTTGTATTTATTGAGGATGTTGGCCTTATAATAATTAAAATATGAAAAATAGCGAAACAGAGACGTGGACTACAATGTCTCTATACAATGTTTCGCTATTTTACCACTAGGTGAATATAGATTGTATTGCAAATATATTTTTATTCAGTGAGGAAACAGAGGAGTTCCTCTGTATGCAATTAACGCTGGCCGCATTTCCTCTTAACAATGCGCTAATAATAATAAAATCTTGAAACAAAATTTGCCAGCTACCTATTTAAATATGGCGAAATATGCTCAGCATCTATAATAATGTAACTACTACATTTTACAAATAAATTATTATTATTATTAGATATGTAAGTTAGAAAACAAAGGGCGACATAGTTGCGTAATACAGCTAGTACCTTATAATAAAAATGTTAAACTAAATATTTTCACGAAATTGACCCTTTTGTTTTTTATTTATGACTTTTTTATTACACCTGTGGCGACCAGTACTAGATATGCTTAGTTTAAATTTTTCAGCCAACCCTAATTTTGGACCAAAATTATTATAGTGCCTCCGAGTTTAGTAGATTCTGACTAAGATTAAAACGGTACCGTACCGTCGTAAAGTGCGAAAAAGGGATTATTACTTAGGTGTCCCTGGGTGCCTATAAACTTCGAATGTGCGTAAACGTCAAGTAAGTGACAGGTTCACTAGCCTATATTACTTGAACCTCTCGTAAAGAAACATGAAACTTTGATGTCACTCTAATGCCAGTGTGCGATCTGCCTTAGTGCGGTAAAACTTTTGAATCTAGGTATACAGAGGTATGTGTTATTGTTAAAAATGTCTACCACTTATCGTAGTCTGGTACAAAAGAGAGCGTGAAAATAAAAATAGTTAAATATTATTTAAAGCATTGGGTCGTTTTTAAAGTATCCTATAAAATCCACATAGTGTTAATTTCGATCAAAAATATTTTGTGTGTAATTTACAAAGAAATCAGTATTTTTTTAAGATACATAGTATACAAATCTGTACAAATAAATAAAACTAAAGTGTATTTTTGTAATGTCAAAATAACAGCTTTTTACTAAATGCATATTTATATATAATTCGAATTTAATCGTTTTTCGCTGTCTAATCTCTGAAACGGCTGGATCAATTTTGACAGGACTTTCACTGGCAGATAGCTGATATTATGACGCGAAATCAAATAATTCTTCGCGGTCGAAGTCGCCGGTAACAGCTAGTTTGTACATATATTATTATAGTATTTAAAGTATTAAGAATCTGGCATAGTCTTGTTTGCTAAAGTATTCTAAATTTAAAGAATGCGAAAACAATGATCTGCCTATTTGGCAGCGCAAGCTCGCAGCCGGACTGGGCTTGGGCTAATAAAGCGGTCTCATCATTGACCTTCCAAGAATTAAATTTGATTTTATAATTACTGGAAGTCCATCATGGACACGTTGATATGGCTATTATAAAATAATAATAATTTAACGAGTACAATCGTTAAATAATAATTACTATTAATAGTATGGCGCAATAGTTTTAGATGCGTTATGGATTTGAAATCGTCACGAGTTAGAAATTTGTAAAACTAATAAATAATGGTTGGGTTACAAACTACAGTACCTTATTGAAAATAATCTGTCGTACTAAATGTTTTTGTTAGGTGTGCGTTGACATTAAAAGTTTAATGAGTGCGAAACTCTCCTCACTTTGCAGTCACAAAATCACTGTAATGCCTCGTTTATGAAAGGTAAACTTATGTTAAGCAATTTTTGTGCTGATACAAACATTTATTAACAAAAGTTTAATGCGCATGTCTACAACTGTGATTGCCTGACTGAATTAGCATCAGCCAATCGGATCACTTGATAAGGGTTTTATTTACACATAGTTGGTTAGCCTTTTAGAAACCGGGGATTATTGTTTCGATTCAATTCAATTTAATAACTTAATGCGTAGGCATCTATTAATACCAAAATATGTATATTTATTAAAATTTTCTTACATTTACGCGAACGATATTAAACTACTTTATACGGCTTTTATCGCGTTGTTTATTTTAAAACAATTTTTATTACTTAATTTTGAAACAATTAAACTAGATACTACTTTTAAACTTTCCTACTATTTAAGCTATTATAAATATTTAAAATATTTAGATATAGGTTTACACTTTCCCCAATGTTTCGATTGTATTTCAGCAACTATGGTTACGGGAGACTAAGATTGTGATCGTCTCAATATCTTGAAGTTATTTTCAAAGTACTTTGAAAACATATAAATGTTTTAATTTGTTTTGCTTAATGTGTTTTTCTCGGCACTGAACTTCACTAACTTAAGTCGTAAGCATAAATGTAATAATAAAGCAAAATGCTATTTGACAGTGTGATTATTATAGATTTAAATCTAAGATACACCCTACTACGTTTAAATATATCTTTTTGGACGTTGTCATCTGACACACAATATAATAATAATAATATATAATATAATATTCTATCACATACACACAACACCATCTAGCCCAAACTAAGCAGAGCTTGTACTACGGGTACTAGACAATGGATAAACATACATATATACTTTTTTTTGTAAATACCTACATACATATTATACATAGAAACAGCCAGACCAAGACAAACATCCATGTTCATGCACACAAATGTTTGAAGTGAATCTGCGACCTCAGGCGTGACCTCAGCTCACATCACGTAAACGTAATGTGAGCTCACTCTTCTTAGTGTGGACATTTTTGTGCAATCTAAGTACGATGGGGGCACATCTATGATTGAAATATTTTTTAATTATGGTATAATATAACTTATTTCATACTAGCGACCCGTCGCGGCTTTGCTCGGGTAGTACAAATCCTTAACAAATTATACATCTAAACCATTCCCATGAATTACTCTGTCTATTGGTGAAAACCGCATAAAGATCCGTTCAGTAGTGTTCGATTTTAGGCTGACCCCACATTTGGCATCCGCGTTCCTCGGGCGTGTGAGTAGCGCGGGCGCGGCGCGCGCGCCGCGAGCGTCGCGTGTTGCTAGCGTTACTGCCCTACGGCGTCTGCCGAGAGTGCACGCGGCGCGCGCGCGGCGCTCGCGTCGCGTTCTTACCCCTTCACCCGCTATCCCCGCCGTCCGCTACTTAGCGAGGGCGCGACGCGCGCGCCGCGAGCGCGCTGCGCGAGCGTCGCGTGTTGCTGGCGTTACTGCCCTGCGGCGTCTGTCGAGAGTGCACGCAGCGCGCGCGCGGCGCCAGCGTCGCTCACACGCCCGAGGAACGCGCACGCCTAATGTGGGGGACGCCTTATCGCGAACAGACAGACGTGGTGAGGGACATTGTTTTATAATATGTAGTGGCTATAATTCATTGTTATACCATTAGCATAAGCATGATGAAATGTAAGTAGAGATTAACTTTCAAACGGTGAGAATGTAGACCCGCCTACGTTAATGGATGATGGATGTTAGCATTTATGTTCGTCGACTAGTTTAACAATTAAATGACATACGTAGTCACTAATATGTTTATGGGAGTCCTGCAAGCCGCTTTTCAAACGGTCTCGCATACTCACTCTACCCTGTACTAGAGTCAGCTAAATTTGTTGTGCAAAACCTAACTTGTTTAAAAAAGCAAGAGACTTATACCCTCGTAACTCCAGGCATCCCGACAGAATTGTACATATTGCAAAAAGTACCTAGAACGGCTATGTACTTAAAAAGTAGTTCAGTAATGTGTGGACGCATTTTTAAATTTTAATGCGTTACCTAGTAATTTCAAACAAATGCCTACCCACAGATTTTGCAAGAAATTCATAGACTGGCTAATTGATAAATCTTTTTACTCATTAGAAGATTACTTTCAATTTTGTCAAAAAAGAATGTAAATTTTAGTTATAGCGTAATATAATATGTGTATGTTTATATTTATAACAATTATTAGTCTAAGCAATAATTTACAATTTGAGAATTATTTATGATTTGTGTTTTTGATTTTAATTTAGAGTTGCATGTCACAGTTTGACAAAATGTATATGGCTCCAATTATATAATATTGCAACTTATGTTTCTACATTATATGCAAATAAAACTATTCTATTCTTTTTATACTACAGTACTGCGAGGATCCATATTATCATTTCAAATGCAAAAGGAACACTATCGATTCTATTTGCTTCGTTCCGTAGAGATAGCCGTACATAGCCGATAAATAATATTAGCCCTGTATTACGCTGGCCCGCTGCTAGGCATGGGCCTCTTCTCAGTGTGAGAGGAGTTAGGCCATAGTCTACCACGCTAGCCAAGTGCGGGTTGGCAAACTCTACATATCTTCATGAATATTATGGAGAACTTACAGAGATGCAGGTTTCCACGCGATGTTTTCCTTGATCGTTAAAGCGAGCGATAATTACTATTAAATACAACAACATATAACTTACAAGAGACAGAGATGCAGACCTTGGAATTCGAGACCTTTGCATGACAGTCAGACAGACAGACTGATGGTCCTCACTAGGCAATCCCTGCCGTCATAGATACAAAAGCTACTTTACAAAATAAATACGAGTAGATAGTAAATTAATATGTGAACCTTACCTATTATACGAGTTCCAACGCCAGGTTTATGCTTGTCATCGCCAATTGAACGTGCTACTCTATATGAGCCCAAACCATAGGCAGACCAATCCGAATGATTAATATAAGGTGAGCTGTGGTTAGTTGATGGATTTAGGGCCCAATTATAGTGTCCATAATCATTATTTTGTACAGTACTAGGAGATGCGGGCGGATTAGGCAGTGGCTGGTCTCCTGTGCAAAGATAAAAATAGTTGCGCAAAAGAAAGCTAGTACATAGATTAAAAGACAAAGCAAAAAAATTAGAGGAAGTCATAAGTATTGAGTTACATAGGTATAAAATATTACTTGTATATGCCTAGTCTAGCCATATATATTGTTACAAGGTAAATTTTAATTTTTCTAATCTGCCTAACACCAAAATATGTATATTTAATAATTATATAATATCGTGTTGTTGTTTTATTTTAAAAACACTTTTATTACACAGTTTTGAAATTGTTAAATTACTACTGTTAAACTTTATTACTATTTAGAATTAAGTTTACATTTTCTCCAATGTTTCGATTGCTTTTTTATTACCTTTTCGTACGTTGTCATCTCACACAATGCCAATGAAATATGAATTATATATCACGCTGACAGTCCAACGGTCTCTCACTAGGCTATTCCTGCCACCGTAAATACGAAGGCTACTTTACAGAATAAATACGAGTAGATAGTAAATTAATATGTGAACTTTACCTGTTATGCGAACGCCAATGCCAGATTTATGCTTGTCATCGTCAACTGAACGTGCTACTCTGTTTGAGCCCAAACCAAAACCAGATAACCAATTCGTTGGATTAAGAGTTTGTGAGTATGATGCTTGAGTAGTTGATGGTATTGGTGCCCAATTGTAGTATCCATAATTATTATTTCGTACAGTTCTAGGAGATGTGGGTGGATTAGGCCGTGGTTGGTGTCCTGTGCAAAGATAAAAATAGTTGCGCAAAAGACAGGTAGTGCATTGATTACGAAGCAAAGCAAGAAAATAGAGATCGTCATGGGTATTCAGGTATATTGGTATAAAAATATTAGTTGCATAAACATATAAATTAAAGTTAATGTTGACGTGAAAGCCTTTTTTGGGTATGTGCATGATTTGCTTAAAATTGCTGTGCAGTAATTATTTTATAGAAAATATACAAATGCTGAAAATGTGCTCTAAAGCAATGATAGTTTATTGAGCTAGTAGAAAAGCATCTAAGGGAACACCAAAATCTAATTCCTCTACAAACAAACCTTTGTTTAATTCTTCAGCATGTTTTAGATTAACGTTTTACAAACAAGGTGATCTTATGTTAAAGTTAAAATGGTAAATAATGCGGAACTTACCAATAATCCTGTCGGAATCAGACGCCTCGACTCCACAGCATCCCGATTCTAGAGATGGTGCGGAAATTGTAACTGGACATTGTTTATTATTATTGTTACTGCTGTGACTGTTTGTAGAGAAATAAGGATTTGAAGTCACGTATGGGTTGTTGTTCTTGTTGAAATAGTTCTTAGGCTGTGATTTAGTTGTGTATCCATTGTTGCTGTTATAACCTCCATTATTGTTATACACGTCAGCGCTTTCAGTTTTACTCCAAATACCGTTAGAGCAACACACCTGGAAATAAAAACAACTGGAAATAACTTTTCGATTTCGTGCATATTCTGTAATTATAGTTCTCTTTAATCAATAATTTTGTAGCTGAAATATGTATAGATTGATCCACTTATAATAACACTTTTTAAGCTACAGATAATAATAACATATTTGTTGATTGGGGAAATATCAGGCTAATTTTTGTTCGAAATATTGAATTTTATATGAATATATTTACGTAATCTCCTTTGGCGACTGGATCAAACCCAAACACTGGGCTCTGTTCATTGTTGTAAGCGTCTGAGCAAGGATACTTGGCCTGCCACGCATCTTGCGCCACCTGAGTCATTTTTCCGAATACTGAACATTTGTCTTTATGTACACACTTATCACAATCTGAAACAACATTTTATGATGATCATTATTAAAAACAAGTAATCTTGAAATACAAATTTAAAATTATACTTTTACAGAGCTAATGTTAGTGTAAATTGTTAGGTACTTTGAAACTTAAACAACAAAAGTTAGCACTGGGAATAAATTAATCCATTATAACTTGATATATGAAAATTCAAGAGCAAATGATAAGAGGCGAAGAAATTTACCCTCGGAAGCGGCGACCGTTATTAATGTTATTGTGATAAAACTGATGGCAAAATTGTTCTTCATAATTACGATAGAGTTGTTTCAACAAAGAATACCTGGTTGATACTTAACACAATATCTTCTCATCGTCCTACCCTAATGACTGCAACTAAGTTACTACAGCGTCGCATACAAATGCCTAACTAATTATCTGATGATGGAGGAAATCGGGTTGTGGGTATTTACTACTAATTACTTCGATGATTGGATTAATAATTTTATTGATGAGTACACTGAATGGTTAGTGATTATAAAATAAGAGTGTTCTAAGAAAGAACACAGTACTTTCATTCCCATTGTTGTTTATCAAAATGTGAGTGACGAGGAAAAATGTACTATGAATTTTTCCTTAAAGGAAATAAGTGGAGTGTTAATGCAGCACATAGTACTTTTCAAAACATCTATAATTAACGGCAATTTCACATTAACTTCTAAATAACGTCAATAATCACGCAGAAATGTCATTATAATTACTACGAATGACTTGCGGATTGTTATAAAATCAGGCGCTCATGTAAACTGAATTTTCTGTAGGAGTTGTGCATTAGGCAATAATTGCTGTATGGCTTTACAAATAGCCTCACAAATGTTAAACACAGAAGAGATTTAAACAGTTAAAACATGTGATATATTTTACCTCGGTTAGTATGTGTGCTATGTGTATAATATTGTTACCAGACTGATAAAATTTAATTTATTTTTCAGTCACCATACGTCAGCTTAGAAAAAAAATAGGGGACTCTGTTAATTCTTTATTTGCGTTGCATTTTATCGAATCGAAAACGCCGATTATCAAAAAATCCGCTTTATCGCGAAATTTAATTGCTTTATTTTGTATGGAAATAATCACTTCAGGTTTCTAAGTTATCTCGTTTTCTTTAAAGTGAGGGTTTCTTTAGACTTTGCTACGTGGTGACATTTGTTCTCTTGACCTCTTTAATTTATTCTCAAGATTTGGTCGATACAGATGCCCCATATTTATATTTACAACACTAGAATCTTCTATATGATTTCTCAAAATTAATATTCATTCTGCTTATACAATCATTCGTTTGCCTCTTCGTTCCTAAATTCATACATGCCCGCCGACCCTCTCAATTTTGGAAGCATTTAATACTTTTGGAAAAAATCGACGATAACATTCGGCATACACTTAGCAAAATTTTAAATTTGGCCATGAGCGACCGAGTGTGGCTCCAAGCAACCCTACCAGTTCGCTTGGATGGCCTCGGCGTTCGCAAAATTAGTGATGTCAGTTTAGCAGCATTCCTGTCTTCGGTCCGCACTTAAGAATTGACCAGAAAAATTTTAGCTCCCACACTGGTTAATTCTGAAGTGCCGTGCAAGTCCGACGCAGTGAACGCTTGGAAAATTATCTGTCCAAGCTCTGATTGGCCATCTGATCTATTCTCTTACAGTCGGTGGGACGGGCCGCTCTGCAACATGGTGAGAGAACATCTCATGAACACAGCTCCTAATGTTGCTGAGCGTGCCCGTTTATTGGCTGTGGAGTGGGAATCGGGTCTTTGGCTCCAAGCACTCCCATCGTCCAACATAGGCACTATGTTATGTAACGTTATACAACGTTTCGCATCGCTTCTAGCCTTCGTTTAGGTGCTCCATGTGTTTCTCTGCATCGATGTCACTGTGGTAAAGCCGTCGATGGCCTTGGCCACCATGGCCTTTCATGTAGCAGGAGAGCCGGTCATTTTTCGCGGCACGCCATTATCTTAATGACATTATCCGTCGTGCTCTTGTCACCGCCGGCATGCCAGCTCATCTTGTACCTAATGGTTTGGCACGTGACGATGGGAAGAGACCGCACGGTATGTCATTGATGCCTTGGAAAATGGGTAAGTTCTTGGTGCGGGACGCAACGTGTGTCGACACCCTTGCGCCATCACATCTTCCCAGCACGGCGGGTTGTGCTGGCGCTGCTGCTGCACCTGTGGAGACTCTCAAATGGCCCAAACCTGGCAGGGGATTATGTTTTTGAGCCGTTTGGGATCGAAACGCTAGTGTCATGGAGTCCCAGTGCTCGTGCTCTCTATAGAGACGTTACAAAAAGGTTAATACACGCTTCCGTGACCAGAGGGCTGGCCTTTATTTTGCGGAAAGAATAAGCATTGCCATTCAACGTGGCAATGCTGCCAGTCTTCTGGGCGTACTATCAGTCGACTGTGATGCGCAGGAATTTTATGACGCTTATTAGAGGGTTTTAGTTTTCTTTTTTTGTTTTATAATATTTTAGGTATAAGTTAGTTTAAAGAATTATGGTTATATGTACATAACTAATAATAACTTTCTTTTAATGTTAATCACTTTCTATATTGAATACCAATAAATCACGAAGATATAATAGTTATTAATACACCTTAGAACTCATGCAGCAAAATCATTTTGAGGGTGAAGTAAAGTGTTTTTTATATTGACGTTTCATTTACGGATATTTTTATTACTGTCGACGTTGTCTAGTCGAAAAACTCTAACGTAAGCCGATGTATTTTCTCTGTCCGAATATGTATTGATGAAGTTACTTAATGAGTTTTGGAATTGATTTAATTGTATTATTGTAATTTTATAATAGAGTTTATCCTTATTGTGCGCGAGGTATTAGCGTAATATAAAACCAAGCCTATATAAAATGTTCCACTACCGGACAGAGCCTCTCCTTAGTTTAAATAAGAGGTTAGACCACCTGCCGCACCGGCCTAGTGCGGGGCAGTGTTGGCACACTACATAACTTTAAAATATTACGAAGAACTCTCTGAAATCCACGTTTCCGCCCTATATTTTCCTTAAATGTTATTATTGGCGTACTGGATGTATAATTTAATTATTCATGGCTTGGAAAATTTAATATTGTACATATAATAATAGATTGTAAATAGGAGCTGATTTTATAAGGTTAGGATCAAATATTATCCTTTTTTTCACCTCTGTAAAATCAGTCGCCCGGTTCAGAAGTAGTCACTGCAGAAATTACTAAGTTTAAATACACGTGAAGTCTCGAGGGAAGTTAAACATTCTTTCTTCGAATCCGCAGCAAATTTTATCGAGTATATATATCTTTTTCTGGCTTCTTCAAAGGTAGTAATTTGAAAAAGATAAATCGCATAGGCTGCTATCGAAACTAAATTACAAATATTGGAGGGATTTTTTTCGCACATACAGACGTCGATCTATTTTTAACATCAAACATACATATATCCTAAGAAATTTACGAACAGACGATTCCATGACATCTTAATTTGGAGCTGTATTTCGTACCTATGTAACAGATCATCTATTACTGTTGCTAATGGGCAATTTCTACTAAAAAATCCCCATTACGTTTAGCAAAACTCGGGTATCAAACGAGGAACGTGATATTAGTTACGTACAAGCAAGCATTATAAAAAGATTATAGTATGACAGGTAAATCTATTGTTTAATAATGACATCAACATATTGTAATCTACACCGCAACAATTAACTTGTCATTAAATGAACTCGTTAAACTGCAATTATGAAGCATATTTACTTGAGTAGATCTTCTAGCTACTTCTGATATGTCTAGTGATTCAAATTATGGTGCGATAGAAAATATATTGTCAATGATTTCTTTGACAATATATAAGTATTTTCTGTCTATCTAATGTCCGAAATATCTATTTCGCTGAAAGAAACAGTGCAAACATTCAAATAACAAAGTTGTTTACTGTAAGTATGATAGTATTGAGCATCCAAAACCTATTTGAGTTAAATTCACTCTGCCGAATGTTAGATAAATTGGCTCTAATGAATGACGAAGTGCTGGAAGCAATACAATCCCAATTGTTTTTTGGTATTACATTTGATTCAAAGCTACTATGAGGTGCGTACATAACTTTTCTGTCAACAAAGTTTACTTCGGCCGCTTACGCCATTATGGGTTGACTGATGTTGATCCGTTAAAAACTAGAAAGTTGCTCGAAAGATTTAGTAAATATTAGTATTTTTCTATCGGAATGAATTTACCCTAATATTATGTAATATACTTAAGACAAAGTGCTCTAAAAATAGCAACACATCTGTAAAGAAAATTGACTGGAAAATACCCTTTGGAAAAACTAATTTTTCGTGCAAACCTCTGTAACGATTCCATCCATTTAAAGGTCACTGATGGAGTTAGAGTACATGTGTCATATGTTGTGTAATGTGAATGTTCTACGCTAGATGGCGATAGCACCAGCGCCCGTTGTTGAATTCATTTGTTTATAACAGGTAACATATAGATGTTAGCAGCTAAGTTAATGTTAGGGATTTGATGTCACCTACAGGACTCTGTTCTGGACTAAGTTTAACATCCTAAAGGAGGTTTTGCGTAAAACTTTGGCGCAGCGACCTCAGAACTTTTGTGGATTAGCGACACTAGGTTTTGCTAAGGTTAATAAACGTATTATTATAATTATCGCATAAATGGTACAACTAGGGAGTCATGTTTTTATACGTGGCTTGCTCTTAGGCATTTTTTTGTGCTATAAAAGCTAATTCTCTGTCTGAAGAGTTACCTCAGAATATAGGACCGTAGAATTGTAAAGACATATGCATAGTATTATATGGTATATTCTCTGCCAAAATGCATTATATTATTTCGGCGATTCAACTATAAAGACGTAACTAAACACGAGAAAGTGAAAAATAATTTCTACTTCATGATGCACCAAAAAATTTTTCAGCTTACTATGATGTTAAATATTTATAAAAGCGTTTCAGCCGGCGACTATTCACTTTGTATTTTGCCACTTTCGCAGCCTCTTACTTTCAAAATCCACCTACCGCGTCATACATACATATATACATAGATTCACGCCTGTTTCCCACAGGGGTAGGCAGAGACTACGGCTTTCCATTTGCTACGATCCTGACACACTTCTCTGGCTTCATTCACTTTCATCAAATTCCTCATACACGCCCGTCGGTTTAAGGAGCTCTTAACCTGGCCTTTGTCCAGAACGCCTCCGATCTGATCGAGAAACATTCGCCTAGGTTTTCCTCTTGCGACCTACCGCGTCATACCAGACTAAAACTCGACTACCTTGTTAGTAACTAGTGTATACGGCGAATCGAGGCCCAGATCGGCAATTTAAATGCGCCTACTGCCTTGGTGGTGCACAGGTAGTGAAAGCGACTGCTGTGCATAAGGGTCTCGGGTTTGAATCCCTGGTCGAATCAAAAAAATGATTTTAGCTTTTCTGTTAAGATAGTTACGGTAGTTACCCGGTGTTAGGAAGTCGCCGATGTTTCATTTCTGTGCCTCGGATGGAAAACAAGTAAAGTCGTGTGTCCTGTTGAAACTTGCTCCTAATTTGTTTGCGATCGTCTTGAATTCGAACGGCGCGCGGCGTCCCGTCGCATTATGAGAGTGAGGGAATAGAAAGCGCGCTTGTACATTTGAGCATCATATAAATAATATAATATCTCCTGCGAAAATAGCTGCCGATTTAGTTTCGATAGATTTTGCCGATTTCGTAGAGGTTGGCTGCCGTGACCGATATTCGGTCAGGAGGATACAACGCATTTTGCCGAATGCAAATCGTCAACATAAAGCACTAATATTTTATTAGCTACTAATAAAGTGATCAGTTAGCACATATATTATGAATGTTCTAAACAGTTAAACCCCATATTTTTACTTTGTACAACAAATATATTTTTTTTAGTAGAGTGCTTGAAATTATAGACTATGATATTTACGTTTATGCCGTTTGAAAATCATAAAAGCAATGCTTTTTATATTTATTTGTGGTATTAAATATATGTATTATAAAATTCTGGATTATAAAGAATTGAAAACAACGTTTATACTATAATTTCTGCGAAAAATGTCGTACAAATGTAAGTAGAAATTTTAAAAATTATGATACACTAGATGTTCCCGCGGTTTTACCCGCGTTTGTCGTTACTGCGCCGCCCCCGTGGGTCGTAGCGTGATGTTATATAGCCTATAGCCTTCCTCGATAAATAGGCTATTAACACTAAAATAATTTTTCAAATCGAACCAGTTCCTGAGATTATTGCGTTCAACCAAATAAACAAACAAACTCTTCAGTTTTATAATATTAGTATAGATTAAATGTATTTCACTCACTGTATATTTAGATTTATTTGTACAAACAGATTTAAAAATAACTTGTACTACGACATCGTAGTTATTTTGCTAGAACAATAGTCTCACTTCTCATAGGCCTGCTTTGAATAAGGGTTTAATTGTCTCTTGTGGAATACGCTCCCATTCCGTTCTTATCTCAACTATAACTTACGAGCTGGGTGCTATATTTACAGCGCTACTGGATCAAGGAGTCCTCGTTGGTAGTATAAATATGAAGATGCCGGATTCGATTATACGTTTGTGGAAAGTGTTGTTTAGTTTATTATTTGTGTTGTCTGAAATTCTCAGTAGAGGAAGAAAGCCATCTTGGAAGAAAGAAATTAACTTTTGGCTTACTATAAAAAGCTCTTACAGCCGTTCGTATCGACTGACGTAAACATCATATAAAGGTCAAAATGTCAATAGTCCAGGTGTTTAGAGTATAGTGCAGTGCCAAATTCTCACAGTAAATTATCAAACAACCATGATAAAAAAAAAATTAAGTTACATAGGTACAATTCATAAAACCTTTTGAATATGATTGTAGACAATTCAGACGCAAGATCATTCCCTACGCGTGCTTTCTGCCTAAAAGAAAGATCCAATAACTTTTCGTTGGCTTAACCAGGGATTCAAATCTGAGATCTTATGCACAGCTGCCGCATTCACTACCACGGTACCACCAAGGCAGTAGACGCATTTAAATTGCATATGCAATATATCTATATGTGCAATACCGTCAACCTTTTCATAACAACGATGTCTATACATATTTGACCTCCACTCAACACGTTCTTGCAGTCCTCCGGGAATATATTCAGCGTATTCAGCGAGATGTACGGCTATACTAGAATGTGAATGGAATACATTTATATGAAATGTTTCACAAAAGAATATACTTTATTGTTTATTGGTCGTCTTTGTACTATGCCGCACCGAGTGTTGTGGATTCATCTTTAAACAATTTTTTTATTGATTCAAAAATAGCCGTTCCTAGTCTGAATGTTCTATGTGTCCATAGTTTTAATAATTGTCAAGTTCTCTGCGATACTAAATTAATTTCTAGTGACGGAGTAACATTAAACTATACTGTTCTAAGATGTAATGCATTTAAGTTATCATAGGCATTTTTTGTAATAGTCACGACTATTACAGCAGATAAACAAAATATACAATAGGTTAGTTATTCTGGCATCGAAGTTTCATTTTAAATAGAAATACAAATTACTATTATGTTACGGTGGAAACATTGAAACGGCAGTAATTTTTCGACTGTTCGCGGTTTCGATTCCCTGGTCGGGCACAGTGTTATTGTGTTTTTCTGTCAATAAATTATTACTAGTAGCATGGATTCTGATACTGTCCCCGGTTAACTTAAACACATAACCAGCAAAATGTGGGAGTATATAACTCTGCCTACTTCTTCTTAGGATTCAGGAATGAGACGATACGAATGAGACTATATGAATAGCCTGTTTTTTTTTAAGTTCTACATACCTACCCGAAACCTTCTATAGAAATTGACTACTCTTATATTATGTTCCGTGGCAATCGTGGTGGCGATATTTTAAACCACTTATAAAACCACATTGGCTACTTAACATCTATCATTTGCATGGGGATATATTCGACTGTTCCGGACGACTCATATGTTGCATTTACCATCGACCGTTCTCGGGAGGATTGATGTAATCCCGCAATGAGTAAGTAAAGATAGGGAGAGTAGTATTTTTAAAGTCTTCTACTGTGCTAGGAATAATTTCTATGTTGCGCGGCACATTTAAACAATGGAGTCAAAGAGCTTATAACATCGCGGATGACTTTACAAATATACAAACAACAGACATAAAGAATACCTAGACTCGAAACAACTATTTGTAGGTCACACCATTTTTACCCGTGTGGGGATCGAACATTCAACACTCGCGACGATGGCGAGGCGACCACTTAACTACTTAAACTTAAACATTTTGTCACGTGTGGAGATCGAGCCCACGATCGAAAGAAGCTAGGTGATAATTTAGACCATTGCAGTCATCAGAATATATAACTTAATGACAATTCTGTTGTTATAATAAACGCAGTGTCGGATTCTGTAATGAGAGACCAATTGCAGTTGAACGAGTGATCTCGTCTCCGTAGTCGAATATTGACGATAAGAAATTCTTTCCAATGAAACTTTGTTCTGTCTTCTTACCACCTGTACAAATCTAAATAAGGTTTTTTATACTATAAAGATGGCAAACAAGCATATGACCGGCGTTACCGTACCCTACGATTGCTTCCATTACCAACAGTATTAGTTTTTACCGACCAAGAGGATCAGGACTTATATGAAATTAATGGGCAGAGCAGACTTTCTAAACTCATAATATGTTATCGACTGCATAAAAAACAAAACTAAGACGCACATATATATGTGTTTGTTGTTTTGTATTGTTTATTTAGACGTCCTATCTACAAATAAGTAATTAAATAAAATCCACAATATGGACGACTATCGCTATATTTTTATTTCATATCGATATTCAACAATATGAGGGACATCACCATATTGTTGAATGTCAATATGTAATACACCTAAATTGCAACGTTACGTAAATTCGAATATGGAATTCTTATAAACTAGGAAATTGACAATGTTTTAATATACAGTTCGGAAACTATACAACCTGTGATATTAAACAATCTATCAACAAAGTTTCCCAGTCCTCATTAATATGAAATAACAACACCAGTAAACCATATGACACTTAGTTCATGGCACTGGAAAATCCATACCTTAAAACGAAAACTCATTTCGAACTGGCAATATCAGAGTATAATAGCCAGTTAATTAAAATGTCTATTACACGATCCCGTTAATTAGTGGTATTGCTTGTGAAATATCATATTTTTAAGAGTTAACAATGTATGTTGCTATGCAGAGTTACAATAAAAATATCAACATCAAACATTCACTTTTTAAAGGTAATAAAATAAACCTTTGAAGCTTTTGTATTTAGAATTGCATGACGATAAAATATATTTTAAGTACGATGATATGTGTTTGTATTTATATGTGGAAATCATCATCGGCAAAATGACTAGATTAATTTGGTAACGATTTTTCGTATTAGATTTCATGACAAGTTTTAAGTTGCTACATACAGCCAATGGGCCTAAACATAGCGGCTTGCGTTGGTTTAGAAAAGGCATATAGTTAGCTATTTTCAGACGGAAAACAAACGTCTAATTGATTTCTAATCAAATATCTACATATGTAACTAAAAATATAACTCCATAAAGATCTTGAAAATGATTTTACATAAGTTTTCATTTCAGTTAAATCTGTTACAATAGATATTTTGTTTTTAACATTAATGTGGATTTGACTGATTAATGTGGATTTTTAACACTGGTCATAACTAGATGTTCAAAGTCTGGGTGTTCTTGTGTGTAAAGTCCTCCGCGATACTAGAATAAAACATATTTGTCTAAGATCCGGCTGCAAGATTGCTACATGAATCGAGTATGTAATAAAATCTATTTTTGACGTGACAACGTCTAATAAATCGATGAACGCCGGCTGCACGCACGAAAAAGGATGACACATTGTCCCGTTACGCTCATTGTAACGTTACGATCGGAGCTAGAGTGCTACACGAGCGAACGAAAGGCACGATCGGCTTGTATGATGTTGTCACGTTAAACTATCGTCCGTAAACCGACTTTACAGACAACCAATTTTTTTGAATGTATAATTGTAAATAGGGGCCATATATTCTTGCCAAGGTGCCAATCAAAATGTGGCTTCTAGTATTTTTAATTAAAATATTATTAAATGGCTTTTACCAAAAAATTACATTCACGTATTTATAAAATAAACTACAATCCACTACACAGTAATATATGTACAGAACTTGAAAAGTTATGGTTGCAGTTGCGCACTCGGCGGCCACATTTTGATTGGCACCTTGGTGAAAATATGTTACCCTATTTATAATTATACATAAAAAATAGATTTTTATTACATACTCGATTCATGTAGCAATCTTGCAGTCGGATCTCGTACTATAATGTGGGTGTAGTCTTTTCATAAAAATAAATAAACATTGCCAATTTGGAAAATTTGTAATTGAAGAGAATATCAAGGATACTGGTGTATTCATGATAATATTCTTTCCAGCTAAATACTGGTGTTAGTTGTGTGTTTCCATCGGCAGGGTAATAATTGGGAATAGCTCTTCAACTTGCGGTTAAGAGAACGACCTCTCTGCTTTAACCGCGGAGTACGCAACATAAGACTAGGTGCATGAATAGATTAAAAAAATAATGCGTAATAATGTGTAATAATTCTTTTAAAATGCGTACCGTAAAGGAGTGGCACTCACTACCTAAGTCTGTGTTTCCCGATGAGTACAATCTGGGTATTTTCAAGTTACGAGTGAATAGGTATCTTCTAGGCAAGCGTGCTCCATCGTCGACTGCATCTTCACTTAAGATCAGGTGAGATCGATTGCGGTCAAACGCAAGCCTATGACAGTATACAAAGAAATATTATTGTAATCAAAATATTCTTCACTGAAAAAGTTGTTTTCTATGTCAAGTTTAGTACGAGATAAACTCTTCGTAAAGTCTAGTTGCACAACTAAACTTTATTTACACATGTAAATATATACTGGGTGTAAGGGACGGTGTACCGAAAACTGAAATACTAGATTCAGACTATTATTCTGAGTTAAAAATCGTTCCTTTTCTAAAATTTTTCATTTTTCTGACCGTCACATTTATCTACAATACAGCAATGTAATTAAATGGTCGTGATTTAAATAGATCAGCTGTTTTTATGCGCGCGGAACGCAGAGTTCATTCGTCGAGTGCGATGTATTGGTAGTAATCCATTGCGTACCGCGTAATAATGTTAATCTACATTACATTTAAATCTTGGGTTTTTTTATTAATTGAAGTTTGCGTCGTGATAAGTACTTATAAAAAGACGTCTTGCTAAAGTTTTCGGTACGCCGTCCCTTACACCCAGTATTACTGGCTTTTGCACGCGGCTTTGCTCGCGATAAAGTAGATTATGTTAGTAATATTTTTTAAAATAAAATATAGCCTATGTAGGTACTATGCTATGTATACTATATTTTCATAGAGTACAATTACAAACAAACAAACAAAAAAATCTAATCTTTCCTGTTTATAATATTAGTAAAGATAAAGATTTATATAATTAGCGTGGCCCGAAATGAGAATCTGACATGTCAATGTAGTTGTATCATTTACTGTTGACCCCATTTAGCATAACCACCCTTGTATGGTGAATTGTACATAAGTGGAGAACCACTATCATATGGTGAGAATGAAGGACTGTCGTTAATGGATGACTGGGGGACATGTGGCTTGTCAGCGTTTATGTTCAAGGACTGGTTTAGCAACTCGTCGACACACGTACGCTTTCTAATGTTTAGGGATAAGGTATAGTGAATTTCTAAATGAACACACGAACACTGTTTGGATGTATGTATGTTATGTTTTCACATCTATATATAGCTGAACTTATTTGGGTGGATTTGCAATGCATAAAAAACGGAAGAAAATAAATTATTTTAATGATCATTGTGCATTTTGAGTTTAACATTTAATTTTTATACGCATTTTAGTTAATTGTTAATGTGTAAATGTTAATGTATGAATTAACATTTTTTTGGAAAGAAAGAAAGGGGACCGTAGGTGCTCAGTTTATTTTCAGTTTCAGAACCGTTATTTTATAAAAGCTCTAACTGACTCGTCAAACATTGTTCTGCCAAATAAATTATTTCGTCACCTAGCGGTATGAAATATACTTTACGACCTATTCTTATACCTACCAAATATTCATAAATTTTTTATAAAAATCGGTCGGGCCGTTTCGGATGAGTGCGACCACAAACACCGTGACACGAGATTTTTATATATTTAGATTTATAAGTACAAATACTGAAAAGTTTAAAGACAAAGATAGTTTAATAAGGAAGTATAAGTGCAACTTCATTTAAGTGAACAGCAAAACCTAATCCTTCTACGGGTAACTTTTAATTAATTCTGCAGCGTCTTTTAGTTCATCGTTTTGTACGTTTTATAAACACGGGGATCTTTTGTTCTCCTCCACGTTAAAGGTAAAATGGTAAATAGTGTGCAGCTTACCGATAATCCTGTCAGAATCAGGCGCCTCGCGTCCGCAACATCCCGTTTCAGACGCCGCGCGCCGCGCCTGTGGGAAGCTTGTTACAGCACACTGCCCACCTTGTTCAACATTACCGTTATTATCGGGTCTATTTGTAGTGTCGTAATCGCGATCCTAACAGATATTATAAAAGCGAATGTGAGTTAGTTTGTTAAGTAACTAGATTTTGCCCGCGGCTTCGCGTAATTGTAGGTTAGGTTAGAATAGATTAGTATCAGTACTTTTTCTAGGATGGAAGGTACCCTATGTCCTATTCTGTGCCCCTGTCAACGTATATGCGAAATGTCATGATGATTGGTCGAGTAGCTGGTTCTCATATTCGCATTTATAATATTAGTTAGGAGTTAGGATCAACAAACTCACATTCGAATTTATTTTAAGCGTATCAAACCTGCTACGCTTTCACGCCTTAACTACATAACTGATTATCATGAAATTTATTTTAAGCGTAGCAAACCTGCTACGCTTTCACGCCTTTACTACATAACTGATTATCATGAAATTTCGCATACACGTTGTCAGGGGTACAGAATAGGACATAAGGTACCCTCCATCCTAGAAAAAGTACTGATACTAATCTATTCTAACCAAACCTACGCGAAGCCGCGGGCAAAATCTATTTACTTGTAACTTTTATTTGGAAAAATGTATTGTTACCGAGGGATTAAAATTTATTGACAATATCAAGATTAACGCGAGTGAAGCCGCTTGTAAAATCTAGTATATATTATAATATTAGAAAACTGGTCATAGTCTGTCGAGTCTTAGAATACCAGACATAATTAAAAATCTATTGTGTCTGGCCCCCGGTGTGTCAAAAAAGTTGATTTAAGCGCGATTAATCAATTGAGCCGCAAGCTCAATTGGTTAATCGCGCTTAATTCAACTTTTTAGTCGCAGTCGCACACCGCAGGCCGGCCTGCGTGTGCCGCTGCGACTGAAAAGGTTACAATAGGTTTTTAATTATGTATGGCATTTCAAGATAGATTAATCGTCAACCCATGACCATTAAACCGTAAACATGATCGATACAAGTTCGTCGAAACGTCGGGCAATAAATAGGTATTTATTGTCATTGAATAATTAAGCGCGATTAAGACACATTATTTAATATTATATTAAGTATGTGTATAAATCGCCATAGTCTAAAAACGTAATCGCCATGACGTCGGCTACTTACAGTAAGTTATTTCTTGGTAGTCAGGTTAAGTTTAGCGGTTATTAGCGTACCCCAAATGTTGTTAGAGCATCAGGTCTAAAACAGGAAAGCATATTTTCCTTCAAAACAATAACTTGCTACGAGCTCTCGCACGAATGTGTGTATTTACTCATAACATTCAATTGTTTATTTTGGAGCTGAGCGTTTTACAGCTCGATGGACTCATAATTGCACGATAATTTATGAAACTGTTTTATCGCGTCGTATTTACGCTCCAAGTATTAATAATGACATATTTGTTGATTAATGGATATATCCGCGTGAACTGCAACATTTATAGAGAAGTTAAAGTTATATTTACGTGGCTCGGCGATTGGATCAAATCCCAACAGTTCCCCGTGTCGTTGTAAATGTCTGACCTGGGATACATCATACGCCTAGTGATTTAGACTGCACAGATATCGTAGCAGTTCAAGTAATCGCCTAGCCGCTGCCACTGCTCCGAGTGTTGAGGGTTCGATTCCCATACGGGACAGAATTATGTGATTCACAAATAGTTGATCAGAGTGATTTATGTGATTCACGAATAGCTGTTCTTTGTGTCTGTTGTTTGAATGCTTGTTAAGTCCCCCGCGATACAGGGATTATACCTAGTGTGGGAATTGAGTTTTTAAAATACTGGATATTAGCGCTTGGTATCGACCACAGTTTTGACAACCTGTAAAAACATTTTTACGATGTTCATAATCAAGCCGAAGTAAACATGAAATACAAATTTAAAATGATACTTTTACAAAGCTTCTGTTAATATAAATTGTTACTTTGAAAGTTAAACAACAAAAGTTAACACAGGGAATAAATGAATCCATTATAACTTGATATATGAAAATTCATGAGCAAATGATAACAGGCGAAGAAATTTACCCTCGGAAGCGGCGACCGTTATTAATGTCATTGTGATAAAACTGATGGCACAATTGTCCTTCATAATTACGATAGAGTTGTTTCACCCAGAATACCTGGCTGATACTAAAACACAATTTCTTTTCATCGCCTTCTTTAATAATTGCAACTAAGTTGCAACTAGGGTAGTGGATTCACATTTTTTTATTATTTAAGTCAAATACTCGCATAATCAAAGTCTACAGAGAATTTTTAAAATGTATTCAAGAATAAATAAGATACATTCGTTTCGAATCTGGTAGAAGGGGTAAAAGTCTAATGACAGAAAAAGGGTGCACAATACAAACTGTGACGTAACCACTATTTAAACGCTACTCTCCGAGGGAGATAGCGAGATATGGGATTATATCGCTATCTCCCTCGGACAGCAGCGTATCTGTTCTACAGCCTAACTTCACTTTTATTCAAATTTAAAATATTAATTACTCCCTTAAGTTATAACCAATTTTGATAATGTTTGCACAAGAAGATTTCTTTTGATTGCTATTTACTCTTGTGTGATAAATAATGAAAACATTGACAACTACCCTATTACCAGCTAAAATTGTAGATATTTATTTACCACTAATTATTTAGATGATTAGTCTAATCGTTTTGGTGAGTACCTATATTTATTAAAGTAATCTGTAAAACATACATACATGTTATTTGCTCTGCTGTCAAGATAAACAAGGCAATAAATGAAATGTGCATTCAGCGCTTAGTACGCCTCAAAATTGCCTTGATATCAGACCATTTCAGATGTGTATGTAATCTAAGAAAATGTCATCAAAATCATAATTGCTAATAATACTCAAGTAATTTATTTTAACATAGAAGTTTCGTATAAGGCAATAATTGCTGTACCAGGGGAATTTTACAAACGGGGATCACGGAAGAGATTTGAGCAACTAATTTAAACATGAGGTATATTTTACCAACCTGTGCTCTATACAAAGTGTTAACAAACTAGCGAATGCATTTTATCCCCCACTACCTGATATAATTTATCTCTCATTCGCCTAATACGACACCCTAGGGAAGGAATAGGGTGTTCTATTCTTAATTAGGACCCGCACAGTGTTGTGTTTTATCATAGTAAATAAAGATAGACTGTCTGTTAGTTTATAAAATGCTCGTTCTTGTGTATACATACCAAGTTTTATGCGATTATGTCTGTAAAAAGAAGTAGTTGAGAGGCGAAAATATTACCATAATTATATTCAACAACTAGGTATTTATTATACTTTAAGTACTAGGCACCTACTAGGCGTGAGCCTATTGCCGTTTACCGAATACGGTTTTAAACTCCTTGCTGCTATTGAGATTGTTTACGATCTGGGCGATATCAATATTATTCCAGGTAATTTATATCAGTAAAATCAGAACATTGATGCCAAAACTAGCCTAGTCAGACTTGTATGCAATAGGTAAATATGACAACATTCATCAAACTAGCGATTTACACAATTGCACCTGAATTATATTCGCACTAGCGCACGCCCACGACTTCGCTCGCGTTTTACCACGACTTCGCTCGCGTTTTACTGGATGAAAGGTACTATAATTATGTCGTTTTCTGTATCCCTGACAACGTGTATGCAAAATTTCATGATGGTCGGTCAAGTAGTTAAAGAGTTGGAAGCGTTACAAGAAAACAAACTCATATTGACATTTATAATATAAATTAGGATAGGATAATTAGGATGGCCTGCCCGCTACCCGATCAGCACCAGGTCCGAGAGGCGGCGCGCGTGTTCCCACGCGCGTCTCTGTGTCGTCCCCTCAAGGGGACAGTAGGTTTTAAAATTAGAAGTGCCTAAAGTATAGGTCTATTTGTGTAGTGGCCTGCGAATTCATACGGCGGGCCGAAATCTCGGCGGGGTCGCGACTGCATGTGAAAGTGATTCGCGCGGCCCCGCCGATTGCGGTTATGTCGAGGAACACCGTGGTAGGTTTAGTCGGTATTACCGGGATGTCGCTCACCATCTTTCCCCGGTGAGTCCGATAGCCCCCCCCCCCCCCCCCGTCGCCCCGCGTATCGAGTATGCGGCAATGCATTCCCCCACAAAAAAAAAAAGAATAATTAGGATATACCAACGATGACTACACTAAACATAAAAAAGTGGGTTGTGTGCTTGAGTAGAAAGTAAGAATTTCATTGTGCACAGTTGTATTCGAATACCATTCGGATGAAATTATGCGTAACACTAATTGAATCGCTAAACTATAGTGTTCAATTCATACCAAACAACTTTGTACTTGAACAGAAAAATAACTTTTAGAGAAAAGTTGAGTTAATATTTAATATTGACGTTTGCTTCACGGAAATTAAATTTAGTGCTGGCAACATTGCCTAGCCGTGACTGCGAATACTAAACAGCTGCAGAAAGAAAACAAAAAGAGAAAATAAAGAGGGAAATATTTTTAATTAGAGAACGAAAGGGTACTTAGTGTACAAAAGTCGTCTGCAGGTGTGCAGAGTCTGTCAGACCCGGTGGAATTCGTGAAATTCGCAAAGTGAATTCAAAAGCGGTGGTAATTGGTCAGCCGTGTCGGACAGCGAAAACGGAATCGAGGCACGGGGCCGCCGTGCGCCTGAAATTCAATTAGCGCGGGAATACACGCTCTTTAACATACGAAATCAAACGTTTGATATTTGTCCTTTGCGGATAAGAACTCTAACATTACAGTACGCTATACTGGTTTACCGGATTTCATTTTACCGGTTATCCATCCCTTTTATGAAATTTGCGGTAAAAGAAACCGGTAAATGACCTGTGTATAAAATTTATTATTTTTGTGTTAATCACAAAAAGAATTGGCAACATTATTCCTAATAAATAATATGCGTATATATAATTTAAATAAATAATATGCTTACTTACATTTACTTTGTAAAGTATATAAAGTTAATGTAAGCTCTATAGCTGTTTTTTCTATTTTTAGTGTATCCAATCATAATGCCTTATTTCAGTTTTATGCATCTATTACCGTTGTTTACCAGTTAAACAAATATACTGTAATTGCAATCCCTACCTAACTTAACGCATTCGCTCCGTCTGAATATGTATTTTGATGAAGTTATATTTATTTATTTATTTATCCAAAATTACACATATCTTTACAGGTTTATACCTAATGCGATAGTGTCTAATACTTAATATAATAAGTTCATTTCAGTTTATAACATATTACAAATAATGCCACTCTTGTAAATTCACTCAGTGCAATACAAAATAGGTCAGTTTCTTCAGCTATAAGGTTGAGAGTGCGCAGTGCGCGCGTCAGCGGTGCCTCACCCAGTAGGTTGGCGCGGCCGCATATATGAGTTTTTGCATTAAATTTAATTGTATTGAGTCTCAATGGTCTCATTATTCTTTAAGTAGATACCGAGGATAATGTTACTATTCAGTTTGGTGGAGTTTATAATTGAATTTATCCTTATAGTAATGGCGTATTGGTTCTATAAT
The DNA here is from genome assembly GCA_963564715.1 of Catocala sponsa. Taxonomy (NCBI): domain Eukaryota; kingdom Metazoa; phylum Arthropoda; class Insecta; order Lepidoptera; family Erebidae; genus Catocala; species Catocala sponsa. The sequence continues at coordinate 16,235,343 of OY751333.1, forward strand.
TTAATTATCATTGACTCTGTGGCTTTATTACGATTTTTGAAAGCATTGTTATTACATAGCTATAGTATAAAACAGCGTATTGCAGAGTATGCTTTTTTTCGATTTTGGGCATGCAATTACAATGCACTTGTTATTTTAAACAGTATAAAAGGTATGATGGATAAATGTAGTCGTAGACTGCAACTTGTGAAATATTGTAGACATAATGTGTTGATGACTGCAACTTTCCGAGCTAAGTTGCAGTCTCATCAAGTCTCATGTCTCAGAAGCTATGCCTGTTACTAGCCACATTTAAATCTGATCATCCACAGTAGTATTATTTCACATGTTATTTCCGTAGGCTTTCAAGCTTTAGTTAAGTGTATGTTTGTTATGCGTTAAAGCAGTACAAACATTACAGATAGTTATCTATGCTTGTACATTATTTTACAGTTATCCTTCATATTTAAGAGCTTTGCTTTTGTCGGTGGAGTATACGCCATCTTTCTCAATTTACGGCCAATTCCTTGACCTGCTTATAAGACATGACCTTCGCCTTTTCCTTTATTTGGTCAGTGAATGTCCTTCTGGGTTTGTCCTTTCCTCTCTTTCCTTTCACTTTTCCTTCCATGATGTTTCTTATGAAGTCATCATGTCTTATAAGGTGGCCAAACATATTTCCTCTTCTGTTTTCAATTGTCGTTAAAATGTTACGTTCTTCTTGGACAAGGTTCAGTACTTCCACGTTGCTTTTCTTTTCTGTCCAGCTGATTCTTTCCATGCGCCTCCAGCACCACATTTCGAATGCTTCGAGTCTTTCCCGGTCTTGTTGGGTCATTGTCCATGTTTCACTTCCGTATAGAGCAATGCTCCAGACCAGATGTATGTTTTTATAAGCTGTTTTCTTATGTTTAGACAAGAGAAGATTTTTTGTTTTTAAATGCTTTATTATTTTGCACACATAGCAATAAAAACAAACTTATTGTGCAAACAGTATTTAAAATTGGTTGCAAAATAAGGAACTAATTAATATTTTAATTAGTTTTTTTCGTTTGACAATTACTTCTACAACCAAATTTGAAACACTTGAATCTCAATTATTTTTGAGTGGATTTCAATAAATTATGTATTGTTGAGTTTGTGTAATGTAAATACCTATTTGACTTATATAGTAATCTGAGTCAACTAACCTATTGTATTCGAAATCTATTCGAATGTATGGGCAAACACATTAAGTTCATTCCTAGTGTACGAACTCGTACATTATAATGTATGCTGCGTAGGCTAATTTGGCGCCTGCGTGCGCTATATATTGAGTTCAACATGTAATATTTTTAGTGAACAATAAACACTCGTTACATAAACATAATCTATCTTTTTCTACATAACACAACAATATTCTATGTTAGGAAGACTACAGCCCCAACATTTTGGTCCTTCGAGCTATTTTTTGTGAAATATCGTAGTGTTGAACTGTGGTAGCGAATCGGTTGACTGGCCTCCCACAAGCGGGTCTCACCAGATCAATTGAGACGAGACGCACATACCCAGGTAAAGCTACGATCGCACGAAAACAAAGAACAAACAATACTTAGCATCTGTGATATCTTACAGGATTCACAATGGAGAACTTACTACAACAACAACAAATCATTTCTGAAAGTCTCAGAAAGGTTTTGATAAACTTCAAAAAGGATTCAGCCAGTCGAAAAAATGCTGATTACATCAAGAAGCGACTGAATGCGGTTGAAGAATTGTGGGCTGAATTTGAGCTCAACAACACCTTACTCGCCATGTCTTCGGCGAGCAAGACCGATGACTACTTTACCAGCAAGGCGTATGAGAAGGTCAAGAACGAGTACAAGGTCATTCTCGAGTTGCTGACAAACTGTCAAGTTGCAAATAGCGAAGAAAAGGGTGTACCATCTAAGACGGATGAGCTTATGACGCAACAAAGTACAAACTTTAGAGCTTTCATGCGGACCGTGAAAAATATTAACATTTGCGATATTCAGGAGCAGTGGGAGATAGAAGATAAGGTCAACGTGTTGCAGGCTCGCAGGAAGACAATTGACGACTTGCACTGGCAGATTGACAACCTGTTAGTAGGCGCTGACGTGAACTACGAACAGGAATATACAAAGCATGAATCCGTGTTTGAGGCCACGAAACGAGAATTGAATAGTGCTTTAAATAGTACAAAAAATCGGTTTCAATCTGTGCCTAAAATCGAAATTCCAACGTTTTCTGGCAGTTACGCACAGTGGCCAACATTTATGGACTTGTTCTCGGAAGCGATTCACAATAACCCGCTGTTAACAAAAGGTCAGAAAATGCAACATTTAAAAGGAAAGCTTCGAGGAGAAGCCGAGCGTATCGTTCAACACTTAAACGTATCTGCCGAAAACTATGATACGTGCTGGGAGATACTTACTCACAGATACAATAACATTCACTTGCTCTTTACCAAACAGATTCAAATATTTATGAATCAACCGTCTGTGCAACAACAAACAGCGTTTGAGATAAAACGTTTACATGACACTAGTTTGGAAACGATCCATGTCACTCACAACTTGGGTGTCAATACGTGGGACCCAATCTTGGTTCACGTTCTGACAGGAAAACTGGACACTGAAACATATACGGCCTACATGGAGATGAGAAAAGCTCCGCGAGAATTGCCGTCATTTGATGAACTAATAGAGTTCCTGGAGGCCAAATTTACAGCTCTAGAATCTGTCAAGAAAACGAAGAACATTTTACTTAAACAAAATAATGCGCCAACAAAGGAGTTCGCATTAAAATCTATTAACAGCAATGGAAAGTTTAGATCAATGCCGAGAACACATCTTACTCAAACAGACAGAAACTGCCCAATTTGCAAAACACATCACTTTCTAGTATAGTGCAAGGTGTTTCGCAACATGGCGTCAGCAATGAAATTAAAAACAATCGAACAATTGCGTATCTGTCAAAACTGCATGTATATTCATAATAATGCGGAATGCACCTCTACTAAAACATGCAAAATATGCGGTAATCGGCATCATACGATGTTACATGACGCATTCGATACAAATTATTTTATAGGCGAAAGGTCGATGACCAATAATGCGGCGTCTTACAAACAACCATCAACGTCAGACTCCTTGCAACTGAAAGCTAACCATGCATCAAAGAGCTGCACAGAGGTTTTGCTGGCCACGGTACATGTAGGGACACACACACATACATACTATGTAAGTGCACGTGCATGGTTGTGTGAGTGCAGAGTGGCATCTACACGATTCCCCGCCTTCCCGTTTTTATATAGCCAGTCCGTTTTAATTGATTGTTAAGTTAGCACGTAATAGGGAAATAATAATAAGAGTACATTGTGGACCTTGAAAATATACATATAAATTTCGGTATCGTTCCTCTTTTATTTTATATCTTTCAAATTGGACTCAACTGACAATAACCCTATAGTACAACTCAAGATTATGGCAGTTGATGGTACATATGTGCTGATGAGATGCTTACTCGATCAGGGGTCCCAAATCAGTTTGATAACTGAGTCAGCTGCACAGCGCCTGGGACTACCGCGGCGTAAACAGAACGCAACTGTATTAGGGGTCGGGATCTCAGCCACTCAAAGTAACGGAACCGTCCATCTAGCCTGCGAATCACTGTATGGAGGCTATGATTTTACTTCTGAAGCATTGGTTATGAAAAAGGTACTTAACAACTTACCAAACTACTCGTTCGAGCTACCAAACTGGCCGCACCTACGTAACATTAGCTTAGCTGATCCAGATTTCAACGTTTCGCGTCCCGTCGACATCCTTTTGGACGCGAGCGTATACGCTCAAATAATATTGGAAGGCGTTATACGACGTCCGTCGCACGCACCTATAGCTCAACAAACAAAGATCGGATGGGTGCTGCTGGGGGGAAATGTGGCATCGTACAACTGTCACGCTATACTGAATAGCTTGGATGAAATAGCACTATTTTGGGAATCTGAAGAGATCACTGAGAGCCAAGATATGAACACTATGTCGGCTCAATAAGAATATTGCGAGAACTTGTACCAGACCACTACGAGAAGACTATCAGATGGTAGATATGAAGTACGGATTCCAATGAAGAAACAATTTGAACAAAAGCTAGGCGCATCTAAGTCACAAGCCGTGGCACAGTTCTGGCAGTTAGAAAAGCGTCTAGCAAACAATGAGTCATTGGCTGAAAGCTACAAAGATTTTATACATGAATATCTGAAACTACAGCATATGAAGTTGTGTAGTTTGCCAACAGAACCGAGCTATTTTTTACCTCATCATGGGGTCTTAAAACTCGACTCCACTACAACCAAACTACGCGTAGTGTTCAATGCTTCAGCTAAGACAAGGTCAGGCTTCAGTCTCAACGAGCTAATGGAACGTGGCCCCAATTTGCAAAATGACCTACAAGCTCTAATCTTGCGATGGAGAACGTATCAATATGTTTATACAGCTGATATTGAAAAGTTCTATAGACAAATTCGCAAGATCGATGAACTTAACTATTACAACTATATGTTGCAGTCAGAACACGGAAAACGTTCGAAACGAGGGTTAATTGATGGAGTGGGATACGTAGCCAATTCCCTGTTTGGAGTTCTGGACGAGTCTTCTAAGTCTCTACAAACAACATACATCCATTATCGAGGGTGAATACAGTATGCTCAAACGAAACGAAGAGGTGATGAATAAACAGTTCACCGCCATCAGCCTACATCTCGAACAAATAGAAAACAAAGTAAAGACAGAAGAGGAAAAGGTATTATATATCACGACCAGTGCACTTGCTGCGAGCATGATTATCTCAAACCTACGTCGGATACAAGTCATATTACTGGATTTGGTCACAGATGTACGAAATGGGAGAATGGATACACATTTACTACGGCCAGATGAGTTTCAAGAACAGCTAAACATGATTTCAGCCCATGTCCCGAACGATCTGTCAGTGCCATGCCTCCACGATCATAGCTGCATACAACAGATGTATAAACTGGCTCACGTCCACATGAGGTTTACCGAAGATGTTCTAATATTTGAAGTTAAGCTGCCTTTAATATCTAATGATCAGTATGAACTGAATCGGCTGATACCAATACCCACTCGAAAGGGCAGGACTGCGATAAGAGTCCTTCTAACATCAAATTATTTGGCTGTAAACTTAAGGAAAGACTTATTTCTGCCGCTTACAACAAGTGATGTAACATCGTGCGAATATTTAAATGAAAATAAATTACTATGCACCATGACCTTACCCACTTATAACTTAAAGACAACCTCAGCGATATGTGAAGCGCAAGTTATCAACAATATACGACCACCCAGCTGTAAAACAATGAACACCGATTGTTACGACGAGTGGATCAAGTTACACAGCCGTGACGCGTGGCTATTCTCATGTTGCGATATTTGTCGCGTGCGGATATTTTGCCCAGCTGGCATAAAGTCACAGGTGCTACATAACACCGGGGTCGTAACAAGGTTGCATATTGAAGGGAGACGACGTAATTATTCACGCACACTATAATCTGCAGAATACAGTGAAGATTAATCAAGACGAGGAGTACGTCCCGGAGTCTGGAGTCAATCATATCATCAATAACAGCGGCGTCTCTTTCAAGCCTGAAGATCACTCAGAACAATTACGTCACCTCAAACAGAGTTTGGACGCCGTGAAAACCCAACAAAAGGCACTGAATGTGAGAGCGGAATCTCACGATACCCATCATTACACTATGTATGCAACTTTGTTACTGATTGGCGTGATAATCGGAGCTTGTGGCATTCTTAAGGTTAAGCAACGTCTTCAGAGCCACACACCACAAAGCAGCTCGGTACCTAGAAACGAGACAACCCGTACAACTGCGACTCTTCAGGACATCACAGCTGATAACATTCAAGCGATCGAACTGTCGTCGTGTACTACGGAACGTCGAGTAGATAGAGCGAGTTCACCTGTCATCAACTGTCAGGGTTAATGTAACGTTATATACGTTATTAGTTAGTTATAGCTTGTGTCCTTCTTAAGTCGGGAGCATGTACGAACTCGTACATTATAATGTATGCTGCGTAGGCTAATTTGGCGCCTGCGTGCGTTATATATTGAGTTCAACATGTAATATTTTTAGTGAACAATAAACACTCGTTACATAAACATAATCTATCTTTTTCTACATAACACAACAATATTCCATGTTGAGAAGACTACAGCCCCAACACCTAGTTTATTTTAAGTAAGTAAATTTACTGTATTTATGCTTTGTTGTTATATATATGTGGTTTCCTATAACTAAACGAGACTCTCTCTCTGCACTGTACAAAACTTATGTTCATTAATTGTTTTTGTAATTTTGTGTATATTATTTGTTAGAGATCCTTAACAAATAAATAAATAAACACTATACATAAGTACGTGTGCTGCGTCCTTCACCATGTAACGTGTAACGACCATGCAATGTGTCCTTGACCATGTAACGTGTAACGACCATGTAATGTGTCCTTGACCATGCAACGTGTAACGACCATGCAATGTGTCCTTGATCATGTAACGACCATGTAATGTGTCCTTGACCATGTAATGTGTAACGATCATGCGCTGTGTCCTTGACCATGTAACGTGTCCATGACCAAGTAACTTGTAATGACCACGTAATGTGTCCTTGAACATGTAACCACCATAAAAGTAACTATCACGTTGTGCGCAACAGTATCGAATTTCCTTTGAATGCAATTATGCGCGTTACTAATAGCAGGTATTTCTTTTGTTTATTAATTCATTGCATTATAGTTATTATAGATTATTTTTTCATCACATAGAGAATATTCTCACTTCTAATTTAGTGAAAGTGTGAACACTTGCTAGTTTGCCGATCGTAATGCCCAGTTTGGCATTGTTTTTTTTCCACCACAAATAACTTCCATTTAATAGCAGAAATGTTAAAGAGATGGTGGAATAAACTACATTTAAATCAATAAAAAGATGTTGTTTGAATAATTAGATCGAACGATGCCGTCGGCGGCGGCTTATTACTATGACCTTTTATAAGTACGGAATAAAACTTGAATAATTGTGTCCCTTTAGTGGTAACAGATGGGACTTGTTATTGACAGTATAACTTGTATAGTTTTTTATTTTCAATTGGAGTTAATGTTTTTTAATAGACTGCGTCAGAAAGAAGAAAATGTTTAATGGGTGTTTGTACATATAACGACTTGGTGTACTTTAATAAATTACACATTATTATATAAGCTATAGATTTTATTATACTCTAAGCGATAGATTTTATTATATCGATTTCGGGAAAATAAGTATAGTACTGTTATAAATATGTTTTTTTGCCGCAGGTAGTCGAATTTTGTGTTTTTAAACATTTTATAACTTGTTGTATTTAAATAAGTAGATGAGTCCTATGTCCTAATGCTAGTAAAATACTAGCATTAAGACATCTCATACGCACATATGTTTTCATATAAATATTATCTTCACTAAATACTAATATTACAAAAGCCAACGTGGGAAGGTTGATTGCTTGACAACGTAAACCGTCACTTACCGTATTTCAATATGACAGTGACAATCATACCTTACTACTTAAACAAAGAAACACACTAAACATTTATCGTTAAATACGGACATAATGATTTCCGCTGGTTATTTTATAACACATCAAGTTGTAGCAGAATTTCTTAAAGATAAGTCTTGAAACATTAAACCCGGCCAAATGCTGGTGCCCAGCTTAAAGGGACAACAGAACAAGCAGCCAATTTAATTTAGACACTAAACACTCTGGAAGCTGTCCAAAAAGTTCGTATTACGAAACGTGGGCTGTATAATTTGAAGAAATTAGCTACTGAAATGTCACAATTGAAGCCAAAAATGGGTTAATGACGATTGTATTACTAGTCTTCACTCGGAAACCTGTTTTCTCCAAAGGTTTGGTAATAGCCGTGAAAATCATTGCTGGAAAGAACTACGTATTACGTCATAGATATAAGCATATACCGATGATACCTATTTTCTCTTGCTTCTTAGTATGCTCAAATTCAATCAATACATGTTTGTATTGACCAGACTATAATAATGTGCTTCTTGCAAGTCGCACCGTTATATCCTGCGCTTAATTAGGCTCTGTTTCAAACTAAGTTACTTTAGACTTTTCCCACCACGTTACATACGCTTTTGTAATACATAAAAGGCGGTATAACATGCAGAAAAACTTTTACTCTGTTAAAGAATTTATGGAACATACGGCGTGATGAGTACCAAATTGACCTACTAATCAAATACGAATTATGACATTGTTAATTTAAAATTTGTTATGATTGTTTGAAGAGATACTTTGTTAACTCCATATAACATGTACCTATATTTACATGCTATTTGAAACGGCTAAACAGGCTAGGTATGACATCAATGTAATGTACCTTGTTTACAGCAAATAAAGATATTCTATTCTATTATAAATTAAAATGCTGGTTGTGCAATAAGTATAAATATTTAAGTTAACATAAATCCTGCATCCCGTTGCGAAAGAAAAACAAGGCCGACAATCGTCTAATACTACAATTTATTAAGGCTTAAATAATAAGTTAAATATAATGTACTTAATTTAATTTGATTCGTCTGTATTGTTTCTGGATATCTATGTTATTTACTGAAATGGCAGACTAGTCTACTAAACATTCTTTGAAGCTTAAAAGCTGTAAGCTATTGTGTGGGAGTCTTTTATGACAACAGACGTGACTATAAAAACTTGGAGAACACAATGTTTTGTTTATACCTCACCTTGTCTACTTACATACTTATCCTGAAATATGTAGAATATATTAGTTTGAAGTTTTGTTGGTGCATTATACTACAAATAAAGTAGAGTGACGTGACGTGAGTTTTGTATTTCTTTATTTGTAAATATTAAACCACCATTATAGATAAGTTCTGGAATTTTCTAGATTAAGAACTTGTACGTTAGAATGATTTTAGGATAAAAGTGTAATATTAACTGTCCAAGCTTGATGAGACAGACGGACTGGCCACAATAAGACGACTGCAATCATACATCTTTTGAATTGTAACTATTATATATTTTTGAAATGTTATAACGGATATTGCTGCGTACTACAAAACAATATTTTCATATGTCTCTTATACCCCAGGATTGAATACTATTAAAAATCCTAATGTCCCGTATATCTACAGGCCGTAAAATGTATATCCGTTGATAGATTAAAACGTAGCATCGTAACGTAAGGTGGGAAATGTCAAAATTTTGTAATTTTTATTAAACATCGATAGTTTTCTGCTATAAGCTTTCTTTTTATGCACTGAGATAAGCTTTTTGTTTTGCGGATGACCGTTTATGCCAACAATTATGCAAAATAGCACATTTGTATACCAGCAAAGTGTTTTAAAAACAAACACTAAGTCTTCATTTCAATTAAAACTTCAACTTTCCAACAATTGAATCGAGTCCGATCAGAAAATTATTTTCTTCAAACTTAAAAGGCGATTGAACACTGCAAAATTGATTTCAATGCGTGTTTTGACACAAGCTAACACGTCTTAATAACTTTCGACACGGAGATATTGACGTTTCAATATCTATTTCTTGTCGTGGCACCCCAAACAATAATTTTTCGAAGAATGCGCGAGTTTGATGCCACTCGGCAAATATCTGGTTTCAATTTTCTCTCAATTAACTTCAGGTTGCGTTCAATTCGACAAGTGGCACTTAGTTCTAATGGGTCGATGTGGTGAGGGAACTCCCGCGAGGGTGCCACGTATTTACTGTTATATCGGAAGGGTTGCTTTATATCCCATTGTGTCCTGTAGCGGCGTCGTGGATTTTCTGAAGTTAACTGTCCGCTTGTCAAGTGAGTTGAAAGTATACATTGTGCTGGTGCCATTCGCGGCGCTTATTATTTTTAATAGCTACAGAATGTTTTCAAACTGGTTGCTCCAATAATAGTTTCATTTATGTGCTTCGACATCTTTCGTAGATTCTGTCAAAGATAAGAACTGTATTCCTTTTTGATATCATGACTAACACTGTACTTTGCCTTATTTTTGTGTTGGAATATACTTGTGTTAGAGATACGAGTAAACGTCGATAACATGAATGACAAGCAAAGCTGTTCCGATGTAGCAACGTCGTAAATAGAGTCATATTTTGAGGTCCTTAAATATAATTAATTTATTAAGGCTGTATTTGAAAAATGTTTTAAACGCTACATAGACTAAAGCACAAGTGTATCATAGATTGACTTTATATATGTATTATGAATCGAAAATTTTCTAATAGAAAAATTTTTGGTTAAGACTTGTGTTTTAGGTAAAAATAAATTGATATCATAACAGCTACTCACGCTCTCATGACATTCATTTTGCATTTGAAAACATAGTTTTGCATATTCACCCAACAACATGTTGACTCCCTCGATTGACGTAAAACTTTCATCATCTTTCTTATGGCGCCCCTAAGGGATCCCATGTATTAAACTAAGTTTAACCATGGACCCTTTTTAGTCCGGTAAAAGCCGGGACGCTGAGCTTGTTTCAGACGGCAGAGGGTAACAAAAAGTCTGTAACGTCTGTAATTCACCAAATGCTTTGATGCAATCCTATTCGCTACTAGAATATAAAAGGAATGACAATGTGTCTTGGAAATTAAACGTCAGATAGTAGGAAAAGAATATTTCTTTTGACGAAAGATAAATTATTTGGTTGTAAAAATAAATCATTGCAAATAATGTTGTGCTTCCTTCACGCTGAAAGTGAATAAATGACGCACATTGCCGCGCTGCACGTGTTGACACATCGATCATGGCTCTTAGACGCAACACGCAACGACAACTAGGGTGGTTACCCTACGCCAAACATTTTCTATTACGAGCATGAGTCTTGCTTACACGGTTTGAGTTTTGATACATTTTCTTTTAATAGTTTAGTAGAGCTTTGTGTTTACGAGGGTTTAAAACACAATAGGCTTGGCTAGAAGAACTCATAAAAAGTAACACATAGTCTGAGCACTTTGTTTTCTCTTATATATTATTATGTTAATGATTATTCCGTAAGAGATGTTAATTTTTAAGACGTCAGATTCATTTAATGCCGCCTAATTTAATAATCACTTGCTTTCAGAGAAATGATAATTAAATAAATAGTCGCTTTTGTCTTTTGCATTTTACGTCGTCTCGCCTTTGTACAAAGTAAAAATAAAATAGGTTGAAATTAAACTACTTTATACGGCTTTTATCGCGTTGTTTATTTAACACTTTATTACTTAATTTAGAAACTGTTACACTACTACTACTATTTAACTTTACAAATTTTTAAGCTAATTGAATTATTAAAACTATTATATTTAAATTTACACTTTCTCCGACGTTTTGGTTGCTTTTCAGCAGCCATGGTCACGGGGAGATCCTGTAAAAATTAGTAAAGTTTAATAGTAGTAGTAGTGTAACAGTTTCTAAATTAAGTAATAAAGTGTTAAATAAACAACGCGATAAAATCCGTATAAAGTAGTTTCATTTAAATTAATAACATTCGCGTAAATAGAAGACAATATTAAATGAAACAGGTTGTAGTAATTTCAACGTAAATTTTAGTTTCCGTTTCTGTTTAAGTTGGAGTCTTTTTTTCTTTTTCTGTCGCTCAGTCAGGTAAATTATTATTATAGAACCGAGCAGAACTTTCTACGTCCTAGTTAAGATATGCCTTAGTCAGGACTTAAACCCATTTATTACCAATTCAAGCTTCTTAATGCTCTATGGAAACAGCAATAAAATTAATTTGCTTTTATAACCTTATTTTATGCACATAATTACCACGTGCATAAAATATAGGACACATATTTATTTCATGTTCTGCTACCTATTCAGCCTTACCACAGTCCCAAAAAGCTTTCACATTTTCAAAAAGTAGTTTGAACGCTTTGTGATTCTGTTTGTTTTTAAAGCAGTTGAAAGAAGTTGAGTTCATGTACTTAATGATCTAAGTTCATAGTAAGCTAGGACATACATCGGAAAGCATGTAAATGCTAAAGACTATTTTGAAAAGTAGCCTTTTTCTATTCACATACACTTTTGGGGTTGATTTTTATTGAAAGGTATTCTAGTAGTACTTATTTGAGCATTCTTTTAAGCAAGTGAAATAAAAATTTAAACTGTATTTAAGGCGGACGGCTATTTGTTATTTACGACTGAAGTTCTACAATGAATTATTACTTTTGATTTAAACTTTTAAATTGCCTGCTGTTTTAAAATACTTTTTCACACATGGTTGCGGTCGAGCCTTGATTTATCCGACAAGTGTTAGTAGTTCAGAGCCGTTGGGTATTTTATGGTTACATAGTATTCACACAGCAAATAAAATTTAGTTTTGGCGAGAATATATGGTAATATATGTATTTACTTATAGTAGATAGGTTATGGGGTCGTACTTAAGTAACGATTGTATGTAACTTTCGATTATTTAATATACATATATATCATACTAATAACTCATCGCAAAATTATTACGTTGTCTATTTTTGACAAGACATTTATTATTAGCACACGTGCTATAACTACACCCCTCTATTTCCCCGTAGCGAATGGAAAATTTGTGATAAGTAAGTATTATATAGTAACGGATGACTGACCCTATACACGTGTAGGTGCTTGTTGCCATTTCCACTTTCATCTGGGTCTATTATCAGATCCTAGGCCCTTTCTAAGAATTTCATATTGGCACATCCAATGATATTTATAGATGCCCCAACACACTTCATAATATGTGTTGTTACGGTATTTTCCCAAAATTTATCATCTGAACCTCTTCATAGGAATGAGTTGGTATAGTTTATGTCATTGGACGGCGGCCAGAGGGTTATAATTTAGTTATGGCTGCGTAGATCGTTAATCACTGCGGTCAACAACGTACCGGGTATCCTTCAGATTGATGACCGTTTAAATACGCATGATGGCTACTACATTTTCTTACTATTCTGTCACGTGTTCTGGGCCATGTTACATATGCGGCTCTAATAATGCGGCACAGGTTAACCAGGAGATTAGTCGGCGGCTCGGCGTTAAATACTCATAATAGTCTAGCTTGCTATGTTATGTACTGGGTTAGAATATTGTAAATTTCTGTGGAAGTAAGTTTGTATTCTGCTTCGATCTAATTCCGACGACATTGTAAGCAAGTTCTGCCAATTGCATAATATTGACTTGGGAACGATGTTATCCTTATGATAATTATTGTAGTAGTGCATTTTATGTCCACTTATGTTCCATACACCCACATTTTGCCAGCCATATTTAGGTTTAGGCCTATTGCCAATACGTTTCGAGACTCCGTTTTGTTAATGAGAATTTTCTAACAGGAAAATTTGCACGCTCGCACCAGGAACTCGTGATCGCCGACAAAAATAAGCGCAAGATGCTTCAGGACCAACGAGGGAATCTCGTGTTCATTTAATCTGTGCTTTGCGGATAAACACGAAATGTTCCCTTATTTCATTGTTTATCATTTTAATTAAAGAGGAAAGAAAATGCTTTGTGATCCAATTGATAAATATTCTTGTTTTAATCCTAATTGAATATAAAAAATATTTAAAGAAAAAAGTTTTAAAAACAAGCTTTTATTATGTTCTTGTTAATAAAAATAACTAAAAATTTTAAAATAATTATTTAAGCCTGATAAGAAAAAGATCATTATATAGGAACTTTTTTTTTTTACCTTTGGGAATGCTTTGACGCATACCCCTCCGCGGGGGCGGGCGCAGGGGTTATGTCGGACTCGTCGGGGTAAAAGAGAAAGATGGAATAAGAATAATGTACCTCCCGGAATACCGACTAAACCTACCACGGTGTGGGCCGCGCGAATCACTTGCACATGCGGTCGCGACCCTGCCGAGGTTTCGGCCCGCCGTATGAAACGGCAGGCCACTACACGAAGAGACCCTAAGGTCACTACTAGACAAAATCCCTACTATCCCTCCCCTAGAGGGGAGACGGACACGACACAGAGGCGCGCGTAGGAACACGCACGCCGCCTCTCGGACCTGGTGCTGAACGGATGGCGGGCAGGCCCACAAAGCCCGTCACCCCCAGGTCAAACCTCAGGGTGGCTGGAGGTCGTCTCGCGCCCTCCGGCGCCCGGTTCTGTGGTTGGAGAGAGGATTTAAACGCTCCCTCACCCGCTCCACCGCCTCCTTGATGGAAATCACTTCCTCACAGAAGGAGGCGACGGCGTTCCACGACCTCTCACTCCGGACCATAGACTGAACTACAGCCGGGAGCGAGAGGGCAACCAATCCGACTGCCGCGATCAACTCACGGCGCTGAGATGCCCAGGCGGGGCAAACTGCCAAAGTGTGCAGCGCCGTGTCCTCAACAACGTCGCGGCAGTCGCCGCAGTGGTGACAACCGGGCGTCTCTTGCCGGCGTATACGACATAGGAACTGGCCAAAACAACCGTGGCCAGTCATTATTTGAGTCAGCCGGAAGGTGAGGGCGCCATGCCGCCTCTCCAGCCACTCCTCAAACACGGGACTTACCGCCACAATCGTGGCGTGCCCGATTATATAGGTACCTACATTGCAACCTTTAACGATAATTAACCATATTCGTCTACGTCACAATAATCCCATATCGTAAGTAGGTACATACCTATTAGACATTTTTATTAAACCCTAAAACTTTACACCTTGTATTAAATCTTTGCGTTTTTGTCACATACCCAATTTTTTATAAATAGAAGCGTGTTACATTGTGATGGAACATTAAAGAACATTAAGCATAATTACACCTGCATTATTTTTCTTTTGCAATCACGATGTAACACGCTTTTCCTAGGTGAAGCCGCGGGCAAAAGTTAGTAGTAAATATTTAATATAATAATAATAATAATAAAACGTTTATTTCAGATTTTAAAACGACACATAAATAGTTAAGTCTAAGTAATAGTTTAGTAATCTTTATTGTACCTACGCTTTAAATTTTTATGTGAACTTTGGACCACGGTTTGCTGCGAATTTATTATTATTAAAAAATATATTGTGTAGTGCTGTGTGATATGTGTTTTCAACCATTAATATAGAAGAAAATTGCTCAGATTTACACTTAAATTATTTAGTCGCAGCGCAAAATTATGAACTATTAGTAAAATCACGTAACTATTACACCCTCTTTATTATTCCAACGTTATTCCAAGCTCCGTTTTGTTCTTTGTCGCTGAATAAAAGCTTTATTTCAGGCACAGATAAAATAATTACTTCAGGCGCAGTGGGGGCATTGCCTAGACAGGAAAAATTAAGAAGGGAGAGCCTTGGGCTTACATTCGAAGAGAGAGAGCGTCCAACCGAAAAATTTACTCCGAGTCGGCATCATAATTTTTTTCAGGTTTACGAAACTTTTTTCGGTTATCGCAGTACTTAAAGTCATCGCTTTTAGAAATACTCAGCGGAGCGAATAACATTATCCACTTCAGAATAATTAGTTAGGGAATGTTTTTATGAAGGTATGAGTAATTATTTTGCGAGTATTTCACTTGTAATGACCAATTGAGTTTTTACTGTTTGCCGCAGTTTAATTGTGAAGTTATGAACGCCTTGCTACGTTAGGTGAACAAGACTGAAATAGTAATGTTATAAAGAGAATTTAAGTACTATTTTCTTGTTAACTTTGCCCTCGTAACGGTTTTAAGAGTCGATTAATATGAAAAGCTCTTGACTGAAAATCAAATCCAGGCTATTGTAGTTGGATTGGTTCTGCAAAAGTTTTGCTATTTGCAGAGTAGTGAAGAGCAATTACGTTTATTTAATATCGATCCTTTCTATTCTCACATTGTAAATAAGTACCTATGTAGTACAATAAAAACTTTTTATCTAGATTTATAATTTTATTATGTTTATTCCGTAACCACTGATTTGATAACGATTGGAATTGGGTAAACGAAACTCAATATTAATCTATATTTACGTCTGTAAATACAAATTATAAATCACTAATTAAGCTTCTCCTTACTTAAAATTATCTACCCCAATTTAAAACAATCGCCGTTGACAATTTTCAACTGGGAGATTTATAGCCTATATTCCAGTGGATCTGTCAGCGTCTTTATTTTGTGAATTTGCCGTTTGGACGAACTTCGCAAATTCAGTTTTGGTATTTGGTGAGAAGCGGTCGCATCCGTCACCGCAAAGCCGATTTGTCTTAATTCGGAAACAGCCCAATATTCATTTCCCGTGGCAAACTCTGTTTTCTAACGTATTTGAGTGATTGCTGGTTTAGGAGCTTCGTTTGAAGGAAGTCTGTTTTAGAGGAAATTGCTTTAGCGGCGAGTTTTATGTTTGGTTTGTGAAGTAAAGAAGATAAAGTTCTAGCAGTGGTTGCAAGTCTGGTTTATATTACTGGCTACTACTGTTGTTTATTTGTGGCTAAATAAACTTAGTTTCAGAGTCAAATATAAATTTTATCAGTAGCTTTGTGGCCTTAACCTATTGAGTCGCAGTGGCACACCGATGGCCAAACAATAGATTTTATAATTGTGTCTGGTATTCCAAGACTTGACAGATTAATTAATTTGAAAGCCACAAACCATCACTTGTAGACTTTTAAGTTTAGTGGTTAGGGATATTACTGAAATTGCATATACATAATATTTCTATATAAAAATTGAAAAGGTAAACCATTATCGTTATTAATAAATCAGAATATTAAAAGTTAAAAAAAATTGAAGTAGAAGCAATATTATGGGCCTATAGATGTATATTACTCATTATTACATTAAACGCATTATTTAATTATTTCTAATATAATTCATATTATAATATCTATATACACAAGTCCTATTAATAAATAAATATTAATATCATTGCCAACAATGCGATAATTATCACAAAAAGGATCTATGTATTTAAAAAAGGTTCATAATATGGCGCCCATAAAGCTTAAGCTTCACAGGAAGCATGAATGCTATTAAACAAAATCCGAAACCCAAACTTTTTATCGAACTTTAAAATTATGCCAAAATTGCGCCCCGATTTGTAAACAAGAATGTTTTAATGAAATCAAATTGGATCCTTTTATGCGCATATTTATGGTTCGCGTTTAAAATATAAATCCAGCTGTGTTGGGCACTCGGGCCGGCGACGACATATTGCGCCCGACACACGATTCGGACAAAAAACTCTATCTACGCAAAAAGTCACTTTTATTCTGGCTGTTCACTGTTCACTTCATAATCCGTATTTTGTTTGGGTTCAGTTGGATGTTCGGGTTTATACTTTATTGGTAAAATAAAGGAAAAAGTGTTATCTGTTGGTTGATACGCTTTTATTAACTTACGACATTGAGTATAAAATTATATTTATAGCGCCAGGCTTAAAGCCTAGTTGTGTTGTATATTTATGATAGGTAGCAAAATAATTAGACTATTATTTCGCATAATCTGATTGCTGAAAATGATTTCACTTAATGTATTTAAAAGTAATACCTAGAATTAGCATTATACATATTAAGACGACGCATTTTAATGATGATCTTTGGTATGTGTCGAAATTACCAATATTTTTTTAAATAACTTTACAATACACTACGTGGTGTGTTTATTAAATGTTTTGTGCATTAAACAGCAGCTTGTGAATAGAACATATCAAATTATCGATGCACGAGCCACTGTTTATGGGAACATTTTTGTCACAAAATCCTTGTATTTATTTTTTGTTTAGCTTGAACTGTATTCGACCTATGTAGCTAGTTATCTTTAGAATATAATAACATAATATTGTGATAATGTTAGAGTTACAAATTATACAAATTATATCTTATTGTTACAGTCATATTATGCCTAGACAATCAGTTGTGATTACGTTAAAAAAAAAAAACATATAATTTTCAATCACATCCCCTCAACAGATAAGTAAGTCACCAACATTGCACAAATGAAACCGAAGCAAAAACTACCCATTACGCGGCAACAGTAACTCATGATAATAACAAAACCCTGGAGTAATAATTCAAATAACGTGACTATTTTTTAAAACGGATCCCTTTGCCCCTCATTTTCACACGTCATAAAGCAGGGTCGTAATTTTGAAACACTCTGCTAGTCTGAAAAGCCTGCTTCACTGTGACTAGCGTAGGTAAAGCTAGAACTATACAGTGTCAGGTATTGTATTGTACAGCTTTCTCGTTTTGAGTGTTTGTGACGTCATGAAACAATGATCTTTTGACCGGCAGCCAGGTGCGAACTGCCACTGCGACACGGTAAAGTGCCCGTTTAAAAAATGCACAAAATTAGACTCCCGACGTCGCGTCGCGTCGCAGTAATAGCGAGACGCTGTGAACAGAGCGCAGAAATTCTCTTAGAACCGTTTATTTTTTATCTTTAGAATAAACTTTGCGTTTTATAATACAGAATTTTCATATTGCTGCTGGAGAAAAGTGGCAAGGAAATGGGATGTTTACTAAATCTCAGGTTTATTTAGTTCTTCATTACCTACGTTCACGGTATTAAAATAAACATTTCACGGACGACAGTTTTATTCCTTTTATTTACCTATCATTTCCACGGAGTGCAACTAACAATAAACATTAGCGTCATGAAAATGGAGACAGAAAAATAAGATATAGGTAAACAAAAGATCACTGCCGATTGACGTTTTTGTTTCAACCATAATAATCCGCTTCACTTACAGTCTCTCAGTAAATAAAGGAGATTACACTCTTCTTGCGGTTATAAAATGGGTATAATAAAACATTATGCGTCCCTACCGCTGTTATTTGTGGCTGCACTCCACAAGGGTGGGGCAATAAGGCAAGAACACACCAGCGACGCAATAATGTTTCTCAGAGTTACGATGTGACAGATACTTTACGCCTGCGGTTACTTCAGAGTCGGCATCGCAATGCGGCTTGTTAGGTCGATAACTCGGATACTCAGATATGTGAATGTGGTGTGTACATGGCTTTATAGGAGGGGGGACCCAAATGAACTCTGTCTGTACTGTGGCCATGATATTTGCAAATCTTTAATGTTTAATGCACAGTCGGAGGGGAGCCGGTAGTATTTCGTTATCTGTGCCCCACAGGCTAGTATTACTGTTGTGCTACGTCATCAAGATAGTTAATTCAAATTAATTGTGCAAGTTTTTATGAGGCACTTACAATATTTTATTGCTAAGTTTATTATTAATTATGTTTATATAAGGCCTGTTAAGTTGTGGCCTGTTTATATAAGGATTGTTACAATTTTGTGATATAACTTGCAATTAACAACTACAATTTAAATTGGAACTACTGTTTTTAATATAGTCGTATTATTGAAATTATAAACCATGATTAGTAATTTGAATATACCTTTTGTGTATGCATACTATTCAAATCTAGACACATGCGTCAATTGAAGTTTATTACAAATCGACATCTCGCTTCCTATATTTTCAGGTACCACGTACGAGGAAGCGAGCATAATTGCTTATATATATGTACTGTTACTAAAAAATCGTTAGAGAACATCTCATTAGGCAACATTTTGCATTGCCCAGTTAAAAAAGATAAATGAATATATACTCTTCATATCTCGTAAGACCGCCAATAAACCATCCTAGATTAGAACAGAAAACTATTTAAATACCTGAAACGACATAGTTTAACAATTTAAACGTGTTAGGGCCTAACATAACAGACTGGAATAGGGTTTTGCTTTATATTATCACTAGTCTAGCTAATTCATACAGTCTGTTAATGATCGCACTTAAACAATCGTGCTGGTGAGTTTCGGGTCAAGACAGCGTTAAGTAGTAGCAGCTAAATTGCAGTACTTAGAACAATACGAGCTATGATATTTTTTAGAATAGACAAAACCTGTACCAGTCACAATTATTACAAGTATTGTTTCAGACGGTAACAACACTGGTACTTGCTTATTTACAAACTCCACTGAATAAATAAAGGTCCAAGTCTTTTGTATAAAGTTTGATTATAGAAAACTCGGTCCTGAGATAGTTAAATATCGCCTTTAAGATCGAGAATAACATATTCTAAATCATTTTACAATATCTTTTAACAAGATAAAATAACAAATAAGTTATATAATTAGGGCCAATTATTTATATTATATATTATATTGTTTGTATAATTTATTATATAAAAAACATATTGATATATATAAAGTACCTAGTAATTTGTGTGGAACATCTCTTACGTACCTTGGCGATCTTTCGCCCATGTAAGCCCAACTTTTATTACATATCCTTATATGGCAATATGACCAATTACGGCAACACCCAAATCGCATAATCCACGTTGACGTTTAGGTGTCAGTGTTGTGATTAAGGGAAAGAAAACGCAGTAATTGTGCGGGGTCGTTATCCGCTGAACTTCGGGGTTTACGAGCGGTGCCCGCGGTCCACCACCGCAATCAAAATGTTTCGTATACACAAACTTAAAGTATACGGAAACGGTACACCGAAACTTGAACGTAACTTCTGTTCATTCGGTTGAAAAATTCTCTGGCGTATATTGTTATTTATCCTATAGAGCGTCGACAAAAAGGCGTTGACCAATAGGAGTGCGTTTCTTAAGCACACGTATACTTGTCAATACTCAACGCTCGAGTTTTGTATGAACATCCACTCTACAACCAAGAATTAAAAGCATGTAATTTAAGAAAATATAACTTAGTGAAAACAAGTAGTTTTTAACATGCCAGTAAGACCGTTAAACATTCGTGTATACTCTCATTTAAGTAAAAGACTTTAGGTTAAATTATTATATCACTTTAAGAGTTAATGAGAATTTAAAGGTTGCATAGGCGTATTTGCAGGTAGTTTATACCTCGTAATTTGAATTTAATATTTGACTGTCAGTGTTTTAAATTGATATTTCGTCTGTTTAAGTCAATTACTTAATGTTTTATAAAGACAAAGGATTGTCATATCAGACCGACTGCAAATTAGCACAGATCAAGAAAATCTCTAAACAGAAGAAACGTGTTATTTGGTAGGAGTTAGAAAAACTGACGTATTCAATTTTCCTTGTGATTACAAGACTTATTGTGGACACTTATTATTTTCTTTCAATAAGTTACACGAATAATTTTTCCATATTTCTTTTTTATACTTTCTTAGTACTCTACGTAAAATTTACCTACAACGTAATTTTTCCGACCTACTTCAGTCAGCATTCCTTATCGGTCACAATAGCATACATAAGGAAACTTTTATATACAGTGGCTCCCTCTCAAAAATAAAACGCACAGAGTCACGTTTATAAGTAAAAGCTTATCGATACTTACGACCGCGTAAATGCTGTTAACGTGGCGCCGTAAGGGCCATTAACACCAATTTTATTTCGATGTATTTATCGGAAAACACAAGTCACATTATACTGACGTAACACGTGAATTAGGACGAAGATTTTAATTTCTTTTATCTTCCAAAAATTATTACTTTAGGTAAACAGGAAATTTTTTAGCCAGTTTTAGCTTACAAAATTTATTAAGTGATGTATTTTTGAAGTGAAAACTTCTTTAGGCGCGTTGAGCACTTCTTGGGTGAACAAAAATCATAGAACTCGCGTCATCGTCATGCTTCACGCGTTCCATTTTTGAAATATTTTAGAATATTAATTAACAATATCTCAGAAATGGTGCGTCACCGAATGCTTTCCATTTTTGAATTATTTTTGGTTTATAAGTAATTTGGTTTATAAGGAAGTGTTTATGATCAAGAATTAAAGTTTTCACTTCTATTGGCAGTCCCCAAAGACTGCCCCAATTTTTTTTTTAATACTTTTAGTTTGCAGAGAATGTTACCATTGGCACTTCTACAGTGTAACCTGTCTCACGTTCATTGTTTCTACATGTTGGATCTCTGTCTCCATGTAAGTCCTTCAAAGTGCCGGGTACATCTCGCAATTCTTTGCAGTTCTTGATTAATAGAAAAGCACATTAATACTTAGACTATAGGACTACAATTGAACTTTGCACAAGCGCTCACAATAATGCCACTGAGTCGACGAGATAGTTAGTTCTCTGATTCGTTATTGTAGGTAAACTAATGGCCAGCAATGCTGAGTAATCCTGTTATTAACGCTCACCTAGATGCATATAATTTCAAGTGGTGCTTCAGCGCTAATGAAACGGAGATTAATTAGAGAACTAAGGGAACAATACCACACTTAATTAGGTTTGATTGTTATGTACCTGTCTACATTTATTAAGGCCCTGTTTCATAATCTCTAAGTAGCATTTATATATCCTAATCCTAACTTAATATTATAAATGTGAAAGTGAGTTTGTTTTTACGCTTTCACGCCCAAATTACTACGACTGATCAGCATAAAATTTCGCATGCACGTTATCAGGGGTAGAGAATAGGACATAGGGTACATTTCCTCTAGAAAAAAAGCACTGTTCCTGATGGATAGAAATTTATTGACAAAATCTACATCAATGAGAGCGAAGCCGCGGGCAACATCTAGTAAGATAAAATTCGTACTATATCTCTTCTTTTACTTAACAACATAAAGATGGCATACGATTCATATTTTAAATTCATTTAACTTGATCATTGTCATGATCGTGACTTTAAAATATGTAAAGCAGTTATCAAATCTATTAGGTGTCTTTGTAAGTCTTTCTTTTAAAAGCTTTAATGTATAACGCATATGTACCGTTTAATTAAAAAAAAACAACAGCAGACTGTTTATATTTCAAGCAGTCCTATACGCTGAATAATTATGATCTCACCAAAATTTGACCAAATGGGAAGTTGGAGATATAACTGTCATAAACCTTGTTACATTTATTGTCTTAAAGATTTGAATGATATTTATTATGGTAGTCATACCTATTTTTAAATAAAACGTTGGATTCATTTATCTTATGTTTTATAAGACAAAATCTAACCCGTAAAAAAGAAAGCTAATAAGACGGCTCTTGCTTGTCAAACAAAACGGTGGTTCAAGATTTTACTTTGACAGCGATGACATAAGTATATACATATTTGATGTTGATGACACTTACGCTTGCAATTTGAATGCCGTGAGTCTGTTCATATAACGTCATCTCATCGTCATCATCATTTCAGTAGTTTTTATTTGAGATTTAAGAGAAAGCATTTCCACTTTTTGTAGCATTAAACCTTTATCCAATAGGGCTCAACACGGAGCATACTAGTATAGGGAAACTCCAGAATCAGTTCTCAGGCATTTATTTTCCTTTAATAATTAGTAACATAATTAGAATTTATATTAATAGTTTACACTTTACATAGTTATGCAATATGCATACCTTATCTAATTCAATGCAATATCCGCTACTTAATACGTTTTACTTCACAACCTTATCCGATCGCCACGCATTGCACGACTGCCCGTTATCGTTCCGCGCGTTAGTTTTTTACTATTATGCATAGTGGGGCAGTCGAGCAAAATCAGTGTTGCCAACAGAAAATAGCGGGTACAATTAAACATTTTCCAATAATGCTTATACATCGCTACACTTTATAATTATTTTATAGAAATACACTAGCTACGAACTTACTACATGGCTGAAGCGAGAGTGATTCGGTCCTATTGCGTTCCCTCTATACCACATAGAGAACGCTAATAACTAACATCTTTAATATCTAAATAGTTAGTAAACTAACAACCTTTGTTTATATCGTAAAACACAAATAAAGTAGTGAATCCTTGAATAATCGTTATAAGTCTAATATTGCCATCACATTTTTATTTAGAAATATGTTGGTTATTTTAAACACGTAATAGTCGTACAAAAAAACTTTGTGTGTATGTTTATTCAATAAGGTTATTGTGTTTGTATTGTACCTACACATATGTATATGTGAATGCATATTTATACCATCAGATAAAGCCTTGCTGAACATCAACACTCAGTCAATCTCTCCTTAATGAAATAATAATTGGATAATTTTTTTTAAATTTTAAAGAGACAACTCTCTCAACGGACACAAAGAATAATTAATAAACTTTATAATAAAAATATAGCATTGAAGGTTGGTATATCTAGTACAAAATGATCTTTGTAGTAGAGACGTTTTCACTAGTAAGTTTGTAAAGATGGATGGATCCATTTCAAAGTACAGGGCTAATTGTAAGTCGAGGAAAGTCATGGCGAGCGGAACGCTGACTTACGGGTTGTGTAATTGAATCTACCAAGTTTTAACTGTTGCGGGCACAAATTGATAAATAATATTATTAATTACATTAGTCTAAACTAGTCTGAAACGCTTTAGATAGTTGTTACGGAAGTTGTCGAGTCATTTGATGGTAATTAATAAAATATCTTGCCTGTGTTATTATGTATATATATATGGTAAACACATATATTTTATACTTTATAATATACATATGGTTTAGATATGTTATGTTTTCTCTTTTGTACAGGACAACGTCTGTTGGGACAGCTAGTATATATGCCATAATTCCACCTGCCAAACGGCTAAAAAGCCGTAACAGTTTCCTCCACACCGTACCTGCAAGTGCCAATGATGCTCCTGAGGCCAGAGTAAACCTGTGGTGCGAAAAATTCTTTCTGCCTGTTTTTATCACACCGGCAGAACAGGCTGCGTACCCAGGTTGGCCGATGTAAAGACAATCTGTCAAAGTGGGGATATATAGACACAAGTGCGAATGCATGTGACTGCGGCGTATCACCACAGACAATGGGTCATCTGTTGTCGTGCCCCATGAGCCCAGAATCGTGCACACTGGATGACCTGTACCAGGCTAAACCAAATGCAATCCGCGTTGCCGAAAACTTGTCGAAAATGATATAAAATGTGTTGCTATCGACATATATATATATATACACATTTTATTTTATATATATATATACATATATATATATACATATATATATATATATATATATATATATATATATATATATATATAGCATATACCTACACGTTATCATTGCTATATTTTTAACTCTTCAAAAGTTTTTGATATATAAAAAGATGACTAACATTTCACCAGTTATGTAACTTTTATGAGCAACGTTGACACATCAAATAAATTATAAGCCAGACATAAAAACCATCGTCAGATGTCTATCTACCTGTAATAGATCGTATAATTCCATAAGTCAGATATTTGTATGCCATATACATTATGTCTCTAAAGACGACTACATCTATTCTGTTACACGTTACAGGGTGCTAAATAAAGATAAAACCTCAGCGAAAGTCAAATATGTATTATGATTAGCATACATCAACTGCTAAACTGCTACCCCAGAGTGAATATATGAAACTTATACGCGCCATAACATAACACTAAGCAACTTAGCAAACAGCCTTTACTTAAATTTAACGCTAGGTTATATTACAGTAAACACTAAAGAGCTCTTTTAATTATAGCACTACTCATAACTCGTACGCCTAACATTGTTTAAGGACGTTAAATTATAAAATATAATTAAGCAATGTTGTAAATTAAATGTAAACAGACTGTAAGGTCAACATTTGGGCCGCATTTATCTCTGTAGCGAGACTGTTTTGGAAGTGTTAGAGGGTGCTTGGGTACTTCCGTCGCCAAGACCTCTGGTTGAAGTCTCCAGGAGATTTATGCCGTGACCCTCGCAATAAACAACGCCCACTGAGACCTATGTTTAGCGGGAATAGCACAAATCTTAAGGAACACGCGTCTCAGATTGTCCCACAAACTGTACTCCGCTTGACTTATCGTGCTCATTACACAAATATTAATTAAAACTAATAGCATTATTGTAGTTTGAGGTTAACGTTATTTAGTATTAATGTAAATAATTCTTACTCGAGTGTTTATGGAGTAAAATATAGCTATTATATAAGCCTTGTTGATTTATTATAATATTCAAGGAGTTTTGAGAGCACCTGATTTAGACGCTAAGAAATTATTCATAGGTCGTATGAATATTAACTGAATGCAGCAATATCTTTCAATTTTATTCTACATGCTGCACTTAAATGAAAATGTGTAAGTATTGTTATTGTTACAAAAACATTTCCTACTTTTACAATATTTTCGTGTAAATCGATTAGTAAAATAAACGATGCCTTAAAATACAAAATATGTTGTGCTCACAAATTTGCGATACACAAACAGTAGTAAAATGCTTCATTGAACTGAAACGTTAAAAAAATCAATGCACATAAACTTGAAATCCAATTTATTTTGATTCTATACAGAGTTTGCGCAGCACCATACGTTCAAATATCATTAGTTTAGCTCACTACGTGACAACGAACATTTGTTTCCAATTCTGCAGGGAATTTTACATACAACTGTGTTTTTACATGAAGAACCGACCAGTATTAGTCACGATTGACCGACGCAAATCGTAATTTAAATCACGCTGTTTTAAGATTAATTATGTTTACAAATTTTATATAATTTTCCGAGCTACGGCATTTACTAATAATAATTATAAGTCAAAAAATAAAATAATGATGGATTGTTCTGCTTATGATTATTCTCTTGGCGAACGCTCGTATCCTGGACCCTAGGCAAATAGCTTTTTTCATTGTGCCCGGTTGCCGGTTAATTGAGGAGTTATTATTAAAAAATGTTATATTATTAGTTTTGTTTAATCATATGGTTTTAACGTTTCGTCTTAGTTTATCTTTGTGTCCATTATTCCAAAGTTAGTATAGTCTCCTGTGGCTTAAGAACTACTAATGTAGGGTACGTTAGTAGTTCTTAAAAAAAATCGTAGCAGATAAAGGTTACTAAAACATTAAATTTATTAATTAACGTCAAGTCGACTAAGATATTTATTTTAGTCGACTTTGCGTCATTTTAATGCGACACTTAAGTTGCATAACTAAAATTAGGTTTACATCATTAAGATGTTTTTATTGTGTTACTTTTACTTATTCGTTTTATTCGTATATTTGTGTTATGAGAAGCAAAATCTAAGTTAAATTTAATTCAGGGCGATGTTAATTAACCCGTAAGCTATTGCCATACTATTATGAAATCTTTAGTGAGTAATGATGCCCGCGGGAAATAATACAGACGCTAAATTGGATTCTAGAATAGATGCTCACTTTCATTACTACTAACATAAATTTGAAACAATATTAGAAAGTGTTATGATAAATCGGTTTGTATATCTATTGTAATATTAAACAACTTTATTATGATTATTTATCATAATAAAGTTATTATTTAGCATATCATAACCACCACGAAATGTGCTTAAGCTGCAAGCGAATTATTTTGCAGTTTACAGCACGTTGCGTTTTATCATATTTGTATCCGATGATCAACGTTTAGTTACCTTTATCGCGCTGAGCGTAATCAATTGAATCATATCTTTTTTGGACTATGTATGTGAAAACACTTTTTCGAAGTATGGATAGGACTAAATAATGTCGTGTTGCTGAGTTGCAGTACTCGCAATGACAGTGAAACTGATAAGATTGACAGATATTTGCGAACTAATGCTTTAAATTCTTACCGAGGTGTATAAATTTTTCTACAACAACTGGGTACAACGAGTTGATGCTCATTACCACAGAAATAGCAACAATAGACACATGCCATCATTATCCAAAACATTCATGAATAAGATATAACAACACAAGTGACTGTCATAATTCGAAAACTATTTGAGATAAGATAAGATAGTTTATTTCGCAAACATGGGTACAGTACATGATGTTAAATAAAATTATACAGGTTCAGCCATATTTTACCATTAGGCATGCGAAAGGTACAATACCAACAACATAAATTAAGATTACACAGATACACAAATTCGACACAAAAGTGTTTACATTTAAAAAATATTAAAACAAATGCACTCTGTCTTTCTGCAAAAAAATCTGAAGTTTATTTAATTTAAGTTTCGTGCAGAAATGACTTTCGCGCAGAATAAGGTAAGCTATTTACCGCGGTCTAGTTACATCGTAAAAAAGTTTTGATAATTCTACTGCATTAACCGGTGCAATATCTGGATGTCAGCATATTTGGCTACTATAAACCAAACCAAATATTACTGGCAATAATAAGGCAAAGAAAAATCAATCCATCCAATACATTCATCCAAGCATTTTGAAGCAAGAACCTTATTACGTACACATTACACAGATTGCCTTCACAGATTAAATTAGCCCGTGTCGTGATCAAGCAAAACCACAGTGTAAACACGCCGTTACGCCTCAACAGGATAAAGTTGCCGTCGACGGGTGTGAACTCACAAAGTTGCCTCCATCTGTTTCTAACCTTAACTATTCCGTGATGCACAGTTTTGAATACTTGTTCCGTGTACCTATTATTCCGGAATACTTCATGTGATAACTAGTATATAGGTACGGTATCAGATACTTAGGCACTGAGGCAGATGCTTGAAATAATATTACATGTTAGCAACTTAATGAGTAGTTTGGAATGTTCAGTTCGCCAGGAGTTGTCGAGTTTGAGCTGTGTTTTGGCTTTGAAAGGAGTTATATGTGGTTTAATATCTATAAGGTAAGTGGACAATGTACAAAACTATTCTGTTAATTGTTTTGAGGGTATAGTATATAATATCTTCGTTTAATATAGAGGAAGTTATAGCATCTAAAGTTTTAATGCTTCTAGTTTACATTATATGTACTACGTATTTTGTATGGAGAATTATATTAACAGACATTAGTTTTGGTAATACGATATAAATTATTTGGCGAATGATTTAACTGTGATTAGCGTCTATCCGCTGATTTGACTTCACGAAGCCCACGTAATGCATAAGGATTTAAAGATAGATTACTGAGACGATATTAAAAGTTCAAAAACTTGAGGTTTATATGTGTATGATAAGTTTCAAAAGTTTGTTACACGTAATTGGGTAGCCATGTGCCAAAAATCTTAACAAATTTTTATTGGCACAAATCTTATTGACGGTTATTTTAAATGGAAGGTAACCGAAACACTAAAATATTACCAATTAAGTGAATTAATACGTTTTATTAATTGTAGGCGTTCAGGTATAATTATATATTCTTTATATATAGGTATATTCTTTTAGAATAAAATAGCGGTATTTAACTTAAACTTAACTTAATAAACTTATTGTGCCTACTGATAATGTGCTAATTTTGCGTCTTGGTCCAAACTAAAGAATGTGTAATGCACTGAGGTCTAATTCTCGTTATAAAAACTATTAAAAATAGAATTCCTATCTACACTAATTAATACACGCCAAATGTAGAGTACCTATATGAAATTCATGTTCACATTTATGTTTATTTTAATTAAGAAGAATAACATTTGTGATAATTATGACACTAATACTATATCGTTATAGTATTTTGAACAGTTTTTATTAAGAGGATTGTTCTGTAAAAAATATGGATATTTAACAGGACAATACAAACAGTATTGTTCTGTTAAATATCCATATTTTTTGTTGTTTCGTTCATCGTTTTAATTCCGGACATAAACCTCCTAATCTCTATTTAATGCTTTTTCGCGCAGTATACGTTATACGTAACAAGAGGATTACTCGTAGGTGCGTTAATAAGGTCTAAACAGGACAAACAAAGGACATGGGGGTGTAGTACTAAATTAACCAAGCTTATAACTAAGCAGTTAATTTTCACGAAAGCCAGTGCTAACTTTATTGTCCTCAGGGATAATATTTCGAGTTGCATTTACCGAGCGGAGGATCGTTTACAAGTCGGTGCCGGCAATGGATGCAACGTAACGAACAGATTGACTCGCTACTTCCGTAAGTTTAATCTTCGGGGAAAATAGTCGAGACTCCCCTTTTAACTTCCTAACGTCTGGGTGTGTTCGCTGTTTGACTTCGAATAGACCTTCCGATACGATTTGAAGCCGTTTTATTTTGTTTGCGTTTAGTTATTGGGTTACAAGATTTTATTGCGGTGTTGACGTGTTGATGTGAAAAGATTTACTTTACTGTTTTGAACAGGTTAATGCTTTGTAAGATTTATATTTGTATGATGATAAGGTTTGAAAATAAAATGATTTTTTATTTTGGATACTGTAATAATCTTTTGATATACGTTTTTGTATTGCTTATTAGAGGAATTTAATTAATCTACTCTTTATTTTAACAATTATATGTTACGTATATACATATATAAAAAAAAAGTTACACACATACATTTTTAGTCTAATGGCCAATTCTCGTAATAAAATCTGTATAAAATAGAATTCCGATCTGGTCTCCATAAATGTAAGAAATAGTAACTTGCTTAAAAAAAATAACCGTCACATGTAAAGTTAGTTACATTTCAGTTTACATTTCATGTTTATGAGTTATTCATACTATTGTTCTATTTCTGTTATATAGCTACCAAAAGGCATAAAGCATGTCTGTATATCGTGAGAGGCTATATAGATTTTACATTCATTGAAATGACATACGAAAGGAACACTTAGTGCTTGTCCCACGACTTCCAAATAGCATTTATCTATAAGATAAAAGTCTCGCCATCTCTCTTCTTTAACTTAACATGAGTGAGACAGCATGCGATTTTTCTTTCGGATAACTTTTACTTGTTAGTTGTGGGACTGGCCATTAGCCTCATAAAAACTATCTGTAACTTACAAAATAAGCACTCGTGCTCTGATTTAAATTATAATGCACTATGATAAAGGCTCTATGTATTATGATGGTCACCTAAACGAGTGCCAAATACATACACTCACCGTTGCTTCCGTTCCCGAGAATGTTTCTAAAACACAAAGAGTGGTGTTACATTTAATATTTTAGTCCACAGCGGCCATATTTTGTCGTCAAATAATTTCATTCATCGCTTTGTACATGAATATATTCAACTAACTAGACTAGATAATTTCCCCTGTGGATCGCTACATCGTTAACATCTATTCACGTGAAGTGGCAACTTATTGAAAAACTGTTCAAACCAGTGCAGTGGCGAGTTTTTTAATATAAAGTTAGCGAAATTCATTTGATTAGGTACCTTGTTTTTTTAGGGGTCTGTCGGTCGAGAGTCCCCTGAGTTTCGTCGTTTATGTCGGTCTATACGCCCTGTTTATTACGTTCTAATAATAACATCAACCGGTAAAGATTAAAATTTGTATAGAGATGGGTATTTATTGGGCAGCGATAGCCTATATGGAAGACCGTTGGTCTGCTACTCAGAAGTCTAGAGTTAGATCCCAAGGCACGCATCTCTGACTTGTCGATGTTATGTGTCGTATTAAATGGTTAATTGTCGCTCGCTTTGACAGTGAAGGAAAACATTGTTAGGCAACTTGCATGTCTGAAAGTTCTTCATAATGCTCTCAAAGAAGTCAGTCAGCGTGGTGGATATTATTGTATTATATAGATATTTATAGATACCTTATATCTAAAGATAGAAGTGAAATAAGATGATAATAAAATATATATTTTATATCTTAAATAACCTCGTGATATTTTGAAATACATTTTATCAGGTAGGTATATCTTTAAAGTATACTACTCAGTGAATGTGGGGTAAATTCGTTGTATAACTCTTGGTATAAAAGTTTCTTAAAGATAACATCAATTTGTTACTTATCTCTAAGGACTTTGCTCTTAAAGTCAAATGTAAATGAAAATAAGCTACAAGAATGGAGACAAATCTTTATAAGAAATATATATTAATATACCTACTGTAGGTCATACCTACACAGTAAATATAGACAATATTTTTGTAAAATCAAATAATCTTTTTTTATGTTGGATAAGAATCTATTTTAGACGTTTTAATAGACTTATGGCCAATCTGTTTAAACTTAAATATATTATAATATTATTGTCTCACGTTTACGTGAATTTTATACATTGAAATTAAACAACTTTATACGGATTTTATCGCGTTGTTTATTTTTAGTCTCCCCGTGAACATGGCTGCTGAAAAGCAACCGAAACATTGGAAACCGAAAGTATAAAATTAAATCTAAATATATTTTATAATTAAAATAGCTTAAATAGAAGTAAACAGTAACTAGTAAAAGTGTTTAACAATAGTAGTTTAAAGTTTCAAAATTATGTAATAATAGTGTCTTATGAAATATAAATAACGCCATAAAATCCGTATAAAGATTTTTTAATTTAATTTCAATTAAATAAAAATCTTTAAAAATCGGTTCTGTTAGTTAAAGTTTTTGTTTGGTATTGCTGTACCAGCTTAACTCACGAGATAATGAAACAAGATTATGTTATACTAGTGTCATGATTTCTTATTTTTGTTAATAATTCTGTTCGGGAGTTTTTATTTATTCAACTGGCAACACAGCCAACGATCATTTTTAAATAGTGGGGTTATTGTGGAAGTGAGAAATAACTCGTTCTCTCGGCGAAAGATCGCTCAGCAGTAAAGAACTAGCATTGAACTGAGTAAGACGTTCTCAATAGTCTGTGTAATTGCTGTGAGTTTGATAATATAGTCACATAATATTTTAGACGATTGAGTTTCATTATACTAGATTGTTTGTTTACTGCTAATCTTTCGTTTTATTTATAGTGGGTACCAATTGTTTTGTAAATTAAGTTTTTATACAAACAGTAAGTATCTAAAACTTGTAATAAAATGCATGTTCAAAACATATTTTTAGTGATAAAAATGCGAGAGTAAGTGTATACACTCAATAAAAAAGAAACTTTGCTAACAATTTTTCCTTGAAATATTAATGATAGAATAAAAGGGACTGGAAACGAAAGTAAATAAATAGAAGATTTGCTATCTGTATCAATTTGCGGTGTGGTGCTTTATTGACACAAACGTCAGAAGTCAAAAGCTCCCCTTTCAAACAGAAGCGAAAAAATGTTTCTTTGATAAATTATGTACCTTGAATTGAGCTTGCCGCTAGTTAGGAATTTGTTGGGAAATCGCATCGCATACATTTTCACTAAATTCTGAATATTTATCAAAGACTTACGAAATTCGATGTCAAAGAGTTGTTCAATGGTATCGCCGAAGGGACGTAAAGGGTTAGAATTTCGCAGTTCGCTTGGAATCTCTGTGATCTCCCGCACACATGCATCGAGCCACTAAAACTATTATCCAGAATTATATTAACAAATTCTTTACGTCTACAAACGTCACTGAACGCTGTGCGAACGATGTTACATCGTAGATTTGGCATTTCAGAATTTAATGTTAAGTTTGTATTATGAAAATATTACAACATTATCTTACGTTTAAACGAATGTTACACGTTAAAATTAAACTATTTATATATACAATTTAATTGCGTTTAATTTTATTAAAATATTTAAATAATTTTTCCTGCTACACTTTAAGACTGAGACGAATACGTCCTTAGTCTTCTCGTGATTATGCATGCCGAAAACCAGTCAAAACTTTAGAGTAAGTTTAAATATAGGTAAATATATTTAGTATAATCAAGTAATTAACATAAGATGCGATAAAATCCGTATAAAATAGTTTAATTTGAATATGGAAATATTACTTTTGATTGCTATTCTATTTGTGCGGTGTTGACAGTAATTGGCTAGTCACTGAAAGTCTGAAGGTTCGATGTTTCAAATTATTTGTGAATTATCTTTAAAGCTAATAATTATTTTATTATATTTATAATTATGTTATCGATATATTATATTCAGTAAATGTGTCTGTAAAGCACCTGTCATTTAAAGATCATCATTTCATATAATAGTTAATGTATTAACAAATTGGAATAATAAAAGGATAAAACGCAGTACATTATTCGTATTCTTAAAAACCAAGTCTGTCTAAGTTTATACAACACATAATAAACACGAAGGAAATCATATAATTATATCGCGTCTCGGCGAGGTGGAGAGGAAATTATGTGCTAAACAGATTACGAAGCTAATTTCCCGACAACAACCTCTCTTACTATTTCCTACTATATTGCTGAAAAGTATATTTTTTAATATTGTGATTGTATTAATAATGTTCCCTATTATATTAGACAACAGCAAATGTAATAAATATTTACCTACAACTTTATCCAAAGGATAATGAAAATCTATACATATAATAAAATCGTAAGAAAGTCAAAACTGTACATTAAATATTTTTTTAAAAGAATACTTGGGGCGTAATCTACAATCGATATCGAAGCCAAAAATATAGTTTTTAGAATTTTTGTCTGTTTGTCTGTTTGTCTGTATGTATGTCCGGGCTAAACTCAAAAATTACTACATGGATTTACTTAAAATTTTGCATGAATATTACTAACAGGTCGGGTCAACATATAGGCTACATATTATCACGCTATCACCTACGGGGGAGGAGCTGTGAATCTTTATTTTTCTTACGCGTTCTGTGACAGCGTGTAATCTAACGACGCATATTTAAATGTTGTTTTTGAGTAAGCCATGCTATTATCTAGCTTTACACTATAAAAACTACGCCATTTAAGTAACTTGGGCAGAGAAATATAGTTGGGTTCCGCGGCGACAAACACTTTTCAGTTAAAATCTACGCGGACGAAGTCGCAGGTAACAGCTAGTAATAAATATATGCAGAGGGATTTTACTAAATTAAGAATGGAAAGATATAGAAGCACACTTCATAAACATAATAGCCAAATGATGATTATCACAATTAACAACGATATACCTAGAGAGATAAGAGAACTCCCTTTACATAAATTTAAAAGTAGACTTAAATCATGGCTCCTAGAAAATAGTTTTTATAATATTAAAGAATTTATTAGCTATAAATAAAAAAATATATAGGTAGATGTTATTGATACCTTAGGTTTTCTAATGTATAGAAATAAGTATAATAAATAATTATGTAAATTAGTAAAAGTAATATAAAATTTAAAATTTTCGCATATCCACTGAGGCCGAGATGTGTTTGAACCCTAAAAACTTGTAACACCTTTTTTGTATACCATGTCTCAAGCAAATAAAGATTTCTATTCTATTCTTTAATAAGTAGGTAACCGTATTATACGTGTTTCATATTTTATTATGATCCGTTTTGCATTGTGCTACCATCTACTAATATATACTTTTAGCATAAACTTTTCGATAAGGATAATATTTTTTACATTTTTATCAGTCTCTCAAAAAGATATAAAATAATAATTTATCACTTTTTAATAATTTGTCGCTTAAGATTGAAACCATAGTTAATATTATTAACTTTTCAATTATTGGAATGCCAGTTATAATTGAAAACCTATTTTGTCTGGCCGCCGGTGTGCCAATGCGATCAAACATAATAATGTTATGTTTGATACCTATCGATCTCATTAATTAAAAGCAAAATCTACCAGATTTACTATCTTCATATAAACAATATGTATCGCAAGTATCGCAACACAGAATGTATCGAAAATAATTAATCCCATTACAGCTTCCGTTCACCATGTATTAATATTCAGTCGTTCTGGTTCATTAGCGCGTTTGGCTCCGGCTGCTCGCCAGTACTGCATCGGCCGAGGGCAATTCCTCTAATTAGATAACGAATTAACGTCTTCAGGCTTCAAGCGGTGCTTGTTTTCCTCATCAGGAAGCCTTTGCACAGTGTATTTGGAAAGCATTTTGAAAGCTGATCCGACAGCGCAGTGTTTACTTCATCGCTTTAATTACGCTGTATGTAGCGCCGGCGCCGACTTGTGAAGTTGACACAATCTTTATGGACATGCAGTCTAATTAATGCGAATGCACTCCCGTTACTGTAAAAGCTGGAATACTAGTTCGTTTTAAGATTTTCCGCTAAGGAATGAAGTTTATTGACAAGGTTTACGTGTTTACTCGGATTTACTAAGGGATGTTAACAGGTTCCCTGTCCGATGAATCACATATGATACATAACAATAGATTTTCTATTGTGTCTATCACGGGACAGCGAAAGGGTTAAGTTTTCGTCTGTTTTGCTTTGCAAGCTTATACGTGGCTGCTAATCGGCAAGTTCCTAATTTGACCGTGTTGGGATAATATGTTTTGGTTTTTCCAGAAAATTCTTACGAGAAGCATAAATAGGTTTTCGCAGGGTCGGCTATGAGTAAGTAATCTCTGATGTTACAATCATACATATATAGGTTATATATTGGTTCCGAAATACACCTGGCAAAATAGCACGCGGACCACCTAATAAGACGAGCTGACCTATGTGTTATGAAACCGTATTTATAGTAGATCGGTCTGCTGAATAATAATTGACGTATTTAAAGTATTATTCATTAATTTACAGCTACTTACTTTTTAGGAAATCATATTAAGTTCGTCAATTGAAACAATACTCGCTAGGTAACAAGGTAAAAAACAAATGCTGCATTATTGTTCTATACAATAACCATTTTAATTAATTTCTTTATGTTTTACTTTTGGTACCTAATAAATTTTGCTCTTAATTTCTTCGTAATAAGAGCTGATTAAAATTCGGGAGTTTTGATTTGTTCACAGTGTACATAGATACATATACTACAAATGGTATTCTCCTAAATAAAATATGAACATAAATTACATTTCATTTCACGTTTATTAGAATAGATTTGAACTCTATTTCCAACGTTATTAGCCTTCTGGTAAGTTTTAAGATTGACCATGTTCAAGTTTTAACGGTGTCTCCTTTATTTGTATATGAAGCTTAATTTTGTATTCTATTACTTTACGACGCTAAACGCCGGGAACGGAACCTTTACTACTGTTTATTTGGTGGAATTACTAAGTAACGTACTCGTTAATATTATAATTAATATGTAATGTATAATTTTGCTACATATTAGTTTTTACTGTACTTTCATGACAAGCTTGCATATTAGTAAAAATCTTCAGACGATTATGAAGTCAAATAGAGTTCAATGACCTCATTCTAAAACACCATTTTTATTTTTTCATACTATTATACACAATACTCAATTTTAAACACAAATGCTCAAGGTCTCATACAAACGTACGCCAATGGTAGGCACTTATATGTTCTTTGGTAAGCGCTTAGCGCATTAATGTGTTATTGATCCATTAGAAATGAAATCTAGTGTTGTGTTTACACTAGTGTCAAGGATTGTTCAGAACTCCTTGAAGAAATACTAACGTATATCAATATTGCATTCATCGTAGGCAGCCGATGTCACGCCAATAACACCTGCACGCAGAACTCTTAACATAACATTTCTTATTATTAAAATTTCTTACGGACGTTGACATATGTGACATTTTGCTTACGAGAAAAAGCAGGTTAAACATCACTAGATAATTAATGGCCTGCAATATCAGACATATTATCCATCCCCACAGTATAGTTAACATGCATTACATACGCTCTCGAAGAGGCCCGAGAAATACTCTGAACTTGGGCTGTCCGTATTCCCACTACTTGCATTAGAGTAGAGTAAGTTCCTTCCTTCAGTCGTATCAAGCAGGAATGTTAGATTGCAAAACCAACGCAACCCCTCGGGAAAAGGAACTCGGGTCAATATTGCACGTCAATTATACGCTTAGGTTTCCTTCTGTATAACGAAAATTCAAATTTGTTATCAACTTTACCTAACTTTAGTATTTCAACGTAATACAGAAACGAATCACACATAAGTCTTCACCTGATCTCTGATTGATGTGATTTTCCTATATTAAATAAATTCGTCTCGAATATATTTTAGGGGAATATAATAAAGTAATTTAAGGCCTGAATCGGAAAGAAGTCTTGCTGCGTGAGGTAATAAGGATTTATTACAAATCTGGGCGTACGAGAGGTGTCTAGACGCGGCTGAGTCGAGGTGCCTCGCGATGGGGATTAGTCGCGCGAACACGGCTTCTTAGTGCCTGCACCCACCCGCCGTAATCTCACACACGACTCACCGCAACTAGTGACTGCCACAGTTTGATGTACCATGCATGTAGGCATTAGTGCCTTCTAGCGACGCGTTATAAACTCCTTCCGCAAAAGAGGATTATGGCATCTGAATATTGACGTACCTGCTTTGCGTATCACGTAATCTTGTTTTCCTTTACCTAAATAAGCAAGTCTCTTGAAGGTTTAGATAATCATGTCTGTTGAAACACGAAATGTTATTGCAGTAACCTGTACCTAAAATGTATACACTGCCTGTATATTCTATAATAAGGCATTTACATTTGCTTTAATCAACTGATAAATCACGTATGATTTGAACCATTTGAAATGATTTTCAATTAAATTATGGCAACAAATTTTGTTGAATCTCATTTCAATTGGGTGAACACAGTTAATGCCAAATTAAATCATCATACATTGATACGGTAATGAATATGTTTTTATTTGCTTGTATCATATAATAAGAGAAGATCTCTCTGAATTTATACAATGAGTATATTAAATGGGCTGATCTCCCGTTACCAGGGACGTCTAAATAATTGAGAGATCTGCTTGAGCTGGTCTATACAGATG
This sequence comes from Catocala sponsa, assembly GCA_963564715.1. Taxonomy (NCBI): domain Eukaryota; kingdom Metazoa; phylum Arthropoda; class Insecta; order Lepidoptera; family Erebidae; genus Catocala; species Catocala sponsa. The sequence goes on from OY751333.1 coordinate 16,273,684, forward strand.
AAATAGTGACATATAAACATTCAGAACTAACAGTCAAAGTTTGATGGGTGACCTATAAAAGCGAAGGATTGTTATCGTGGACGGGTGACAAACAAACAATTTTATTAGAGCTCTAAGAAAAGTCGCCAGTATTAGAACTTGTTGATACTCGGTTTGAACGTTTTGATATTTTTCATCCTGTCTTTACCGTCAGGTGCGCCTGACGATGATTTATGTCCTTACTGAATTGAATGAGTTTTGGCTTGATTCCGTGAAATTTATTTCTTTCAACGTGTTAATATATTACGACAGATATGTTTTATTGCTGAAATTATCTTTCGGAGTGATGGGATTTTGTTATTTTCTGAAATAAAAGCGAACTGTGCCATACGGTAGATGTTTCATAGAATAACTCACTAGGACATTTACGTATTGATTATTAAAAAGTGATAAACCGGAAATCCTAGATTATTTATAAACATATTTTAAAACAAGATTAATTATTGAGTCGCAGCGGCACTCCGGCGGCTAGACACAATAGGTTATCAATTATGTCTGAAATTCCAAGGATTAAGAGGTTAAGGGAAAATACATTTGTATTTGATCAGATTGCCGGCAACCACTTTATTTTACGTTAGCATTAAGGTTTTACTTTAGTTAGAACTATGACCCTGAGCTGACTGAACTGGGACTATGCAACTAAATCAGTGTTTAAATCATTTTAATTTGCGCAAGTCATGGAGATTTGGATGCACCCACCCTGTTTAAGTGGTCTCGTTTCTCACTAAAGCCATTGCGCCGTGAGAGCCACATAAAATTGCTATGCCTTATTACGCACTTAGTTATTCTAAGCGTATGTACTTTGTCGTTACATGTTTACAAATGTGTACATCGTTTTTGTTGTTTAAATAACATAAAATGTCCCAAAACATAGGTTTAATATTACTTTAAAAGAAGGTAAAAGATTAGAATGTGGAAAATCTAATACCGTGTCTTATCAGATTTGGGAACCGTATAATAAGCACAGGATAACCAGATGTGGAGTCCTCAGACGTCAACCATACGCGCCAACTTGTGCAATTAAAAAAAAAATTAATACATCAGTTTTTACACATACAAATTGAATTCATTCTCTAATTTAAAGCTAGTTTCCGAGTCTACAAAGTCTTATCTAAAATCAAAAAAGTTTATAAAAACGTACTGCTTTCACGGCTCGAATTAAGAGAGAAAATGGAATTTTTAAAACGTCCCTTTTGTGTTAAAGGAGATGAAAAGCATGTCGTTATGGAGGAGTTTAAAATAGCTAATTACGTTGGAGAAAAACCCGACGAAGTACTCGGAAAACTTCTTGGCGTGCGTTTAACTGTCACCATTAAAACTGAAGTACCTTCTATTATCTGCGCTGCACAACGAAACGATACAATAAACTTACACATTCTCTCGATTTAATTGAAATAAACAATATTCTTGTATGAGGCAGTACTTAATTATTCGTTTGGTGAAATCGGCATGTCAGTGATTTTACAATCAATTACACCGTTTTTTTGTTGTAATTTTAAGGTTATTAAAATTACTGCTGCATATTGCTGCTTATTTAAACGAGATAAGCAGAGGTTATCAGAATCTAGATATCATTAGTTTTTAGATCTTACGTAGTAGGCTCAAGCAAGTTAGCGTAAGGCTTTTTCTCATAAGCGACTTTCCTTAGTTATATAAAAGAACTTGGGGCTTCTTGATCGGTTGTGAAGCATCCGCTGATACTTATGCCAAAGCACAGGTGAGTTACAAATAATAGTTTATTGTATTGCCATCTAATTGTTTTAGCCATTTCCCATGAATTATATTCCAAGTTGTATAAACAAATAAATATTTAGTATCAACTAATTACGTTCTCACGCGTTCCGAACATCACTCAACGATCCTTCAGATTGTCCTCTTCCAGGACATTTAGTTCTGTCGTAAACCGCCCAGTCTGTCTAGACCCCTGCACTTCTTTTCCAGCTACAATTAATCAAGGGGCAGGTGAGGTCACGATAAATGGCCACGATGTATTAGAACTAAGACATTGCGCCCGTGGTTACTGGGCTTACTCTAAATTGTCGGCTGTTGTCTCAGGCTTCCATTCAAGTTGTGCAATTACTTTTTATTTTCTTCGTTATCTTTTGCCATAAACATGAATATAAAAATGAGACATAAAATTATTTACGAGACAAAATATTCTCATATATTTCCTTTAGTGAAAATATAGGCGTTGTATTGAAAGTTATTGGTGCAAATTTATTTGATTAAACATCGGAATTGTGTTCTTTATTTGATTGTATTACTCGTTGAAGTTATGGGCCCTTTGATTTGTTGTGATTGTTTTGTTGTTCTATAAAAAACTCAACTTCTGGTTTAATATGAAATCTTGGCCTTTACAAATAGTCAATCTACAGGCACAAAGAACACCTAGCTCTATAACTATTAGTGGATCAAACAATTTTTTATCCCGAGTGGAGATCAAAACTACAATTATACTCGTCGCATTAACAATGGTGAGACGATCACTCAAACCTCTAAGCCATTCGTGCAGTATAGGTGTAACAATATCAAGAACGATATCCAGTTTTGAAAGCAGCGATAGACCAATATCTATGACCGCTTTCGAAAAGATAAACAAGAAAATAAAAACTAATTTGATATTGTCTTTGCGACCCAGACTGTAATAAGCAAGCCGTAATAAATTTCATCTAATACCCGTGCAGTGGTACTGGTCTTTGTTAAACAATAAGATTGCAGGTTTAAAGTCGCCATCTTGCCGCAAATTGAATGTGATTGTGTTAGATTAGAAATGGTTTAACAAGACTAATAATATACTAGCTGTAGTGGGCATGCTTGAACTCGTTCTTTGTATGACTTTAAAATAACAAGCTTTTTACGCAGTATTCCTAATCTTGTGTATAGTGCAATACAGTGGTATCTTTCAGATTTTTTGTACTACTCCTGACAAAGTAAAATGTTTTTATTTGTAATGGTTTCCTTTCAAATGTGCAAATAGTATATAAATACTCCTAAAACTGTATAAAAAATAAAAATAATATTTTTTTTATTTATTACGTGGCAAAACGTTGATTGCCGAAGCTATATAGGCTTATTATAATGACTTTACGTATTGAAATTAAACTAACTACTTTATACAGATTTTAACGCGTTGTTTATTTTAAAACACTATCATTAGATAATTTTGAAATTATTAAACTACTACTGTTAAACGTAAGACAATATGAAGCCTTTACTTGCTTTCGCGCCTACTATATCAATGCGGCAACCCAATTCCTTCGATATTTAAGAGTCATCTATTTAGAGTTTCCATCAAAATATACAGAGTTGATGCAGTCGCTAGAACCCTAACCGCTTTAGCGCATCACACAACAACAATATGTCACAGTAAATACCCATAAACATTCCGGTAGTAATTAACCGGCGTCTTAGCTCTCACTGCTCATATTGCTAGTGTTTGCTTTACAAAACTTCGCTATAACAGTTTGGACGTCATTACCCGAGAGTGGAGACTCTCGTTATATTTTACGAGCAGCCTGGCGACTGCGGCCAACCCTTTAAATGCATCGACTCGGCTAAATACCGGCTGATATAAAGTTTAACGTTGAAACCGATTGTCTTTGAAACTGTAGTAAAGTGTCACTGATGGTGAGCTTTAAAGTTTAGGTTGCTCAACTAATATTTCATGGTTAAAAATATTAAAATGTGGTGTAATTTGTTGCCCACGAAGGCCGACTATAAACATTTAAAAATACTTAATTTAATTTAGTTCATTTTGTTTTGTTCATCCAGTTTTTGAATGGCTAATATTAATTATAAGCTGAAATGCTGAAATGCTGAATGAAAATGCTGCATTCAGAACTATTCCTTTTATGACTAATCATTATGCAATATCGCACCAAGACGTTATTTTGTATTATGGGTTAAAATATGTATTGTTACACTCTTGCACCTTTCCTAATTCATGTATCGTATCTAGACAGCAGTTTTCCTGGCATAATATACTGACATAATCTTTAGTCTAATACCACACTAAGATTAGTATATAAAATTTACAATAATAAGACACGTTGTGACCTTTCGCCTATCCGAAATCGCTCCATTAAACATAAATGTCTAAAACAACGTGGTCAGTTTATGTTAGCAATTAGCGCATTAATAAATCTTTCATCTAGTAACTCGTTTAGTTGCTACGGCTACAAATGTCCGACGCGTGCACTTGAAACATTCTGTATAATGTTGGCAATTTGCTTCATTTAGGTCGGAATTACTTTCAACATCATGTATTTACTTTGCAAGTTTATTTAGTAGAGAATTAAAACAAAACAAAAAAATTACGTTGACATACTACAAGTAAAATAATTGCCGCAATTATTAGTAAACTATATCTTTGAAATATAATACAGTTAAGTATTACGAATAATAGAAAAATATTAATGTCGTGATATATATTTATTTGTTGTATTATTAGATTTGTTTATAATAAGTTTTATGTGAGAAGTATTCTCTGAGTATGGCTAACTTTTGCGAATAGCTACTTGTAGAAATATAATACATAAAAAGGTAAGTTTAAATACTGAGTTACATAGTATATTTTTATGGTATCACTGTTAACGTGTAAAGAGTAGCAATCCTGCAGCGCATTGTACTGGTGAAATGTAATTGACAGTAGGTACCTATTGTATACAAAACAATGTAGCAAAAGCACTTTAAAAGCGACAGATTATTTCATAAACGGTTACTGCTCACTGTTTCTGTCAATAAATAAATAATTATTTTCTTTGTGTATTAATTCATAATTTTCAAAAAATCTTACATTTTTAATATAAAAATATTATAGTTATATTTTATTAAAATATACCTATAATATTTTTATATTAAAATTAATAATTTATTAAAAATGTTATAGGTATATTTATTAATTACTAATCTTATTTAACTTTTTTATTCCATTATTTTAAAACTAATCCTTACTAATATTATAAATTCGAAAGTAACTCTGTCTGTCTGTCTGTTACCTTTTCACGGCTAAACCACTGAACCGATTTAGATGAAATTTGGTACAGATATAGTTTAAAACCTGAGGAAGGACATAGACTATTTTTTATTGATGTAGGTACCACGCGGGCGGAGCCGCGCGCAAAAGCTAGTCTAATATATATGTTTAAAAACGTATTAACAATAAAAATGTTATAATAAAAATAGTAATAATTCATGAAGTTATTAGTTTTATAATCTCCGCCAGTATAACGAATTTTATGATTGGTTCGTCCTATCTAGAAACCAAAGTCTAGATGCAGGGTTTGCAATTCGTGTACCTCGTGAGCTGCCTCAATCAGTAATGTCAACTGCGTCCTGGTCATTAATCTTTTCATCAGTTTGTAAAACTTAAGGTCGGCATTTTGATATTGGTTTAGATACGAAGCAATGAGATGATTATGTAACCGACAAACTGCTTACAATTTAGTCATGAAAGTATAAAGGGTACCGAAACCTTCTGATATTTTTTGTCACCATTGAACCAAGTCATAGAGACTTGTGAACATTATCATAAATCCCGTCCCAACTTTTAAAAATTGAGCCTTGTTCAAATGCTTCGAAAACTTCGATATATCCAGAAAGCTTTGGAATATCTGTGTGTGAAGTAAATACCATTCAATGGATGTTTGAAACAACTGAGTTGCCAAGTTTGCAGAATAAAAATATGATAGCTTGTATAGGATTGTTCGAGAAATATACAGTTTCATATTTTGCATAAGTATTTCCTTAGTTTGAAACGCAATAAATAACAGACTATCTTTAGCATATTTAATGTTTCGGATGTGAAACGTACTTACATAGGCAAAAGATTTTTCTGCGACTAATTCGAAGACAGCATGACGTAAACTATGAATTCATTAGCTTTTTACAGCATATTTTTGAGAGATTTTGTAAAACATTCGTTTCGGATATGTGTGAGTTTTGAAGTAGCGATAGTTCGGTTGTGGTTTTGGATTCGATCTCAATTCTATGTATATTAAAGTAAATCCACTCCTATCACAAACACTTAGATTGACTTAACGAAAATATTCGACCTGCATTCTTTTTTTAATACGTAGGTAGTAAAAGTTATCTGTACTTTGATTGTGATTTTGGGTATTACCTAGTTTATTTATGATAGTTGGACAAAGTGAAAGTGACCTTTTTTAAATTATTAGAGTAAGACTAGATTTTGCCCGCGGCTTCGCTCGAGTAAATGTAGGTTAGGTTGTCACCTTAATCACCTCGCGATTTGAAATATACTTTACGACTTATTCTCATACCTACCAATTCATAAAAATTCGTACATAAAAATCGGCCTCGATAGCGTAGTGGTTAGTGTAACCGACTACTACACCTGAAGTCGGGTTCCGTTCGATTCCCGCATAAGTCAAATATTTGTGTGCATGAACATGGATGTTTGTCTTGGTCTGGGTGTTTCTATGTTTCTATGTTTAATATGTATGTATTTACAAAAAAATAAATATATATGTATTTTTATCCATTGTCTTGAACCCATAGTATAAGCTCTGCTTAGTTTGGGCTAGATGGTGTTTTGTGTATGTGGTAGAATATTTATTTATTTATTATTTCATAAAATTCGGTCGAGCCGTTTCGGAGGAGTGCGACCACAAACACCGTGACACGAGGTGTTTATATAATATGTTTTTTGCCGTTATTACCGTATCAATGGCAATATGTGAATTTATTCATCCAACATGGATATAATGTCATGTATACATCCGGATAGCCGCCGAATCGTCGGTAAAACCAACTACCGAATTTTCTGTTGCCTTTTTCAGTGGAGTGTTCGTTTTAGGCGGTTTTCTATTTCAATAACTTCTAAAGGAAATGTTCCCACACGTATTTGAATTGTGCAATAGAAAATGAGTATACACCGTGTAACAATGAAGTGTGGTCATATTCCACTGTGGTAAAGTACTGGCGAAAAATAGCAGCGTAAACTATTAATTTTTTTTTGTGATTTTGTATTTCTCTTAATCTTTGATTTAAGATAAATTCAGAAATGCCAAAACTCTAAAAGACATTTACCTAGATTTGACTTTGCTTCTTTTTCTAATGAGAATTTTGTAATTTGTTATATCAGCATTTCTCAAGTAAATATTTTGTCTTTAATACATGCCTGCCATCTCAGCATTTCTCAAGTAAATATTTTGTCTTTAATACATTGCCTGTCATGTATCTGACAAAATACTAAATGTATTGTTCGCCGTCATTTATGACCGGCATGGTATTCAATGTTTTAAAAGTTTTCACAGTATTCAAAACGATTTAAATAATATTAAGAATTTTCCTTTAGTCACAGATCAGTCTACTATAGGACTTGAAATATGACTGGCTGTTACGATTATACGCTGAATATGTAATCATATTATTTTATATTTACTATACAGAGGAACATACCACATCTTTTCTTTTAGTTTTACATTTATCATTAATGATTATTAATGTTTAAGTTTTAAGTAAGCAGCGACAGCTCAATGGGGAGACCAACAGACTGTAATGCAGAGGGTCTCGGGTTTGAACCCACGTCGTGCACCTCTGACTTTCGGAAGTTATATGACTTTTCGAAATTATGTGCGTATTGATTGACAATTATTGCCTGCTCCGTGTCTCGGAATGCACGTTAAGCCGTTGGTCCCTGTTGCTATGAACATCTATGGCAGTCGTTATTGGGAAAGTGTCGACACAAAAGATCCCACTGGGTCGAAGTGTCGCCGATTGCACTGACTGGCCCCCACATAAGATAAGATAATGTTTAAGTTTAAGAATAGACGTTTTATAAATATTATATTTACAAAACGTCTATTCTACAAACCATCTTGAGCCCTATACACAATCCTCTTACCTCGCAAAACATCACAGTACAACGTTAGCGAGGAATTTGATTACAAATGATAGTATTTTGTTTGCCGACACCAGAAACCCAGTTTCCACAAATGTAGTTTACCCAATCTTGGTACGCAACACTAAAAAGGTTACGCTCCTGCCAAAAATCCGTCCGTATAAACCGAACATATATTTTACATTATTCGCTCTCACCGCTGAAACAACGGCTCTTCAATACGCGGACACTTTTCCCCCGGAGGGGGCTCTTGAACTTTATTGACATTTACTTTCCGAGGGTAAACATAGCGACAGCCGCTGTCTGTCTCGTCTTGACTCGCCGCATAATGCGAGTCCTCCGCCCCGACTACTTATAGACACGGGGTATTATTTATTACCAATTCATTCCTTCAATATTCTGGGTACATAAATGGTAGGCCAAGATTGTATATTCTATATTGCGTTTTTGCATAGTACGCGCGTATGAAGGGCTGTATTATAAACAGCTTCACTTCCTCTCAGCGTTTTTGTACGCTTTACCATGTACTTGTTTTTCTTTGTCTAGTTTATTTTATTACGCATCAAGTAACAGGTTTTAGTGCGTAGACGAGATCAGTTCTATAAACGAAAGCCATTTAGGCAGAGCGCCTACTCTAAGAAAATAGGGAAAGCCTCAGCTTACTGATTCAGCCTATTTTCTTATACGGAAAGTGAACATAGATATATAAAAAGTCAGTATCACAAGGGTAACTTGGCCAAATTGCAAAAACTTATTAAATCTACGGATAAAGTTAAATAAGTTTTACGAAACTAATCGAATTCTATTCCTACACCGTGACAAGCACTTTAAAACAATATCTTTTTATAAAAGAACACACATTTTACAACAAAAGCTTTAACATTTTTCCCGCAAATAGAGTCTTAAAAAAACTAATTAAAATTTTCACTTCACTTAGAACTTGCCGCAGCGCACGCCTCCTGATTCGCAACTTTTCTTGAATTGATAAAAAACTTTTTGTTGATCCTTCGTGTTATTCGAATGGCGGCGAAGATTTCTACGGCAACTTGGAATTTTATCGAGAGAGGGCTAAAACAATGTGCCGGGGATCAAACTTGCCGGAGACGGCAGCTAATGCAATATGTATCAGCTCTCAAGTGCAGACCAACACTAGCCGAAGGCCAAAGTATCCTGCGGGAAGTAACTACTTTTATTTATCTCAAGTATCTATTGAATTTAACCAACACGCGGCCGACACTCTAGACGTTAAATTTGCTTTATTTTGCCTGACAAATAATGTAATACGTTTCGCTACCTGCAGACGTCAAGTCACATTAGCAGTCTTACAGTCCTAGCGTTATAGAAATTGTATCTATAGAATTTTGTATGTGGATCATTCGAATTGTGATTGTTCATTACAATAGACATCTATCTCCATCTCATTTGAATACAAAAACAACATTGACGACCAATCGCGTTCAAACAAGAGAAACAGTCGTAAGATATTCCATGTAGGTATATTATACATTCTATATCTCGGAGTAAGTAAGGCGTACATGTATTATGTTTGAATTATCTGCAATGTGGGAAGGCAAGACGCTAAGTTAGCAGTATGCATTGCTATACGGCCTCCTAACGTACCTATTTGGAATGTGTTAGGCTCTCGAGCTACGCTTGGCGCGCACACAAGTGGGACAGTAACAAACGGAGGCGCCATAAAGTGCCAATGTCAATTCCTACTTATGCGCTTTTTCACGAGTCTAGACGCATTAACTTGCCTTTTGTTATACTTTTGCTATAATGTGCTGAATTTTGTTACAGATTGTTATTTTAAGGTCATCATTTGTTGTTTGACTCATTTTGAAGACAGTATTATGGCGAGAAAATGAATAAGAAATAGAAAAAAGTGTTGTCTTAATATTATATGGGTAGAACAAACATAAAATAACGTTTAAGTTTATTCAACTTAAACTTAAAATACATTAAATTTACGGCATCGCTCTCCTTTATTTTATAACGTAAGATAAACAAAACTTTTAACGTTACGTTATTCTAAACCATAAATTTCCTTAGCAGTATTGATATTATCAAGTTTATCTTTCCCGACTGCATAACTTTTACATCTCCAGCAAATACCGATCGTAAGTGTGGGTAGAACGAACGTAACTTTTTGTGAGTATAAACATGATTTGACAGATTGGAATCTATAACATAGCCGGGGCTGTCGACGTCTGATGCGCTTAACCGCGTGAGGGATGATTGAGATCAAATCAAATGATCGACACGTCACGCGGATTCCTTCGTTTTTCTATTTTTCATCTGTACAACATCGATGTCATTTCTGTCGGCAGCAATCCTTCAAAGTTATGGAGACACATCGTCACCAAACCAAAGTCCGTATTTATAAGTTATAAAGCGTTTTTATGTCAAACGTCCACGGAAGTTAATTGCTTAAATTTAAACTTTTTAATCATAAAATAATTAGCAAATTAATAAATATCTGGGCAAATGGTGTTCATTAAGCCTTCATTTAAACATAAATTAGGGCAACGGAACTAAAATAACCGTCTATGTAGGCCTGTGCCGGTTGGCATCGAATTGTGATAGAGCCTCGAAACGTTGCCAAATTGCCCTGTTCGCTTATCATCTGGCTTATGTATAGAGACACTTTGTGTTACATTTTAAATTTGAATATAGAAGAGATTTTGAGACAAATGTCTAATTTGGGAACATCTTGATTAGAATTATGGACGTGTAAATGATGCTCAAATTACGTGTGTGTCTATATGGTTTTGTTTTGGTTTTCTATAAGTACAAGTGCGGGATGCTGACCTAAATAGAATTTAGTATAATAGAGCGAGCATCAAGAAGTTTGGTAAAGGCGCAGGATATACTTGCCGAAAGATATAAATTAAACTGACAGAGTCCTTGTATATGAGCTAAATTATTAAAAAAATCTATGGACTAGACAACAATATAATCCATACCTGTAGAAAAATATATAGAGTGTGTAACAGTAAAGTGTCACAGATTAGTAGTAAAGTTAGCAAAAAAAGATTATAAGTGTTCAGCCAAATACTACCTCCCTATTAGGATACACAAGTCTCAACTCGATTATTGCTTGCTTATCAATATCAGATTATTGATATTGATAAGCAAGCAAATACCTAAGTAAAAAAATACGAAACTAAATTATTAGTATTTTTTACTTAGGTATTTACGAAACATACATGTATAAATAAGTCATCAGGCATCATTTGATAACAAATTCGCTGATGCCAACTGTTTGATGTCCAAATTCTGACTTTATTAATAGCTATATGATTTTGCATAAATTATAAAGTATTATGTTAGCGACAGGATCCACTATAAGAGCTCCAAATATGACTACTGTTGCACACATTATGTATAAAATAGTTTAATATCTATTCAGAAAAAAGATATAAAACTTCGACAATAATGCAATGAAACGTACCCCGGGCGCTCGTGACTCGGATGAAAATTCAGATCGGGCGAGCGTATGTAATTGGAGTCTTCAATTTAAAAAAGATTAGTTTTTAAAGCTTGGGCTGCGTCCAAGCAAAATGTGTCCGGCAATTGCCGATAGGGCTGCTCGGTAGAACGTTTTGGCAGATAAATTGTAGAACTGTTTTAGCTATATGTAGCTGTATAACATGACTCTACTAACTTTGGTGTACTCATTCTGAAAATTGCTTTGCTATATCTGTATTTTATTAAGATATTAAAACACATCACATTATTATTGTAACAAATAACAAATACAATTAAACCAGTCTGTAATGTACTAATGACTAAATATTTTTGTTACATTCAGTATATTATATTCTAGAATTCTTCTTCGGAATAATTCGCACTCGAATGATTGGTAGAAAAAGCCATCACTATGTTACTACTGCCTATAAGCATCGATAAATAAGCTATCCAATACTAAAAGATTTATCAATTCGAACCAGTAGTGCCTGAGATAAGCGCGTTCAATCAAACAAACAAACTCTTCAGCTTTATAATATTACTAGCTGACCCGCGCAACTTCGTCTGCTTCACATAAGAGAAATTTACCCGTTTTTGCAACATTTTTCATTGATGCTCTGCTTCTAGTGGTTATAGCGTGATGTTATATAGCCTATAGCCTTCCTCAATAAATGGGCTGTCCAACACTAAAATAATTATTCAATTCGAACCAGTAGTTCCCGAGATTAGCGCGTTCAACCAAACAAATAAATAAAGAAACAAACTCTTCAGCTTTATAATATTAGTATAGATTATAGAAGAATATATGACAGTGAACAAAACAATCGACTACACCAAAAAGTTGCATTTTAATCCACAATTTCGATATAACTATTTTCTATTGCAGGAGGATTAAAACGAAATCCAGAGGCGTGTCGGTGACGCGTGGTAGGCTATGCATTTAAAAAGAGTGTGCATATTTTTTTACAAATTGTTGGATATTTCCGTGCCACAGCGCTTAAGGGAGTCGATGACTTGGAAAGCATTGGTCTCCTCGCTCGATTTGCACTGCAAATTGATTTTTATGCCGCTGAGGACGCTTCCTACTCATAGCTGTTTGTTTAACATATATTGTTTTATTGATATTTTTCATTCTTCTAAAGGTTTATAGGAACATGCCTTCATAAGTTTTATTAATGTAAGTGCTTTCGCCCACCTAAACAGTAAAATTTTGTTAAAGTAAATAAAAAAATTTACTACTTTTATTTTTTGTTTTATTATTTTTATATTTATTAATTGCTACACCGCTAAGTGCCTATTATATAAATTTTGTAGAATCAATTTTTTATTAGTATAATAATTATAACTCACATAAAATAATAACTTACTACCACTTTTTAATAATAATATTATCATTTATTGCGTCAAATATGGTATGGTATAAAGGTATTACAATTATTTTATATCACATGTCTGGCCGTTATAGAGCATGCAACAATAAAGTTCCAAATTAATACATCTTAAATTAAAAAAACACGATTGTTAATTCATTAATTATGCTTATACCTCAATGAACGTTCCAAATTATAAAACTTGCATAGATTTTTTTGCAAAAACTCCTCAACCGATTAATAACATTCCTGTAACAACCAGCTACACAATATAATACAAAGTTTTTGATAAGGTAGTTGGGTTATTGTATTTAGCAATGAGTTGTAAATCAAGGGTGCCATATAAACGCAACTTTTTCTAAATACCTAATTCTAATTTAGGAACAGGAATTTCAAAATCTAACTGATTTGCTTTCCTTTTGTTTGTATTGTTCCTCCGTTCAAATAATATCGAATTTGACTTTAAAAATTTAGCAGTTTCAAGGATATAAATACAAGGGACAATTTTTTAATTATCCCTTGTATTTATATCCTTGAAACTGCAAAATTTTTATGTGACTTAAATATCGGTTTACAGGAATCACATCAGTCTATGTTAAACATAGTACGAATACATTTTTTTGAGCAATAAAAATTCTTGATGTTTCCGCGGCGTTTCCCCAAACGACTATACTGTAACGGATAATTGAGCACACTTAAGCGTGGTAAACCATTAATGAGGTTTGCCTAGATATAATATCTTTAACCTTTCTTAAAGCGAAAATGAAGTTATTTATTTTAGTGCATATTTTCTCAATATGATTCTTCGCACTATGTAGCTGTTCTATATTATTGTTATTAAGAGTAATATTCAACTGTACAGGCTTACTTCTCCAGGTTCTGAAATCAAGCACGTTAGTTTTAGCTATGTTGATCTTTAATTTATTGACATCTAACCATTTAATTATATCGATTAATGTTTCATTTATTACCGTACTGAAGTTCTGTTTATTATGCTCAATGATAATAGTAGTATCGTCAGCGAATAGGACACATTGATGCTTGATTGCCAAAGGTTTGATTTATATAAACTAGAAACAGCAATGGACCTAAAATGCTACCTTGTGGTAATCCACAGTTGTTAATTTGTGGTTCAGTATCATAATCGTGTAAAGTGTTAGTTTCATTGTTCATTTTAGTTATTCTAGTGACCTGCTTCTTGTCACTCAAATACGACTCGAACCATTTTTTGGCTGGACCTCTGATACCATATTTTTCTAATTTGTCTATAAGTCTGCAGTGATCAACAAAATCGGAAGCCTTACTTAGATCTAGGAATAGTGTACAGGGAGATTTTTTGTTATTTATATTTTGTATGACTGCTTTTACTATAGTGAATATTGCTAAAGAAGTCGATTTATTCTTCCGGAAAGCATATAGATGCTCAGCTAAAATATTATATTTATTCAAGAATTTAAGTAGCCGCTTATATATAATTTTCTCAAATGCTTTTAATAATTTGGGAGTCAACGCTATTGGTCTGTAATTGCTCACATCTGTCTTCGACCCCTTTTTGTGCAACAGTTTTATCAAAGAAAACTTCAATCTATTAGGAAAGCCACCTTGTTTTAAGGAAAGATTAATAATGTGAGCTAGAGGCGATGAAATACTGCGAGCTATTCTTTTAACAAGGTCAGTTGTGATACTAGCATAACTAGCTGATTTTGTATTTTTAATGATTTTACTATCTGATAAACTTCAGTAGCATCAGTTGGTTCTAAAAAAACTATTATCATTTGATTTTATTTTATGTATAACGGGATTATTATTAACTAGCTTTTGCCCGCGGCTTCTCTCGCGTTAATTTAGAATTTGACAATCAATTTGGGTTGTACTCTGCTTGTAATAATATAATTCAATCATGATTCGAAATAAACGTGGCGCCATCTATTATCATAAGAACGTTTTTGTTGTTTTCCTCGGGAACAGTAATTTTTTTCGGGATGAAAGGTAGCCTATGTCCGTTTCAGTACACCTGACATATGCAAAATTTCAGGATCATTGGTTCAGTGGTTTAGGCGTGAAAAGGTGACAAACAAACAAACTCATTTTCGCTTTTATAATATTAGTTAGGATTAGGATTGTATTAGATTCAGTATATTTAGCAACGTCAATAAAATATTTATTAAATTTATTTGAAATATCCAGATTCAGAGGTCAATGTAGTGGAGTTGTCTATAATATTACTTATGAATTTCCTGGATGGGACAACACCTATGTTGCGCCTTACAACATCCCATGTAGCTTTCACTTTATTCTTTGAATAAGTAATAATTCTTTGGTTACACAATGATTGAAGGTTATTCATACACTTTTTGAGTAATTTATAATATGTCGTATATTCTTATTTTCATGATTTTTATTTGAATAATATTGCTATAGCTATTTTTTATTCCTTTAGTTATCCATTTAGATTTTAACTTTGATACATTAGTCCATTGAAATGCTACATGAGCTTTGCATTTTTTAGAGGACGCAATTTTATCTTTGGGACATGTGTGGGGGTCTATAGAAGCTTAACCCCAAGTTTATGGGGTTGCCGCCCTTGTCCCCCGGCCGCCATCTTGGAAAAAGGGGTGCAAACACCTTTTACGCGATATCTCGGAAACTATGCGTCCTACATAAAATTCGTAAAGACATAATTTGTAGCAAATCGCTTTGCCTACAAATATGTTTATATAACTTTTTGCCCTAAATTTAAAATTAAAGAAGTTATAAGCAAAAAAGGAAGTGCACATTTCCCAAAAATAAAATTGCGTCCTCTAATAAATGCAATATTAGGTCCTTAAATTGTAACATTTCAATGGACTACATGGAAATTGCAAATTATATAATAGTGACAATGTGTCATGAAATTAATCGAAGGTTTTATTGGTATTTGATAATTCAAATACTTCAGTGAAACTTAGACAGCTAACGTACTTTAAGAAATTTTTCGACGTTCTCCTTATGTAAATCATTAAAAGTCACAAAATAATAGTCGTTTTTAATGTTGTTACTATTATGTTGCTTAATTGTGGCTAATTGAGCCGTGTTGTGATCAGAAAGGTAAAAATTATGTATTGTACCGTTTACATTATTAATGTTACTAATAATATTGTCTATACATTTGTTACGTCTGGTTGGGTCATTTATGCGACATTTCATGCCATAATTTAGAAGTTCTTTAAAAATAGTGCTGTTTTTATCAGAGTTTTGCAAATCTATGTTGAAATCTCCACAAATGATTATATTATGCTTCTTGTGTTGAAGTTTTATTATAATTCTAGTTAAATTGTCAAAAGAAATATTAACATCAGAATTTGGCGTTCTATATGTAAAAAGCACTATTATTTTTAATTGCTTTATTTCGACGCCGCATATTTCGAAATGTTTATCTGTAGCAAATTCTTTTGTTATATCTAATTCATTACTTTCATAGCCACATTTACACAGTTTAAGGCATATTAATAGATAAGTAATATTTTATTAGAATCGTTAAGTTCAATCGAATGGTTTTATTTTGACTATAGTCTGTTTCAAATACGAGGTCTCTTTTGACACTTCATAGCACGTAACTCTGCACATTTCATATAAATTGCTAAAATAAACAATGATTACTTATGGTACTAAAGACTATTTAAAAATAATTAGAATCTATACAAAACATTATGTATTTGTTTCACAAACATAATCAACTGATAATTATTTCTATTGATATTAGTCTTAAATAATAATTTAAACATCAAAATAAAATAACATTTTACTACAATACCATGGTAACGTACTAAGTAAAGTTTTTTACTTTCAGTTATAGTGACGCGACAATATTAATCGGATAAACTTGAACTAATTCGAAGTAAAAGCAATTGTCCGAGAAATACTTTTGTAAATTTTTATTTGGTATTAATTATTATTACGTTGCATCGTACCTTAAATCCCATTCTGCAAAGACTTAATATATTTTCAAAAAATGGATTTGCAGATACAATTTTGGACGTATGGTTTAAATATCCCATAGCTTTTAAAGAGTAGTCGTCTTAAAAATCAAAATCTGTTATACCACTTTTATTTCACCCTTATACTAAGTATGGAGTGACTATGTGATACTAGGAATTAATTAGGAATTATTTTTTTACAATTAACACGTTATATGTAACTTTGAAGTAACTATTCTTTCGATATGTCAAAATTAGATGGACTCCTTTTTTGTTTTTCTGTTTCTACCATTTTTGTTTCGATTCTAAACGACGATTACAGTTTGTTTGGAAAGTTAATCAGTAATCCATTTCGTGTTGTGTCGATTTAAACGGTCTCTTTACTATGGCTGTTCAACGATCATCTGTCAAATGGGACTTCGTATTTGAAACGCACTATAAATGGGTCTTTTTTATGAAAAAAAAACATCGACAACACATTTTTTTCGTAAAATGTTTTGAAATTTTAGTTTTATCTAGATTTCATTATTTTTTGTCTGAAGCTATAAATTTTTATTACAACTTGTTTCAATTAGTTTGAGTAATATTGACCTAAAGAAACAGCCGTTGCTAAAAAAATAACAACGGGTTGCACTCCGGGAGTGCCGGCAGAAGTGAAAACTAGAATATTAACGTTTTGCATTTTTGATATTTTGGAATGGTTAGGGAATAATTTTGCACGAATTGCTTAAATTATCAGTATAAAAGTACTATCATTTATGTGGTAAAATATAATATTCATTTATTGTGCTATCGTACACAAACATGACAATTATCCCTGCGTCTTACGAATTTTCGATCAGTCACGTGTCCTGACACGAGTTTAACATTTTTTACCCATCACATAAAAAGTGCACAACGCCGCTAAAGAAGTTTTCACTTCAAAAAGAAAAATCTAGGCTTATTTTGTAGTCGTAATAAACTATTACCCAAATCTATAGTTAGTTCTTCATTGCAGGCATACCTACATACCTAACTGTATACATTTCTTTATATAATTTTAATACACAACCTATATGTATATAACTCTTAGATAGCATTTTTAAAATTCTATATTAATAGCTGTCCGCCGCGGTTTAATCCTCGTTAATGATTAATGCTCCGCACTTATGCGCTTTCAAAATAATTGGACCACCTAATGCAAAGGGATTTTTATATCGAAGTTATTAGTTTGATAGCACTTTATTTCTTTGAATGCGCTAAACTCTGAAACTATGGTATCAGAGTTTAGCGCTTTCAAAGAAATAAAGTAAACACTTCAGATCTACAATATAAGTATAGATTCATATAGCAGTATAAGTAGGAAGTAGAAGTTGAACGCTCTATGAAGCAGATTCATCGGTTATTTAACACCAGGTAAATATAACTGCAAAAATCTCGT
The DNA here is from genome assembly GCA_963564715.1 of Catocala sponsa. NCBI lineage: Eukaryota > Metazoa > Arthropoda > Insecta > Lepidoptera > Erebidae > Catocala > Catocala sponsa. The sequence continues at coordinate 16,291,804 of OY751333.1, forward strand.
CGCATGTCGGTGTTTACTTACATATTATTATGTTAACAAAGAGTTCGCCTTTAAGTCTGAATCGCAGCGCTCCTTTTGAGGGGGAAAGCGCGGGTCGAGCTTCCGTTGCTTGGAACATAATCGCAGTCGCTTTTTGCGCCTTACTCAGTTCGCTTACAAAGAAAAACGTAAGCTCGGCTCTTAGTATCAAACGTAGGCGTTTGTGTGCACCTCTTTTAATACTCGCATATCTACCTATAAGTAAAATGCACATGTGTTTTTTATACCTTTGAAGATTGCTCGAGATACTTTCTTCAATGAGCACATGTTTCGTGAATGAGGTTTAATTTGAGAGCCAGGAGGTATGTGGCTGGCTGGAAATCATACAGAAGACTAAGTTCTACCTATTTTGGTCATGTCGAAAGATTTGAATAGGATTTCAGTGTTTCAATTTATTGTTGTCTGTAAAATTTTATTTGATTTAGAATTGCTTCATATAGAGGAGATCTGTGTCTACAGCATCTTTGCATAGGTTTCGTTGGGTAGTAATTATATATAGATAGAAAGTTAATGGTAAATGTAGAAGAATCAGTTATTCCGCATACTATGTTAGGATTTCATTATATAACCTTTGTCACTCTAGTCAATAATATATCATTAGTAATACCATATTTATCCTTAAAATGTTTTCCTAAATTAGAGCAATGAGAGTTGAAGCTTTGCTTGAGTGGCAAGAATTTTAAATTGATGGGCGTTCCTCATGATCTTTTTTAAGATGTCTATATTTAAAATATGTATGTTAACTAGTCTTTGATAAAAGTGTTTTAGGAGCTTCCCATCTATCTTATAAGGAACGACGTTACTCGTTACTTCCAGTTATATAGGCTTGAAGAGTTTATGTAGTTCGCCTCCATTACAAATTTGTTGAATGTTGCAGGTTCGATTTTCATACGGCACAAAAAGTTGTATGACGATGATTTAATGATTGTATATGAGACCACAGGTTTCATATACAATATAGGAGGTGCGTTTTGGCAACAACTTTACTGATTGCATTATTTATTGTATTTAACACGCAGTTACCATATTTCTTTGTGAAAAATATTGAGTAAAACCTTAAGCATAGATATCTGCGTCTTCTAAGCCTTGTGCGTATTATAAAAAACGGGGCACGCGTTTCATAATGGTGATAATGATTACCACCACTGAGACATGCGTGTCGCGTTTCATATAATAAACCTTGGGACTATTATGTTTAGGAATATTGAATATTAATTATTTTATTACTTTTTATGTTAGTCTATTAAAGTCTTATCATACTTATTACTATACTATATGGATGAAATGCGCATATACGGCGCATTTAATCCATATGTAACAGAATCCTCGATGTAACTATATATCCAAGCAGCCACCGCGCGTCAATACCCGTGCATACCCATACCCGTATTTTCGTACGTGGACGGATTGTTCTATCAACGTTCAACCGTCAGTTTGACGGTTGATCGATTTATGACACTCAATCCCGCAATTCGGTGAGGAAATTAAGCACGTTTTGCTAAAGGTTCCCTCCTGCTATTAGCATGTAGTTATTAAAATTTATTGACCATTTTGCTTGTCAAATTGTGGACAGGATAACACCGCGCTCATTGACCCAGATTGTCAAGGAGTCGAAAGCAGGATCAAGGAAAACAGAAACGAGTAGTTGAGCCGTCGTAAATTAGGCTAACAGTGGAAAAATCCCTTTGTTCAACAAAACATCTTGTGTTGCGTTGCCTTTATATTAGAATAGGAATAATAAGACATAAATAAAAACTTTGCAACGCCTTTGTAATACGATGACACGAAGATTGAAAATTTCGTTAATAAAAACAGCCATCTGACAAAAGTGTCATCGTAGGATATCGGGTTCTTTTATATTGCTGAGATAAGGCTAAGTAAATCAGTTGGGATTTATAGACGCTGTCTTTGAGTGTTATAATAAAATAGGCAGCCGACTATCGGATATGGAACCTACCGAAAAAGCCTCTTACTTTCTAAAAAAACGCTATTCGGATAATTGAGGAGGAAGCTGAGTGTCCCCTGATATATAACATATCGGGAAATATTTCTCGGCGAGACAGCGTCGGCGCGTCATTTCCGGCGGTCCCCACAGGAGCCGGAAACGCAATAAATCATCGGTCATTGTCGCGAGGGGCCAATTGGAGTTGATTTTTCTTTTGCGACAGACCTGAGTTGGATGCGATTAGATTTATATTATTAAGTTTCATTTTACAATTACGTTTTATTTTGTTATTCTAAGAAAATTGCGAGTTGTGTCTAATGATTTCTTCTTACTGTATTAAGTGAATTACTGTCAGTAGTATTTCGTAGCAGGTTTCATAAAACATGAAAATATTTTGGCGGTACGGATGGCGTAATGGTTTAAGTGATCGATTCGCCATAGCGAACGACGAGTGTTGTGGGTTCAGTACCTATACGGAACAAAAATGAGTGTGATCCACCAATAGTTGTTCAGAGACTAAGTGTTTTTAGTGTCTGTTGTTTGAATTTTTATAAAATCATGTGTCATGATGACACAAGTATTAATCCTGGTGAAATGTTAATATTACTATATTAACAATTCACTTGTAATTCATATCATTGTCATAATGTCAGTGTCGTTAACGTAGTGTGGTATTGTCTACCTGTTGATACTAGTCATTATGTTTTTCTAAAGGATTAAAATTAACAGATAATAAAACGAACATTTAGATTATTGTAAAAAATTGTGATATATTTCTTTGTTAGACTATGAATATTTAACTGTACAAAATACATGGTGTTTCTAATTTACAATTAATATTAATTAACAAAATAATATAATTATATTATATTATACGCATATAAAACATTACTCAATGGCCGGCGACGAACGATCGTTGGTTAGTGCTTTCCTTAACTTCACCGTTGCAAACTGCTGCGGCCTGAGAACCAAAATAAACAATATCGTTATAGAAAACAAAATATTTTTTTCTATATTGAAACTATGATATAAATAATGTATCTTAAAGTTTATTTATATGACTGTACACAATTTTAGTTCGTAATAATATTTGAGAGGAGATTTTAATGTCCAAAAACACTTCTTTATAACTTTCGAAGACTTCAGTAGTAAAAAATACGAGACATGAATTGTAAATCGCAGAAACTAACTAGATAAAAGCAGCAAATAAAAACAATATTCATGCCAAACTACTGAAAGTTAATACCAAAGAAAAGGTTACTAAATAATCAATAACAAACCTCCTAGGTATTACTTGTAGACCGCTGTTTCGCGTCCCCATAGATCATACCATGGTCCAAACGTATGGCCTTCTTCGGGCAAATCGTTTCCATCCGCAGCTCTTTTCAGCAATTTAGTTCGCGGTAGAAGCTGCGGTCTTTGTTGCTTCAAAGCCTCATTAAACTTTTGGTCATCAGATTCGCTGTATGGTCCCTCACTTCGACGGTCGATCAAGCGCCTCGCTTCAAGCCTCGCCTCTTCTTGGCGGATTTTAGATTTTTCAGCTTTCTTTGAGTCGGTTTCGTAGTCATATCGAGATGCTCTTCGCTCTTGATCACTAAAGTACGATATGTTCGATTCGTAGTATCTTTCTTCTCTGCGTCCGGTGTGTGGTAAGGAGCTGTCATCGTAACTCCTATTTGCTCTGTTTCTTCTAGCATCCCTGGTTTTCGTATCAGTGAATTCTTTTCTTGGTTGTCGTCTATCTAGCGAGTAATCAATTCTTGGCTCGCGACCTTGTTCAAAAGATCTAGCCTCTTTCTTTTGGTTTCTCATCTCAGCTTGCGGAAAGTCCTTTTTATGATTCTTGCTGTTTTCAAAATTATTTGGTTGATGTGTCTTATCCTCGTTACTTAACCGCTTCTTATATTTCAGGGTTCCTTCATCGTGTCCATTGTAAATCTCCTCATTACGCATCTCGTTATTGTTTCGTTCGATGGGAATACCGTAACGATCGGTGTGCTGCTCGTTATCTTTGTACTTTAAAGTCTCAGATGATGCTGAAAATGTTTTGATTTCTTTTGAACTGTCTTTAAACGTTTTGAACTCCATAGTTTTTGGTGGACTGCGTTCATGTGGGGAGTTTTTGGGTTTTTCTGAAGACAATGTGGCACGGACATGGGGCTTAATCGGAGTAACTTCAATCTCTTCAAATTCTGGCATATACGCATTTTCTTTGCGTTTTTTAACTTCTTCATCCATTATTTGTGTTTGCCGACGTCTATCCAGTTCTTGCTGCTTCCGTGATGTCATATGATCATCCACTATTATACAGTCATATGGATCAGTACTTGAAGCAACAGAATTAACGTCGGAGCTGCTATCATTGTCATATTTTTGTAATATCTCTCTTCGCTTAACAGTTTTCATAACAAAGCCTTCTCCATTTTCATCATTATAGAAACTGTTTTCAAAGTTTGTTTTTATAGTGCTTGTGTTGGTTAAATCGGAATGTCTTGATTCATTACGTGGTACGAAATCTTCTTGTTTCTCTTCCATTATTGATTTTTCAGACATACTCTTTTTGTTCATTGTTTGTGTATGTTGGTAGCCATCCGTTCCTTTTCGCATTTTTTCGTTTCTTTCTTCGTTTTGGATAGATCCCAGGCTCTTAGCTTGACGTATGCCATTAACTTTCATCTCTTTTCTGTCAATAGTTTCTTTCGGACGAGGTGGTTGGCCATTTTCAATAGGTGTGGTTTTGTCTGGACTATTTTGTTTTCGTACATCAGGAATGTCAGGTGCAGGTCTCAGCTCTTTCTTCATCTTTTCAAAGAGCCTTTTCTTGTACTCTGGCACGGTATCCACTATATCGCGATGTTGCCAAAGTGACATACCTTCCATGATCTCTTCAGCTGTAGTGCGTCCAAACTTCCAAAAGGATTTAGTCCTTTTTACTTTCTGAGAGTCCTTATCCATATCTAACATGTTGCGTAACATCAACTGTTGATCATCAGTCAAATATCCATTGGCAGTATTATTAGGTTTGGGGCCTCTTTTCAAACTTTGAGTTTTAAGTAAGTAAGCTTTAGTATCGTTGGCATGTTGGGCAGATTTACTACAAAAATAAATAAAAGGAAAAGTGAATATAAACTAGCTTACTACATAAAAGCAACGAAAAAAGTCAAGCATACAATAGTAACATATATACTCAATAAATTATTCTTTAGAATAATGAATACCTTATGGGTACGCGGAGTCGTTGGGCTTCCTCATCGCTGTAATCGACATCAGGTTGTGGAGGAGGCTCGTTGGAGAATCCTGAATCGTTAGAGCTGTGCAGTGACACGTTGCCTACTGCACCAACAGCGGACACTGCAGTTTTGGCTGGCCCAGCTTTATTCTGTGCCACCTGCGACAAGTTAAAAGGTTTACTTAGTACGTATACGGCAGTAACGGCGACAATACGTAAATAATATGACTATCTTTAATACAAAACATTAATTTATGCGGTTACATACGAGTATATTAAAATATGTATAGCTTTTATTTTCCTTCTAGTGAATTCTTATATACCCGTTAAAAATATTTTTCGTGTATATTACCTGTCCACGCATAGGCAGAGTCTGAGGTCCAAAGCTTCTGGTTTCAATAACAGCATGTGTAGTAAAACTGGCGGATGACGTAGAGTTCTTTATAGCACCAGTGGCAGCTGTGGCCGGAGTAGAAGCATGGAATGTAGCACTCGCTGAAGAGCTAAGTGCGCTGGGCGATGGCGCCGGTAAAGTCGGTGGTAAGCCTGGCGAGCCGCTTCCCAGGCGACCCTAATAAATTAATTAGTAATTAGTATAAGCAAAGCATGCCTTTTAAAAATTCAGTGACAGTTAAAATTTTGGCATTCTAACCAAATATGTAGTTTAAAATGCTGATGGTAGTTTTAGTAGTTATCAATTGAAGCTGATACCATGTTTATGATTTTTGGGCGCTTACAAATTAGGTATTTAGAAAGGAGGTAATTCCTTCATTCGACATATTCAAAATATACCTTCGTAACGTGATGAGCAGTAACAGTGTCACCAAACATGCGAGCAGGTGGGTGAGAGTGGGTATGCACTGTAGCAGATGGTGTGGTCTGCGCGTGAGCGATCGGCGCCGGGGGTGGTGCCTCACTGGGTGTCTGCACGCAACTCCAGCGAGCTGGTGAATTGCTGGAGTAACAAGGAATCGTTTTAGTTGCAACTTCCATAAAACCGCATAATTTAAATTATGCTTAATAACATTTCTCAATGTAACATTTCTCAATGCAAATTAAATTGAAGTTTAGGTTAATCCATGAAGACATAATATTATGTTTTAAAAGTGTATGACGGTAAACACGAGTCCATAATATCGTAAAAGTCTATTAATTTAAGCTTATAATTAAACTTAGATTTTTGACAGGAAATCAATCATCATAACAATCACATGAAGTACGAAAATATGTACCCAGTGTCATCGTTAGGGATCGGCTCGGTATATGCGAGGGGGAACCATCCAGCGTGATGAGTGCGCAGGTTCTCTCCATACTGCCATCCCTTAGTCCTTTCTCCAAGTAAAGCAAGCACGTCTCCTTGTTGGAAGCTCAGCTGGTTGTCTCCAGCAGCCGCGTAGGCATATAGAGCGCGGGCCAGTGGTGGATCTCGAGTAGTGCATGTTGGTGGTGCCAGTGACGATGGGCGGGTATTTGTACGCGAATCTGTCACTACAAAAGAACATAGTAAATTTGTTGCATTAAAAGATCATTAAAATAAACTTGTCTTTGTTAGTTTTTAATTGATTGCTCACCTTGATCTTCATTATTTGAACTGGCTTGTAAATTAAAATCAGATTTAGCCCTAGACAATCCTTGAGCTGGCGATCCAAGCTCACCAATTGACCTGACGTCGAGACATGATGCGTCCACCGACCGTGTTTTACGCAAAGCTGAACCAACTGACGCGCGGTCATCGTCATCACCAGCGCGAGGGCTAGCGTACACATCTTCATCAGCCCAAAATGATACTTGCTGCAAACAAGAAATATATCACATTAACTTAGTTCTTTAAACAACTAGTATTTTAAGTCGGTAATAGGTAATTGAATTGAAGCCTTAAGGTATCTAGAAATGAGTTCAGGGTTTATAGTTGCTATCTACATCAGATAAACAAACCATAAAAATCCTCAATTGTTAGAAGTACAGTAGAATACACAATTGTTACAGAACCTTTACGTAATTTAATAGTTTACTTTACCGATTCAGGAGGTCATTTTGACGGTATACGACCGTTTAATCTGCCTGAATGCAAGTAAAGGGCCCATAAAATAATTTTACGTTAGTGAAGACAGATTTTTATGACAACACAAAGCAGAAGTCATGACATTTTATTAAAGTTGTGAAAATATTTTCCACTTACTTTTATCTCGTACTTGAGTTCAGAGTGTACGTAAATGGCGTTAAATTTTAAATCCCCTCTCTGGGCATAGGGCTACTAATTGACACCTTTGAGGGTAAAGCAGGATGTTACGTTTAAAATACGCGATTTAATTTGGGTGCAAATTTAATCGTACAGGTAGCAATATGTAGTACTTATAAATATTTATCGAGAAACAACATTAATTTTACCAGAAAAATTGGTCTATAAGTAGATAATTTAAGACATTTGTTAGGTAAACTTGAGATTATTTATGTTTGTTTACTTTATTGTTAAAGCTGTAAGTTTCGTTTAATCAAAGTTTATTATTTTTTTTAAATATTTCCTTTTTAGGTAACATTTCTATTAACTAACCAGCGGCAGCAGCAGTAGTAGTAAATCTGAATGATATAATTTATTACATCTTTTGTAGTCCCTACGTTGTTAAAGTTTATTCGAGTTTTTGTTTCAAAATTCTCCGTTATAACTGTTAATCTGTACCTGCGGGATTTGCCCTCATCCTCTATTACATTAGTAAATAATAATGTTACACAAAGTGTGGTTTCTTTAACGAATAATTTTGCCTAAACACTACTGAATATGAATTTTCTCTTTGTTACATTCTGCATTGTTTTGGAGTGTAGTTTTTACAATAGGACCACCACTCTTATACCCACGGGTGTCGTACAGAACAAGCAAGGAATATCTCTGAGATATAACCTGTATTCCACTTAAAGTACACAACGCTTGCCAGTAGCTATGTTAGGTATAGAGTAGTTATATAACAAATCCAGCTCCTGGATTCATATAATGATCTTATAACATTCCTTACAGAATTACAACGCCATGTCATCAGATTTTTGTTAGCGAACCATGTTATCAAATGCAAAGATTAAATCAAACAATGGCAATGTACAGGAAAGAGGGCGTAGACATTTAAATGGTTTTTAGGATTCAGCATTCGTTTAGACTCAATTGGAATATAATGCTTAACATACTGTAACAGTCAATGTCCTTAACGTATATATCCACAAAGCGTAAAATGTGATATTTGTCCTCCATAATGTAGCAGAATAAGTTTTTCTGAATTACTTGTTATTGTTGACAGTATCATTTCTATGTAATGACAAATTACCCTCGTATACTTGGACGAATATTTGTATAAATGATATTTCGTCATGTTAGTGTAGTTTGTTGCTATCTTAATGGCAGTTGATGTGCTATGCGGTTAAAATATACGGTTAAAATATACTCAGGATACATTATTATATGGAATTATAGTATCATGCAAAATAATTCAAATTTGGAGTCACGATAATAATTTATTTGTGCATTAGGAGCAACATTAATGTGTGCGTAACTAGCACGATTGCTGACGTGCTGCGTGCATATCAAAGAGAATCGTTTCTTGAACAAGCATTATTTTGCATGATGATTTAAATGTATGGCATTTCTAAATGGTTTTATTATAAGTACTTGCAAACCGAAGTATATAACCGCGTATGAGTATGCAAAGACTCATGTTTTCGAATTGTCATTGATTTGTCAGGATCTTGAGGTTGTAAATTTTATGCCACATTAATGAGACTACGGATTTTCAATTGCTACGATCCTGGACTATTTCTTGGTTTATTCGCTTTTATTTTATTCTCTGTTTTGGGAAAATAATATTTTAGTCGTTTTTTTTTTTACGAACCACCTCGTGTATTCTTCCTAGTTGTGCCGCCCATTGCTTCACAGAGTTTTAGAATTAATGTTAAATTATTTTCTTAATACTTACCCTCATCCGACTCACGAACATAGCCTCAACATTGGGTGGCAGGTACTCCCTGGTACGGGAGACCTCGAGCCATTCGTCGAGTCCTGCATTGTATGCAGCTGCTCCAGCGGTGTGATAAGCCAGCCAGTGCTTCGCGAGGGAGCATTGTCGCTCGAGAACGAAGCCGTAGCGACGGCGTTCTTGGGTCATTGCCTGTAGGAAAATAAATGTGTTTTAATACTAGCCAAACAGACTAGGTTACTTTCGACTGCTGTTATTCTGTTAAGGTAAACATATCATCTCATAAAATTTGCCAAATTACTAAGGGACGCGGCCGTATATTAACAATAATAATAATGATTTGACAAGTGAGAGATCAAGCAAGCCTCTCATGGAAGCGTCAAAACCCTGGTGGCTTCAGTGGTTAAAGACCACCATGAAACGTATAATCTTGAGATATTCCCCGTTCAAATATCTTTAGTAGATATTAATAATTATGTGTGTTTGAGAAAATTTAATATTAACTGATTAATAATTAGTACACTTGACATTTATTCCTTAAAGTTCCAGCAAGAATACTTATATTTTATTACATAAAATTTATTGATGTGTATATATATCACTGATTACCATTTAAATACATAAAATAGTTCTTAAGCGTCAATCAGGGATATCTTAAAAATTGTATGCTTAATTAAGTTTTTAATTACGTCAATATTCAACAGTATTTAAAATGCCTCTGTATCCACATGATTAGGTACTTACATTCTTCAAGCTTTGTTCACAGAACGCATCCAATTTGGTTTTCTCTTCCTCCAGAATCTGCATATTCTGTAAATATCAATAAAATTTTATAACACGTTCACCAAGTCATTCGCTTCAAATAATCCGTCCAATTTTATTAGGTTATAATCGCTTTATAGAATCAGCATACTAAGTATTACTAAGTGTACTCAAGTAAACATGCTCGAGTAGAAAATTTGATTCCATTTTATTACATTTTCATTTCAATGTTGCAAGAAAAGTGTCAAGACTCGAGACTTTGTAGGATTTTAAATAATAGGATTTAGTATTCGGACGAATTGTCATATCATTTTTGCTGTAGTGAACTTTGGTAAATGTATTCAAGTGACTTAATGTTGTGTATGGGGTATGAATAATAAAATCTCTATGAGGAGTTTAACAGCACTTGGTGAGCGGCTCCTGGTGTAAATGAAGTGATATGATAATTTTTTTTTATTCAACAATCTGAAGGTAGTCAGATTGTTGAAAGTTAACCTAGTCCCTTTCTTATGCAAGTGACTAGGCTAAGTTAACTTGTCCGAGCGATGAAATATAAAGAAATTACGTCATAGGGAAACATTGCCGATAGCATATAACGATCTTTTAATGCGCCTTTGGGTATGAAAATGTAGTATATTTTAGTACTAATTATTTTCTAAAAAACACTATATTCTCTGATGGCTATTTCAGCTTAATATTAAATGTTACTAAGAATTAGATATAAAAGAAGACTAATGGTCATAAAATGGCTGTCTCTTGATTTTCAAAGGAGATAAGGAACCCCAAAATGTTTAGTATGCTAAATACCCACATATTTACAAAAGGCCTAGTATTTTCAGCCAATTTGAAGGCGTCCCGTAAAAGCCTACATTGTATTATTTACGGGCATATTATGGTCATAATTTATGTTTATTGATATTTCTATTTATGTGATCTATTATTTATTATTGCCATTACGTGAAAATATGTTCTAGAAAGACTCGTCTAGGATATTTATAGCGATATTTGTCAACGCTCTATGATACACTTTGAATAATTCATTCAAGTCTAGTTTCTTATTAGCATTGAATGAGATTATGTTCAGCATTTAAATCGATTGCTCTTAAATATAATTTTGTTATGAATACAAATATTGTCGCAGCTATTTATTGTATAACATGATTTTGAGAAACTGCCTGCTTGAATACCGGGTTTTAGAATGTACCACAAAGTGACGTCAGTGGCTTAAGCTTATTATACAATTATAGTAAACTAATATTTTCTTAAGTTAATGCAAAGCGACTATTATATCGATGTTAATAAGTGCAAATATAAAATTTCGACAGTACTTTAACTTCAATTGTAAAACAAAAAGTATTGATGAATTTAATTATACAGTAAATATACTATTAATACTTTTTTAGATCGATCTGACCGTACGAAAATATGTTTCTGTATTTTGAGAGCTTACGAAAAATCATGGCTATATCACGCAAAGGCTATGTAATTTACACTAACAAAAGAGTTTACCTGCAAAAAGTTGTATTATGATATCATAGTTTTGGATTTTCTATGAACAATATTTTATTAGCTATATATTTTATAAGCGGGTAACTTGGCTCCTCTGTGGATATGTTATTTACATAAACAATTGACCGCAATTTGCCTGCCTGCAATATTTTATAATAATGGTTATTATTTACTTTTGTATAGAATGCCATTATTTACAAATCATTAGGTTAACAAGAATATGCAAAGATATATAATAAGACTTTAAGGCAATAAATATCATTAAAATTCTGTGCCGCCGATTCGTTTGTTTTATATGCATACTTAAGGAAATAATTTTGAGTCATGATTCTAGAATAATCTAGGCTAATGTCAAATGTTCATGAGTTCATAACTACGAGGCAACAGCATATCCGTTCATTAATCATTGTTTTTTGTAGCTGTTATAAATCTGACATGTATGTAGAGGGGCACTTATGGCATAATTTGAAAAATAGTTTTAAAAAACTTCTTTAATATTATGTTCCTAATTTCCTAAATATGTATATAAAAAGACTGCATGAATTGGTGATATCATGTCTGTCAATGCTCCGAGTGTATAAATTGTGACATCAAAAATAGTTGTTAATACCGGTTTACTTTATTTTGATTGTGTTAATGTTTGTAAAGTACCCCGCGATGCAGGTATTATTTATGAGGCAGGTATTTATTATTCTATAATATGTTAGACACATCTTTGACTCCGTAATTTAATTCCGACTTCTACTTCGATAAGCAGTTTTATTTTGTTATGGGTCCATGGCACATCATTTCGTGTAGTGGTTAGATGTGTTGTATTTTCTAAACTTATTGTGTACAAAGGCAAGAAAACCCCTTTCTTTTTCCAACTGAATAAAAAATCTACCGAGTGTAACTTACTTTCATTTACTTAAACTTGAAAAGTACTGTATCAGATTATAATAAACCAGCAATATTATGTGCTAAAAGTTAAGTAGAAAGAGGAAGCATCGCGATAAATGGATATTAGCTTTAATGGATTTTATCAGGTCATAAGACCTCAGTAGTTAGAATGAGAGTTAATAAAATAATATCGCATATTACGTGTCGATTGGCTCGTAAGCCGATAAAAGGGAAATTGAAATACCTTCATCTCCTTATCCATGGCTGATCCAACTTTGGTGACGTTCGGTTTCTTTTTGCGTTGTTTCTTTATAGTAGCAGCAGCCTTACTGTAACTCTCTGATCGCAGCTTGTGTTGTTGCAAAAACCTTTTTTGTTCCGACTGCAACAAACATCATACCACTCACTGACCCAATATAAAACAGTAATGAAATTTCAATTGTTTCCCCGTACATCGTTTGGCACACGTAGTCGAAATAAAACCAAAAACCTTTGTTATATAATTTTTTATTCATATTTCCTATACAGAATGTTCTTGTAGTTTTATTTTCAACTTCACCGAATGGATGCTAAGTTATAAACTGTCAGTGTCGAGAAAACAAACTACTATTTATAGAAATATATACGGGTCGTTGCCATTGTCGAAAAACTTTTTTAATAGAAAGTCTTATCTTACCGAAGCTATACTAAGCTTATTTGAACTCGCAGCCCTGTTTCCTTTATCCTTTAACAATTCCTTGAAACTTGGAACTATTCACATAAAAGATTATGAAGAAGAACCATATTGACTAACCTGTACTACTTTTGTATCTTTCTCCAGATTAGTTTCCAAGGGGACCAGCAGATCGACGTAAAACGCCTTTAACTGGAACAAACAAATAACTTGTAGGCAGTTGTAGGCTAATATTTCACTAAAACAGATACCAGTTATGCGGATTATAAAAGTATACGTGCATTTAGCCACATGGAATGCGAACCTCGAAATCTTTGTACGTATAAAATTATTCTTATGAGCCCTTGCTTCTTGCACAATTCATAGTTATGCAACATTGTACGTACATCCAAATCATATGCATTGCGGAAGGCTCATGAATTCCCATAGCCACATTTCATTGACATAAACATATTCAATGCGTTTAGTATGGGTAGTACGTTTAAGCAAGGCTATTTCTATCTTAGATACTGTTATAAGGACAAGACCATGGAAAACACTATTTTCTTTGTTCATAGACCAGTGATATAACAATTTTAGACATTTATAACGTTGTCATCATCATCCTAACTAAAATTATAAATACAAAATATGTGAGTTTACTTGTTAGTTTGTAATGCTATTACGCCTTAAATACTTGAATGGTATCATCATGAAATTTCACATACACGTTCTCAGAGGTACAGAAAAGGACAACACTATGTCCTTTTCTGCACTCCTAAGACCGTGTATGTGAAATTTTTATCCAGACAAATAATATTCCCGAGGGATGAAAATTTACTAACGAAATCTACATCTTCATTACAGCGAGCAAAGCCACGGGCAAAATCTAGTACTAATATAAAGCTGTAGTGTTCATATTATTATTGTATGTTATTATGTTTAACTGCATCCGTGGCGCAGCGGTAGTGAATGCGATTGCTGTGCATGAGGTCTCGGGTTCGAATCCCAGGTCGGGCTAGCAAAAAGTTATTAGGTAGGTTTTCTGTTAAGAAATCTTAATACGAGCCCGGAGTTAGAAAGCTGGCGGTGTTAGACACCCCCGTGCCTCGGAAAGCACGTAAAGCCGTTGGTCCCGCGCCTAATCTCTCTCCGGTCGTCTCGGATTATCCGTCCTATTGGATCATGAGGGTTAGGGAACAGAGAGTGCACTTGTGTTTGCGCACATACTTGTGCACTATAATATCTCCTGCGCAGATGGCCAGCCTCCGTTAAGATTGGCCGCCGTGACCGAAATTCGGTCTCGAGGACATTATTATTATTATGTTTATTTATTTATTTATTTATTTAATAATAGATGTAAGCTTTGGATGTAAATAAATAAATAAATAAATGTTTGATTGCGCTGATCTCAGGCACTTTTAGAATGACTTTGAAACTATTTTATGGAAGATCCGTTTTTAACAAGATTGTATAATATAACATCACGCGCTATATAACCTAACAACACGAAGAAGTTACTATCAACAAAATGTGGCTAGTTAGTGATAACATTATACACTGGCGAGTACGTTTAATGCATATAATACAGATAAGTCCTCAAAGCGAGGCATGGAAAGTGCACGTTTACCTTTAAAGAGAAACACATATTATATTCCCTTTCTTTTCCTTATAAATAGAACTTACAATGTTCATTTGCTGATCTTGTATTTCTCGGTACACCTCCACGACTTTCATTAAAGCAGTCCCTGAAATAAATATTTATTGTAGTACTACTGCTGAATTTCTTATATAAATTCAACACACATACAACTGAAACAATTTTCGTACGACACTTAGAAACGTAATTTTATTTAGTTACCTAGGTAATGGTTATTTAGTGTAGATAATAAAGATTCAAATCAGAGTTTGTATAGTAATAACATTAACCTTTAGGTATATAAGTAAAGGTAACTTAGTTGCAACTTTGGTACTTGACTTGTAACTTTGCTAATATTAATGGCTAGTTAGTTCGGAAGAATATCTGAAATTAATTAAGACTTTGTAATAAGACCTGGTTTAGCCAAACATGATCAATTCTTGGTTTTAATTATAGCCGAAGTAATATACAAAGTACATTAGCGAATCTATGTCACTCTATACTGGTACTAAGAATTTCCAAAAGAAAATTCCTTAGAGAAATTTGTAAAACTGACATGAAAAGAAGATTTAATAAATCTCTTCAAGGATTTGTCTGCACGTGGAGTGACAAATTACCGCCAATAGAAAGGTATTTCATTTTACATTGCTCGGAAACTGATGTAAGAACCCTTAGGCATGACGACATCTTTCTAGTAAAAGTAAAGCTCCAGAAAAGCTAGTTCAGCTACTCAATTTTTATAGAATTGTTGCGATGTGCAACGGAGTGTGAGAGCACCGTAACCTTTTAAATATGGCATATTTCTTGTTACCTATATCGGCGCATCCTCCCCACGTGCCTTGCTGTGCTTGCCTGCCGAGTTTGCCCACCGCATCCACGTAAAGCCGAGATGCCGCTGCCGCACCTGTGATAAGAAAATTCAGACATTTATTTATCAAAATATTTTTGGTTTATCATAACATTATTCTATGTGGAGAAAGTTTATGTATAATAATATTTCTGTTGATATGCTTTCATACATTTGTAATTATTAGATCTTTTATAATCTTTTGTAAGGGTATCACACGCTTATTACCGATTCTAAGAAGAAAAGAATTAAAGATAGGACGAAAGCAAACAAAATGGGCAACGTAGTTCAGTACTCTTGAATTATAAACAGAAAATTGGAATATTGCATCACTGTGTATCTTTGATAGTTTTTAAATAGGAGTATTAAAAATAAAACAATCACACTCACTTTTGGCCATCTACGTTCAAGTCGTATTTAATAGACGGCAAGTTTACCCTTTACTGGAGATTCAAAAGGTCAACTTTTCTAGTTCTATCTTAAGCCTATAATTATAAGTGTTCCTTCTTAGTTTTTTAATTAATACATAGCATACATAGCCTTCAGGACTAAGCCGCCTCTAGTGAAGGTGCTGTCACAATGATCCGGTGAACAAATACATGTTTATATAATTAATGTTCAAAATTAGTCTAAACAAATCTTGGACTAATAAAAATTAATGATCTTTTAATAAAATGCCAACAGACAATTAAATCGTGATTAATTCGGTAATGATATGATATTGCTACAAGCGTTTCATTATAAATAATATTAAGATTATATCTATAAGTTTGTGCAAGGTGATATAAGTGTAAAGACCTAACCCACTAGGTCGGTGCTTGGGCTTGGAAATTGCGGTTAGTTCTATGTATAGAAATAAATAGGTACTGTATCTTAACTTATTTAGGAAACAGTGCCTATCTTATCATTTCAAAGGCAAAATAAATTGATAGTTTATAAACTGTAAAAAACTTAGTAGATTCCTAAATTTTTTTTGTGAAATAATTACAAATATGATGTACGCCAAAAATCATAAAATTATAACTACTATTATAATTTTCTTTGATGTGGTAAATTGCAACTATGTAAGAGTTATTTTTTAATACTGTCACAAAGTAGTATTAATTTAATAACTGCCATAATTGCCCACATCGTTGTATGTTTAATTTAACAATACCTAATTATTATGTCATGAGCAGCTTGTTAATCAATCATTATTATTTTCAATGCTGCCACTTCTCTATATTTTAAGTTAGCTTATTTACGTATTCCTCGAGCCACGACATAAAACATCTATCTCGAGGAATACAGAGAAGCAGTTTAGTAAAATTTACAAGATAGACGTGATAACGACATCTGTACAAGATAATTAATCTGTTAATCACTGGCATGCCAGACAGCATTGAAAACAATTGTATCTGGCCGCTAGAGGGTCGCTGCTGCTGAAGACAGTAAAAATAAAACAGAAAGGGTTATTCGCAGCCTTAGATATTATTGTAGACGCATATTGCATTGTGTTTAAGTTCCGGGCAGGCGAGTGGTGACCGCCAACATAAACCTGTTTAGTGCTTAAGCATCCGAAGTAGTGAAAGTATCAATGAAATATTATATTATAGCATCATAAATTTTATTCTTCTTAGCTTATGTAAAGAAGTGAGAGAATCGAGTATTTAAACGATTGATTTTTTATTAGCTGATTGTGATGCAGGTTAATGACATTAAAGATTGCATAACGTCTGAAATACTCGGGACATCCAAATGAAGTGTTTGTTTTCAATCAATCAAAAGGCTATTGTTCGTATTATTTATATAAAAATGGAAAAGGAAACTAAAGACTATAAACTCTAAAGGACTATTCTATTAACCATGCCATAAATTATAACGGAGACCGTTGGACTGCCACAAAGAGGTCTCGAGTTAGATTCCAAGGCATGCATCTCTAACTTTCGAAGTTATGTGCGTATGAAATAGTTACGGTGTAGGAAACCACTATGAGGAAACCTGCATGTCAAAGAGTTCTCCATAATGTTCTCAAAAATATGTGAAGTCTGCCAACCCGCACTGGGCCAGCGCGGTGGACTATGGCCTAACCCTTCTCACACTGCAAAGAGGCTCGTGCCCAGCAGTGAGACAGTTTAATGCAGGGCTGGTATTATTGTAAATTCAGGCAGTAATTAAGATCAAATTAGGTCAGGTTGCATTTAATACAAATATAGTCTGTAATAAAAAAGATTATCCGTTTTTCCACCGCAGTTATTAGAAAAGATTCAGTGAGACTATTTTGTCGGTTCATACAGTTCGGTGATTTGAGTGCGGTTGCTGATTGTGAGATTTCCCGAGCTTAATTTGGTTTTTAGGTCGACTAGAATGTAATTGAGTTTTTCTGATAACAATTTCTCAATAGAATGTTTGGAGTTGTAATCGGTAGATCCACCTATAGCTAAGCTTAGCTTCTATTATCTAGATAGAACATGTACAATATTGAACATAATTCATTCATGTGCCTTCTCCTCCGCTAAAATATCGGTTTCATATTATATATAGGTAATGTTTATTTATGTAAGGTTTTCCTGATATATTTCAAGTATATGAATAATAATATTAATACAACGTTCGTATGTATTAAGTGCATAGGAAAGAAATACGCGAATATAATAAACTTATATTTCATTTATCTTGATTAAAGACCACTCAATTAAGTCAAATGTCATATTATAACGCCTGTATCATTTCACGTTTAGTGAAAACTTGTCTTTTATTCAATGGCTCAAAGCTCGTGAGTTACAAGTACTGAGGCATATAATAGACTTGAATTTATAACAAGTTATGCTAAAAATAGGACTATTTATATCGACATATTATAGCTCTAATTAGAAATATTATCGATATTAAACTTTTATAGTATCAAATAATTGTTTAGTTAGTAGTTTTGAACGGAGGTATTAAAGAAGAAGTATAAAAACAAAGGACCATAATATAATAAAAGCTGATCATTTTCAATGTTCGCTTTATTCAGATAATATTATGTTTAGGTATCAATCAATCAATCAGCCCACCGCAGTCCACTGCTGGACATAGGCCTCTCACATTTTACGCCACAACATCCGCTAGGTATAGATTATTTTTATTATTGCGAACGAAGCATTTCTTATTTACCGTTCTGACTATGGATTGTCAATTCAATCACAAACATCACTAAACCACAAAGAAAGAGACAAGCATTAATGTATTCGTATGTTCTTATAAACAATATTAATGCAAGAACCTATGCTTAGCGCAAATATTAAAGCTAAATCAAATAAAGCATCACACCAAACGCTACAACGCTACAAAAATACATATAAGTAATTGGATCATCAACACCAAGTAAGAACATAAATAATTATGTTAGATGCGCATCCATAAAAGTCTAGAACGTTAAAAGATCATTAGAATAAATAAAATGGCGCCGTGTTATTTGACACACGTCAACACAAGTACGGTTAAATACCGAAAGCTGTGTCCTAAAACTGTCCATGAAGTTCCAACAACATTTTTGTCCTTTTGAGTAAAAATATTCGGGCCAGATTAAAAGGACGATGGCATTACGAGAATCAGTAAAGTGCCATAAAAATGTTAAGTGCTTTGAGAAAATTTCCAATCGAGAAGGTTTTAAGGGAAATTAAATATTAATATTCATATTACTTAACTGTAATAAAATTTAAGCAAATCCATCGTGCTTATATGAATAACTTAATCAAAGGAATATTTTACTTAAAAATGTGTAAGTACCTATAAGAATAAGTAGCCATAAGAATGTCAGTTACTACAGAATAATAACTTGTATTTTATTAATTAAACGACTGTAAAAATCAAAATAATTTTTATCATAAACGACATTTCACTGTACATTTTGTGAAATAATTCTCTGCGAATCATACATACATAATTATTCTCAAACCAAGACATTGATGCGGTTGTCATAAAAATCAGGTGAATACTAAACAAGTGTATACTAAAGTCGTCCGACAAAAGTAGTCAGTTATAATTAAAGGAATTATTTTCGTCTCAGAGCTGTTCGGTATTATACAATATAAGAGTATATAGTGCAGTTTTTATTAGGCCGCGTTTATTCCTCTGATTTATTTGCAAAACTTTATACAACAAAAGGGAGAACGAGAACAAAGTTGGCGACGGCGAATGTCATAAATAAACAGGTCACTCATTACTCGCATAAAGGGTAAGATAGGACAAAATTAACCACAAAACATCCAAATAAAGTACACATACAGAGGCCTCAAGAACGATACATCGCGGCGAATGCTCAAGTTTATTGCTGCTAGTGCGCCGGCTATAATACTCTAGATAAGCCAACAGAGACAATTTGGCACAAACCACGCCCCAGTTCCGCAGCCAAGCAAGCAGGGAACACCGAGGTTTTGCATATAGATGCGCCCATTTGGCTTACACTACATAAATTAATTGTATACGTTTCACTGAATACACGTCACCGAAGATTTATGAGTGTCGCGACACGGATTTCACTTTCTTATGTTTATAACCAATTTCTGTATAGTCCATTCAAGTTTAGTATGTGTAAATTATACGGTTGAGCTTCTATGCACTTAGCTGGCAAGCACGAATAGTTGTTTACAATAAATCTGCGATTCTAGAACATGTCAGCCTACACATTATGCAGATATTTACAAGATAAATAGCACTATAAACATTTGTGCTCATTTGTTGAATAGCTGTGGACAAATATACAATTTAAAATGTTATTTGGTGAAGTACTTACCATGTAAAGCCTTTAAGTAAGCCTTTCCGGCCGTTATCATCTGTCGAGCACCTGGATTGAATTTGTCCAGGATGTTCTGAAACAACAGAAACATGAATTTAATTTCAACTGAAAATCATTAACGGTGCTTAAATACTAACATTACGTTTACTTCTTAAATTAATTATAATATGTTTTTTAATATCTATTTTAATTTGCATTTTTATAAATGGACGTTTCCTAAGCAATGTAACGTACAAATACATGTTAACAACTGTATTGTTACTTTAACTTTAAGCAGTTACGATAGCAAATTAATTTCTAATAGATTAATATTTTTTTGTATATCAAAAATGCTATGCAATATTTTTAAATGCACAAATAAATATAATACATATGCTCCATTTCATATACTTTGTTGAACGCAGGCTAAAAGCCCAACATACAACAACCGTTTTTTGAAGCAACTGTAAGAAACTACGCCATCTTTGTCTTACTTGGTTAATAAAACAGAGTATCACATACTTCAAGAAATTTGCCTCGTGTAAATGCGCCTGAACCTACAATATCTTTGGCTTCAACTGTGTGACAATAAATTTTATGGCTCCGTCTATATGTGCCCCTAGAATTTATTTCGATATGCGAATCTAAAGGTATCATTTATTGACATGTTAAACTAATAATATAGTTTATTGTATGTATCTAAATGTTTTCATATCTTTATCAAAACGTGTCGACATTTTATTTACCTAAATCTTTTCTGTAACTGAGACTTTATGAATGAGGAAATAAAACTCAATACTTCCAATTGGCTTGCGGTTACGAATAAAAGCTGTCAACACTAACTCATTTAAAACACAATAGTTGTACCGAGAGAAAATAATCTATTACCTAACTTAATGAAGCGCGATCAATCAATCTATTCATTGTTATGCAAGTGACAGACCGCTGATTATCTTAGTCACGGGTCTGACGAAACTCAATCATTTGTGGTAGTACATACGTATAAACGAGGACTATGCATATGTTTATGGAAAATGAGGTCTTAGACCGTAAATAGACTTTGGTGCTGGAATGTGGCCTTTCAAGGATGCTGCAGCTTTGCCGGCCTCGTTACCGAGGTGTGGCGGCTCGGTACTCGACAGCATTCCTTTACAAATACTGCTTTGCGCCACTTCTTCGTACGAAGCGTACGACACCTATAAAAATCACTAGAGCCTTTATATGCAAAAGATTTTACCTCTATATACGGCACGTACACAACATATTATTTTAATAAAAATAAATTGCCCGTATTTAGTCCGATCGAATAAAAAATATATTGCCTTTGAAAAGAAATCTGCTCTTCTAAATTAAGCTTGTGCCGGCATGGAATTTACACAATATAATTAAATTACAATATGAATACATGAGCTTTATTACGGTTCGTATTTTTTGTTGCGTTGTATAGGAGAATGAACTTAAATTGTACGCAGTTGATCATTACTTTTGTATGCATCGATAATAATGATGAGACAAGCAAAGTTAGTGTGACGTAAACGTGGATGTAGGTATCTATACTATATTATGGTAGTGGTTCAAAAGGTTAAAGGACAGAGCATGCAGCAAATGAATATTGGTAACCCGAATATCGGGTAACATTAGAAGCCGACCTCGCCGTCGAGAACCCATAAATTAGGCTAGTCAACAGCTTGCAGAAAATCGTGTATAAATTCGTTTGTTAGGGATACTTTGATAGGGAAATCAAAGTTTGGATTATCTATACTTTAGCATGGTGTAATTTACATTATAATGTAGATTCACTTTAACTTTGTAGAATACGTTGGTTATAACTGCCATAATCGGAGGAAAGATAAAAACTGTATAAATAATTTACGTTTTCAGGATACTGGCATTGAACTAAAGATAATTTCTAAGGATTTTTACGGCTCACATGAAATTGTTAAATATGTTCCATTTATAATTTAGGTACATATACATTTCTTTTGTGACAATTCAATCGCATTTGTTTTATCCTAATTTGGCCAGAGAGACTTTCGGAGAAGTCCCACGATATTATAAAGTCGAATTCAGCCTCCAGTCCCTCTAAACTACACGAGATATCTCTCAGCAAACAGTCCATCAAGAATCTTTGCCACCTGCTGACATCACATATAACCTAGTGTCTGATCTTTACGTATCTTACGCTACACGAATTTATTTATACGAGAAGAAAATATATCCTCTAATTTGTCTCATCCTCTTTCCAATGTCATTACCACGGCACAAAAGGGCTGTCATTACTTTATTCTAACACAAAATGTAAGTAATTCACTTTCATAAACAGAGAGTCTTACTTCAAAGCTAGACAAAACAACGTATTTCTAAATCTTATCAAATATATATTATTCCCACATTTAATTTAGCATGAAAACGCCTACTTTTCTTATCGTATCTAAATCGACACAAAATACGAGGTAAGAAATAAGGCTTCAGCTTTTATACCCTACGAATCCTTTTACTCAGATAACCGTATCGTGATATAAGAAAACATAATACTGAAAACGTGTAAACTGACTGACTGAAATCGTGCTGCCCACTCCATAAATTATTTACGCTTTCAATCCTAACTAATATTATAAATGTAAAAGTTAGTTTGTTTGTTCTTTTCTTGGGTAGAAAAGCGCAAAGTAACGACGTGATTTTGCACCTTTCCTGCTTAAGAAAAGGACAAACAAAACGGTGATGAAACAGAGAGTAGCTTAGCTTTTATATTAAAAATATATTATTATAGATATAAATAATACTTATCTATTATTATATAATTATGTGAAAGTGTTTTTGTTTGCTTGTCCTTTCTTTACGACAAAATGGCAAAGGAGGATAGAAAGTATATCTATTTTTAATAGTTTTAATTTTTAAAGACATTATGCAAGTTTAGAGAATACCTTGTATATAATGTAATACCTCGTAGACCAAGAACTAAACACGAAAAGATTGCGATTAGAATACGCCTTTTTCTGTAAATCACTTGGATGAAATCAAGTTTTGATTAGACATACTTCGTACGGCGACTTTTATGTTAGCATAAGTAAAGAATAATTGTACGAGCCAGTCATATCTTGTAATAGAGTCGCTAGAAACTTGTTAGAGAAAACGTGTTAAGTGCCGTTCGTGTTTATGTTTATGTTAAGAATAAACTTTGATGAGTTTACCTAGTTTCCGAAGGCAGTGTTAATAGCTGACATACCTGCAATAGTCTAAAAATAGTTATGTGTAAATTTGAATCACTTAAATTATTACGTTGTTGTCGTAGGTTTAGTACAATAATTAACATGTAAATATTCAATGTGAAGTCTAAATTTTGACTCGATTGCACGTAGGACTTCACAATTCGATGTAAACAGTCCAACTAAAGCTGACGAAAAATTCATTAAACAAGTATTATAGACCTTATGTCTGTCATGCAACCTACATATTATTAGAAGGGCATTAACAGCAGGCGATATATACCAATTTACCAGCTTTTGTTTGCTTTGGTGATCGTTTAGTAAGAGGGCCTTAATATTGGTTGCCATTGTAGTAGTATAAAAAGCCGCTATCAGTAAAAAACAAAAGATAATATCCCCTCTCCTACCACTGTAATATGTTGTATAAAGAATTCAATGCCGATGACATCACTTTGTATACACTATTGCCTGTTCTCAAACTACACTTGTCAGTGCAAAGTCAATAGTCGATATCTAAAGGCTGTCTCATATCTATCGCCAAAATCGTTGACCTGTACAAATTACAGTATTCAATATTAGATTTTGTGACTTATCTTAACGGCTAAATGCAGAATTTCTAATCACAAGTAGAGACGGCAATCTAAATTATTAATAAAGTAAAGTACCTAGGGGGCTGTTTATTAGTAAACCTTTCATACCTCACTTTACTCGCAAAGATATGAGAGCTAGCCGCCATCATCACAAGCGTATGAGGTACCAGTTTCTTTAAATATGCAAACAAGAGGCCATAATAACATCGTAAGGTTGTTATTGTAAAACGGTAGTCAACAAGAAGCTAGCCTTAAATAAACGTGTGAATAACCAGTCTTGGAAATTATTTATTCACGTCAAGATTGATAGCATAGTACACAAATTATTTTCTATTGACTACATTTATAGGGAAAATATTTTAATTTAGAAAAGGAATGTTGGCAAACCACAGTCTGAACCACCTGCTGATAAACTGCGAACTATTTGTCTAGAATATTAAACAAGTGATTGCGATAAGCAAATTCGAATAAAGCCATAACATTTTAGTTTTCCTCAGCGAAACACGAAAGACTAGTTATCGTTAGAATAGAGGTTTACGCGATCCATTCGTGTATTAAACACATCAACCCAAACAAACTGTTCTTCGTTTCACATTACATATTAATTTAGATGTAAACGTTCCTTAATATACGCTTACATGCGCATAGTGGGACGACCCCAACGTTAAAGATTCTCTATCGTAAGCATGTTAGGGTATAAGTAAGTGCGTGGAGCAGAGAATGGCCGAGTATTTCGGCAGCGACCTTCCTAATCCCCAGGTTATTGCCACATTACAAAAAGCCAATGCATTTTCCTTCTACTCCAATAACCGTTGGTGGTTCGCGCCTAAATACGTGCTAATGTGTTTATGATCTCAACATTTTTATGCGGAGTATTTGTTCAACGAGTGTTTATGTTTAATTCATTTTGTTCTCGTTTGTGATGTGACTCCAAACTGTTGGAGAAAAGCGAAGAATATTCAGCACAATTCTTCAGTATTTTGTGTGAATAGGTAGATTTAAATAAATAATAATAATAATAATCTATCACATACACACAACACTATCTAGTCCAAACTATGAAAAGCTTGTACTATGGGTACTAGACAATGGATAAACATACATTTTATATACTTTTTTTTTGTAAATACGTACATATTATACATATAAACACCCAGACCAAGACAAACATCCATGTTCATGCACATAAATGTTTGACTTGTGCGGGAATCGAACCTCAGGCGTGGCAGTCGGTTACATTAACCACTACGCCATCGAGGCCGACGTTAAGTCGAGAATTATTGACGAAACGAGTACATAAGGGGAATGTGAATAGGGTAGTTAGTAGACTAACCACATTAGAAACGTTCGAGAAAAAGCCACGTTATAAATAACCTAACCACACTGACATGCGTACTAAAACGTAAGCAAACTCCTTTGTCCTAATGAATTTGACTGACACTACTACTAAGAGATTCAGTGTATGAACTTTATATTGTAAATACAAATGCTCTTGGGTCGTCAACATCAATAAATAATAAATGAAAGTATGTAATATAATATAAGATTATTTATGAAAATTATTATATTTAATTTTGATTTACATAGTTGTTTTCGGTTTCATAGCGTAGGGATCCTTAGTAAGTAATGTCTCGCTTTTGAGATATATGTACGTTGATTTTGCAAAATCATTTTCGAATTGTAATTGCAATGGCGCCTTCAAGTCAACGCCATTTCGAGACCACTTGGAATTTCGGCCTTTCAAACAAATAAAAATAAACTCATATCGTCTGACAATAAACATGCATACCAGCCTGTAATTTCCACTGCTAAAGCTGTGGGTACTAAGTAATCGCCATAAAGCAGCCATTATTTGGGGGAATGCTGGGACTTCATAAGACGGATAGATGTTGTTAAGAATTCTAGTAAACATAAACTGTTAGTGAAATCTGTTTTACAGTCACAACTTCAAAACATACGGTCTGTATAATCTGAAAGGGGTAGACAAAGCTGTATTATATTTTAGTTCTTGGTAGTTATGAGAAAGTAATAAATAATCAGCTAATTACCAATAGTCATCCACGGGACGCGTTTTAAAAAGCGTCTATTTTTCTGATACAATGCTTAGTCTATAAGACTCACGCTCAGAAGTTCTAAGATATCTTCGTATGTGCGCTGCAAAGTCGAGCGTATAGATTTATAAATATTAATTGTATCAATTGTTAAAATACAAATATTAATTTCAAATAACAGAACAAAGAAAGTTCAGCATTCATTGAAAATCAATAAAGCTTATTTAATTATAGACACTATTAACAAATTCATTTTCGATTTTGTTAATGAATTGTAAATTGCGATATGTTTTGATATAACCTATTGTTAATACATCGATTATAGTATGATGACATTTTGTTTGTATTCAATTTATAGAATGTCTCGTTGATGCCATGTCATCAATTTTGCGTTAAGTTTTTGGGGTGTGGGCGTGAGGTCTTAATTCCCGGACCGAAAACAGGATTATTTTTGTCTGTTAAGATTTTCTCATAGTATAAGACAATTAGCCAGAGATCTACTATGTAGAGTGACGTAGACCTATAAGATAGCTGCCGTATTGTACGAAATATGTATGAATGTAAGAAAGTTTGAAATATTTGTTGATTTCTTTTTTTCTTGTATTATTTACTTGCAACCCGGGCGATCCTCATATTCGCACTTTCACCTTTACTCTCGCCTTACATTTTGTTATTGAAAGCTATTTCAACGGTAAAACCTTTCTCGAAATGTTGTACAATGCTACGTTTACTGTTTATAAGGGTAATTTTGCCACTTACTACGTACTTATTATCAGGTAAACGGTACCTTTTGTATGACCATTATTCTTATGCTTTGGAGTATTATTTGATTACTCACAATTTCACCTTTTGTTGTTCTATAATAACAAGTGAATTGCGATATTTTTAATATATTTTTTAAAACCTGTTGTACCTTTATAGAAGAAGGAAGCGAGATGGGTGTGAATTTGTGGCTATTCGTACACCTTTGGGTAATTTTATATGAGCATAATTATTTATTTTCTGCCAAGTATAAGCGAATATTTTTATTATTATTCCTATAAGACATTATACATTATATACTAAAATGATTATGAGACGTAGAGCTAGCGGAATCTTCACTTAAAGGATTTCGCCCAAGCTCGACTGGATGAGTATCGGCTAAGTATTTTCGTTCTACATAAGATCGCAGATCCAAACACCAAACAATCTTTTGTTGTATTCCTGCGGTAAGTAGTAATTCTTTTTTGAAGAGTCGTGCGATTGATGCCTCTCATGTTGCAAGCGCAATGAAATCCGCTATCTGTTTTGAACCACAACCTTAGCACGACATCCGTAGCTTCCACTTATATTCGAAACACGTTTCCAGTACATAATGTGCATCGCTTTTAAGTACTTCCCTGTTTTACCATGTCTTCAATGGCCGCGTAGAAATCTACATAATAACACAATATTGATTTACACATATTTATAAGTTACGTTACTCCTATTTATGTTAAGCCGTGGGGCGTCTATCGCAATATAAACACTTAACATCTTAAATAAGTTATCTGTCCACATCTTCATGGTCGTTCAATACACGACGATGACTGAAATATATAGCTTCTCGGTTGGGGCGGGTGGGAAGCAATTTTTCACCGGATTCAGACGTACCTTTTTAAAATACCGAACAGGCTGCGTCGTAGGTAGGCGCGCTTATTGCTCGCATCGAGAGCGTAAATCTTGAGGGAGATTCCGTATACAGGAGACGGCCAAGGGTGAAAAATAGATTCGCACTTAGAAAAATTAAGCTACTCTCGAAGGGGATCCGATAGAAATATTCTGGGACGATAATTTATAGTGGGTACGTTCTTTGTAACGTTAATTATATATAAATACATATTGTCTTTATCTATAATAGCCTGTTACGTAACAGGCTTGAGATTTCGGTTAGATAGAATCCTTAAAATAGCCCGAGACTCATTTATCATAGTGAATCTCTTTGGGGCATGTCACGTCCGTCAGAAAAAGATGACGTCCTTTTGACATAGGTAAAATACGCATATGATATTGTATCGTAAGCTAGCTATTCTAATGTAACTGGGACTTTATCCTATCCTCTTTATTTGTCGGGCACGTAGCGCACGACATTTGGTACAAAATTGCTTGGGGCGGACTTCGTGACGCTGCCGGCTTTCCTACCCTTTTCGGGCCTAATGTCCTACGCACGCCCGATATTTTTTTACTATCTCTAGCGGGAGTATTGGCCATTGAAATTCATATGGTATTTTACGATAGTTGAGTTCGTCATTGCTGTATTGTGTAGTAAAAGTTGTTTAGTTGCAAATATATCGCAACTTTTCAATCTTATTGTCATGTTAAAATTACGGTGAGATGTGGAATACATGCGCTTAACTACAAAGAGAAATGTAATAATTGATTCAATATAAATGAGTAACATTAAATAAATACATAGTACGTATTGTCAATTTATACGTTATGATATTTAGATTATCACATTGCTCTGATTTATATTACGTATTTAAAAGTGATAGCAGTAGTTGACATCCTCTAAAGACCCATTTGGAATAGGTCTATCAGAGTTAGATATGTGCTAAATTAGTATAGATATCACTATACACATGAAGAAACGTTTAACCTATGTATATCCTTCTCTAAGTTGAATTTAAAATTCTTTTAATTTGTGCTTACTCACTATTTAGAGTTAAGTACCTAACTATAAAGCTACTGAGTCAGCAACATTGCAAGCTTTTAGACTGAGCGGTCCGTGCTTAACACATATTTATTATTCAGCGAGTCAGTTACTTTTTGTATTATTATTGTCTGTATTGTATTACTTAATACTAAGCTACATGCACATGCTGTAAACATACATTTGATTACGTCTAAATCAAATAAGTAAAATTAAATGGAGTTGTCTAAAACCATACATCCGTACTAGATATTAATTATGAAATATATTAAACACAACTTCGCCAACATTTCCCAGCAGGTTTACATTAGTCCTATATGCATAAATTCAATTACATTTCATAATTCACATGAGCAACGTTGTGGAATACTTTATGAATTTAATTAACGACTGTAATGACATGACTCTCTGTGGTCTGTTATTTTTAATTGTTTTACGACTAGCCAAATTGAGTGTGCTCTATTGTAACAAGCTTGACCAATGTTTTAAATAACAATTTATTTATGACCGCTGTTGGCACAGACTGTAGGGATTGTCACGAATTGTAGAAAAATAACCTAGTGGTTGCCTCATTATACTGTTTTATGAATTCTAGAGACCCACAAGAATTAATAGGTACTTATGTTCATCAACAGTAATTCGTCAGATAAGGCTCTCAATTGCATGACAAGGTTCAGAATACAAAACGACTGTTTACAAATCGTGACTTATCTTAATCATCATAAAAACCTTGTACTGAAAAGTGTGACAAATTACAGAAACCTGATTGGTGATACGTGTTCCCGATCGACCGTAAACAACAGCCATCACGATTTGCTGTAAACAATAAACACTAGACTATATCAGGTATAAAGTTACCGAGTAATCTCTGGTCTTAAATCTTTTATAAAATGTTTCAGTAAACAAACAACATGCAAGTTGTGGAGGCAGACGGTGGGATGTTTGTACAGAACACTTGTTGCCACTAGACGGGACAGGGACATGACTATGTTGTTTACAACATGCCTGCAAGCGAAGTTTGTCCTTAAAATAAAAAAAGATCAACAACTTTTATGTACAACCCCTAAAGCTTTAAGACTGCAAAGTTAACTTCTGAACGTGAAACGCTACATGGAAAACAAATTTAGCAAACCCGAACTTTTATACTCGAGTGAATATACAACCTGTTCCGTCCTACCTTTCAGCATAAAGTGCTTTATATTGAAATTCTGAGTAAGGACGTTTTATCCTGTATATATAAGGCTTAAACGATTTACCAACTGTTTTATTAAACTCCGTTCTGCAGACACGACTACAAAACTTTATAAACTCCAATCAATTAATTCCTGCATTTGCAAATTCATTGCTAATTTCTCACAACAGTTTTAAATTCGTTACAATCGGACAGATAACTGTTAAAATCCAATCTAAGCTCCACCCTAGACGGTAGAGTTCTTAACGTAATCACGAGCGTGCAATTTGTTACGGATTCAACAATGCACCTCTTAAGTTCTTTGCTGGGACAAAATAAAAGAGTTCCTTTAAGTTCGCTAAATGAAGTCGACTACAAAAGGCGGGACTGGGCGTAATTCAAATGAACGCGAGCGGTCGCCGCTCCTGGCTTTGATTCCATACTTTTGAAAAGTTTAATTTTTGCCAAGTTTCACTTGCAGGACTTCGCAAATACTTTTAGATCTCGTTCGAACTTCAGTATTTGACTCGATGCTTTCGCTTAAAAGCTGTTAATGTCAATGCTAGTCATCAATCACGGTTTGTGTAACTCGTTAATGAAAAAGTTTTTTTGTAAGTTTCAGAATACAATAGAGTAAGAATGTACATTGTTTAAAATCGTTGATCAAAACAAATAAAATGGATGTTGATCATAATGACGAAAATCGTTGTATGTACTGTTTGTTGTTGTACCCACGTAGTATCATAGGCTGTATAGCAAGGTCGACGAGTCAGGAGTTAATATTTGTTATTTATGTATGTAGAGTTGTAGACCGTCCAAGTGAGCACGCTGGAGCTCATTGTTCGTCGTCATTATCATGTAGATGTATTTGTTCCGTTCACCGTCGCTTAGTGCGACAATTAGAACAAACATAAGGTCATGCTCATACCAAATTGCCTTTTATACGGGTCGTAAAGTTAATAAAACATTGTTTTGTCACGACCTGAACTTGAAATCTCTCTAGTATTCGAAGTTGTAGCTTAAGGGTAATAAGTATGAAAGTTGTATAAAGTTATTTTAGATTTATTTAGTTTTATGACCATTTGCGTGACTTTGTGACTTAGCAGAGGGATAAATATTAATAAGTAGGTTACAATACCTAAGTTAAATT
Organism: Catocala sponsa; assembly: GCA_963564715.1. Classification (NCBI taxonomy): domain Eukaryota; kingdom Metazoa; phylum Arthropoda; class Insecta; order Lepidoptera; family Erebidae; genus Catocala; species Catocala sponsa. The sequence goes on from OY751333.1 coordinate 16,322,841, forward strand.
TAAGACTTAAAATTTCTAAGCGAAATTAAGATTTATGCTGCATAAATGCTTATTCGTAGCTTAACCAATTAAAAATAAAGATAAATTTAAATTCGTGTAACAGTAACTATTTTTTGTATATTATTATGACTGAGTTGCAAAGTGGCCACAGTTACTTCGTTTCATACTAAAGTAACATTGAAAGAGATACCGGTTAGACTAGAATACTAACCTCAAGACAATTGGGAATAAAGAATAATAAGAAGAAAATTCTGTAATATTCTAAGCCTAATAAGTATTAAGAACTATAAATATAAGATTGCATATTAAACGAAGACAAAAACATAGTTTCTTGATTACAAAAGCCTCTATTCAGGTACCTGTTATCGAGTATCAAATATCAGCTTGGTAATAGAACCTTTACTATGCGCTGTTGGTGTTGCACAACTGTCGAACGACCTACACCTCAAACATTTAAACGAGCTGTGCCCTCCTAAGGCTTTACCACAAAATTGTACACAATTTTATAATATTACGAGATTGTTACACGATCACCTGTTAGAGATACAAAGCTATATAAGTATGATATTTGACAACATGAAATTGATGGTAGAGTTCTCAAATGTTTCGAAGTTGAATTAGATTATTTATTTCTACGTAGTCTTAATCTTTACTTTTCATTGAATGTCATAGGTGTTTATATTAGTAAGGTCCATTCTCCTTACTTACGTTTTGAGGCAAGAGTCAATATTTTTAAATTGGTTATATTTTATTATAATATTTATGTACAATGGGTATGTACTCGTCTTTATGTACCATAATTTTTTATATATTTGTATCTCTATCTATCTCTATTTCTAGCTGCACTTGCCTCCTCTCTTTGTATAAATGTGTAAGCCATACGAATATTTTCTTAAATTTGGGTGTATTTTTTATTATAAACAGAATTTGGTGCTAATTGTTTCTAAAATAAAAAACATAGTTTTTATATACATAAATTAAAACTGAAGCTATTATATAAATATTGATAAGACATACGTGCTAGCGTGCTTTTAATACTAACAATCGATAAACCAATTAAGTAGTCAATCTCTGTGATTAGTTGATCTTAGAACTGAACAGGTTTTGCAAGGCTGTGAGACGATATGTCTCTCACCTATCAAGGTGATTGCATCAATCGTAATGGTAATTTTCAGTGATTAGATTGGCTCCTCGTTGAATGAGCGCGAGCATTTGTAGAACAGGCAACGGCCCTAAATTCGGTCCAATTTCTGGAGGACTGGATAGTTGGAGGACTGAGGTAGATCTCTGTGCATGAAGTTTAGAAAGGTAACCCACAAGAATTAGCTTGGTTCCTATTATGTAGGATAAAAATGCCTGACGTAATATCGGTGTGATAAATATACTTGAATCTGTCCCTTTAGGGAGAGAGCATCGTATCTATATATTGTTATGTAATTTTAAGTACTTGAATAATTAAATCACTCGACAGTAAGGATTCAGGTAAAGTGCGTATGTACGGAGACACATAAAAAACTATAACAGAAGCCCACGTCCACCTTTTTAACTATTTACAAGGCGTAATAGCCTTTTTATAGCTGAGAACTGTAGATGTTATAGTGATACTGAAATATTTAGAAGGCTAGTTATAGGCTGTTGTTCAGACAACCATTATTATATTTTTTTTAAACTCCCACACTAGGTATATTTCCTGTGTCGCGGGAGGCTTTACAAACATTCAAACAACGGACACAAAGAATACCCAGATTCGGCACAACCATTTGTGGATCACACAAATTTTTGTCCGGTATGGGGATCGAACCCACAACACCCGGCGGCGGCAGTTGCGAGGCGACCACTTAAACCATTACGCTATCCGTGACTATGAGACACTACTGATACAGCAGCTGTCTAGCATTTTTTAATACTGTTTGCTTTCAACAATTTTTATAAGCATCGTTATACAGCAGAGTTTAATTTAAGTATATTACGATATCAAAAATATAATTATATTGCCTGTTATCTGCTATTAATGAGACATCATAAGCATGCTTGTACAAAAATATTTACTCCGCATTTCAAACAATATCACTGAATAGTAATATTGTTTGAAATACGGAATAAAATATTTTATAGGTGTATATCTATAAGGATGAAATTGATAATAGCTTATAGTTAGCTATAGTACAATGCCTTAAATAGTGATAACGTTACGCAGCTATTATAACTGAAGATTTCCAAACGCGATGTCTAAGTATGAGGGCGTATCCAAGTATGCGAGGTCTAGGAGTTAGTGGCGAGATATAGTTTGAAGTGCCTCTGACTAACACCAAAGAGGAAGCTCTACGCAATGTTATCTTTAAACGAATCTTCGAATCACCGCGTTAATTTATTTTGAATCAAATCTTCAACATCTTATTTTCCTTAATAGTTGCTTTACCTCACTGTAAGAGCCGGGTAAGCTTAATATAGCTAGTAATTACTATCCGCGGTAATTTCTAAAGCGCACCGGTGATCCGCTTCTATCTATCGCCTAGATCCATTAGAGAAATACTAGTTTACATTTAGTACAAAACAAACCAGATGCTTTTGATCGAGACTCTACCAACCAGTTCTACATAATTATTCATGCGTGTTTCTTAGCTAGTTAATAGTGGATCAGTTTATCTTCTATATCTCTCGATATACATCATCCGTGCCGTCATTAGGAGTAAATTCAGTGAATGGGCGTACTACCGCATTCCGTTTAGCAGCCGCCAATGCAATAGTTAGTTTCTTTATGCAACGCATAGTGATGAAAACACGGAAGAGTGTAAAATAATCTTAGAGCAATAAATGTTGATATCACACATCGAGTATACAAGTATGTGTGTTGCTGGTTTTGAGCGTAAAAGCTTAGAATTACCTTTTTAACTCAACATGTATGCCTTTCCTCTAAAGCATTAGGTAGAGGTGTGTTATGCCCACAGATATCTTAATATAAGACTTCTGTGGTTATACTTGTATTTCATCAGTCACGTTTAGCTTGTACGTTATAAACATTGAGCCTATTTACATATTATATACACCAAGAGACAATGTTCTAGTCTACGTGTTGTTTTAAAAATGTCGTAGAGACTAAATTATTTTTCGTATGCTCACATATTATCTCTATCTTTCATTCCTATGGGTTGGAACCCATGATATAACAAGCTATATAGGCAGGCTACAGTGATCGCGTTCGGTGATTTTGTTTTCGATTTTCAAGTCGAACTTAGTGTTTTTGAGATTCCTCAGCAAGATATTTTCTCCAGCTCGGAGCACTTTGAGTGGTGGTCGTCAATAGGCATACGTACTATCTATCACGTAGACCCAAAACACGTGTCTCTCTATTTACCCTATCAGAGATTCAGATGTGTGATTTATGTATAATGAAAAAAGGATTAGAGTATGTGGTTAATGATATTACGTGTTCTTAGGTTTTTCTAGGTTCCGTGCTGTAAGAATTCCCTAACAGAAAACCCATATAACAAGTATGTGAGACTTGTTCCAAGTTAGAATAATTGGTCTCAACGAAAAGTAAATTGAACCATTCACTTTATCATATACAGTCGTTTTACGTATAGTATAGTAAGTACTAATAAACTCATTCTCACATAATACTTCTGATTTCAAAAGTATGAATAATGTTGTTCTACAAGACACAGAGGTTTCACACATGTGTTTATTATATAACTCGAAGTGCTAAATACAATTTAGTATGTTGGTGTTTTATTTGTATTTTACTCTCACCTTTCACGGGTTTAGCAACGTTAGCGCCATATGTGGTTTCTTTATTGCAAACACAACGAATTTATTAAGAAAGTTACGATATAAATACTAATATATAATTTTAGAAAACTGCCTCTTTGCCGCAGCTGCTGTGCATGAGGTCTCGGGATTAATACCTGAGTCAAGCAAGGTGTTATTGAATTTTAATGGTTGAGAAATTCTCAGTACCGTCATGGAGCTTGGAACTGTGCCCGGTCAACGGGAATAGGCTCGCTACCTATTACGTGGGACCTTAAACATAGTTGACACAATGTAGGTATAATACAACTCTGTCTATCGACTTGTAATTTTAGAAATCTTACTAAAGAAGAATTCAACAACAATTTTTACTAGACTTTAAATACACAACAAGTAAATTGTATTCAAATTAATTGAATCGTTTAGAGCGAAGTTTCGATTCAAATAATATGATTTTCTCGCAGGGACGGCGAAAGAAATAGTCTAGACTTTAACACAATCACAGATTACCTACGAAGGCGGGGTTGTCTGTTCGGCAAATACAATTAACACGCAGTGTTGGCGATGGTACGATTTAACAACAATTAATAGGATCTCCTACATCGCACCTGTTTCTAAACCAAAATTTAGGCTAATGTCTAAACACATTTGTCACATCGTAGGTCTACAAAATACTGAAAATAGTTTGAGAAAAGCACAAAAGTACTGTTAGATCTGAATCAATACTACTGCTACTTCACAGTAGCTTTATACGTACACCAATAAACAAACAAGGCAGCTATATAACAGTATTTGATGATATTAACAAATCCAACAATATTTCATACAATATATGTATAAAATATTCGCTAAGAAGGTAATCCTATTTGCAAAACAGAGTACAGAATTAATTTAAAGCAAATATTGAACACAAATAAGAGCGTGACACGTTGGCTAAACGCAATATTTATCCCGAACTATTGTTCAAACATTGGAGCAATGAATTTTAGTTAATCTTTATAAATACAAACCGGCAGCACAGCCAGTGATAACATGGTGCACTACGGCGTAAGTGTAATCATTGTAAATAAAGCGGTGTTGTACTGTGCGAAGCTAAACTAAGTTTGATCATATTGAGTACATGTTTGACACTTAGCTCAAACGGGAAAAGCTCGATTAGGGAAATACCTCCACCCTAGAAAAGATTGCAGCCAAAATATTAAAAATAAGTAAGATCACACTGGTAATTCTGCAAGCATAGCACCATAAGGTAATTCGGGAAGCCCCATCCTCTAGTGTGGTGGTTAATTTCCAGACTACAGTTTAAAAAAAAATGCTGTTCCTTTTTACTAAAACTTGTAATAAGATTTTTACACGTTTTATGTTGAATTGGTTCTGTACTATTGAAAACGTAGTCAAGTTTCTTATTTAAGATAATGTAACCGGTTTTACAGATTGATTTTTATCATCATATATATTATCTGAAAAGTAAATTTGAAAGATTCTGTAAGAAAGCAAATTTTCCAAATGTTTGTATACTAGCTACCCTAAATATACAGTAGTCAGCAGCTTTAAAATATTAATGGAGTGTATAAAACTAGCCTAGCACTACTAATCTAGCCTAAACTTGGCATCTAACTATTTGTAATCTTCACACATAATATGCAACTGCAATAGCAATACTCGACGTAATGTATACGATTCCTTAATTAGCCTGACAGTTTGCCTACGGCCCATCAAACTGAGAATAAGCCATCAAGCTACGAATAGTTAGCAAGGCCGTTGTTTGCCAAGCACTTGCTTAAGATGCTATAAAGTACGTCCTACTTCAAACAAGTAATTTATCTGTGTAATCTATGCAATAAACCCAGAATTTTGTTGCATTCTAGGCCGACATACCAGTTTGTTACCTACGATATAACTTTACCAAACAACTCTGGATCAATTCATCGTTTGCGGTTTATAATGAAACAGCCGCAACGAATTTCAATGCGGTTGACAATAATTTGTGGTTCTTGTAACGGAATGTGCGGGATTTTTACAGTAATCTGAATTGTAAAACATGTATTATTTCGTGCAGGTGACAGAGTATTAACCTTGGGTGAGCCTGCGGTTTATATAATTGTTTTTGTATTTTTAATGCCTACCTTAATAACTACTGATCATAGTACTATGACTCGATATGTGCGGAGCAATGGGACTGTCGTGCGGTTGCCTTGATGCTGCCGAACGACACACTTGATATATCTTGCTAAATGAAAAATCCGTGATGATTTGGAATATATTTATTTTCTTGATACACGAGTTTATCTTGCTAAAGACTTATTGTAAAGTAAATAATTGAAACAAATAAATGTATAAGTATTGTAATGCGCTGACGCGGTCAAGTGCGCGGTATGTCGCTGACACGGTAACTTGTGAGGTTAATAAACCGAACAGGGACTATTATAAGATGATATTACTTAAATTTTATTTCTTATCTTACAGAAAATAAGTAACATTACTTCTTTACATTTGAGCAAGAAATAAAGTATAAGGTTGCCGGCATTTTACGCAATGTACAGCTTACCGAATCCTGTGAAATGGCTTTTGCTAATATATGTAATTTGGCTTATGGGCTTATGTATCTCATTGCCTTGATAAAACTTAATATATTTATTTATACGCAACTTTATTTATTTTACACGGCAATAACTGAAAATTTCAATTCCATTCGGGTGAAATAAAATGTTGAATGAAAGCATTGATTACAAATCAAATTACGATGAAAAGAGAAAGGTTTAAAAGCGTATGCTGTTGAATCTACATGACATCGAACGCGCCGAATGTGTTGGCGACATCGAAACGCATCATTAACATTTCACACGTTGCCGCGCATTTGTTGCAAACAGATGTGACTACAGATTTGAAGGTGTGAAACTTTGCATCAATTTTTATTAAATAATCGATTCTAGCGATGAGTCGTTGCGTACACTGCTGGACAAACTTTATAGTGTTCGAAAATACTACGAGCAATAATATTGTAACTAACATAGAAGCAACCTGCATAATGTATCCAAGTTTTCCGTCTCAATCTAAACGAGTTGTAAATTTTTTTACAATACATAAACTATGGGTGCAGGTGACTACGTGTTAACCTTGAATAAAATTAATCCTCGATTCATACCATCGCTTAGCCGTCTCTATTTACATGACGTCATGCTATTTAATTGTTACTTCGTGTGAAACGTTTGATCACTCAATGTTGAATGTGCATTCGGATTCAATTACTACCGTATACGTAATTTGATCGGAACTCTCTGTGCGTCCTTTGAATTAATATGTCGACTGGATGGATAGTGAAAGGTATAGAATAGACCTGCAGACTTTTAGACTCTGATTGAATGAGGGGGAACATTTTGCAGTCATGGGCAATAAGGAAATTATTCCTTATGCCTATATAGACTCCTAATTTGTTTTATGAATTATTTTTAAATCAAAATGAGAGGTTGATTATAGCGTCTATATCATGCCAAGTCGTGTTAAACCTATAGAACAAGTTTACGTATAAATGACTTGTTTAACTTCTTTTCTTACAAAAAATGTTATATTATCTATTAGAATATAGTATAATATAAAAATCTACAGGCACGTGCAATTAAAAACTACTATTCAGTTTTAGACACGTGCTATATACATATTCTTGATGAGTATAAAAGTTAAACTTATTATAATATGCAACTAATTTTAGTTTGTCGAAGCCGGCTCTCAAGTTCTGAGATAGCCAGTGTTTTTATTAATTAAAGTATTATCAAATGATTTGGATCTCTAACAAATGTCGCGGTTTTAATAAGTTAACACGATCCATATAAGGTTAGACTATGCGACGACACCAAACCGCTTAGTTTCATTAAGCTGTGATAAAAGGCACTTAAATAATTAACAAAGTCGTGTAAATCTGTCATAATTTAAAGCAAGGTCAAACAAGATAAACATTCAGGTCAAACTAAATTTGTTTGAAGAAGGCCGAACATTACACGTTTCATCCAGCCGCGAATAAAAATGTGAGGTTATGACATTTTCTGAAGACTTACATATTTTCACAGTGAGTGTACCACCTGGATCACGTCACTGAGCTAGATAAAACGATGTTCCGTCTAAGAACTAGATTAAAGAGGCTTCGTATCTGTCTAACATGCAGATAATGTTTAGCCTTTAAGCGTCTTGACTGCGCATTACGCAGACTAATCTCAGTAGTCACGAATTCAACGTTCGCAGCCGCATTCCACGCATACACTGGCAACATGTACCCACACAAACATAATTACAAGGTACTTCTGAATTTATGCACACACACAGAATATAGAAAAGAAACAGAAAAAAAAATAGACGTAGCCAATAAAAATATCGTGTTCCAAATTCTAAAATCGGAATTAGCATAACGTTACGTGGTGTTACAATTATCATAACCGAGTAAAATAAAAATAAGGCCTTGTTTGGAGTAGCAACACTGTGTTATTGCATAACTCGGTGTTCATGTCATAATACTCATGTTTTATGCTTAAGTTACTTGTTAAGCCGTGATAATACAATACAAACAAAATATAAGCGAAACAATAAACGGTAAACAATAATGACGAACCAGTAACTTTAGATTAAGACTCAAGTCTCATCTCCGCATTAAATCGTGGTATAATAAAGAAAGTTTTCTTTTACAAAAACTTCAATATAATTCAAAGTGGGTGGTTTAGTCTGCGTTTGAAATGGAATGAATGCCGACGCCTGTCCAGGAAGAGTTTCTCCATAATGAAATTCTTCAAATATCGCCCCTCACCCCATAAGGATTAAAATTCATGTAATTGCGCGTGCGGTTTCCTATGCGGAGCGCATACGATTCCAAGTATTTCGAAAAATATTAAAGGGAGAACTTACAGCAGTGGGAAATGCTTTTCTACAAAACGTGCAAGGATTAAACGCTGTATTTTACATTTTGTTTGTGCTGTTAGCAACGATTACATATTTTTAACGCGCTATCTCGTTTTAATGTTTGTTTCTTTAGTTTTAGCTTGTTTTAGTATGTAGTGTTGACGTTTTATTGTATTCCGGTTTATTAAAACTATTTATAGATTCGTCTCACAATGCTAATATTAGGTAGGTAATCTAATTATATTAATGTAACAAAGTGTAAAATAAAATATTTATTACACAGGAAAATATTTCAGCATTTGATATCATTATGACGATTGGGTGAATTTCGATGAATAGTTCTAGTATAATCTAGTATAATGTGTGATCATCATCATCAAAAACTAAATAATTATACTAGTTTTTTAGTTTTTTACAGAATCGTGATCAGACCACGACATTTCAAAGTGTTATATTTTTAAGTTGAAACCAGATTTTTAATTATTTGAGGACAATGATTAATAATAATGACAGTCATTTAATATTTAATTTTTAGGTAATTGTGACGTAAATAAATTGGAATTACGTAATTATATTTTAATGGTCACTCATCTAAGAACTTGTAGTGGTGTACCTCGTAGATCAATCGAATCGCGCGGTCTCGGCGTCACGGGACTTTACCCTCGCCATAATAGCGTGTAATGGCTACCAAAATACCAATATACAAAATTAAAGCAGAAAGCATTTCAAATTAATATTCCATATGAATCTGCATAAAAATGTCATAGGTTGAATTGCAGAATCGCTTTTAATCAAATCAAATAAATAAAAAGTAAAACAAATTTAAATTTGGAATTAACAGAATGACAATTGATGTCGTGTCGAAATTGAAATTTCAAACACACATAGCACGGTCGAGTAACTGTGCCCAGCTATTACATCCCCGGGCACGTTCGGTTTACAACCTGTCGTGCAAATATTTATCCACATCGGATTTACGTGTTAACCGCCCGGAATTGTAATCAGCTTTGATTGGGAGCGCTGCCGGTGCTTCGGACGATCAGACTAATTATATTGCTATTTACACCACCCTATGACGGAGTGTCTTTATATTGAACTTATTCAAATATAAAAGTTAAAATTAAACTCGTGTCTAACTCGCGTCTGCGTGAATATGCTCAAAAATACAAACAGACTTTTGACAGAATATGTTAATACCGCAAAGACCCGCAAAGTACCACGCAGATGAGAAATATCCGAATTATTTTTGTCTATAAGTGGCGTCATTATTTCATGTACTTATATGAACTCCACAATATAATGAAGTAATAACGTACCAAATTTATATATTTTATATCTTCTACACCATTCATAAAAACTCTGCAAGGCGGAGAAAAGGCGAGAAAACAAAAAATATCTTACAAGGAAAAGTTTTTGCCATAGATTCATATTTCTTTAATTGCAAGAAAACGAAGGAGTACGAATAAGCGGATAATTTAATTAGGAAGAAATTGAGACGGCGCGGGCAGCGTCCGCGTCGGTGCTCTCAATAAAAAAATACGGGCTAACTTATTCGTTATAGTTTCTGCTAGAATCATGTATTTCTTGGTACAAAGTATTTAACTTTTCCTTGGTATGTAAAAAGTGGTGTGGCACTCGGAATGTAGCAATTCAAATATTAGTTACGCTGCGAGAACTGCCGCCGTAAATGGAAAAAAAAATTGCCTTACGCCAAAACAACGTACGTGGCTCGGACGGTCGCGACACTTTTGTATAATTCCAATTTCACGCCAATCATTAGGTTACTGTCTATTTCACTTAGAAAGTAAGGCGAGACAATGGACAAAGTCTAATTGTTACACAAGAGAGACATCGATACTCGTCGCACTCGTGAAGGGACTACATGAGCACTTTCGTTACGTTCTCATTTCAGTTCTACCAAAGTTTCCGCATTTATACGGAGAGATGGGAATAATAAATAGCTCAGTTGGACTGACTGTTAAGTAAATGCTCGCTCGTGTTCAGGTGACGTCATAATCTGTTACACTAAAATGATGTTGTTTTGTTTCTCGGCGAACAATTACGAAAATATTTCGTGTACTTAGAGCAACTAATTTCTGATGGCGCGGAGACGGAGAACGGAGACCGTGATGCTCCAGAATGTAAGCAATTACATAAATGACAATCAACGGTACAAAGACGTCAGGTAGGGAAAGTCGGATAATATAATTATATAGATATGGCACGTTAGCACCGAACAGTGTGACGGCTGAGCCGCCGCGGGCGGAACGCTCGCTTCACCGAATAATTACAACGCATTAAAATCCGTTAAAATACATGCTTCATACGCATTTAAATAAGCGTGCCTATCACGCGGTGATACACGCGTGAAAATAAAAGTCTCTTATCAGATCTCGTTTCTCATTTAAATAAGACAAAGGGTACATGACCGTGTTAAAATGTTTCATCAACCAAAAAAACAACCACGACACAAATTAGAATGCTGGTTTTGTAAGACCTTATAGTCGCAGGCTGACGACAATAAAATAAATATTCAAAATTCAAATGACAACGTTCTAATTTACTTTAAAATTCCCTTAATTTTGTACACAAATAATGTAAAACGGTGTCAAATGGTAACCCATTTGATAATAATTTAATTTTGATCTTCTCGATGTAATATAATTACTTGGTGCCATTCCGCCACTGATACAACAATTAAGTATACTGGCATTTGCCTAAAACGTCATTCAGTATTTCACCACGGGGCGGTAGCGAGGCAATAAGCGTTAATGTAATTTGTACAAATATGAAAACGGCTGAGTTTGCCCTTATTAGTTCACCGTCGCAGTTGCGCGGAGCGTCTCTCACACCCGCCTTAATACGCACAGACATAATCACATTTGATTTGAACGCCATCTGTTCACGGACTATTTTACTTACATATATCTTCATATGAATGTGTGTTTACACGTTCAAGGAATCTTTACAAAAATATTCGTAGCGAAATTAAAATGGAAGCATTTAGACAGTATTTAATTAATCTCTGTACTCTATAAGGATTTAAGGAGTAACAAGTAAGATTACCCCGTCTAACTCGGCTTACAAAATGACAATCAAAGCACCAAAATGCTCAGAAATAAATCGCTTTAATTTAGAATTCATAATGTTGGCACAATTTTTAACAAGATTAAAAAGCCCTGAGTTGAAAGTTAAGCGGATTGGGAAACATAATTTACGTATGTTTACAGGAGGCACAGTCTGGTATCCATTGATAAAATGAAGAACAAATCTGTCACGCACGTGACATCTCCCCGCGGTGCCGATACCGCACCTAATTTATACGACAATTAGCCGAAGCGATACCGATTACGCAATATTAAAAGCACATAAAATTTCACGTTTGTCTCCTGCTGTTTATTTAACAGTGAACGGATACATACTGAAAAGATTAAGTGCATTATTGAAAAACAAATTAAAATGATTTTCTTTATTATCTTTGAAATCATGAGCACGGTGATTTTTTAAAATATTATTTATTAAAAGGGTGCTAATGGGTACAGCTTGCCCACATGCGCACATACTGTTTTAGAATTTTTGCCTTTTACTTACGGAATCATATTAAACCATTAAAGTGTACTTCCAACTTAGAGATAGAAAATAACAAATGTTTATGTTTATACAACAAACGGGAAGGCAAGCTAAACAGGCGTTTATAAAATAAATTTTCATTGTATCCTGCTGGGGTGTGCCGTAGGCGTGTCCTTATCCGTTCTTGTTTAATCTCCCAAAGAATCGTATCTAATCCTCGAGCATCTGGTGTTTTGTAACCTTTGACGACGACGACAATAAGCAGCACTTCACTCTCACGGCTACTTCTTAATCTCAGGGATTATTTCAAAATAGTATTTATATCGCGTTGCTTTGCGTGCTAAACGAAATAAAATGTTCAAGTTTTATTCTATATATTGTCTGTTATAGAACTGATCCAATAAGGATTATATTTAGGTGTTACGTGCATTCCTTATATTACCTATTTATATTGTCGAGTGGCACGCCTACAAGCCGACCCACTTTTCTCAGTATCGATATATTTTGTTCTACAGCGCTAGAGTTAATAAAAATATTCACGTACTCATTTTTGCTTTTGGTTAACAATTTTGTGAGCTAAATATCACCTCATTTCATTTTGAATTCTTTTTGTGGAGTGCCACCGAGCGCCACTCGGCACTCCTAATAACTGTCATCCAGATTTAATATCACATCTTCCATTTTGTACGGGTTCTACCGGGAGGCAATTTCCTTCCTAAAATTGTATTTGGACGAATACGCGTAAACTTAATACATATGCGACCCGAAAGACAAATTTTATTTATATTTTCTCCGCGCCATAGAATCGCCGATGTGCTTCTGTGTTTTACGACATGTTTTATATTGATGGCTTTATGTTCCATTTCTGAGCTGAATCGCATAAAACGTGTCATACACCAAAAAAGTAAAGAAACAGCATAAATATGAAATGTTATATAATTTGTTATAACGTAATAAACGACGCTTAGAATATACTTGTTTATGATATTGAATGAAAAGATGGAGGTATACAATAAATTGCATTTCCTTGGCATAATCTCTTAGATCAATAAAATGCTAACTCCAGTTAATAGTCAACTTTAACAAAACGGAAGGGCTTTGCAGCGAATAAAGGAACGGTTTGTGGCTTGCATCTATTCACCGAACTAAAGCCTTGTATGATGCCGACCGTCGCCGGTAGTAAAGTTAGTTGTAAAGGCTATGTCATTAGTGTCCGACCGGACCACTCTATAAATAATGATTGCTTCAAGGATATTCCAAAATTATGAGCACAAAAATGCACCGCCATTAAAATATAATTCAGTTCACGATTTCCTCCGCGACTCACCTTTAGATCTTTGTATTAGATCTATCAAACAGCAATCAATGTCGTACTAAGTGTATGATCCGATGATATATTGACGACTATTGAAAGGAAGTCACGTAACAAATGTATAATGATTTAGATATTTCGTCGCGGGCTGTATCTTAAAAAATCATGTGATTTATAGTATAATGAGCTCTTTTCAACTCGCGAGTTGAAAAGAGCTTTGCATTTTGCAGCTAGACTAAGCCGAAAGAGATTTTAGTAGGGGTATCAATGACCTGTAACATCCTATTTAGATTGTTTGTATATTTCCATTTAGACTGTTTAGTTAATTGTTAGATATTTGATTCGTTACATAATATAAATAGTGCTGTGGTTTCGCTCATCGCGAATATGAACATTTAAAGATTTGCCAATATGACATATTTTTTTCAAAATAGAACCCTTCACCGAGAAGTTATTGCCCGTAAAATTACTATTCATGAATCGTACAAAAATTGATTCCAAAATTGTCAGCGTGATGTAAGGCTGCCTTCACAAGATGCGTCCTGAGATGTAAGTTACTTAAGTATCCGGCCATCAACGGGGTCGCCGTGATCGCTCTACCTAACAAATCGACCTCTTTCCCCAAGAAGGCACCGTCGTTACTCAATCTAACTTCCTTGGCCAATGTGAGGGAAACTCGTCGAATATCTCGCTGTATCGAAAGGGTGAAATGTTCAAGTTTTGCCTTTCGGTTTTGCGGCGAAAGATAAAATAGTCATCGTTATATTGCACACCACTACCCTTAAATTGACTTATATTTTTTGCCTTATCAGTTAATAGTGAAGTTTTTATTCTATGATAATAATATACCGAACATAAAATACAACATAAATAACCCTAATAAAAAGTTAAAAGCTCTTTGCAAAACTCTTAACCAAGAGTAATTTAGGACAAGTTGTTACGTAAAAATGCATTATTACATGCAGAATACAAAGAAATAATTATTTGTTGAATGGCCATAACATAAACTTAGGTTGAATAATAGGGTACTTTACATTCAAGTTACGTATTTTGGCATTAATATAGTACATTTCCGAGTGAATTACACGGAGCGTGCGTCAAGTATGGCAAGCAAGGTGAGTGGTAGCATGAGTACCGTCTGCCTGCGTCCCGCGGGACAGTTCCCAGCGTCCCGACCATTCTTATTCAAATAAGTGGGGGCAACGATTTGCCCTCGGGAACTGTGACACTGCAGCGGTTTCCATAGACGTACGCCCCCGTCCGTACAAATGTTTGAGCAGAATAATACTAGTACAGAAAGGTAGAAAGACTACTTATTGCCCTCGTGAAATGTTGATACTTATTTTTTAGGTCTTTTAACTCTTTGAGTTTTATCCTGGGATTATAACAAAAAGGTTTCGGTTCATTCGAGACTTTTTTTTGTACTTTAATTTGGGTATGTATTTGCTTTAATTTGTATTTAATGTTGGACCATGTATATATATAGGATATTAGACTTTTGCGATAGAACTAGTTACCTGCATTAGTATTGTAAATTTGTGTCAATATGTGCGAAATTAAAAAGTAGTTTTCTATATACTTCTAGTTCTTCAGCCAACAAACATTGCAAGTAGAAATTTCACAAATGCAAATAATCTAACCTACTTTTCAGCATATTAACATTCGAGTCTCGATTTTATGACAATGTCGATAATGTTGCCAGTAAAAATAACAAAGCTGAGAGTAAATTACATAATAGGTGATGATGTTTTGGGCACGACCAGGAAGCCCAATCGCAATGATGTATAACACCAAAATTGCTTTCGAGTAATTTACACAAAATTATCACATCACGAACACGATTCTTATGAAAGGAAATAAAGCTAATAATTAATATAAATATCGTACATAAAAACAAATGAACCTATTACGGCAACCATTGTGTTCCATATTACATTATCCTCGAAGGGTAAGGCGGGCTCCATACGAAGATCCTTTCATTGACCGGGGGAAATCACGCAATACATGAGAACGCAGCTACGAACAAACAGACACAGTGTAACGACGAAAATTTACATCGGCCCGGTTTAATGTCGCGAGGCAATCTCATTCTGGGGAGGAAACAGGGCAACGTTCGCCCAGCGAACTTTGATCCCACAGAATTTCATATTTGTTACTAACTAACGCAGTCATGGGGGTCAAGTAATGATGGCCTGGCGTGATCAGTTACGATGATACTCGCGATATAGCCGCAAAGACAAATGCGTATCTCTACAGCGGTTTTTGTGGTTATAACTGTAAGTAGCAAATTTTCTTATAACTCTTTCTCGTTTTTACGAATAATGATACGATTTATTATAATTATATTTATGCTATAATTTTTGGTTGCTGTAATCATAAATTGTTTTATGCTATTAATATCTCTCAAATATAAAAATGGATTGAGAATTTGGAACTTAGTTATTTTATTAATTAATTATCCACCAAATTTGTAGGGCTTTAATATACAGGGTTATTCTTAGTATAGTGAAAACCTCCCAGGGGGTGATTATACTTGTTATTATGAAAAACATTTGTTTTACCGAAATCGCGAAAAAAAGAATCAGCTGTTCCATACATTTTGTCGAGGTTAAAGTCCTATTTTGTACGTAACAGCTGTTTTTTCCCGTGCGTGATTTCGACAATGTCCCAGAACAAAAGTTGTTGTAAGTATAATCAACCTATAAGAGATTTTCATTATACTAAGACTAAGCTTGTATATGCACGTGTCATACATATTACGCCGCGCCTGTATCCTCGGGGGATGGGCTATGGTGTATAATATCTTCATTTTGGCAACCATGGATTAAGTCTCACGTGATACGAGGCAAGCCTAATGCTGGATATTGGGATCAAACATAAGCCCTGTGCTGCTTTGAACATTTTTTACACCAAAACGAATAACAGTTTGCCCATCTCGGGATTCAAACCGGAGATCAGATGGCGACAGCCGTATTCAGAACCGCTGCGTCACCGAGTCCAAAAGTTATAATTAAGGAAGTTGATACGAACTTATTTAACCCAACTTAGTTATTATCTTACGCTTACACGAATAAAACATATTGTAATTAATATGTTTATTTTATACATGTATTGATATTTGTAATCATTATCTCTGACATTTCGGTAATGTTTCAAAGTTGTAATAAAACAAAGCAACGATTAAAACTATATAAACTCGTTTAAATTCAATACAACTTTAATTGATTTTATATGAATAATATTAATAGTTATAGTGACCTCAATAAAAACAATATTTTATTTATTTTAGCTAATATATTCTGTAAACCTGGCTTGGTTTACAGAATATTTTATAATTGAATTGAAATGGAGCAGTTTTATATTTATTTCCCATGATAATGCGAGCTCCTGTTTTTATACATAACATTTTTGATGTTCCAACATAAAGTAAAATTAAAGCCATAAACCCGTCTCTTCTGTGCATTCATCATTTTATACAAAGAGGATATATGTGAATAGACAGTTCTCTATGGAAGGCCATTTCTGTAGAACTCCTTTTGGTAAAATACGTTTTACTCCAAGTCTTTGTTCGGACACCATTATAATTAACTATTGTAAATTTTATTTATTCTCTGAATTACATTTTCAGAATTAAATGAACGAGATTTTTTGTCAATATAAATTTTAAAAGTAAAGAACTACAACGAATTTCAGCCAAATTTAATGCAATAATAGCAAACGTAGCGGCGCACATATAATTCTCCTGACATTGTTTAAGTTTTTATAATGATATTAAATATACTACTTGTCATTTTACACCTGCAAATGATACGATGATGACATAAAAAAGTCGTTTGTACAACACCCATAGACGTGCATATTGAAAAGTATCTCAACCTTTTCCAAGCTAAATTTAATTCACAAAGTAAAGGACAAGAAGTAGCTTAATTTCAAAACGCACTTGTGTAGGATACTGCACACTACGGATACTCAGCATTAAACAGAATGTCACGGAAATGAAGATGTCAAGGCATTATCCGCCTTTGATACATAACGTGTGTCGTCGTGGCTGCGTCAGTACGTGACATCGGAGACAAGCACAGCTGCAACGGTCTGGGCTGACAGAGAGGACATGTGCATATAAACCAACGAGTACATTAATAAGTGTCAAAGCTTAGTACTGTATGGGCAATCACATCAAAGGGTCAAGACACGCACTCTGCATTATAATAAATTTACAGATTACGTTCATGTGATGTTTTAAATTAAATAACTATGAAAGGCAAGGCAAAGCTGGTATTCTTAAGGAAAACAATAATTGAACTGAGGAACCTATCGATCCCTTACAGCTTGTCTACTCTAAGGACTTCATAAGATTTTTGGCAATATATAAAGTCGTTACCAAATAAATTTTTACTAGAGCTTCTTTTTAAATAAGCTTATAGTATTCATAATAAACTAGAATACGTTTTTACAAAATTTGTGTTTAAAATTAGGAAATTTGATGTCTTCTTTGATTTGTTGCTTTTATTTATCAAAATCATGTAATAAAAGTAACTCAATTATATCAATAACATACCTCACTTACAATAACTTGGGCTTAAAGTCAAGCAACTTATCATCAATAATTCGTGTAAAAGATCATAGTAGGTACATAGATTTGCTATAAACAGTAAGTAATGAAATAGGATAAAACACAACTCTTTCGTCCATACAACACAGTAATTTAATAGAGTTTCTATATTGATATACCTTGAGAAGTTTATAAAGGCTATATTCTTTCACAATGTGCTACTATATGTAATATACATATTATATCGCCGCATATTTCGCCCTCCACGTCATACAACTAAAAGTACGACGCCTTAGCAATGAATAACCTAGTCTCTTGAAGGTTATTGCACCAAATTAGTTGAATAAAATTACATTCCATACGTAATACTAAAACTAAAAGTATTCGTAAAAAAGCAAGGCTGTCAATTTATTCTTCCTTAGTCACCATTATCCAAATTATTCAAAAGACCTTCTACTCTATGAAGCATAAATATCTCAAGTTACGTTTATTTTTGGTCGAGTTTTTTATAACAAAATGCCACTCAGTGAAGTGATTCAAAGCCACGTAATTGTGCTGTTGAGGCAAAAAGTCCTAATTTTCCCCCTCACAATTCCATTTAGGTGACAACGATGTAAAAAGTGAAAAATTTATATCAGTCACGTAAGTATAACGTTCGCGCAATTTTTAATTAAATTGTTTTTTGATTTTCGATGACTTTATAACTTTTGAGGTTAAACGAGTGAAGGCGGTGAAGCTTATTAGGTCATGTTGTATTTTATTTTAAACTAAGAGCGGATAATACAAACTGACTAAGTAATGGATTCATACAAACTATTGAATTAATATGTACTTACATACAACAATACTTATTATGCCATGATACAGTCTCTTACGACTGTCAAAGAAATTGACAGGAGGCAGATAATACCAGCTAATCAAGCAGTTAGCCAGTACTTTCTTCGCCCGTTTTGCATCGCTCATAATAAGATATATCATATCTTATACGTATGCTTTTCTTGCCAGTATGTACATTATTATATTTGATGCTATGTATATGTTTAGTCTAGTTTTACCTATATAAGTACTGGGCGTCTAAATAATTATATTTAGTGAGTCGATTTATACTTATAATAAAATTATAACGTGCAACAATATTTTTGCAATGCCACTCAACATTCTATGATCGTAAATGCTGTGCATGTGTACGTGTGTTATTTATAACTATTGACCTTGTTCCGCTATATAATAGGAGCCTAATACATTATGTTATCTATACTAATATTATAAAGCTGAAGAGTTTGTTTGTTTGTTTGGTTGAACGCGGTAATCTCAGGAACTACTGGTTCGAATTGAAAAATTATTTTACTGTTGGATAGCTTATTTATCGAAAAAGGTTATATCCTATATAACATCCCGCTACGAGGCGGCGCAGTAATTATAAACGCGGGGAAACCGCGGGCACATCTAGTATACCATAAAATATTATGTCAAAACTATTTACAAATTATATATTCCTTTCTAAGTGTGCTTCTTGAGTTAATCTAAAAGTACCTATGTTGTGTTTCTAGACAGAGTCGTAAATATAAATTAAAAACGACGTTAAAATGATCACAAGAGACTTGAACACTAAAAAAGAATTACTCATTAAATGTAGGTAAGTCGTAGGAATTAAAAAATATAAAATCTAAAAAAGGAGGCTGCTTTAAAATAAACTCAGGGTAATACTAGCTGTCCCTCTAGTTTTCACTCACGTTTATGATAACTGCGCCGCTCCCATGGCTTAGGCAAACATAATCAAAAATATTTTTAAAATGCCGATGTGTTCCAGGACTTCAAGAGACGGGCTCTTTCAAACTAAAAACAAACAAACTCTTTTCTATTATATTAACTACTAGCTGTGCTTATATCAATGTCTTGTGATATAAACTATAGTTATACCTAATCATTGCAGGCTGTTTGTGATGACGTCATGCAACAAATATCACCTTCCATTATAGGTACGGGTTTACCCGTTTGCATTTACGAACTTAACACAAACGCAGCAATAAATTTTATTGAAACCTTGATGTGGCTAACCTTAGCAACTATGCAGGTAGCATAAGGATTATACCAATTATTTTATATTACATTTAATTTATTACGCTCAAAATCTACACAAAAAGTCCAATTCATATAATTATTACGCTACTGAATAGCATTTTATCACGCGATGTAGCCTATGAGAAAATGGTGCTTAACATATTTTTAATAGAAAATTCCCAGGAATATCTATGATAATATCTTGTTCTAAGTACGCAGTAAGTAGAAGATATTACAATTAAACATTAAAAAGTGTAATACATTACAAAGTAAAACATCATCATCATTTTATCGAAATAAGATTGAATAAGTTGACTGCTTGGAGGTCCCCTGTATTGCTAATGCGCCGAATGTTGACTCCACCATGGACAAAAAATTTGGTAATCTACAAAATTTCGTTTTGAGTTCCGGTGTCCCTTGTATCCATTCTTAAATGTTTGTCAAATCTCCACAGAGATTATACCTAGTGCAAGCATTATCATCACATTTAGTTACCAATTAGGCAGACTGTCACAGATAACCTAATGAGACAGTCGATTATTTTTTAATTCAATTAATAAACATAAAGATAATGTCAAAGCTATTCAAACATTATTACGTCTCAACGAACGTAAAAATAATATTAACTCCCACAACGATCTAGCTGCCTGTGGGTGACAGAGAGTAAACGCTAATCAAGTGGTTTGCCGGTACTTGCCTCATCCATCTTGCCCCGCGATTTTATTTCAGTGCAATTGTTAGTAAAATTACTTTAGCTAGACTGTACTCAGTGTAACTAAAGTAATACTTTCATACAAGCCCGAAGGCACGGGTTACCTAACTTAAATTCTTAGATTATGAATAAACAATAGTTTATTATATTCAATGTAGTGATAGCATACCTTCAGTGTGCTTTAGTGAGTTCATCTACGAGTCAAGAGAATAGGGAACAAAATCGATTTTACTCTATCAACTAATAATATAAAGCACATACTGGGCTTGCCTTATTGTGAAACATTAGATCCGCTATTGATTGTACTTATACTATGCATGCAACAGTGGCATATCTAAGGCTTCAAGTAATCCTGTAATTTTAATAGGTTTTATTATAAATTGTTATGAATAACTTTGAATTGTAGTTTTGTTGTTAAATATAAATAAATACGGAGTCATTATTCGTTGAGTCGTATTTCAAGTTTTTTGACTCGATGGAGTAATCTGTTAAATAGGTATTTAAATACTGCACAGCAAAAAAAATACTAATTGCACAGCAAAATATATTTAAAGAGATCAAACTAATCGACGGGCTCCTATTTTTGGGTGGGTTTAAGAAGGAACCTAACCCTTCCGAGACGGAAAGCAGCGATTTGAGGCGATAGGTGCTCGTTATGCTGTGCGATATTTGCTGTGCAATTAGTATTTTTGATAGTCATTATATTTAATCCTAATAGGTATAATATCATTATATTCATATTTTATTTATAGTAAGTATACGTTTAGATGTGATAGGCTTAATTGTGGAGCTTATATTATGATGGTCTCGTCAGACAATGTATGTGTAATATTACCAATTAAGTTTTTGTACTTTCGATTATTACTGCTTCATACACTTTCGCTGTTCATCTATTGTTGTTCTATACCATTTAAACTCGCTATTTTATCGACGTAATGTTAACACATTTCTTTTAACTCAATACAATGTCGAAGAGTGAAAGTATATGCTGTATGAGTTTAGCTTACATTGTGTTTATTATTCTTGCGAAAATATCTTATTAATATTTATGTACACATATTTTGTTTAAGTTTATATATTATTAATATTTATGTTTTATTTATCATGTTTTTTATAATTATATAATTGAAATATCTTTTAGGCTGCATTATGCCTAAACCTGACTTTCTCGTTCTTCGGTGTCGTAACGGTAAGCACAAACAAAAGTCACTGATTTCTTTCCCGGATAGGACAAAATAACTTTAAAATTTTCTTGCCAGGTATATAGCAGTAGTATTAAGTGTGAAACGGTGTCGAACTCCACGTCTGTAACGTTTACGTGTAAAAAATATTCGCAAAATGTCGTTGTAGGGTCTTACGGTTAAAATAAATACAAGTGTAATGTTAAAAATACTGCTAAGTCTTTATATATTTATAATTTTCATACTAATATTATAAATGCGAAAATAATACTGTCCCATTGTTTCATTATTCCTGCTAAACCGTAAAACATGTTATGATAATGTCGGCCTCGATGGCGTAGTGGTTAGTGTAACCGACTGCCACGCCTGAGGTCGCGGGTTCGATTCCCGCACAAGTCAAACATTTGTGTGCATGAACATGGATGTTTGTCTTGGTCTGGGTGTTTCTATGTATAATAGGTATGTATTTACAAAAAAAAAAGTAATATATGTATGTTTAGCCATTGTCTAGTACTCATAGTACAAGCTCTGCTTAGTTTGGGCTGGATGGTGTTGTGTGAATGTGGTAGAATATTATTATTATTATTATTATAAGATTTGGTAGAAGCGCTGAAACGTAAATGCCAATAGCGGCCTATATTTTAAAATATTTATTTTATAATATTATACAATAAAAATTGCCGTATTGGCCATGACTTAAAAGTCAAACCGTAGCTTTGAAATTAAACTAAATTTTACGATATTTATCACGTCTTATTTAAATCGCAACTTTAGACTATTTTATTTAACGAAACTATTTATACTTTTACCGACGCTTTGAATGCTTTTCACCAGTGACTTAGCAACAGCAAGTCAAATTATAAAAATCGTTATCTAGAAAAAAATAAGTATCGTAAGTAAGTAAAATACTATAACTTATACCAGTGATAATAATACTTTTAAGTGAGTTACAGATCATAACGGAATCACAGTTACATCACTCGACATCTCATTTTACGCAAAATAAATCCGCATAGCAGCAAAATATTACACAACACGTTATTTGCGGTTGTTATTACAAAACGCTACCGTTATGGCCTCGTTTTCATATTTTAGAAACATTTTAGATAAAATTAAGAATTAAATTATATGATATAATAAACAAGATAGGTATTACGGATTTATACGATATATGCAGGCATTTGTTTTATTTTTGGATATGGCAGTTAATACGGTCTTATGAAAAATTAAACCAATCAA
Organism: Catocala sponsa; assembly: GCA_963564715.1. Taxonomy (NCBI): domain Eukaryota; kingdom Metazoa; phylum Arthropoda; class Insecta; order Lepidoptera; family Erebidae; genus Catocala; species Catocala sponsa. The sequence goes on from OY751333.1 coordinate 16,346,099, forward strand.
AATATAAATTTGTACAACTCAATAGTTAAATTATTATGATTATTTTAAATTTGCAACAGGAAATGTATACAAAGGATTTAGTTTTAGGGGTTAGTTTAACAAAGTTTCTAAGTTCGCGCAACACACTAATTATACCTACGTTGTAGGTAAAGGGTTGTAAGAGAATACGCGAGTCCCTTTGTACATGAAAAGGTGACACATAACCGTTATAGTAGTAAGTCTGAATTTTATACATATTTGGGTGGCTATAATTTTAGGCCTATTTCTAGGAAGATGGTTCGATAAAAAACCAATCATCTCTAAATAAAGCTTCATTTAAAAATTGCTCTTTTTTACAGTAGCGTGTTTGCGTACGATGATTAGCTAGATATAATACATACATCGATACCATAAAAATAATCAAATTGGCTAAAATTACGAGCGACCGGAACTCATCTGGGACTACACTCTTTTAACCTATTAAGTCGCAGCAGCACACCGGGAGCGAGACACAATAGCTTTTAATTATGTCTCATTTCTAAGACTTGACAGGACTTGACTTAACTCATCCTAGAAACGGCAACCATCTGTGGATCGCACGTTCCTGTCTTAAACCTTTCTACCTCTATACTTCACAGTGGCAATTACCAGGCAACTTAAGCTGCCGTGCCGTTGAAATAAAATATTTAAATTCGGTTGCTCATCGATGTAAGTTTGAAGCAACTTTGTAAATCTCGAGTCATACATTAGAGACATTATTAATAAATTCACAATAGATGTTAATTTCTAAAAAAATAACTAACAGAACTTCTAACTTTCTATATAATTACAAATTGATATTCAAATAAACGCGGTGTGTTGGAATCAATCAACGTTGTTTATGGTTTTAAAAAAAGATTTACAACCTCACATTCAGACTATTAGTTAGAGTTGCAAATTAAATGCAAACTCCTTAGCGATACTCTAGAACATATAGCTAAATATTATTTTTCTTAATTATTTATATTGATTGATTGTTGCATAGCTAAAACTGGTATACTAAATAGATAATTAATAAATATTAAAAAGAAGATAAATCCTGCTTTAGTATTTAGCTTTGTATCGTAGGCTACTTTACCTATTACAACTAACGAAATAAAAATAACATCTTGATCCGGAACAATATTCTGTTAGTAACACAGTTATAGTCACGTACAGGGTTCGAATACGTAAGTAGCGCGCAATAGCTAATTTATTAAACTTTTGTACCATTGGTGTAGTCAAATTTATGGTCTAAGTGTGCTATATCCACAATTAATGACTAACTAAAACAGTTATATAAAATGTTTGTACATACTCAATTGAACAAGATAAGTAATCAGCTAAAGTATAATGTTCCAAGTTACGATACAAACATAAAATTCAGATTATTAAGGATGCGAAGATCTCAACCGGTTACACCACATAATCGAGAAAACGGAATGAATTTAACAACCACCAACGAATCAGCGCAATCAGACTCGACTTTTTTTGACCCTCCAACACTTATAAACGCTTATCGCTTGAACACAATAAATATCCTAAATAGCAACGGTATAGCCGCCTACGATACGGATCACAGAAAAATTCTAATAGGAATCCTGTCGCATTACCATAACTTTTGCCTAAACTGGTGTTATAAAATGTTCCAACAAAGCGTCGAATCGAAAGTCGACATCTATCTAAGGAATGTGATAAATATACATATTTATACAATAAAACGTGATAGAGAAATCGACTTGGAATGTTCTCCATTCGTTGTTTGGGTGACCAATGACCTTGACAGTTGAGGCAGGTGCGGGATATGCCTTTGCCTCATGTCAATAAATTTAAAAAATGCTATTTAAGCTTTTTAAAGCTTTTTAACTTTTGTCTCTTAAAGTGGTCAGCCACCATGAAGCTTCGTTCACGCACGTAATGATTGAAAAGTAATAAAATAATTTTAAAGGTATCTACTAGCGAATTAAAGTAACATAAAATGTTATATTTTGTATCAGAGGAATGTATCGTATGGTAGTAAAATTTAAAATACCGGCTGGTATTAAAACTAATAGCACAATAAAACTAATATTTTCTTATTACTAAAAAACGCGGCAATTAAAAATAGAAGTTTATAATGCGAAAGAATTTTAGAATAGTTTAAAACAAAACTTTTGAGGTCTTACACTTGTACAGAAATCAATTAAAAGATATTTAAATTATTATTTCTTTACCTTGTAGATGCCATCAACAAGTTTCGTCAACTCTTCCGTCTCCATGTCGATAGATTTTCAATAAACCAATTCCGCGAACAGTTGTGACTACACAAGAAACTTCATCGGGATAACAACAACGTACGAACAAAGTTCAATTTTAACACTTTACACACAAAATTCACATTTCAATGTACTCCCGCCAACGGTTTACTCCCTTTCAGTTGTCGAATCACTCAAGCGAACAAATTCACTTTCGAAGACATCTGAAACAAAAGAAAAACAACATTAACTTTCGTTTAAAAAAATGGTAAAGTTTTTATGATGTTCGAATTTTGTAATTAGTGAACATAATTAATAATAAAAAATATGTTTAAAATATTAAAATAATTCTGGCAATTTAATAGTTCGAAGTAAATGTCAAAAAGTTTTTTTCTATGCACCTGTACGAGATAACGTCAGTTGTAGAGGCGAGGCGTGCGTCGTACTCGAGGCTCGCCTGTAGAGTCACCTATCGCCTTCACCGGTAGGTATCTCACGAATGCCGATATTTAGAAACACGAAGTAAACGGACTGGTAGTAAGATCAGTATGGGTCCGATGTCTAAACCTCTCGCTGTGTATCTGTGTTTACCGTAACGAAGCTTGTTTAGAAACTACTTTTGTTAGATTATTTCAAAATTGTTGGTTCAATGATCTTTCAATGTTGTTTATCATCTATGTGTTAATCTTACGTTTATGTTATGTCGTACTTATATCGAGATTCCCATCAAGATATACGCTATAATGTGTACACTGGTTGACCGTAATTGCAATTATTTTTGATATATCATTAATCAGTTAAGGAATATGAAAAATATAAACGTAAAAAGTAGACAAGTGTGCAAGTTGTTCGTGACAAAAAATATTAATTGGGTTGTTATGAAATAGTTCTCAATGCCACCAGCGCAACAATAAAATGCCTACATGCGCTTTGCGTGGCAGTTGTATCTTACTTATGCATAATATCAATATGGCTGAGAACAATGTAAACTTTCATTTTTAATACCGCCTACAGCTACCAAAAATATTCCAGAATAGGCGAAGGCGACTAGTTTCCATCACCAGGCGCGCCCAACTTTTACTTTCTAGATTTATACACATTTTATGCAGATAAAAGCCTCGAGAGTGTTGTCAAAATGTCCAAACTAATGAAGGAATTAGTTAAAAATTAACATAATTACGTAATACGAGAGCTTATACAATCTGTCGCTAATCGTATGCAGGTCGTCCCGTAGCCGCTTAAACTTCATTAATTAAGCATGATTTTATTGAGAACTAACCAGAGACCTTTAACCTCATCATTCTAACTGTCTACTATATATTGATTAATACTAAAATACTAATAGTGTTTGCCTTCTTTAATTAGTGTCTATTTAAGTGCCATTAAAGTTCCTCAATTTACATAGACAAGTAAAATTTAAAAGCTTAAAGCATGTAATCGCCCATCATGGGCCATTGTGTAGAGGGGCCTTAACAGTAACGATTGTGTAGACAGCAACCCATGATCGCGGCGATGATGGCTACTCTACACAATGGCCCATCATGGGCCATTGTGTAGTGGAGGCTTTACATTTACTCACTGTCGTCTGTTGAAGATGGACGTCGAAGTGATAGCGGCTGCTGCTTTCTATTTGCTCAGTATTTATAATTATCATCGAAATTTGCATCAAAAAAGGTCGTGAAAAATAGATGGAGGTAGAGAAGGTGGTGGATGCTAACTATTCACTGTAATAGAACAAGCTGCAGTAACTCTTTTATTGTTTTTTTGCGTAGCTTTTGGCTTGCGATTTCATTTTCACGTCTCCGTCCGTACAAATTTTACGTTTTTTTTTAAATTGGCTTCACACGTTCACAGCTTTCCCGCTAAAAAACCACTACCTTCTTACTTGACCTCTGCCATGCGACTGATTGATGAACGATTGTGTGGACACGCGCACGATCATTGGCACGCATTCCTTTGATGTACCGACAATTCACTGATTAGTCACGATTATAGGCGATGACGGCCACTCACATGCGATTATGCTCTCTACACAATCGTGTGTGCCTGTACTCGCCCATCATGGGCCATTATGTAGAGGGGCCTTAACACACTGTAAAAAGTTCTCGAGTACTCATCTGTAATCCAACTCTAATGAATTTTTTGCGATGAAATCATAATCAGCTTCAGCTTTAACTTCGCAGATGTTAGCGACACTAAGAGTAAGAAAATTGTTATTTAGTGAATTCTCGAGCGAACGGCGGATCCACGGAAAAAGGTCGCAAACTATGTGAAAGTTGTTTTTCGCATCACATGCCGAGAGAAAATATAAAACACAATTTCTGAGCGTATCCGTAACTTAATTTTGAACAAGAGAGATTTGCGCGTCGACCCGCACCCGCCACCCTTGCATATGCAACCGTACCGAGAAACTGCGAGCTGCCCACTTTTCTTTCTTTTCCGTTTCCCCGAGGCACGGCGGAACATGTGTGCAGCGGGTGCTTATTTCAGTTGGAACTTGTTTAGTCCGGATTGGACTTGTTGTAGCCGGATTTGGGAGTTAGAAACCTCGTAAGTAAGGACACAATACTATCTCTGCGAAATCAGTTAAGATGCCTAAAGTTGGTCCGGGTAAAGGATTTGCGAAGGCAAGTTACACTTTCCTAAAGTTCACATTTAAAGTACAAGTCACGTTGATCTTTTTGTTAGTGTTTGATTCGGAAATAGTTAGAATTCAGCCGTCGAATAATGTGATTGCGATATATTCTGGTGCCAAGACAAGTATGGGCCCGTCTCGTCGCTACGTCGGGGTGCTGTCGAGTTAGCACAAATGGTTTGCAGCCGACGACGACGTCGACGGTCGCGCGTTCTGCTGACGAACCTTGTTATCGTGAATATAATGTGAGACTGCACATTGCAGCTGAATATTCATGTTCTTATTCTTGTCTGAATTTACAGAACGTGTAGACACTAGGAATATACATATGAAATGGCTAGAAATAATTTTGTAGTTGAATAATCTATGTTATTTGTAGCAAGTAATTTTCTTAGTTAACGCTATTTGGTGGACGATGAATGAGGATTAAGTAATAAAATGAAACTATACATTCAACTGAAAGCCCAACATTCATAGCCTTTATAAAATCTTTATAAAATATTGCTCAAAGTAACTCTTAATGTCTAACGCAATGTTACGTACGAAAAGACTTGCTAGATTAGGTATTTTCCTGTTATTTTACGTTTTTTGAGTATGTTAATTAAAATATCGATTATCTATTCATCGATGTATTGGCATCAAATAGTATAAATTTAAAGATTCGATTTTTATCATCGTTACTTTAAAATGGTTGCGTTTTATAAGTTTTGGCGTAAAACAAAATACTGTAAATAAATAACCCATATACTTTGCAAGCTTTCAATCAAATATGGAAAAAGCAATAACGGCGTCCGAGTATCGTGATAGTGTATGAAATCATTCGTCTGTCAACCACACGAGGACCAAGTAATGAGATTCCCATTCACTCCTGGGAAATTTCCCATAATGTACCTCTGTGTTTGACGGCAGAGTGACATGACTCGGCTCAATCATTCATGAGTTTTGTCCTAGAAATGATGCTTATAATTAATCGATAATTTTATTTATATAAAAGTAACCTTTAAATTAATATTTTTAAGAAATAACTTACCTTACATGTCGTGTTCTGATTACAGGCGATTGTTCGCAGTTATTTCATCGACCCTATTAAAAGTGGAGCATTGAGTAATCGCAATTTTAATGAAATTATTACAAGCAGTTTTTATCAATGCAACTGGTAACCATTTCACTTATTCATCTCTAGTAACACTTACGCAAAACATTTTTATCCTCATTTCATTCTCGTTTACTAAGATAGACATCATAGAGCCGTAACTGCACGTAACAATATAAGTTATAATTTAGTAATATAGTGACGCTGCATTATGTTAAACGTGTGCATATATTGTACAAACAAGTTTAGCCAGTAACATACGGGTTTCATGTTAGACTCTCACTTTCCCTACGCAGCTGTTTCCGGGAGATACCACCGGTCTGCTTCACAAGAGATTTACTATATATTTACATGATTAGTTTATCTAACTACAGTATTTCACTCAAAAGTCAATTCATTCCGTTTAAATTGGATGGTTATAAATTAAAACGTATTAGTCAGATGAAAGTTTTTTAATATGTCGATGTGATTCATCCAAAACCTGCTAAACCGACTGGTAGTAAACTTTTACTAGTAGATAGTATGCTACGTGTTTACGTAATTACGAGTACGTATAGAAAGAAAAAGTAAACTTGAAGAACTAGTTTCGCCGATTTGCCCGAAACCTTGAAGTTCTTTGGCCGTTGTTGCATACCATTTTCACCTAATATCCGTCTTAGTTACGGTTATGACTAGTAACGTAATAATCGTTGTTTCAATACTAATTGCTTGCAATTATAAAAGTATTACACATATCCTTTTTATACTGATAAAAGAAAAAGGAAGGTTACGTTAACCTAAAATTGCTGACAAGTAAATGTGTTGCGCATCACTGTTATAGAAAATAAAATCATATTTTTAATGTTCCCACTCTAATATCACTAATACATATACAGTGGGAATAGGGTTAGGATTCTTTAGATTCACTTGTTTGTATTGTGAGGGCACTCACTTTGAGGACCCCTTATTTGTGTATCACTGTGAAATGGATTACTGGATTTAAGTGGGCTTAAATCTTTTGAGCCCAAACCATGCAATCCAATAATTTCTATAATCGTTGACTATTGACACCATGATGCTGAAAGATTTCTGATCTGTGTGCAACCGCATTTTTTTCTAACTTAATGATGTCGGACATAACATTTTGTTACACGTTTCCACTAAAATGAGACTGAAAGTTGACCCCGACATACTTGGTCTTAGCTAGGCTGAGACGATTATTATTAGTACAAAGAATAGAGTAATCTCTAAGTCTCTGACATCATTTCGAAAAGAAAAGAAAATGTAACTAGCATTTTAGGTTGCACATTGAAATGCTAATACCAGATGTAGGTTTAGTTGACCGATGGGTGGCATGTCAATTCGCCTCCTTACTATTGTATGCTGCAATTCAAGTGTACGAAGGACGGGATAAAATAACAGCCAGAGGATTATACTGATTGTGACCCGTTCAGACTAAGGAATCCAACTCGAGCTTATTAAGCCATTAACATCACACATGCTATTCTGTCTGTGGTGTTGGTGTCCCAATCTCTGTTTCCGTTTCTATTACTGGAATTTGCTACTTAATGGTTGCTCCATACGGATTGGGACCACTATTCTATGAAGGGCAGTATAGCCATTCCTATTTCCCGTTCCCGTAGGAAACGGTTTGGCTGTGTTCCCAAAGGCAATAAAAAAAGTTTACAAACTGCCCGCTGTATTCATTCCAAACATTGTTAAATCGGCAGTATACGCGACCGCTCTTCCGTTTTGTATGTAGCAGTGACGCGTATTGCGCCATTCAGACTTTTCTACGAGTGACAAATAGTAAACATTGTCTTAAGTTTATTGTTGAAAGTAACTAACATTACGTAATTCGTGTCATTTCTTTCGGACATAATTATTTCGGATTTTCTTAACAATTATGCATTTTTATTTTTTTATTTTTGTGTTTATACTTTAATAGACGTTATTATTTAATTACTTTGTTATAAAGACTGCCTCTGTGGCGCTGTGCTAGTGTATTCGACTAAAGCGTATAACTCAGATTTCTACCCCAGGACCCAATCGGGGTGGACAAAGTATAATTAAATTTTTTGTTGTCAAAAAATCATAGTTACAAGACGGAGTGCTTCCGTGTTGGCAAAACTCGTGGATCGTTGAAGTAGTAAACGAAAAATCTACAAGTAAATAAAGTAAAAGTCAGCGAAATATTTTTTTAGCGTTAAGCCCTCGACGCACTTGCCATGAAATTGTAGTTCTGACTGTGACGGTGGCTCTGCCAACGTATAACTTGCTAGTGCAATGTAAATGTCGTGTTGAAGGCACTTTATATTCTGAGATATTTATTTATGATACATTGATATAGTGACATTTATTTCGCAAGAGATTTGGACACAAGCATGACGTCAATTAGGCATCATAAAGTAACTTGCGTTCAACTAAGCTCTTTTTTTACCGTTTTTATAAAACAGCACAGTATATACATTAAATTGAAAAACAGATTAAATAATAAAGTGTTGATTATAACTTGTATTTCATTCGTAGAGCGCATCAACATACTTTAATACAGCCTTTCCATATACATATAGCGTATCCATATCTTGGCGCTTAAAGGTTACAGTTATACATACATATGTTGATGTTAAATGATTTTATACCAAATGCCCTTTTTTCTTACTCCTCTCATCCAAATATTCTCAGTAATGTCTATAACATAGCTTTTTAATGTTGCCTAAGTAAGCTAGTTGTCCTATATCCATATCTTTGCGCTTAAAGCCTACAGTTATATGTTACGTAACGAGGGAATGTAAAAAAGAGTGTAAGACTTAGCCTTTGTAGTCAGCAAGTTGATGGACAGATTAACGGAAAACATGTTCACAACAGAGGAAAGCTGTTAAATGCAAGCACTACAATACTGAATAATGTGATTTTCTTTTGGAATAATATTAACGACCTTTAGCTAAGACTACGAAAAACAAATTAGATTTGTCTTGTGAACTGGGAAAGCGTATGTTTATCTAGGTATAGAATTATGTATGTTTATAGAATTTGTTTGTTTGAAAGGATTTATCTCAAATACTAATCAGACGATTTTAAAAATTCTTTCACTATTAGATAGCTATATTATCGCCGAGTAACATAGGCTATATTTTATTTTTAAAAAGATACTCTTTCTAACATAACCTAACCTACTTTTATGTGAGCGAAGCCAAATCGGGCAAGAGCTAGTGTTGAATATAACATAATATATTTTTAGCACACATAAGCAAGAGAACATCTAGTAGCACATGCAAAACAGCAAAAGTTAATAGAACTAACGCTGCTACAGAAAATTGTAGGTAATAGAGTTCTAAGTAGCATTGTATGTAAATAGCTGCATTACTTTTACACCCGCTATTTATTGTAGTACGAGGATTCATGCGGTCGCAGTGGACCCCGTATGCAACCACATAATGCCACGTAGAAATAGTCTAGACTTTAGAAGTTAGGTGCGGTAGCTGTGGCTTTAAAATACAAAAAAATATCAGCTTGCAACGTAGTAACACAGTTGCTTTTGTATATTCTGCATTACATAGACACCTTCATAAGTACATAAGATACTTGTGTAGCTTTAACATACAAATACAAATCACAGACACATGCTGCATTTATGTTATGTGTTACATACGTTTACACATTTACAGATGCTGTTTTGTTCGACACATGCATTAATAAATAGTGCAATTTTGTGTTTTGTGAGACATATGCGTCCAACGATGTTGCAATACCGTGTTTACATGGACACATCGACTTTCACGAATTAATCGCGTTTTTTTAACACAAACATATTCTCTGATTAAACTGCCTACCCTATTAAAAGTATTGTAATTTCAAACCAAAGGAATATTATAAATGCGAATGTGAGTTTGTTAGTTTGTAACGCTTTTACGCCTTAATTACTCGACCGAGTGTTATGAATTTTCGCATACACGTATTTATTATCCAGATATTATACGTTATTATCCAGAAAAAAGTACTGTTATTAAACTAACCTAACATACATTTACGCGAGCGAAGCCGCGGGCGAAATCTACTTTATAGTATTTACGTAAACGTAAGGCAATATTATATTCTCTGATGTCAAGTAAGAATTAATGCTATCGATCCTTGTTCATGGTAGTAATGTTTTATTTTTTTATTATCTGGTAACAAATATGACACATAAATTAATAACTGATTTGACTGTTTTGGTAAAGGGTGCGCATCGAGGGCGATTTTAATCGATAACGCTGATATTTGTATCGGTGTGCGTCTCCTCACGATAATACAGTATAACGGATACTTTAGTTCGACTAAGTTTTATCACTTGCAATAAAAATATCTTTTGCAATGCCAAATAAATCAAAACACATATTTAAATTCATCATAAAGTTGACATAAAGTAAAAGTTGCTCGTGTTGTGTCCAAAATTAAGGTTGTAAACTCAGTTCATTATTTGTTTATAACTATGACATAACTACTAAGTCACATTACCTAGTCAAAAAAACTAACAAATATTCTTGATACGTAGGTAACGAAAAGTCTAGCATTTTATTATGCAACATGCATGAACTATGGCAACTTATATCATAGATGTCGTTTGTGAATAGCGCCGTATGTGGCGACTGGCGAGCCACGGGACCGAGTGCGTTTGACAACTCGCAATATTGAATATTATTTCCATATAATAACTAAAGTTCATACGTTAAATGTTATTTGAAAGCGGCATGGGGTTCGCTGGATGTGACGTAAGCAGGCACATCTCGTGTCATAGGTAATTCTTTTGTTTGGATTTTTTTATCCACTTAGTTTTGTGATTGGACGTTTGATTCAAATTGAACAAGAAACAATGTATTTATAAGACAAAGTGCACTTAGTATTCGTCGTTGTTTGTAACTGAAGCCTATAAATATTGACCGGTTTTTTGTAACCAGAAAAATAGGTGGTGTCATGTAACATTATTTTTAGCATTCTGTCCTGTTTTGCTGTATCTAAGATATGCATCTCTTAATCTAATACATGCACTCGCCTTAGTTTCAAAAACGATAGGCAAACACGCTAGTTTTCTATTTGCTATGTTGCGTTGCTGACATATTTTTGTAAACATATTCCTGAATCAGTCAATATTCATCTACAATAAGAGAAAGTGTTAATTAAGTCGAATGATACATCAATCGACTCGAGAGATCAATTAATTAGTACTATAAATAGTACTAATGAATTCATCACTAATGTATTAAAATGAGAACTGATTTTAATAATTATCATAATGAAGATTCTAGTTCTATCTTTTATCTATTAATCACATAACACAGGTCGTATTTCAAACTATCTCCGCTAATATAAAATTTCCAATTGGAAATCTTGAAAGCTGCGGGCAGAATATTTAAGCCAGGTATATCCCAATTATCAGCCGTAATATCTCGAATAATCGGGTAATAAAATACGACAAGAATCTATTATCAAACCATTTGTAATTGGTAAGAAGAGGCAAGAGCTAGATAACCTCAATATGATACCTAGTAATTGTAGATAAAATATAAGGAAATCTATTACATGATCAATGAATACGACCGTAAAACTTGAACCAGTGTGCCTGTTAACGAAGCGATGAGGTTTGCTGAAAACCGAAGCGTAACATGGTACCTTAACTAGCCTGCAATTTTAACGTACATTTCCGTATAAAGAATTAAAATATGACTATACATTTTTAAATTTTACGTCAAGCTACTATGGCCGACAGTCTCCAACAAACAAAAGCTATTAGATTCATCTCATAAACATTTATCATATGATATATGATATTTCAAAGACATTTAGTATGCATTCGGTGAAAAGTGACTGTAGAACACCTTTATCGAACTGTTAATATACTTAACCATATTTCTACATCGGTGTACAGTATAAAAAAGGTAACGTTAAGGAAGTCATTGTTCACTTTTTTATTACTATAGCCGCAACCGAATCTTATTATCAGCATTATTCAATTTATATCGGCCTACTTATTAAATCCCATTATGAAATCTTGCATAACATCATCCGTCAAATTTTAAGCGTAAAGATTCATTGAACGGTGCAAACTACTGCGCATTTGTATCGGTCAGCGCCCTGAGCGTAAAATGTCAGTTATTACGCGATAGTGGACACCGAAGTTTAATTGGAAAACGCATATACGAATTGTGGGTGTGAATAAATTGATTTGGTACTTTATTGATTAATTTATACGTATCTTTAGCATCGTGTCTGAATATATTTATAGGACAGAGGCAGAAATATATTAAGGCCATATTTTTTCAGTCTAATTAATACGTGTGAGATCTAATCTAGACATATTAACGGGCAAAGCTACTGTACAATTGTAAACATTGTGCCACTACCGTGAAGTTTTAACAATTATGCCGGCAATCTCTACCGGAATTAAATGATCACGATTATAGGCGTGAGTGTAATTAATCAGTCCAAAGATATATTTAAACGTTAAATAAGTTATGCAAAGAAATTGTTTATTTTTCACATCACACTGAATGACTAAATCCAATATTCAATAAAATTTCCTTTCATTTCAGTGATAATCGTTCACTTTTAACCTATTGAAACGCAGCGGCACACCGGTGGCTAGACACAATTAATTTTTAATTACATATGTCTTGTGTCAAGTCGCAAACTCACAATAAAGATCGCAATGGCGATTTGCTTTACATAACAGCCGTAATATAAAGGCGTATCTACCATAAAAGTATTTCAGTTCGCAAATCACATTCAAATAAAATCATAATTATCAATTTACAATTTATCGATAGTACTATTTTATTCTAATCTATTTAATTTATAAGCTTGTCCCTATCGAGACGTAATGATGAAAACATTGTATCTGGACACTAACGACAGTACACCGATGAAAAAATTTTGTAGTAACATTTTAAAGTCCCATCTATAGGAGGAACATATTGCTATTCATCGGTCACGTCGGACTAGCGGACTAGCGGACTCAGCGCTGCTAATGACAAATAAGTAACAGAAAAACCCATCAAAATTTTACCCAATCACACTTATGCCGCGGGACCAACCAGGCAGCGGTAAGATTTAAAATGAAAATATGAAAATTACATATCCATTAGTTGTAGCAATTATGTGTTTATGAGATGTTCCTATGGATATTAAAGGTCTAACGCAAGCATTAAATAATGTTTATATATGCTATTTAGCACGCACCTTCAAGAAACAAACATACAAAGAGCATAAACTAAGACATAAACCACACAAACCATTAATATGTATTTCTAGTTTGATAACAACCAATAACTTTACGCAATTTTAATACGTTATGTATAAATTAGCTGCTACTTGTAAATAGTAGTATAACTTTACGATTGAAGCCTTTGCTTAAGTTTTCATTACACCTACGTTGAGTGTTGAAATATAAATGGGTCACTAAATATTATTAATGTTAACTGGAAACCATAAAATTCTGTGATAATCGCGATGCCTAAGTGATAGAATATGCACCGCCGCACCAATATGAAAAGTGTTCGGCTTCTGAACGAAATAAAAAATCGTTGTAAAAGTAATTCTGCAGAGGGTTTAGCAGCACCGTTATTTCAATACCTATTAGAAAATTACCTACTTATAAATATTCTTTATTTCTTAAACAAAACGCCAATATATTTACATTGTAATAAATTGTATACCAAATTAGAAATCAAAATACATGCAAAAAAAAAATACCAGTACCGGTGAATGTTGGAATGCTATCGATGCGAAAAATGATCCGATTAATATCAGGTTTGAAAATTGAAATTTTCGCGTTTATACGTAATGGCTCCACGCGACAGATCGAGAATGGCATGTATAAACATTTTTACTCGATGCCTAGGTTAATACTGTTCGGCAGCACATCACCCCTCGATGTGACGCGATTGTTCAATTGGCGAGAAATTGCGACGCGACTAAGCTTGCGGAAAATTGGCGATATCGTTAATATTCACCCGAAATCGGCGGTTCACGTGGCGACTACAAATAACGAGCAGACAGCCCCCATAGATTTATGCTCTGTCGTTTTAAGTGATATATAGGTCTCAACCCGCCCGGCCCGTCCATCCATCGAAGAATATTTCGAGTAACTCTTTACGGCTACCATCCGCCGCCGTAGATCCTAATTTGGGTACCCACCCGCTGAATAAGTAAAGAATAAACACTCTAGAATGTTTCAATTTAATAAGACCTCAATACCATACCTGTTAATAAAGCGGTAACGTAATCGAAACGCTATTTCGACGCCGTCGTCGCCTAAAAGAAATATAGCAGGCATTCAGGCGGGCTCCATAAAATATACGATATCTTGACAGCGCCCGAAGACTCTCAGGTAAGTCTAAGTAACTTTTCCGGGGCGTTAAGCCGTTCGCCTGAGGAAATTGGTGACAAAAATATTCCGGTCATGTAGGAGCCCCTTGTTAGCGCGCCCCAAAAATACAAGAATATTTCCCCCTCCTGACATGGCTTGTTTCTTAGATGAGTCGTTGGCAGTCGTCGGTTTCTCTAAGTTTTATGGTACACATAATTTTGCTAAACTCTTAAATTTTATGTCAATAGATGCAGCTGCGTGCGTACGGTATCTTTATATCCCATGAAAGTGAGTAATGTTTACTTAAGGCGTGGTCGATGACAACACGTCGCCGTACTCGTATAACACTTTCAAAATTTCACGCTTATTAACCTCCTCTCCACGTTTTGAGGAGATTGAGTTATGAGTAAAAATGTCAATATCGCACGCTACTCGATACGTATTAAAAAATATGTTATAATCGGCCTGTATTAAAAAAACGAAAAGGTATTACGTTAGTGGCATAACCTAATTCAGTGGAAGCCGAGTATGCACTGAACGGGACGCATGTTTCGGAAAGCTTCTATGTAATTGCCTCACTTTAAAAAAAGTTTGTCAACGCTTTTATAAACCGAAAACGACGGTTAGGTACAATATCGCGTATACGGATCAAGTCTATGCTATGTTGCTGTATTCGGCTTCATGGTTGTTATAATAAAGTGTTTTTTATGTTTCTTTATCTTTCTCTGGGTTCCAGTAACGAATGTTTATTGCTAGTATCGCACACGCGTCGGCGGATTCCCAAAAAAAATAAAGCGCGAAATACGAGTGTACTGACCCTGTATAAACATGTTACACAACCGTCTGCTCTGTACTTTTCGCTTTCAGCTATGATATAAACCGAGCAAAGTGAGGCTAAGCACGCACCGCACATTGAACTAAACGTAGGGTAACCTAGCGACATGGTTTTGATAAAATAAATTCACAATTTATGTTCGTATATATCTTGGTATTTTATCGCTAACGGCACTGAGCACTAATTATTCCTGGTTTTCTGTTATGTTGTTAGCGCTATGAGAGTAATGCTTGAGGCTAAAACATCGCATTAATCTTTTCTTATTGAATAAGGGCTATCTATTACTTTTAGTACATTAACTGTTTAATTAATTCTTTCTTACAGCACATATGCTAATATTTCATGATTCAAATAAAAATGTTATGAAACTATTAATCAACTTGATGGATTACCATATACTTTAGGTCAATTCTTGTAGGCTGATTTTACATAGATGTAGTAAACGAATGGCGATAAACTCTAGTTACCATACAACATTAAATCTTAATAATTAGAATCTCTAATTAATAACCTATTGATTGTTTTGGAGAAGTTTGGCTTGATTTGATCTAGTGGGCCCAACAATCAAACGATTAGCTATAATTTTGGCCTTCAATAATATGATATATATGTCCCAATAATCTGCAATCTCTTAGCGATCAATATTATAATACTTTATATAGCTGGTCTCTATGACTGAAAAACGAAAAATTAAAAAACTAAGAATACTAAGCTAAGGACATCTATTAAGTTCTTTAAGCATATATAAAATGAGGCTGTATCGTAGTCTGCAATATTTCGAACTGGCGACATCACGTCATCAAAAACGGTTAATTTAAAAAAAAATACCCACGAACTACTTATAAGTATGTACCCGCTTCAAAATATTAATAAAAGCGGTTATAAAAACAAGTTTTTATTTAAAGGCACAAATACCAATGCTAAAAGTACAGGCTAATGTTTTGAAACAGTGCAAACATTCTAACTGACCCAGGAGTGGTTTAACCCGTTAAGCGCGTCGCAAATATTTCCTAAAGATTAATGTCAGAGATAAATATTGCAAAACAAACATTTGAATCAAATATTTATTATTGACATGCCTATTTCCTATTATTACTTGTGTATCTGTTTCTAATCTACTTAACCAAATTGATTATCTTCCAGTTTACTCCAATATTGGTAATTAGGTGTTTGCTATAAATTTTCCAAGTGTCCAAACTAACGATAAGTGTGAATAATTGTGATGGGTAAGTTTCCCATAAACAGTAACTAACTAACGCACTACAAAACAACGAAGTGTAAAACGGATGCCATAAATATTACCCGTTAAGTTCCACTAAGCTTACAAAAGGAAATGAATCAGAGAAAATCAGGAGTATCAAGCTAGTTAATTGCGCGGGCAACTTGTTCAAAAGTAGCCGAAGTTCGTGTTACGGCACGGTATCTTTGGAAGGAGCGTTTTTCCTCATTAGGACCTCCCAGCCCTTAATAACAGCGGCTAACGAACGATGCACTGCCACAACAAAAAAATTTAAGTATCTAATCGTGGCAGTTTTCAACTAACTTTGTACGAGTATTTTTGCTTATATTTTATACAGTCGACGAACTCCGAAATATTTTTTTGTTCATCCTTTATTTGCGCGCTCATTCGTTACTCTCAAGTAATGTATTAAAATATTTTTTTTGCTTACATTTTTACCCCTCTTGAAAGGAGGCTTCTCGAAGTTACGTATAGTAGGAACGTGTTGGATTTAAGGATTACCGGAGCCTCTGTATTATCATATTATAATATTTGTATACGGAGATGGATGACAGACCCGCAGCCACGTATTTTTATGAAATAAAACAATATACTCCTGAGCCAACCCTTTATAGTTTATATGAAAAACTAATAATATCAACAACATAATATATTATAATAGTATACAATATTGTGCATATTATGATTATAATATGCTGAATATTATAATAGGGTACTGTAATCATGCAAATTATTGTAATCACTAACTAAGTGGTATATTTATTGGGTATGTATAAACACAGTGTCTGCAAATAAACAGCACTTTGTGTCGCAAAATAACATTAGTAAGTATGTTGTACCCATCATTTTGGCGTTAAAAACGTTGGAGTTGATACGAAAATCTAATAATCACGACACTTTCCTACATAGCATGACTTTGTAAATAGGAAACGCATAATATTTTCAAACGAACTAAATAGCGAACATAATACTACACCCATCACAACATCATCAATACACTAATCAGCAGCCGCAAATTGAACACAGCCAATAAACGGCAATATTATAAGCCACAATTGAGCACCAGAAAGGCGTACAAAAACCTTGCCAGTGTTTACCGGCCAGTTAAATACAACGTTTATATCCATTAAGGGCACTTCCGACACGTAACTGGTAATCATATTCCGAGCAGGCAGAGCATAAATCATGGAAGGATAACCGGAGGGCAAAAAACGGGGCTGGACTCACGCATGCCCTAACCACTGTTTATTGTAGGTTTTACATTCACTTTATTGTTCAACATAACTGATGTGGATTAATGTTTTGGGTCTTAAGTGCGATTTATACCTTTCACAGTTTAGATTATCTGTTGTTTTAAGGCGTAATGAGTCGTGTTATGATGACCAGGAAACCGTTTTTTAACGAGCTATAAATACACTTAAATATTTAGATAAAGCTTATGCTATTGGGTTGAGGATTTGACAGTCATTTCAGTCTATTTTCTTAAATCCATTAGTTTAACAACTCATACGCTGGTAGGACTGATTGGTTGTAATATAAAATGTGCAATATACTCGTAAATAAATACTAGTATTGGGACAAAAAATATTATTAATTATTAGTTAAAATCGGCTTTATATTTCTTCAGAAGAGACAGTTATGAATCATAACTGTCCATGTTCCATGTATCATACTTATGATACATGGAATAAGTATTTATAGAAAAGTCTTTATACTTGAAATTAAACTACTTTAGACGAATTTTATCACGATTTCATTGAAAACACTGCTTTATAAAATTGAGGAAACTATTCACTGTCACAACCCGACAACACTTTAACACCCTACCAAGCAAGGCGGATTTACTGAAATATACTCAAAATGGTGACATATTATTTGATAGCAACAGCAAAAATGTTAAAGAGAAGTTATACTGGGGACGCATTTATAGCAGATATATTGTCTTCTAAGGAGCCTCTATATAAAATTCTTTTAGATTTCAGGCTTGAAAACCTCACGACGCCGTTCGTAAACTAAAGACGAACTTTATCTCAAAGGTTAAGTTAGGCTAACATAAAGATCAAGTTTTATATTTAAGTTATATTTTTGCCTAAGGTACTAAATCTTAAGATAATTGTAGCAAATCTTCGAACTTACTTAAAATTCACAATTTAAAGCATATTTCTGAGCTTGCTTGAAAATTTTCTTATATTTAGTATGATTCTTTTAATTTCGATTATAAAACGTTCCTTTGCTTTTATTTTCTTTAAAATGGAGCTGTTTAGTCTAGACTGTATAAGGCTACTCAAATTTTACGAACCTTTAAGTCGAGTCGTAAATTTTGAGTAGTCGCTTTATATTTTGGCTACAGTTATGCCATTTGCATAATGATGTTGGAATAAGTGCCATAGAGTGCATAAGCTGCTTTATATTTTACTTGAGATTAAAGTATAGGTTCTAGCAGTGATAGCCTATTGAGAGACCGTTGGACTGACACGAAGAGGTATTGAGTTTGATAACACGGCACGTACCTATGACTTTTCGAAGTTATTTGCTTCTTAAATAGTTAATTATTGGCCACTTGGATGGTGAAGAAAAAAATCGTTAGGAAACGTGTATCTCTGAGAGTTCTCTATAAAGTTCTCAAAGATACGTGAAGTCTACCAACCCGCACTGGGCCAGCGTAGCTTAATCATTCTTACATTGAAAATAGGCCCGTCACTAGCAGTAGAAAGTTTATATACAAGACTGATATTATTAAAATTTAGATTATTGGTACCGTAGCGTATCTATATTAATATTATAAAGCTGAAGAGTTTGTTTCTTTGTTTGGCTGAACGCGCTAATATCAGCGTTAACAATTATTGTACTGTTGGATAGCCCATTTATCGAAGGCTATAGGCTATATAATATCACGCTACGACCAATAGGAGCGAATCAGCAATGAAAAATGTTGCTTATGTGAAGCAAACGAAGTTGCGCAAGTCAGCTAGTGCTATATAATCTTAATAAATAACATACAGTATTGACTGTTAATTATGATTGTAAATTGAATAAAGATGTATTAATTTCCTGAATATATTTTGTATTGGTAATATATAGGAAGCACCGTAACAGAACTCGAAAAGCTGCACATTACATAGACTGAGTTAGACATCAAATCCACCCCTTTCATTTAAATATTTAAAGACTGTCGCGCCTGGACGCCAGTTCATACGGATTAGGTTCGAAACTAAATAGGAAAATCCAAACTAAATGTTAACAAATTTATATTTTATTTCAAAATCTTTAATCTAAGTTTTGGTAGGTATATGGTAGTAAAACTCTTTAGTTTAAATCCTTTGACCCGGAATAGCGTTACAATCACGTGATGTTAAAAAAGTAAGAATCCAGTGAATCCATTCATATTCAGTGACTCTAGACGGTGTTAGAATGCAGTGATACAACATCGCGCTGCTATAAGTTATATGTGTTTATCTTTTATTGCATTTACTGATTGCTCAATATCACAATATTTTTTTATATTTATGTCCAAAGAGATTGCTAGTTTTTGGATACAAAGATACTTTACATTGCCCTATGAAGTATCAGGTAGGGCTTAATTTCAACCGGTTATTAGCCACCAACTTAAAACAAATTATAAAACACCAAACTCATATATTGCCTGGGTGTTTTCCAATAGTTTTAAAATATACCCATTATTGAACGCAGAAGATCATATTGTGTATCTATGTGAACTAGTAAAGCCTGTGCTGGTCAGTAGAACATCGTAACGGTCTCGAGGCGATGCAATAATGAACACGCTTGGCAGGAGAATAGGTGATTGCGATCATGCAATGCTCTGAATATGATTACTAGATATATAGTTAGGTGCTGCCTACCAGTAATCTGTGCTATGTAGGTAATTCTAAATTAAAATATAGCTATTAATATAAACTTATGCTTGTATATCCTCGATGGGGAAAGCTGAGATGTATAACATCTTCAATAAATTAGCCAATTAACCCGCGCAATAGGGTCAAGGTTAATGACGTCTTTCGAGCACATTGCCAGACAACAGAAAAATCCAAAAACATTGTATCCGATCTAGGTATGATCTCGAAAATTCCAATAACACTGCGACTGGCCGTAAGCGTATGCGTAAATGTGTACGTGTGGTGTACCACAGGGGTAAAGATGCAGTCGTGGTTTTGGGTCAAGCATCGTGTTATTGTGTTTTTCTAACACTCAACATTCAGCCTGTGGTCTGTCACTATGACCTAGAATACGTCAATAGGCTCACCTTGTATTATGCGAGTTATGTCTTACATAGTAAACGTATGTAAGTACTTATTCGATAGGCTCGGCAACATATGTTCATGTCAAACCTTTACCCATTGCTTCCAGAAGATTGGAATGACGCTTATTATTACAATTCTTCGATAATTAGCGGTAGCCCAATGAATAGGACATGGGACTTGTGATTGTTAAGACGAGGAGAAGTTGTGAATTTAAATTCCACCAAATGCACTAACGACGTGACCCCACTCCTAACACGCGTATATTAGCTCAGCTAGAAGGGTTAACAAGAAAAGTAGTCATTTGTAAACCAGTAGCAGCACGGAGTCTGAAATTACCCTCCGCCTATTATGTCGGATTTAAAACCATAGTTGGCGATGTAGATGTGATGTGTGTGATGTAGATGTGACACACTTTAATCTACCTTTGAGAGGATAACCAAATAACCAGAAATTAGAATAACCATTACTGGACTGCTTTGTAAAGAGACGAACCACAAATTAAATTAAATAGATCGTCGCGTCGGCTCAATACAACGTAGTTAAGCTGACGCACTCAAATATAGGCGTAGAATGACATCGGATAAACTAAGCTAAAGGTACTATGACTATGGACTATTTAGTCTTTTGATCCGGCCATCAGCTCTATTTAATTTGTAGCCCGAGCTCTCGTAAAATTTCGGTTGACTCGTTTTAGATTTAAATAATGTTACATTAAGTTTACGGTTAAAGCAACTTACATTTTATGAAAGTCTTTGGAATATTTTCATTTACTTAAAAACAGTTCTAGAATTATAAAATAACGAATACCTAATTAACAGACCAAAAAGAGTAAGATTTTCTTAAAGTTTAGCAAATTAAAAAAGAAGCTAGATTAAGCAATGGTCGTTTTAGGTATTTAACTAACATGAATTAGGCTTAATTGTTAATTGTAACTTCAAAACTTTATTCAGACAGAGTAGTACCTTAAATATTTTGTCTGAACAAAGTAATAGTTTTTCATATGACATTGCTTTCGCCTATGCAGCGTAAAAGAAATGACTGCTCAAATGACTACATCATTTCAACATAATGTATGGTATCATCAAGTGCCTATTTTATCAGACGATATATTATTAAATAAATTATTCAAAATTACCTGTCACATAAACTATCACTTACAAGCAACATTGTTAAAAAATAAATGTTCATCATTCATTTCGCCAAAATTACGCATTGTAAATTTTACGACCAAGCAGGTTCATTAAAGAAATTGTTGATTTCATTGAATTATGAAGAAACTGCATGCTCGGTTACTTAACGAGAGCTTAGAAATATACACATGTTTATATTTATAATATGTATCTAAATACATATTTGTTTACAGTAAAAAACCAAACTAATCACTTTTTCTCAAGAAAATCCGTTCTTGATATTTTTTACTTTGACTTTGCATTTTAGGCATAGCTCTAACAAAGTCTGGAATGCCCGCGGATACTTGGCATTTACTAGTCACTCGGTATTTTTTACACAATTCTGCTTTATACGATAGCATACCTGTACAAACATTTCCCTACACATACACACTACATAATAGTTATATACTAAATTATCTAAACGACCAACATTTGAATATAAACTGATATTTATAAACATTAATTAATGTAATATAATAAGCTGTACTAATGGCCATTCAAAACACAGTATTAACCTAGTTTGAATGAAGCACCTCTGGTATTTTTAATGTACAATTGGACAAATAAGACTAATTCATAATTAAACAACGTGCTGATTAAATATGCACAGTATATATGTAAAAAACTAGAAACCTTTCTTATAGCTATTAATTCGTATTTAGAAATTACTTCGCGGCTATGCTAAGCGTTACATGCAATTGCTCTTTAAGCCGACAAATAGAAACCCGGTACAAATTATTTACTCGTTAGTTCACTGTTACAAGAGCTAAAAGCATGGTCTTACAATACGATGCTACTAAAAGCAAGATTACGTATCTGTCTTGTCAGTATTCTAAACATCTAGGACTGGAATCGGTTACTTTGAAGTGCATTCATGAGCTTGCTGTGGAATATTAGGACTCCTTGTTAAAAATTAATTTGCCCTGGTTTTTATTGATTAACCAAAAATTTAATAAGCATAATGTCAAACTTTTTATTGTTTAAGGCCAAATCTAATATCAAATATAGGTTCACGCATATATTTAAAAATATTAACTTGGCAGTACTTATCTACATCTTTAAAATACTATTGTTATTTTTAAATTGGCTTTATATTTTTTTTAAGAATCTCGTTTGACTGAAATCGACTTATCATTGATATTGATATATTTATGTCAATCGACTAATTTGAGGAACAAGGGTTAAGCAGTTTCATCAATTTGTTTCTTATACATTTTTTTTCCTTCTTTTCTTGGATGGCGAATCGAGCTAGCGGTTGCTTTGCCTCACACCGCGCCTAGTGTTGTGTATTCAAATCCAATACAGGATAATTATTCGTATGATCCATACATAATTTTTCTGTTTGTTTATACTCACTTCGTTTATATTTATTTAAATTTATAAATCACCCCGACACAGGGCCAAACCTTTACTACAAAAGTAGTCTAAAAAAAGAAACATAAAATAAAACACATAGTATAACGATAATATCAAGACTAAAAATAATATTAAAAGCAAGCAGCATAATCTGAAAGGATAACATGGCAGCCCGTCGTACTCTACTACATTACATTAGTTAAACATACGCAGATTAGATACAAGCTAAAAGGTTCTTTAAAACGCACTAATGAATAGCGAAGGTAAAATAAAACTGCATGAACTCCGAATAAGAATGACTAGAAATGTTATTGAAACATTTCAACACAGTGTGTCGAAATGTTTTCGTACGCCAAAAAGTAGCTGACTACGATAATTATAGTATTATCAATGTATGAGCGACCTAATAAGGCGAAAATTATAATGAAACATTTCATTACACAATTTATAATTATGAAAACTTGACTATTGCAAATGGATATGAAATGTAGAACAACTATTCACTTACGGTCAGTCTTTACGGATAATTATCAAGATATTTCTTGCTCCAGATAAGCTTAAAGATGTAATTTCTAACGTGTATTGTATAAATAAGAAAGTACGAATGCTACAAGGCGCTTTAATTTGATTATAATCTGTATATGTTATTCTTTTTCTTTTAGCGACATCTAGCTCTAGGGATAAGTTTTACATCACAGGCGATTTTACGAATATTTAAATAAGAGTAACACGAATTAAACTAACTATTATTGGCAGGCAAAATCACTGCGCACTGGCAAAATGAAAATGTATATCACGAGGAGGCCAACAACCGAACAGTTGAAGGAATGCCAGTGCTTATTCTAACAAATTTGGCGTATTTTACTTGGCTTGTGCATTCTTACTACAAACATAGTTTCACGCCTATATATTCCCTAAATCCCCTAAAGGACTGACGAAAGTGTATTACACCCACTTTTGCCAGCTGTAGTTTTAGGTCTCACGTAATAGGTTGGGCTAGGCTATCTACCGGGCTTATGCCTGCATAGGGCACTGCTGAGTGGGTCAACTGTTGAAATTATAGTTCTGGCGGCCCACCCACCATAAAGGCAGCGAGTTGGCACACCTCGGGGTTTTGGTTGGTAGGCCCGAAGTCTCGGGTGATCCCAACATAACCCTCTCGCCTGGTTGCGGCGAGGGTACATGCATAAAGAGCATTTCCGCACGAAAAAAAAGGCTGTCTACAGGGCACAGTCCTACACGCTGTGCACTTATTAAAAATTTCAGGACAGATAATGCCAAAAACACATTGCTTGATTCAGGAATCCCATGCATAGCATTCAATACTGCTGCGTCATAATCTTACAATATGTCCAATATATAATAAACAAGAAGAGTGAAACCACGTTTAGGCTGAAACAACCCAGTTCAGAGACTTTCTTTAGCGTAAAGAAAATAGCAACCAAATAACTCTGAATTGAGACCTTGCGATGAGTATAATTTTTAGACCCTTTAAGCAGCTGTCATGCTATTACCACCTGCCCTTTGCTCCAGTACCCTTACTTCTATTATTACCCTTGTTTTTGCGCATCCATATGTGGTGACAACATTCCGTCAAGCGAATCATATGCTCATTAGTACAAAACAAATAAGTAATGTGTTTTCCATTTAGACACCTGTAGTCAAAACAACATAACTTAGCATCACCTAAGGGTTAAGCAGAGGTTGTACGACTCGACCTTTAGTAATACAATATCTCCCATAAACTGCATAGAAACCTGAAGCATATCCATTGATCGTACGTCAGTGTGTGACTACAAGGGGGCGCGAACTCTTCACCTGTCTACTTTCACCACCTGCCGAGTTAAACCGCTTACACTGGAAATGAACGTTGTTCAACGTTTTATTTTTAAAATATTTCACTTATTTCTGCAGCTGCAAGGCTCTGCTGCGAGCTTACCTCGCTGTCTGCCCGGATCGCGCCGCTAATGGATAAAAATGAAATGGTCTGCTCTGGACACTAAATATATATTAAGTTGCATGCATTTTGCCGACTCCGGTTTACAGTTATGAGGATCGTTTTATTTATACGGATAACATGCATCAATTATTGCCGTTACTAATGTTCGTTTTTTGAATTTGATGCCGAGTTGGTATTTATACGAATTAGGCGTTTCAAATGCTTCAATTTCAATTGACTATTTGCCAGTTAGTATAGCGGCGGTCATAAAAATGTATTGAGTAAATTTTATGGAATGATAAGCTAGTACTATTAAAAATGCGATGTAGCAATAATTTTATTTATTTGCTGACTTAAATTTTTCATCTAGCCACTGTAGAGGATTATTCACAGGCACTGAATAATCCTCTACAGTGGTTTTACAAATAAAGCGAAGGAACAATACACATCCAGAGCCGATGAAACTCAACTACCTACCTGTAGATCACACTTTTTTTTGCTACGGCCGAATCCACTACACGTATGCATTGGCACTGACAGTTAGCGTAGCGATCACTCTCGATGCAGCAAACGAGAAAACTAAATAGTCACGTACCATCTAGCATGTAAATATTCTGAAGACCTACCATGAAAATGTCTATCCTTAACATCTGGCCGAAAGAATTATTAAGAATACATGGTAACCCATGTAGTTTCTTTGGATTTTTCTTTTACAGTAACAAGTTCTCGTTATGACACACTTATTGGTAGACTTGAGGACGTTGAAAGCGTTGTGTGAAAGGATGTTTTTTAGAATCAATACAAAGATACATAGTCTCACGCTTATAGTGCTGAATGGGCAGGCAGATGTATATTAGACCAACATTTCGATAGTTTTGTTTTAAATCCGAAATAGGAAGAGCCTATTGTCTATTGGTACAATTTCAAAGTTCGAGCTTCTACTGAGATTTTTTTACAAACCCAGCAACAGTTTACTCGACCTGAAAACGAAACTGTTTCCTTATGTACAGCACGCATATACTTCTAACTTGAACAATCGGTCCGAAAGTTCGTCATTTACGTTTCATAATACTGCACACTTTCTTGAAATAAATTAACACATAACATCGACTACCTCATTAGTTTCCTGGCATACGGGTATGGTTTTTGATTAATTATTATTGATATGAAATCTTGAGTTCGATTCCAATGTTGAGTAACGTGTTATTGAGATCTTCCGTTAGTAAATTTTCAGTTGCCGTAAATAATATACCTACCCGCTAATAGGCTCGGTAACCATTGGGCCTAATATAGCCAGCAAAAGGCATACACACACGTAAATACACATTTCTCTGATTATGATTGATTGATATATGTATTTATGTGTTGCCGACGATACCTCAGTTGAGTGTAAATGAGACTGACTCTATCTTACTATCAATTCTACTTATTTACGAAAACGTTTTAAAGAAAATCTTGTAACAACTCATCAAATTTGTGTCTGCTTGTGCATCGCACACAAAAATATGATAATAAACTATTAAACTTTATAGACAATGAGGTGAAACTTCGTCGGGAACAAAGTGGTCTATAATGCACTGCGACGTGTGTATTATGCTAAGTTGCAAGTCTGTGATAACCCGTACCTAAACTTTACTCCATATTATGCAGTTCTGCGGTTTACGTTACGTTCTTGCTAAATTAGTTTTTAGTTGACACCGCGTCTGCCTTTTCGTACTCTCTACTCGTGTATGTAGATGCCTAGGTTATGCTTTTGGTTGTTAAAACTATGTTATAGAGTTTGAAACTTAAATGTATAACCCTCCATAATAAAATTTGCCGAATATCTAGGATACGCGTGTGTATCCCGAAAGGTTAGGCAGATGGGTGTAACACACATACATTTCGCTATATTTTGCTCCCAAATTTAGGTTACATTGCGAGTTTGCTACTGAGAATTTGCTAGCAGAAAACCTTAATAACGCTTTGCTCGAGTTGGACCTAGAACCCATAACCAAACATATGCGCAAACTTAAGCCACTGTCCAAGCTCGGCAGGGATTAATTTGTATGAATATATCTTGGGATTACCCAAATAAGGTTGAGGTGATTTAATATTGTTAAAGTATATTTTAAAAGTCTGCTGTTTTTTCTGCCCTCATAATCAAGAATGCAGTAATCGACATTTTTGGGATTTTCACTTTTTACCAGAAATGGCATTCCAAGGGATTAAATGTACATGGAAAAATATATTTTCATAAAAAAAAATACTAGAAATATGTTTTTTAATTACCGATTTTCGCAGTACTTGCATAAAAATTGTATCAATCATAAGAAGAAGCGCAGCATTAAACATGTGCTAAAAAAGAATGCAGTACTTGTAAGAATACTCTAAAACATAATGCAGTAATAGCCATGACTGTAGCATTTTGCTTTAAAATAAATAGACCAGTTGCTAAATTAAAACGCAGTACTCTATATTACTGCATTTGAGTTTAGTAAATGCTTGCGAAATCGTGGTCGTACGATCCAGTGCCGCGATTTGTTTAAGAAAATATTTGGTGAACTGACACGTGCGCTGCTCCGGTGCGCCTCTTTTTGTTGTTTTTAATGCAACGAAATTTGGGTGAGTTGTAATATTATGATATTCTTTTTTTATAGTATTGTGTATATAATCACATAACAATGAAATAAAAAGCTATCGTTTGACAAGATAAGCAGATTTCAATGTTTTTAATAACCTAAAGGTTAATTTCTATCTGCGTTGGAACCACGCGCCTTTTGTGTACAATATTGATAATAATTTGAATTGATATACATTTTGTGAACATTTATATTCTCAGATACCATATCGGGTGGATTTAAATAACTAATTTGTTTTTGATTCGCATCGTAGGTATTTAGTATTTAGTTATTGAGATTTAGTTGTGATTGACGGCAGAATTAATGAGTAAAAGCTCATTAGTTTACTAGTATACCTACTGTCAAATTAAGAGGCCGTTCTAATACGAGTGGCAACGTCGCAACTAACTATCAAAATATTGTCGTTTTTGCTGACAATACTTATTAAAACTACTTCAAAAATTACTCTGGTCATCTGGTCTGGTCATACCAAAGACAATTAGATAACTATTCTAAGTAATTAATCAACCAGTGTTTTTACTACCCACTACTACGTTTCTCGTGCGAGAATCTGTAGATTCGAAACGTACCTATGTTAAATAAATTGCAGGTAGATATACTTATTTCTTACTTAATATTATTTATCTGAGCTAATTATCTTTGATATGATCAGAAAAGTTTATCTTTTGAATTAGTTTTAATCAATATTGTTAGCAAAAACGACAACATTTATTGTACACCCATATTTCGCAGAATAAACATTGTATTGTATTGTATTGTATTTTGACAGTTGATTGCGACGTTGCCATTCGTACTAGAACAACCTATTAACTTCATGGGTACATAGGATTATAGGTTTTTATTGTAGGATACCTAAATAACCTCGTTCGAAGTCCATTTTTGATGAGAGTTGCTATGACGTATTAAAACGTCAGATGCTCGAGTGAGAAATAGGGATGGAGCTATGATATATCCTATATAACTATTCGGTAGATAAATTTAGGTATCTTCAATACTTTTATAATATTTCTTGCTTAATAAGTGTGGATTTCTTATATTTCAGATCATTGTTTTGACAATGACTGCCAAAAGTTTCCGCGGCAGAAGCATGCTGGACATGGTGCTGGGAAAATCGGATCAACTTACGGAACTACCTTCTGCTTCAAATATTGAAGTTTTCCAGGGAAACACAAGTAATCGAAATAGAACCTAAATTGTTTAAAAAGCTAATTGTTTTATACATGAAGCCGATATTGTTCCTACTTAATGATTAAGCCAATATTGTTCCTACTTCGTTCCACTGATTATTATAATTTTTGTCTTAATAAACTTAATTTACACAAAAAATATTTTTTTATTTCTCCCCGATAATGCATAATATAAGAACATGAAGTAGGTTTTTTGTCAACCTCATAGCTAATCCTTAAAACGGACTTTAAAACTGTGTGAGAGAATATATAAGTCCACTTCCACTCAGTCCCGAGCACAAAAAATGGCAATAAATACTAACAAATTACGCAGTAATCGACATGCGCTAGACCATAATGCAGTAATATGCACAGCTGCTGCATTTAATTTAAGTACAATGTAGTTCTCGTAAGACCTGATGCTAAGTCTAAACGCAGTAATGCGCATTATATTTTGATATATTGATAAAGTAAATAAAGGAAAATTATCTTAGAAAAGCTTGAATTTTTTCTTATTTATTTGATATATTTTATGGCCAATAAAATATGAACATCATGCTCAGATGTTTAAAAACATGTTTACAGCGTTTATCTCGGAACCGCCATTTTGCGATTACTGCATTCTTAGTTATCACGGCAGTTTTATTCTAGCACACTGTAATTGGCCATTATTGGAGAAGTAATGAGCACACAACGTCGGCCATTATTTATGTGTACCATAGCATCGTGTCGCGTTGCGGTACGTCATGTCGCGGGTGTCGCTTACGTAAGAGATACTCCCTAAATTATATTCACTTTATCTAGTTAGACTAAAATTCAATAAACTAAGCACAGGCTAAAATAATGTCAAGGTTTATTACCAGATTACAGAAAATCAATAGAATTGAAAGCTTCATTGAAAACTTTTAAAAAATAAAGCTGGGTTCAAAAAGAAAACAGCCGAGAATTTTATTACGTTTAATATTAGATACAAAGTTCTATTCTCGCAAACGAGCGCAAGTAGTTAACTTAACAGCTATCAAATAAGGTTTGATAGTTCCCGGGACTATTATATAAACGTATTGCTAATGAAACAAGGTAGCCATTATCATAAGTTACCCTACAGTAACACGGCGTCAGTACACGGATGGTCCCTAGAGTATTGTAATGTTGTATCCATCCGAAATCACATCGTTCTAAGGGACCACGTAAACCCAGGTAGTTTTGATAGTGCTATCGGGATTAATTTACGTTTGGAACAATGAATTCTGTGTTTATTTATTGAAATCAAGATTAATTTCTGAGTGATATTCTAGGTAATTCGATTGGAGAATATTGCGATTATATAAAGATAAGTATACTTATATATATTACTAGATATTCCCGTGGTTTCACCCGCGTTTATCGTTACTGCGCCGCCCTCGTGGATCGTAGCGTGATGTTATGGTCTTCCTCGATAAATAGGCTATCCAACACTAAAATAATTTTTCAAATCGAGCCAGTAGTTCCGAGATTAGCACGTTCAAACAAACAAACTCTTCAGCTTTATTATATTAGTATAGATAATGTTATGAGTATAAGTCTTTGTCAGTCTCTTATAATGTATTCCATAACCTAATAAACCAATAAAAAAACCTAAAAAACATATATTTTCCAACAAATTCAGAACAAACTGGCGAACCACAAATGTCAGTATAATCATCAGCAAAGATTAAATTAAAAATAAATTTAAAGCAATGATATATAGTACTAATATATATATGTGAAAACTGAGAAGCGAAACTATATAATAAAGCTGACACAAATTATATAAATTTAACATAAAGCTTATAAAGGTGAAAAGTCAGAAGGCTATTTAATAATATATTTTCTACCCTTATTTAAAAGCAAACGTTAATTAAATTATTCAGAGCATCAGTGATGTTTTCTTTTGAATATTATTTAACTATAAATTTAATTATAATTTGTCATTAGTACATTAAGTTATAATGAGAGTGTTCAATTATAACTATACAGTAAGAATGATTTTAATATCTACTTTATATTGCTTCATCATGGTGAAAACATGTTAGATCTATATATATACAAATATAATAACTCGCGTGTATATATCACCGATAGGGTAAATAGAGATAAATTATATCCTCAAGCATACTATTTACATAAGTATGTGCTGCCACTGAAAATGTTGTATTAGAAAAGCGAATAGCTGCGAAATCTGAATCTCGTAGTAGACCTCAAGTATCAGAAAAGCCTTTGCTTCGCAAGCAACGAGACAGTCTCTATGTATATAATCTGGCAATAACGATTTATACCTAATTACTAACTTGTAGACTCTTTAGTTCAATTCCTGCGTCGCACAATGTGTGTTGAGTTTCACCGCATGAATATCCTGGCCAACGTTACATGAGCCTGGTAAACAATCGGCACGGCTCCTATTACGTGGACCTAAATACCTATAGCCAATGAAATGTCACTGTAATACTCCTCTGCCTACCCCTCCTTAGATATACAGACGTGAGTCTAGATATTATTTGCTATTCATTCCTCAAATTGCATTCAAATCAGATTCGAAAACAGTTGCGTATAACACTATTCCTATTTTGCATTGTCAAGGACATAAAGTTGTCGATACATCGAATATAATTCGAAAACATTTGTGCACAGCATTACTACAAAATTTTGTATATACGAGCTATCTACGGAAATAAAAACCAACCGATAAATGTGTATAAACAGGAACCTATCCCATTATTCCAATCCCATTGGCCGAAACGACGCAAGTTATTCTCCGTCTAACCTCTCCCAAACTCCAGTGCTACGGGTGCCATTGGCATCGGATCTTCATAAATAGTTAAACAGATGCGGCACTTATTTAGCGTGATCTCGTCGCAATACGTTAACGCGAGTGTTAATGGGATTGTAGGCAGTGGGCGCCAATAGGACTTGAGCGGGAATGGAATTAAACGAAACACAATTACAGACGAGATAATGTTGTTATGAATGCCGTTGATTATCCCGAGAAGATTAAAGCACGGATTGAAAATTAATAATATTCAATGAGTATGATAATAATTATTATCTAAGAGGTAGTAAAGACTACATTTACCAACAGTCTGAACGATACGAAAAGATCGAGTGATAACCGAGAGAACTTTGATTGCAGTTTTGTTTCTGGCCGTCCAAGATGGTGGATTTTTTAAACTAATCATACAATCATGTGTTTATGTTTTCTTTTAATGTTCTCTAATAGTTTGGGTTTCAGATTTCTAGTATTTTTGTTAACACGTTCCCTGTCCGATGAGCCAGATATGGTACATAACAATTGATTTTCTATTGTGTCTATCACGGAACTGTGAATGGGTTAATTTCTCTAGCTAAGCGAATGTGCTTGTGTTAGAAGCCGGTTTAACACTTGTAGTGCAATAGGTGAGATTTTTTTTGGTTTAATTGAATATAATATGATTCGGCTGTTAATTGTTAATCTTTGCCTATGGTAGCTTGGAAAAAACTGTAGACAAAAGTATATTACGCCCATTTAATGGTATTCAATAGTTTTCAGAATGGCTGCAGCCACATAGAGAATACAACTACTATGACCAAGATCAAGGGATGAGTGAACATCGCCACTGACAGCGAGAATGCTCTCAGGATAAGCACTATAATTATTATTATAAGCTTAATAGTTTCTATGTTTAATTTCGTGAATTTATTTTGTATGTAAAAATAAACTACTACGCTTACATTATAAATAATTTCGGTACCGTAGTAGAATTTATAAATATACAAATTTTTAAATTTTTGCATTACTACGCACTAGAGGGTGAGACAATAGTCTCACCCTCTAGTGCCTCGACGCAATAGCGTTAATCGAAACTTTATCAGATTTCGTACCGAGAATTGAAGGCTCAGCGTCAACTTACACGTTCTGTGTATCGAATCTAAGACCTCGTGATCTGTAATAAACGTGAGCACAACCTTATGCTATAAGCATTTTAGAAATAGAGCTTGTTATTAGAAATAAAAGTTAATTATTGTATTTATAAGAATATTAGTCTGTAAGTTTTCTGTAAAAATATATAAATAAAAAATAAATAAACCATCCACCAGGTGGTCCACCAGGATGGTGGTTCCTTAATAAGTGTAAAGCTAAGTGGTTTTGAGTACTTACATTACATCTAAGTAACTGGTTGTATAACACCTATATGAACCTGCAACAAAAATAATACAAAATATTAATTATTTGTTATTTAAGAGAATGTTTGTATAAATGAGGTATTACACCCGAAGAAGTATATCTTAGTTGAAAGAATCTGATGTAAGATTTATTAATTATTTACTCGGATCGGAAGATAATTACTAAGAGAATTAACGAGCAAATAATATACCTTGCTTGTTTCGAGGGGTGAAAGGCTATTTGTTTTAAGCGACATTTTGGACGATATTCAGTTATATAATATATATTCAGAATCAGCGTATTTTTCTGCTTCGAAAGAGCCGAGTTTCGTACAATTATGAGCACATTTTTGGCACTTAAGACAATGCAATTTTAGTACCTAATTCTCAAACATGATGTATGATCCGACATCAAATTTGCTATTTTTCTTTAGAACTTAATTTAAGCTATACACAAAAATAGAGAATCGGAGCTTAAGCAGTTATTCCTGTCCTTAAATTTCAGTTAAATGGCAGATAAAGTGATTTTCGATATAGCAAACTTTATATGAAAAGTCCCTTCATACATTTTGCTTTCCACTACTAGCAACTATGGAATGTCGCTTCAACCAATTTGCCGTCAACCAAATTCAATAAGACATGTCGGTTAAATTCTTTTTGCTGCAACTGTTTTGCACTCTGTTTTAATAAAATATTTTATAATTAACAGAACTTTTTTTATTTATTCCTGACATAATTTATTAATTATTCACCCATTTTAATATATCGTATAAATCTGTCATTATTATCGTGTATCAACAATTATGTTTTATAAAATCCCTTTGAAACATGAGACTAACTACTCATAAAGAATGTTCATCGTTGCCTAAGTCAACTAGCCTCTATCATTAACAAAACACTATTGGTAGTTAAACAAAATAGCTTATTCCTATTATCATCAAGTAACGGCGATTCAATCATTTTGCTTTCTACTGAATAAGCACTGTAAGGTCACTTAAAGTCATTTTGCCTGCTGCTTATTAGTGACAATGTTGGATGTTAAATCATTTTTCTTTACTCTAAAAATAAGGCGATACAGATCATTTTGTATTATGCGACATTTATTTTGGAACTCATAACTTTTTTTTATTGATAAATTTACCAAAACCTTTAAGGATTTGATTGCAATAAAGATCCCCGATCCCCATTAATCTAAGAGCAGTAGTTTTCTTTAACGAATTTTTTCCAAATTTTGATTCTTTAAATGGCTCTCCTGTAAAGTTCGTAAAATGTCACTTAAAACAAATAGCCTTTCACCCCGCTTTTTAATCGCATCACTGACATTGCAAAAAGTTGCATGGTTCAACAGCTTAAGGCACAGTCACACGCGGCAATATTATTAAAGCAGCTTCATACTACCCTAGTTTTGTTCGCTAAGTACAACAAAAATAGCACAGCACTTGAGGCAAAAACTTTTATGGTAATAATTAGCATTTATTTAAATATACATATTTTCTGTACCTGAAATTATAATACTTTCTTTAAATTATTATATATCTGACGCAACTAAACGTTGACCCAAATACATTTGGGTACAATAAAGACCAGGAGAATTGTTGTAATACCACAATTACTTCTAGCATCCAAATACTAAATGGATTGGGGACACAATATTGAATTGTCCAGCGTCCATTATTGGAATCCTATCGGTGCCGAGCGTCATCTGTTTATTGGAATAATGTTACAGATGCACTGTAAACTTAATAAATTTAATATGGAATGTTTGCTAAATAGGGTATTATATATACACTAATGTTTTTGATATACACATAATGGAAAATTTCTGACTATATAAGTTACGTCCAATAAAGGCAAGAGACCAAAATTCCTTACAAAAATTACTAGTAAAAAATTTTGATAATTAAACATACATTACTCGTATAGCTAACTGTAATCTGTCGACAGTAGTTTTACTGACAATAATGTTGAGTAGGCAAAGGGACATAATATCGTGTATATTAATAATCTTCAAATAATTCAGCTTATAATTTTAATCTGTTTTCGAGCAAGTCATTGACACATTTCTATTAATGTCTTTTTACATTTAGTATCAGTGTCTATGTCTTTATTTAAAATAGGACTATATTTCAACTAGATGTTCCCGCGGTTTCACCCGCGTTTATCGTTACTGCGCCGCCCCTGTAGGTCGTAGCGTGATGTTATATAGCCTATAGCCTTCCTCGATAAATAGGCTATCCAACACTAAAATATT
This sequence comes from Catocala sponsa, assembly GCA_963564715.1. Taxonomy (NCBI): domain Eukaryota; kingdom Metazoa; phylum Arthropoda; class Insecta; order Lepidoptera; family Erebidae; genus Catocala; species Catocala sponsa. The sequence continues at coordinate 16,381,375 of OY751333.1, forward strand.
TTTTCAAATCGAACCAGTAGTAATCACGCAGAATAAACCAGGAGAAACATCGTTTGTACTGTGTCTGTAATGGGTAATTATTTTGCTGCGATGTTATTTTAAAACTGCTATATCTCCTAAGATATTCATTGAAATCGAATGATGTAAAGGGAAATTTTGTTTTAAATTAAATACTTGTGATGAATAACGTATTTATTTGGATAAGGATTAATATCATGTTTATAAAAATACCTTCGCAAGTAATGCATTATTTTAGAACAAATTTCGTTAGCATAAAAATGGTTATAGTGAGCCAACCTTAAAAGATAGACATATGCTGTCGCGGACTTTTTTTATAACTTTTAAAGGGGAACAATTCTGTCATACATGATTTTTGCGAAACTTTAACTGTGTACGCAGCGCACGCAGCGGAAGCTCTCAAAAGGAAAAAATACCCTCCGATTTTGAAACATTCTTCATTGATGCTCCGCTCCTTTTGATCTTACCGTGATGATATATAGCCTATAGCCTTCCTCGATAAATGCTATCTAACACTGAAAGAATTTTTCAAATCGGGCCAGTAGTTCCTGAGATTAGCGCGTTCAAGTAAACAAACAAACAAACTCTTCAGCTTTATAATACTAGTATAGATAACAATAGGACAACAAAACCATTTAGGACGACTGTCACACTTCGTAAAAGGTTTCTTTATATCCTCAAAGGTATTTCCAGAATAGGAATAACCTATTAAAACACTTCCTGTACATCGGGAAACAGCCGACAAAACGTTCGCTTTTATAAGGATGTTGTATGATGTGAATGGTACAAAGCTTTCTACCTTTACTATAATTATGAATCACTTCTGATTCTAAGTTTTATTTATTTTTATAATAACATTTGTTTCGATAATTAATTACATCTAAACAAACATTGTTTAGGTTCTTATTTTCTTCAATGTCAAACTGCAACTTATAAAAAAGATGAATCGATCTTCTTGACAAATCTTGGGCTGCAGCTGTTTATGTAGTGCTAGATTAATACGTAAACTTTATGTGATTAATATTAATATTTATGAATACAATTTTATACCGATATTTGTAAAAAAAATCTTATTTTTATGCAGTGAAAATACAAAAATGAAGGACTTATTATGTTTTGGTTCTTTGGCAAACAGGCATACTGTCGAGTTAACAATATTTTTATTATCATAAAATAATATTCAATGTCATAAAAATGCTGTAATGCGTTATGGCAATTAAGGCAATAAAGTGATGCCTACACTTACAACACATAAGTATAGGTAATAATATTTATAAATTGAACCACTGAAATAACACAGGTCTGCTATCCTTACTAAGTATGAACAACACAGGAAATGCTGTAAACAAAACTCCTTCATTCAAAGAAGGCAGCCTACAGTCAGATGAAGTTTGCAGACTTTTTATACAAAATAAATCATTCGCCTATTATGAGCTGATTGCATTGAACGTTAAGCTCAATGTATTTCGTTCCCCCTTTTTTGTGAAACGAAAACATTGGTACTAGATTGGAAACGTGACCCGTTCAGTGTAGGCCCGAAGTCGTGTTTTATTATTGCTCATTTCTCCCTGTACGTTCGATCATTGTTATGTTTGCAGCTTATATAGAATACTCAATCAATGGTAAATAATGTAGCTGAAATTATAACTGTATCAATAGCTGGAAGCATAGTGAAGCAAAATAAATTAGTTTGTATTTGTGTGGTCGTAATGTAATAGTTCAGTATTAACATTATCCAATAAATAACTAATAATACATACTTTAGCCGGATTCTCAATATCGCTTGAAGCATCGAAATAATTACAGCGATCATCAATTCATCACTTAATTTATAAATAAATTATGAAGAATTTTAAAATATAAAGTAAATGTTACAGGCATGTAAGTGTGTAAAAATAATGCGAATAAAAAATCAACGGGTCGCACTCCGGCAGTGTCGGCAGAAGTGAAAACTTGAATATTAACGTTGTGCATTTTTGATATTTTGGAATGGTTAGGGAATAATTTTGCACGAATTGCTTTAATTATCAGTATAAAAGTACTATCATTTATGTGGTAAAATACAATATTCATTTATTGCGCTATCGTACACAAACATGACAATTCTCCGTCTTGCGCATTTTCGATCACGTCACGTGTCCTGACGCGAGTTTGACAATTCTCCCTCCGTTTTACGAATTTTCGATCAGGTCACGTGTTCTGACGCGAGTTTAACATTTTTTACCCATCACAAAAAAGTGCACAACGCCGCTAAAGAAGTTTTCACTTCAAAAAAATTTTTTATAACTTCTATGCAAGTAATATTTAACGTGATACAGTACATTACTTGTTTCAATGTATACTGTGACTAGACTATCATTTAATGGTAGCAATAGGAATTATGCATCAAACATAATGACGAACTAGCGGTCGCCTAGTGCTCGAAATTCGACCAAAGTTTGTCTGTAAGATATTGCTGATATATGTCATTATATATTGATATATGTAACCATAGTTACGCGCATCGACTGCGTGTGTCAAATGCATGGTTGTGTGCGTGTAGTGTTCTTTCATTAATTTAATGTATTTCTAATGCATATTTTATATAAATATTAGGATTCGCCCCTCCTTCTCCATATAAACTTTAACTGTGCCAAATTTCATACTCCTCCGTCCGCGCAATTTTCGTAAAAATGGGTACAAAGTTTTTGCTTTACGTATTAATATATAAATATTGACAGTTATTGCCACATCATGTAGTGATCGATCAACAGCACATTCAAGCCAATTTTGCAATTAATTTATTCGCTTTGGCATATTCGATGATTTTGATGGTTATGCCACTAATCTCTCAAAGATTTTTTATTGCCATTAGCAGTTATTTAATACTAATTATTAAATCTCCAATTTGCCACCCACTTTATGCCTTAAAAGTTAATATTAGCCATTAAACTTTAGAAAGCCCTAAACACATGTCGAAACTAACAACTAAACATGTTACACAAAATCATATGGTATTTAGCGTTCAAATCCCAAAACTGAATCTGCAAACTAATCATGCAACGTCAAAAGTAATTGAAATCGGTTTCATTTCACATTTGGGACGAACTGTGTACGTTAAATTAATCAGGATTGCAGAGTTAGACATTGAAACACTAGTTTCACAAATAATACCCATTACCCACGATAGAGCACATTAGAACCTGACTTTGATCATTGGATCAAAGTCAGGTTCTGTAAACATAGTTTTGTTACTATTAACATGGTAATAAGTACTAATAATACTAAGTACGTGAAATTAGAAGCGATGGTGGACAAGAGCAATTTATTCTTAATTTAATGCTAAGTTTTCTCATTCTATAACGTGCATAATACAATTATATTTGGCATACTTAATGTCACAAGCATTAATAATTATGGGCCCTATTAATAATTATCGGACACGGCAGGGTAAAGATAAGATAGATAAATATTTTAAATATAAAATAATTATATAAAAATAACATGTGAATGAGGTATCGTAATATGGCGCTGCAAACATTGGCTGATAATCTCTCAAAAAATTGTACCAATATAATGATTATTTTGTATCTTCGCCAAATATCAGCCTTTATGTCAAAGCGGAACAACATTAATTATTTGCTTTGCTTTTTTTTCTGTAAAACAATCAAGCAGTTTGATTCCAGACTGTTTACTTTCGAATTGGCTCAAACACATAATTAGATTAGTAAGATTGGAACTGCAATTGCCTCTTAACATCTTTTCTGCAACATGAATAATCTAAACAAATTACCGAACGGATATTACTCCAGGTTGACTCTGTATTGATTATGTATTTATTAGATAAATAATTAGGGTATCTAATTTTTACTAGTAAGCTTTACAATAGAATAACAATAAAACTACATTGAATCGTATTCGCGTGAATCACTTTTAAATAATATTGTAAATTATTATTATTATGTGAATTCTCTTCTAAGATATTATTATATAAATGATTCCGATAATAATAAAAATAAACCGATTTCAAAGTCTCATTTGTTTCCATGTTGATGTATCGTGTAAAGGCGAAACACGTGTCAAATATACTATTAGGTATAGGATCGGAATATTGCAAATTGGGTAACGTCCGGAGACCATGAAGTTCCTAGTCCACAACAGAGGAATTCGGTATAAGAATTCAATAATACATTCTTTAGGGTAGACAATTCACCGCGAATTTCTAACTTCAAGTAGATATTATTTTAAGTACCATTGAGTAACAATAAGTTTAGTATTTAAGAATTTAATCACCTTTGAATATCTTTCAATAATTACGTCTTGATAAAACATACCTACTTAAAATTTCTATGACATTACATTATATTTTTTGTGGTTATTTCTATAAAATTTTCTATTATTATAATTGTATAGACGGTTTATTTTATTGTCCTTATACATATATAATATACAAATACCATAGATTAACTAAGTATAAACGGCACATACTTCTGGCCACATGCAAAAAAAATCGGAATTCCAAATTAGAATTTAAATACTTGCCCGCCGCTATTAAATTGAAACAATTTAGGATGCTACGCGTGTCTATACTGTATAGTTTAAAGCAGTAGCCTTGGTAATTTGTGTTTGTAACTGTATTTTCGCTGCGGGCGGCTATAATCGGTTTAGGAGGCAAGGCAGACGTGCCGAGCCTACAACGGCAGATGTAACGTGCCTTGATAAAATTCTACTATCGTTTTTCGTGGTTCCATCCCTGGTGAGAAACAGCAAATGCCAAAAATACGAGTAAAATATGTAAGAATTTAACAATAATTACTTTAACTGTTATTCCTTGTTTGAGAATTTCTAGTGGGAATTTGTGACACATTTGTAAAAGATATGTAGTTGGTAAGAATAATAATATATCTCTGGTTCTCTATCTCTAGTTAATAAAACATTAAATATCCGCATCGTAAATCCAAAGCAAAATAAAACTTTGAGTAAAATATTTTCATATTCCACGACTGCCAAACATTAGATAATCTATTTTTGGTATATAATACTAATCTGCTTATTTAGCTTCTTCGGTTGTTTCGTAGAAATTGTCTCTGCCTTTAAGTACACCTAGTACTTAACATTTGTCAGTTTTTACATAATAGGTATTTATTACAGTTCTCATGAAGTAAGCAATATATAGCTGACGTGAGACTACTAAGAAAACATGAACCGGACATAAAATGTTTTTATAATAATGTTTTCTTACTAACAATAAATTGAAACCTTATTATACATTTAGCTCTGCGTTCACGTCGCATCGTTGCAATTTACAATAAGTGCAGCGATATAGCGCGAAACGAACGCACTAAAGAGTCTAAGTGCATTCTCGTAGAAAATGTCAAATAGTTGTGACAGTTTGCTTTGCGCTTCCAGTAACTAGTAATACATAGTTATACGCTAAAAAATATACCTAAGTGTTTATTACAGTGATTTTGCACGTCAATTTTATACTCATTATGTGAAAAATTTACTTAATTGTTTTATGTCAATAAATTATTGTTAATTGAACTCCTTGGACGGAAACTAATTAGCCTTGGACTCCTTAAAAGTTAACATTGAGGTGATAATAATCATTCAACTCTGTTAAGGTTTCATATATGGAATAAAATTACGAAATACAGTTAAAACCTTACTAACGTTAGTATCTTTATCGCTCCATCCAATTTGTCACTGGGATATAAATACAGGACCAATGGGATTAATTATTATTATTTTGAGTATTTTGTGCTGATATTGTATAAACGTAACATAAGTTTACATGAAAATTCATAATAAGTAGGCAGGCAATTATTTAATCGAGAAGATTTTTTAAACGATTACTAAAACAACAAAACAGCTTAGATGGTTCAGTTAACCGTGTTAGGGGCAGTTTATCGACATCACAAATTCCGGACATCAAACCGCTTACACGAACTGCATTATAATAGGCGGCATCGGACGTTCAAGCATTTTGTCCTTATAGTACGAAACATACAATATATTATTTTAAATATAACATTGTAATATATTCTTTATATTAAATAGCGTTTTATTAGACGTTGGTGAGGATCTATGAACTATAAAATTGACATTAAGTTTTCTAAGGAATACGCGACTTTTATTGCTTTGTATATTTACCGATATTCACAACAATATTTTGCAGTCACAACAAAGATTACGTCCAGAACATATTTAACAATAAAAGAATTCTCCGTCTGCTTACAAATAACAAACATGTTATTCAAAAACTCTCACAGGTCTCCGTGATTGGTTATTTCCCTATTATAGAAGTTTCAAACTAGAGGAAGGGAGGAACGGATATGCGGTTATCACTCACCTTTATAGGCACTAATATTGACTTACGATCACTTTCCTGAGACCTTCCCCGAGCCTAATGATAATTGACGGCCGGGACATTAAAAAGATGGGTTGCCAAACTTACGTCTTATCGCAAAGCATCGGGACACCACTGTCTTGTTCCGCACTTTTCAATGAGAAATTTTTCATTCGTTCGTTTTTTTCGATTGCTTTTACTAACTTTCTTTTATCTTGAGGCTGTTTCTTATAAAAAGTTTTCTTACAAAGCTTTTTTTCTATTGGGGATTGTTGCTGTATAGTAACGTTATCAGAATGTCTGCAAATACGGCTTTTAATGAAATGGAAACTTTGAAGCAATGCGACAGGAATAACATGGAACGCGGAGCACATTGCAAATAAAGTTGAAAAATTTAACCAAGCCCGTTAGTTGACCGTTTCGTACAAAGTTTCTCGCTATAAAAGCTGAAGCTATTTTTATATCAGTATTGCAAACACTGAAAAAGTTGTGTTGATTTTCAAAACTCTATTTGGAGACTAATCAGTGACTGAAAGCAAGACTGTCACAAACAAGTTTCGAATGCTCTAGACCCTTAGTTCCCAAAGTGGTCCAGGTGGACCCCCAGGGGAGCACGGTAGACTCGACGGGAGTCGGGGGTACGTTGGCGTGACAAAAAAATGGGGGTTCACAATTCGTAAGCGGGGTCCACGAAAATTTATTTGCTTTCGATAATGAAGAACTAAAATGTTGGCTTGACTTCACGTATCAATGTAGGCAGATAAAATTTTAAGAAGGAAAGGGACAATCAATTCTTTTTTTAAATTAAAAAATGTCAGGCCTTAGAGATTTGATAAAAAAAATTAATTGCATGAACTTTTTTGATTGTTCACCAATATAAATACAAATGCCAAGGAATATGGTAGAAATGTAGGTGCAGAGGGTCCACCGCAACCAGCTAAATCTTATAAGTGGTCTATGAGAATAAAAATCTGGGAACCTCTGCTCTAGACGATATATTTGTGTACTAAATTTATTACTAGTACATTTTAAAACTTTTATTCTATGTTACCTTTTACTTGTGGGGATTTCTGGGTGACAATAAATATAAAAGTAATTAAAGGCAAATCATAAAATAACGTGGTAAACATTTTGTATACGATAAAAACAAATAAACAAGCAATCTAAACATCACATTAAAGTAAAGCATGCCATAAATTCAGATGCTAGGATACAAACACCAAATAACAGCAAGTTACCGCAACGAGTTTTATTTCCCGGCGCCATTTTTCACTGACATATTTTTCACAACACATCGTTGCGCCGGGAAAACTTAGCCTGATTAATCCGATGTAAGATTTATTGCATAAATAAATCAATTCGAGGACGACAAACAGGGCCCTTTGGTGCCTGTTGATTTTTTTGTCTTCCCTATTCAATTTGCTGCGCCCTACCAATAACTTCGTAACTCCTGGTACACAAATTAAATATTGATTTTTATACGCCTCGGGCTCCGCATTTTTACAAATTTTATCAAGAAAAATTGTGTTCATTAACTTTGACGCTACGAAGAAAGGAGGAAATGATACACGGGCGCTTTGATTAAATTACATTTTTCATATACTTTTAATTGATTGGATTACATAAATAATGGACCGATTTTTATTAATACCTACTTTGCTATAAATTGAAAGAATAAGGTACTTTAGTAAACAAACAGTCAAATTACTTTTACAGGCCGACAACATTTTATTCAAGAAAGAAATAAAATACTCTTTATATCAGTAGCTACGTGAACTTTACAACTACTTATTATACTTGATCAACGTCACTAAACTCGCTCGTTATTAAGTGATATCTGAACATAAATTGCAAGTGTAGAGTGTTTAAAAAATAATTGCTTTGCTTATAGATATACATAATTATATATATATATATTTTTTTTTATTCATAACTATTATTGACTGGCTTTTGCCTGCAGCTTCGCTCGCGTTTTTGAAGTATAATATAGCCTATGTTACTCGGTGAAGCTATTTTAGCTTTCTAATAGTAAAATAATTTTTAAAATCGATTGAGTAGTTTTTGAGAGAAATCCTAAAAAAATTTTTGTTTTTTGTAAATAAACAAAAATCAAATAATTCCTCTTATAATATTAGTATAGATATAGATTATGAGGCAGTCAGACAAATAACATGAGTCATGTCGTATAGCCTTAAAATATGCACAGTTACAAACGAAACGAATTTACTGCCTTAGCAACGCGGTGTCATGCAACTGACTAATCAGATACAAATGTGGTTCACATTTGTATCCGAAATAAGCTAGGTACACCACTCACGAATCTACAGCTAGTTGCAAACTAGCAGCCTTATCTTAGTAAATATTACTACTGCAGATTAAAATACGCATAACATTCTAAAATAAAAGTTCTAATAAACATTACATACAATTCATGCATTCATTTGCAACAAATATCTATTTTATGGCCACATTACCGTGTCCATAACGGAATGGAATTTCGCATGGAGGCCAAATTGCGTTACCGCCCGAAGCACTGCCTAACATTTTATTACTTGATAAAAACACAGGGAGAAAATTTTGTCCCTTCTTCCTGAATTTTATGGCGCCGTTACACCAATGCAGTGGGAACGTTCGGAATAATCAACTCGACTAGTGACAGTGTTTCTTTTGAACTTGTTTCTCAATGTGAAATATGCATATTTATGGATCCGTGTAGTAGTAAAAGAGATTTACTGTTGAAGTTGTGTGAAGGAAATGTGACGTCGACGTTGTTTGTTTGACGTGGCGAAGTATCACTTCATCGGCTGCGTATATTTTCAGATACTTATGCCGTTTGCACCACATACTTGTTGTATACCAATAACTTCGGTAGTCTCCTTCATCTTGCCTTCATTATTTATAAGCATTTTAGGACTAAATTCACTTTGACATGTTTGTAAAAAATCATACATTCCACTCTTCGCGTCATCGTTATAGTAGTCATACCGTCATGTTTCTCGACTATAAGATATTGATATTTTACGTAATAACTCTTTTACCCCAGTGCAGGTGAATACGTTTTGTACAGTATATAGACCGAATCCGCAACAATAATGGCTATAGAAGTGACTTGTTTTTATCACTACACTATGCGTATAGTCTACAAATTTTAATGACTGTATCGATGATATATCGCGCTGTGGCTTCCGAAAAGCGATTTGCCAACACACATCTGTGAGGTAGCGTTTGGAAGTTCTATCCAACTTCTAAAAACTGAGATCTAAGCATACTGCATGGTCATTATTGAAGCAATTCGATACTTATTTTAGCTAATAAATTAAGAATACGACTCGTAACAATTCTAATTTCAAATATCTCCAAATTATTTAAAAGTCTTCATGCGTACTTACTGCCTTTAATCCTACAAATACAGGTTTAAATATATTGTCATTCCCTTCATTCAATTGAACAATTTATGAGCTAATAAAGGGAGAGCCCAAGTATTTATTTAAAAAGAAAACTAATTTGCTCGTTATTAAGGGTCATTTGTCTCGCACAATCCCAGTCGGGCCATTACGTGGTAGATATTTCTGTACGAAATTGACTTGGTGGGAATACCGGATCATAAAACAACAATAAATACAGCAGACATTATAAGAATATGCCATTATTATCGAAAGATAAGTGAGTCTTTAAATGCGATATGATTTAACAGTTTTACGCAATCTAAATCATGAGTACCGAACATTTTAAAAATAAAATAATCTGGCTTAATTGTATGTACCTTTGCTACAAAAAAGCTTTGGTCAACAACATGACTACCTATTTAGATTATACAATATTATGTAAGTACGTAGTGACAAGCTTAGCAAGTCACAACTTGTCACAACCTCAACATCACATAGCTGAAATGTATTATAAACTTCGACAAAAATAAATATTATCACTTGCTTTTTATTGCGCCAATTTTCTTGTACGAATACATTTACGTAAATCTGTTTTATATTGCAAAGTAGATATCGCAGAAATAAAAACGTAAATAAAACAAAACAGCAGCCTACTACATTTTCTTTTTATACTACCACGGTAGCAAACAAGCATATGGCCCACCTGATGGTAAGTGGTCACCGTAGCCTATAGACGCCTGCGACACTAGAGGCAGCACTTGCGTGTTGCCGACCCTTTAAAAAACGAAATGGGAAGGAGAAGGGACGGGAAAGGAGAAAGGGATGATTGGGTCTTCGGCACTCTCACTCACCGAACGAAACACAATAGTAGGAATAGGTACTGCTATTTCACGTCGATATTTTGTGAGAGGGTAGTCCTTCCCCGGTCGAGCCGGCCCATTCATGCTGAAATCAGCGAAGGCTCTACTACTACATAATATAAACCTTTGATTACACTTAGCCAAGGAACTGATAGACCGAGCACCCTTTACTTTTAAAAGCTTGACACCAATAAGACAAAAACTACACAACTTATTATAGGCCTTATTTACATAAGTAAACGGTACATAATGTATTCCCGTTGATGTTCGTGGCTTATCTCGTGGCATCAATCATAACTGATTAACACGCCAATTGAGATAATGGGCGGTCATCGTAATTTAATTTGTGGCTGTCTGAGGATTGCGACGTGAGTAACGAAGTAAATGAGTTGAGCAATACCATACAGTATTTCCCAGCGTAAGCGATACAATGTTATATTTTTATTGTATTAATAGCCAAGACCCAAGAGTTGCCTAGATATTTATTTAAAATAAAAATAAGAAACAATTACAATCAAAACCAAAAAGTTATATTAGCAAATTACTTTTCAAATACCTACTGTTTGTTGAATCTGCAATTGGAAATTATAAAAATCTATTATATGTAACACAAATAAAAAGAAAATTCGCTGTTCTTTTCGCTATAAGTGAAGAAAACTAGGAAATCTAGAAATACTGTTCGACTAAAAACAAAGAAAACATCTTTATGGTATTGTAAATGAGATTGTTTATGTGTTCTCATCGCACTTATGGCTCGTTAATGATATTGCAGTTAACTCTTTCCACTTATTGAAAGTGAATTTCCATCATTTCTAAGAGACGCTTCATCTAGACAACCTACTTTCTTTAGAAAATATGTCACCGCCGTTGTTACGATCGATTTCCATCGCTATAAACAATATTACCAACATTAGTATGTAAAAAACAAAATATATTAGCATGTCGTAAAACATATAATAGGCACTTGAAAATAATTAATAATATATCGTAATTGCAACATGGCCATAAACCGTTATGTTTGCGTACAATGATTTGAAATGAATGATTATAGCAGCTTGTGTTAGCCACTAAATCTTTGTTGATTTAGACTCTGCGCAAATAGGATGTAATGCAAAGCCTTCCTCGATATCATAATTTCATGCACAGCCTGCTAAGTTGGATACAAACAATTTAACATCAACCAAGCTGTGAAAATCTCTTTGAGATTCTAAAATCACACATTTTTCTTAACTTAATAGAATCTATTTACAGACAGAAGCACCAAAGACACATATAGTCAGACGTGTCAAATCTTTTATAAGCCTAGAAGCCTAACTTATTTATTATTCATATTTGCTTACCACATGCAGTTAATTTTAACTTTTCTAACGCTGTGAAATACAATGAAACGAAAAATAATCGTGAGTTAGCTGGACAGCTCTTCATCCTAAATATTCATGACAAAACTATAACCTAACATACAAAGTCGTGATACCACTTTACTATTTATTCCATCATCCCGTCTAAAATGTTTGTAGCGTTATACAAATAGAAAATTATTTCATTACCTCGCCATTATTAAATTAAATGCCGCTTCATTCTGAAAGTAAAATACATACAGAAAATTTCAGTTTGAGTAAATTTCAGTATCGCAAATAGGCACTGCAATTTCTAGCCATTCTAGCCAGAGACGCTGACCACTTCTCTTTGTACCAAATCAAATGAGCGAAAATAAATATTAACTCTGAGTATTCGCTCCGTTCACATTTTGTAACGAATAGTTTAAAGCACACAGTCTGTTAGGCAACTAGTTCTATGCAAAGCTCCAATGATACGTATTAATTTAATATTAGCCTGTGCGACAATGCAAATTCAAAAGAGAATTTTACAATATATGAGTAGTACGATAATTATGTCTTTTGTTTCGCCTTTTATGTACATGTCATGTGTTTTATGATTAGAAATTATGATTTAATAAAAAGTTTATTGAAGATGATTGAAGTCTAATTTAATTCATTTATTAACGTATGTGATAATAATTTAATGACACCTTATGAAGATTCACAGTTCGTCGATCACGAACCAACAATATAGTATTACAAAAATACATTAAATCGTCAAATGAAGAAGATGAACGAGAGTAATGTAAAACTTACGACCACTTATATTACAGTAAAAGTATGAATGAGTTTTACTAAATATAAAGCTATAAAATTGATCATTAATTATAGTTGCAAGCAACACTGGTGTTAAGAAACTACACCGTTTATTTGTTACAGCTTGCTAAACTGTTCTAGTCTTATTGTGTTAGTTAAGCCTGTAAGGTTAGACACCCTTTTCTGCTCTGACGCCACAGTATTTACTGGCTGCAGTATTTAGCTCCTAAAGCTTCAGTAAAAAAATAAAAAGGAAAACATGACCGCTTCTCCGAGCATGTCAGTTCAAAATGCTTTTGTGGGTTCACAATGCCAACCAAAAGTATGCAAGGACTAAACAATGATAATTTGGTGTCATGGCGTGGGCTGATCAATGGTATTCTTTCATAATACCTACATTATTCATTAAATCATCGATGAATAGACAAATTACAGTTGCTATTTGTAATTGCAAGGTGTCAGACATAAATTAAACGACTACACACCAATAATACATACAACCTTTGCCTTTCCATTATATTTTCAATGGCTTTAATGTCGTTATATTATTCAATAATAACACAATCGATTGTGAAATATTACTGTAAGGCAAAATCTATACCGTTCAAACAGCAAAACAATTATATAAATTACATTTGTATAAAAAATATGTAGGCACGCATTCCATACTAAAGAAACCTTGCCGTAGGCATTCGGTAACGCCTCTTACGAGCCGAAACCAGATACCAATACAAAACAGATTCATATGTAGGTACCTAAGCAAAGTATATCTGGCCCGATACGAACGCTTCCACATTCCTAATCCATTTCCTAGAGATTCGTGACAGATTTTGACAAGTCAACCGTTGAAAAAACATTTTAAAGGTCAACACGCACATACATGAAACGCGCTACGCAGTTAATTTATTATTTTAGATTGTCACGCGAATATCCTCAGATGTTATTATCTTAAGATATTATTATATGTTTTAAAGACATTTATCAATTCACAATCTCAGCCCTATTAATAAACTTTAACAAAAGCTTATTATCGGGCTCAGTAGAGTTGCGAGCCTCTACTCATTACGAGAAGGTAAGGCGACCATGCAGGCTGAGTGCGAGTTCATGGATTTCATATATCTTCAAAAACATTATGAAGAACCCCTATACATACAGGTTTCACAGTGGCACGTCGGCGGCCAGACACGACAAGTCTTTAACTATGTCTGGTATTCCAAAACTTAACAGGTATATGCGTACCATTAGATTGAATCATTCGACCATGTTGAAGCGACTATAATTTTTTTTATATCACCATGACTTTGTACAATATGTTGAGTTTTCTTGTTGTTGATTGTAAGACCTTATAATACATAATAGACATATCCTTTATCATAATTTGATGTATTGGTATGTATATGACGAGGGCAAGTCCACCTTCACCTTCACACAAATTATCGGTAGATAACATTTATTTATTTTAGGAAAGCTTACAGTCTAATAAGTACATTTGATGAGTTACAATTAAGATAAACATGTTGCTAATTACAAGCTTTCACATAATAATTAGTACACCACTTGTATAACTACTCCGATGTCCTATGAGTTAGTTATCGTATCTAAACAAATGGAAAAAAAGGAAGAACACGGACAAAAATAATAACAAAAAGTAAGAAACATAAGTAAGCAATAATAATAAATTCATACACTTCAACCAGAAAAACACATCATGATATAAGGAGATCACCCGAGACCAAAAAGAAATAATAATCCTAATCCTAACTAATATTATAAAAGCGAAAATGAGTTTGTTAGTTTTTTTTTTTATTTTGCTCGTCAAAATGACCACACTCCACCTGATGGTAAGCAGTCGTTATCTTTTCACGCCTAAACCACTGAACCGATCATCCTGAAATTTTGCATATACGTTGACAGATGTACAGAAATGGACATAGGCTACCTTTCATCCCGAAAAAAATTACTGTTCCCGAGGAAAACAATAATAACGTTCGTATGATAATAGATGGCGCCACGTGTCTTTCGAATCATGATTGAATTATATTATTAAAAGCAGAGTACAACCCGAATTGATTGTCAAATTCTAAATTAACGCTAACGAAGCCGCGGGCAAAAGCTAGTTAATCTATAAAGAAATCTTTAACAACTTTATTTTTTATTGAGTTCGAACTTGTACAAAATATGTAAGTCAATTTCCAATTTCGATGAAATCTTATTGAAACTCAATGCACTCCACGAGAAGAAAGTATTTCGTCTATAATTAGTGTGTGAAATGGGACTACTAACAATGGACGCTCTCTGAAACCCAATTGATTAGTGCGTAGTGTTATATTTGATAGAAGTTCAGGACTATCAATGGAGCTATTTGCAATGTTTGCCAAATGACATATACCACTAATATTTCGCCTATATTCAAGTGGTAGGAAATGGTATTTTTTGCATCGGTTGAGTTGCATCAGTTGTATATTGATGTGCTCTGTAATCGAGATATCGTAAAAATTTTCTTTGTATACCTTCGATGCGAGTTATATAAACTTGATATTGCGGATTCCAAACTTTTGCAAACATCCATAGATAATATCCACAGTCATTCTTCATTCACGTCAGTAGGTACATGCCAGTTATATGAAGGTCAGCATTTAAATGTCTTACTTGGAACAGGTAGCTAATCAAATACGCTGTTTCTTACTTACAAATAAATTAAACAGGTACTCTTTATCTGACTGAAATTAAATAGGTACTCACACACATACATAAGTCGTAATGAAAGCGAAGTGGAATTTCATATAAGTGGCACATAAGATGGAGTTTCGATGGAAACGAAGTTTGGTTATAATTTACGAACGATATGCTGAGTATAAATTAAATTTTGCAAATATAATTGTATGAGACATATCAAATTATCAATGACTGTAATTGGTTAATGTTTCGCAAATTATAACAGGTTTCAGTTTTGCTTTTATTCAAAATACCATCTTAATGTTAATTGATAAGCGTTATGAGAGATAGAGAATACCGAGATCATAGCTTAAACCTAGATTAGGCTCTACTACGTTAGTACCTCGCTCTAGAAAAGATCGCAGCCAAAATGCTTTGTGTTGTGTTCCTGTGGTAAATATGATTTCCAGTCTTTAAAGAAAACTTTGGTCTATTAGCATTTAATCAGTGTTTTTCGTCCCTTGCAAAGTCAGCATAGCGTCTTTTTAAACATCAGCTATGCGTTGTTAAAAGGGTAGGATAGGATAAGGTAACCGCTTATATTTATGTAAACCGTATGCTTTTTGACACCTTAATCTCTTCGCCAACGATACAATGTATTTTTTGTGTCTTGTTATCGGCTAATTAATTCATTGGTATAAAAATATATTATTGTCACGGTAACCATCATCTCAATAGCAACGTCGCACTGCAAACGGTGTATAGTAGTAACTAATATAGCTACAGTTTTCCGTACGTGAGATAGAAATTTGATAATCAAACTCACACTCTTAGCAAATCCACAAGTAGATCGAGGCAAAAATGAAGAAAATTAAGCTAGTTTTCCCACAACTTCATAATACTTTACGCATGGAGCTCATTTTTAACATGAGGGATTGTCGCGCCCTGAGTTTATTGTTCTTTTACGAAATATTTTACTTAACCAATGGCTTCCTGGTAATCAATAGAATAATACAGCTACTCATTCTATTGGATTGTGGGAGCAGCCCATGTCTATCAAGAGGTAGGAAAACCAACGCTGCTTGTCACTTTGATTAATCGATCAACGTTTTTAGATCGATCAATAGACCAAATGTTATGTTAATAACCTAAAAAACAGCTTATTTTAATCTATTAATTATGCCTTTACACTGTCAATCAAACATATGATACTAATTAAACACACTTTTAAAAGTACATATTTTAAATTACTTTATGTAATTAAACCTTTTTATACCAATTTCAAACTTTTTGTTAATCTTGTGCTACGTACAGATTTCTAATTGCAGACAATTGAATGGTTTCTAAACCATAACATACGAGACAATCGAGTGCACCGTGAATCATCAAACAAGAAGCAGACTCAACGTTCGATATTCAACACAATAGGTTAATACGCTTACAAACACCGGCACATTTGGTTACAACGTCTGTCACAAGCACACAGGCGATTATAGACAAAGCCCTGTCAGGATTAAGATTGAAAATCGCATGTTACAATTTAGGATATAGTTTAATGCACACAGTCGGATGGCTCGAGACACCTTGAAGCTTTGATTGGAGCGTGTTCCAATAGGAGCTGTGAACTAAACACGCTACGGACGTACCAACAAAAGCACGCTAATGAGGAAATCGTGTACACAACGAAACCGATCGAGAGCTGAACACTGATTGAGTGAAAGTAAGCTCGTGGTAAACACTGCAGAACCGGTAATGTAGCATGTCGTAACAATATACACTCATAACCGTTGTGAACTTGAAAGAAAACTGGAACACGTGTTATGCTGTCGACGTGAATAATTTTAGTTACAAGTTTTACTGTTCTCGCTTCTCTAAGTTCGTAACACACGAATTTTATGACGTACATTGTAGCTATGTTCTCAGTTTACCGTCTAATTATATTTTATCTAATAAGTCTATTATACATAAGACTACAGCCAACCAAATTTATTTTATAAATAATAATTTATTAATTTATTTTAAATGTATTCGATTATATAAAGAGGTGACATGTTTACCTTTCAAACATATTAGAAATTATGAGATATCAATTTATTTCATCATTTTTATTTTTTTCGACGAATATATGAATATAATAATATGATAAATTATCCGTGCAAAGACCTAATGCTAACTGATTAGCATATTTGAATAAATTCTATTACAGGCCAGCCCTGGTCATTAGCCTCATCCAACACTGTGCTACTACCCGCTCTGCCTCTCGTATTTATCATTTATAAACAGAATGTTTAAGTTTAGAACTGACTCTTGTATTGTGGAAAAAGGGAGGAACTAGTGATGAGGATCAGCTGTTACATATGTCTACAAGCAAACCATCTCAGACACACACACACACACACGCACACACAACAAACGACTCACTCTGGATCACATATATTTGTATAATAAGCGGGCAGGAAGCCCACCGCATGCATCGCATTTGTATCGAGATCCCTCAAACAACAGTGTCATTCAGTTTAATAGTAACTAACATTCGAACAGATACCAATCTATATTAATATTATAAAGCTGAAGAGTTTGTTTGTTTGTTTGCTTGCTTGAACGCGCTAATCTCAGGAACTACTGGTCCGATTTGAAAAATTCTTTCAGTGTTAGATAGCCCATTTATCGAGGAAGGCTATAGGCTATATATCATCACGCTAAGATCAATAGGAGCGGGGCACCAATGAATAATGGTTGGCTCACTATAACCTTTTTTATGCTAACCAAATTTGTTCTAAAATAATGCATTATTTGCGAAGGTATTTTTATAAACATGATATTAATCCTTGTCCAAGTAAATACGTTATTCATCACAAGTATTTAATTTAAGACATCATTCGATTTCAATGAATATCTTAGGAGATATCGCAGTTTTAAAATAACATCGCAGCAAAATAATTACCCATTACAGACATACAAACGATGTTTCTCCTGGTTTATTCTGCGTGATTTTAAATTAGCACTGTAGGTATATTTATAAAATGTTGTTCAATGGTTCTTATGTGGTTCGTGGATTTAACAAAGAAAGTTTCAGCTCCTTTAAAATTGTATTATAGGTGTCTACGACCCACTCTCTCTCTCTCTTATGTGACGCAGACGAAGTTATAGTATACTAATATTATAAAGCTAAAGAGTTTGTTTGTTTGTTTGTTGGTTTGAACGCGCTAATCTCAGGAACTACCGGTTCGATTTGAAAATTATTTTAGTGTTGGATAGCTTATTTATCGAGGAAGGCTATAGGCTATATAACATCACGCTACGACCCACGGGGGCGGCGCAGTAACGATAAACGCGGGTGAAATCGCGGGAACATCTAGTAAACAATAAAACGATTGATTTCTCAATTTGTATGAAACATCGATACATTAGGCAATACAAATACAATTTGTAGTCGGTCATAAAAGTAATCCAGCTTGCTTAACACCGAGGATAATTCGTTCAACAAACGCGTATTGTTTGAACTTTGATGTAGACTCACACTGATAAAAATTTCTATGGAAATCAATTCAATTGCTGTTTTATAAAGCGATACGCAAATTTTAAATGCAATATTTTTGAAATACGTTATGTTTGTTCCATAACTTAAGCTCGTATATACGGGCACCTTTATAAGTACTGAATTTGATACATGAGAGAAAATTACGTTGAGATATTATATTTGAAATTCTGTTTGTGGATTAAACTTTGAGACGAAAACTTTGTAATGTACTTACTCTCCTTCTGTTTTGGTTTCTGGTTTCTTCATCTGACAAATGTTTAAATAAACGTTGTTGAACACATGACTGGCATGACGCTGAATTAGATTATTAATTCTACGTTGTAGTATGGCTTCGGCTCTTATGTATATGACTTCATTGAATACGACTTATACATACTATATAAGTGTTTTTAAATGCATAAATACTATTTCAGTGTAGTTGAATTAACTTTTAATCAATTTAAAACATATTCAGCATTATATTAATTACATATTCGATCGCAAAAGGTTTCAATCAGACTATAATTTGTCAGAAAAATATTATAATCTGGATACAACAGTATTACACAAATCAGCGATCTGCAGCGAGTACCCGTTCGTGCTTCTACTACCTTCCGGGTTGCTTGGGAACGTTTTACCATGATTATGAGTAATAGTTAACCATTTTATTATTATTTCATTATCTTTTTAATAATTTGTGTAGATATTTCTAATGTTTTTATAGAAAGGATGCTCTACAAACATTAAAAAACGAGCACATAGCCGTATAAAACTTTTGTGGGCAAAAATGTTCGTGCCAAATAGTGAGATGATGGCTAAGTTTCTAGTTCTAGCGTACCTATACAAAGTTGTAGGCAAATATTATGTGACTAATAAAAACAGCAAAAATGTTTACCATTTCAAGTTTGAAGTCACATACATAGTTTTATACCGGCGACGTAACTGCCTAGTAAACTGTTACACACTATCCCACTTACCTAGAACGATAACGATTTAACAATTTAAGATTTGTACGCGCGCACGTACGCACGGCTTGGGAAAACGCAATTGTTCCATTCATTTGTTCCACACGACAACGCTCTTAATTTTGTACGAGTTGTACTTAATTATGTAATTAATTGCTTCAGTAATTAATTATAAGTGTATACTTTATTGGTGTGAGTTTGTAGAATTTTATTGGCCGTAAATATCACCATAACTCAATAAATTTATTGTTGGATCTAAAAAAGTGACACATATGAGACATTGTCTTTCTAATTGGTATAGCGAACTGAGTGACAGCGTAAGCGCTTTTGATAGTTATGGGATTGGATAACTGGGTTGGGTGACGAGTCATTAAAGTTTTTGTCAGGCAATTTTCAGTTTGGTATATGAAACTATACCCGCAAATTGCAATAAGGCTACTTAGTTGGCCAAACCCTATAGCATAGCAGCTAAAAACCTCTAGAATTTACATCCGATCTGTTATAACGGATAAAAATTCTAAAGGCTCAGGAATAAAGCCGGGAGCTCGTGATAATATTTCACGATAGCGATCAACTTTAGTATAATTAAATCATCATTAATATCAACAATGAATATGACGTTGACCCAAATTTTTAATACTCTGTTTTGTCACGAATCCACGTGTACCGCAGAAGTAAATTTACTAGCGTATGTAATACTTGAAACATTCAGAAACTTAGTGAACACAAATTGTTTGTTAATCAATCCTTTTTACGTTAAACATCGTTACTTAACAATACTTTAAGCGTAATGTTCATCGTTGGCCTCTAAATATATTTAAGTTAAAATTTGAATAGCATTTTATTCGGTTTAAAAGCTTATTTTAATTAAATGCTATACAAATTTTAAAACTAATGTTTATGTTACTTTTAGGACAATGTATACAGCTTATAAATAATTAAGCTTCATTTGTAAATCTGGATATTCAATTAGGCATGCCGAAAAAGAATAACGATATGTTTTAAACATTGCGATATCCTTACTTATGAGCATCAATTGAACAGGTCATGATATCCTATGACATCATAACTCAAGTATCCTTAAATACTTGCTTACTTACATACTCGTGATGAGATCATGCTGAATTAAAATCGAGTATTGTTGAACATATCGGATCAACATGTTTGAATACAATTGTTTTTTTCTGAATTGATTCACGTTAATACAAATGAATTAATCTTTTCGATTTCGCTTGAATCACAAGTGGCATGGCCTATAATAGGTTTATTAACTAAGAATATATACATACATAAAGATAGATAACTGTTATAGTCAATACCAAAACTATTATAGCCCTCAGCTAATGAAAATCATATCGAGGTATTAAACAATAAGTAAAAAAAACAACAGATCTTTTGTTTACAGAGGAAAAATAATTATACATACCAGATGCATTTTACTGCAATTGCATTGTAAAAGAAATATATATAAAAAATATGCTAAGCGTCTTCTTTCTGTATGTAAGTAAATAATTAAATTTTCTTTTAAAAGCTTTTATCAATTTCGATGAAAGAAGAAATTGTAATGAAAATTTATGCCGGATGTTCTTAGATCAGAATTAAATAGTTCCTGCGAACGATTTGCCTTTGTAAAGAATCTCTTAGGAATGAAAAATTTAAATTAAACCAAAAGTATTCCAGATATGTGAATTGATTTATTAATTACAGCAATATTTCTCAAGTCACGCAATGTGACTTGCACATCCATCCATCATATACGTAATCTATATAATAATACGTGAAGAGAAAATGTTATACCCATTTCTAAGCATATTGCGCGCTTTGTTAAGCTTAAAATTTATAAGAAGGAGTACAGTAAGGTGAAAATTATACAAAAATATATTTTAATAAATTACGGTTGAATTTCGTCCTCTAGGCGAGCAAAAGTTTGAATAAAAGTTTGAAAATATTTACCTTATTCAGGAAGTGATGTGCTACAACCAGTCTTGTTCAGATCTAACGTAATAGGAAACGGGCTTCTTCCCGTCTAACTGGCACAGTTCCAGGCAACATGTTACTTCAAAAAATCTCCTACAGTAAAAGTCAATAGCCAGTGTCCGGAAAACGAAGCCTTATGACCAACAGTCACGCTTACGCTTATGTCATAAGACCACGAGCCAGCATACAGATGTAATTAGCCGAGCTGCGATACCAAACACTGCAATATTTGTAATAAATACGCCCGCAGTACAATCTATTACGATACCAATGATGAATGTTCTTTCTGCATCCTTATCGGCAGTGAGTTCACCGTATTTGCTTCTCTATATTATTTACTTTTCTTCCCGGTGATATTTCAATGGTAAATACCGGCGTTCGGTACATTTATTACGGCATGGATGATTTAGTATCGTTAGTCGAGATTCGGGAAAGACATTGACGTAACTAATGATGTACATTTTTAGTAAGCTATTTCCCGTTGTTCGTATGTATATGATTATATATATATATATATATATATTGTACCAAACGAATAGGAATGGTAATATGTATTTATTAATATCGATTTCATTCTTTGAAATACCCGACGTGAATAGCACGTTTATATTTTTCTTTAGATACGTTAACATCCTACTAGGTGTGCGTCTATTATCATCACTTGTTCACGGCACCAGACAATATTTATATTTTATGCTATGATTTAACCAAAAAAAAAGCTTTAACATTTTGACTGATTGATTATTACTACTTACGAAACCTTAGGTTCACTGATATAAAATTTTATACACCAGCTATTGACCTTAACTAAAACGTATTTAATTATAGAGTATAAATATTTTAGATCCGGCTCATATGACCTAACAATTCGTGCTGTGAACGCACGCACTAGTATTACACATACTCCATACAAAACGTAAAGTGTGGTAATACAAAGCAATAGAACAAAGATGTTTTGTGGGTAACAAAAAGAACGCGTTATCCATGGATAAAATTCACCGCTTCGCATCTTAACTGCCGATGATAACTTATTCGAAAAGCCCATTTTCGGTCGAATTTATGGTTGATTTAACTCGTTTATTCCGAGAAAGGACTTCCTATGTCTCGCGATGAGATACACTAAGGATAGATAGGATAATGGCATGGCTATATTAAATTCTTACCAAATTTTTTCGTCTTCTAAACTTTGGTATGTAACAGACTTTTAATTAAGAAAATCGAACCCTTTTTATGTAATCGGAATCAACGCGCAAATAACGCGTTGTTTCCGATTACATAAATAACCCTCACCTGGAATTTAATTAATGTTTTCAATTTAATTGATAACAACAATCCCATTTTTAATTGCTTTAATTCGTATTCAATTAAGTAAGTACCGTTACTTAATTTTAAATTAAATATGCCAGCGCATCAAAAATTTGCCCGTAAGTATACTTCGTGCTACTGAACAAATCAAATATTAAAAAAAGTTGAGCGTGCTCAGTATAAATTGTGTGAGATTCATAGATAGTTATTTCAACATCCTGTTTAAAGTTCATGCTAAGCTGACGAGGTCACGGATAGTATTCAGCATATTACATAAGTCAGTTAATTAATAGTTATACGAGAACCTAATATGAGAGTATAAGTCAAGATAAAAGGAAAATCTCAGCCGAAGCCTAATAAATCAGAATTTCATAGTTGATAAGTACATCACGTTCCAATAATTGATTTCACGCCTCTGATAACTATAATGTATTGAGTATCCGTGATAGGCTCGCGAACAAACACGTAGTAGTCCGGACAACTCGGCACGTGACGCGAATGTTGCAAACTTGATCCGTTACAAACGAACGCGATCAATAAACACTGCAAAGGTCTCGGTCAAAGTTTCTCTTTGATGGGCTCGTTTGCTATTCAGAACAATCAGACGTTTTACCGGGCCACCACTAACCTGGTTACATTTACATCTTCAAAGACCTTGAATTTCTTAATTAAAGACCATCCAAGAAACAGCGAATTTGCAAATACTTCGAACGCTGTCACCTTTCAATCGTACTATTTCTTTCTTAGCAAAATCCAAGGAATGTCATAAATTTCCATCAAATAAACATTGCTCCTAGCGGAATAGTTGAAACAAAAGTAAGTATAATAATGAAAATCTTCTATCTACTGTAACATCCAGTTTCACAAATAACGTAATACGTACAACGAGTTTCCAATCATGTAAGTAAGGATTTTCAATTAATTAACTGCACTCTCTAATTCGAGGCGTTGCATTAAATCCCGCTCATCCGCACTAACTGCATAGAATCTCGCCTTAATTGCAAAGAGCCGCATCAGCTAAGATTTACCAATTAAGTGAATCGGCAGCGGCAGTACGGGACCACTTGCCCACTCAGCGAGGCGAGGCGCATCGAGCCATGGGGAACATACCAAGCTCCAATATGTGAATACATACTTGTATCAAGAACCACTGACTACGATAGAAATAGAACGGCCAAATAAAAACTGTAAAAGGACTGCCAATTTATTTTTTTGGGAGAATGTTTGCCTTTTATTTGCTTCCACAATGTTATGTCCCAAATGTGTTCTATTTAAATCATTAGACATATTATTTAGTAAATGAATCTTATCAGCATTTTATTTTCCCACACTATTTGTAAGAGTCAACTGTGGGAAGCGAATTACTTCATATTTCATGGATAACACTACACACGCGTAACAATGATTAAACTTTATTGCTTGTTTTTGTAGTTTCAAGGTACACTTGAATCTAATCTAAAAAGGCGCGTGTCAGGTTGTTTATGGAGCTTTATTTACTCCACAAATACCTAGACACAAACTAAGCACGTTACTTAAAATAAATTCTTTCTCCAACGTATAACAAAATAAGCTCTCTGAGAAAAATCATTTTCGTAATTAATTCTACAGACTTCGAAATTAATCGATATTGTTTTCGTACAATATTAAAACCAGACATAAAATTTCGGCATTTTAGGTAATAAAAATATTTTACACCACCAACTGATGATAAAGATGATTTGGTAGATTACGTTGTAATTAATTACATCGAAAGAGTGAAAGTTAGCTTAGCATAAGACAATTTCTAAAAAAACGCAATCACCAAGTAGCTCGGTATCTAACGAGATCTCAAAGTTCTACCAATAATAATATCCTGCAGGTCTAAAGGCCAGAGTTGTTTAAACGATAAAGAAGTATTTCTTTTAAAACTTATCTGTATTACTGCAAGTAAGCCTTCCAGCCGGTATACAATGAAAAGGCAATAGAAGAAGAACAAAGCAAAGGTAAATTGAATAAGAAAATAGACAACACGTTTGAACATGGTCTTTCATGAGAAAAACTCAAATTATTCTAACTTATACTGCGCCTTTAAGTGAACTAACTGGGTAAGACTAGAAATAAACAAACCAAACAAAATGTTAAAGTTTAAGGCTGAAAGAAGATTGAATGTAGGATAATTATAGACGTCTGAAAACATTTCCGCATGGGTACATAATTATGTAATTACGTATTCTTACTTGTTATGGTTTCGTACAAATATATTTAAAGACTATTAAGTCTTTAAATATATTTGTACGAAACCATAACTATATTCAGCCTCCTGAATAATTATATTCAGCCTCCACCAATCTACTTATTGATGTCGAGGTTATAATTTGAAGGATTTCTATTCAAAGTCTTCTCTGTCACATCAAAGGGAGGCAAAGTTAAATGCAAAGATTTAAAGACTGTATATATTTTGATTCAGCCTCGTTTATTAATATTAAATTAATTAAATACCTCATACGTTTTCAAAGATTCAAATCCGATCACTTACCTCATTACTGTCTCAAAATAAAAATAAAGTGACACAGTTTACAGCTAATCAATATCAGAACTGGCTTAGTATAAAAAAGGATTTGTGTGAGTGTTTCGATGGCAATGATATTGAAGACTAGGCTGGGTACTGATGACGCAATGCTCATGTTACTGAATACCTTTTTTTCTGTGTTTATTAGTTGTTGGACTCAGATGGCATTAACAACTTTACGCGACGATGAGTGAGCGCAATAGGCTCCTAACCCGTTATTGAATAGCAGCTAAGCATACATAATCTAAATACCCAATAAAGAATAGGTATTTCTGGGACACCGAGTAATAAACTACCGTGACTGTTAGAAATAAGAAAAGTGATTCCACAGCCCAGTACGCTAGTTAATCAACATGGATCAGTGTCTTCACGGGATTAACAGTTCACCTCGCCACTAGTACACTGAGTACACTAGATATATAATGGTACCGTCCATTAGCACAAATGCAGTAGGTATTGTGTGTGTCGAATCTATACGGAACAAAAAGTCGACTGATACGCTTCCAAATTTTTGGGTCAGGATATTGTCACAAGAAAAGAAGTTTCATTTGAAAGCAAGTATGAGGCATTTTTAGTAAATATATAAATAAATTATATTTTAAGAAAATATGATGTTAAATGCCTATAAGCTATAATTACATGGACAAATATATAATGCTAACATTTTTAAATTAATAGATACTAAGAAGGTGGACTCTTACATATGTACCTAATTTTAGGCATATGTATGTACCTATTACAGATCCGGTTAGGTACCCTACGTAGTTATACAAAAGTGTCCGCTCTTAGTGTTGAATATGGCCACCCTTAGGTTAAAAGGGTTGGCAAAGTTCATGTCCGCAATTCAATTATAAATACCAGGTAGCTGGCAAGTGAAAGATAAAAGTCCAATTATTTGATTACTCGTGTAAATATTGTACATAATTTAGATCCTGTTTGTATCAACTATTTAAGTATGTGATATTTGGCAGTAATTTCGTAGTACGATTGTTAATTAATGTATTTAATAGCATTATTACATTATACATATTAATACAATATGAAATATTCGTTACATAGTATTTTATATGAAGCATCTTTGAAACGTCCTTACTTAAGGAATCTCCCGTTACAATTTGATTCACATCTTCTGGGACATCCTGTATGTATGTATGTAGAACAAATCGTTCCATATTAATTATTATAGATATAAGTGTGCGGAAAATTATGTCTCGTTATCAATAAATAGAAAGTATGTATAAATCTTTACGGTATTATCTGAAACTTTTATCAATAAACTTTAAGCGATTCAAAATTATTGAAGCGTTTCAAGTAAAGTCATACTGGATATTGAATCAAAATCCAATTAATATTGTCGACGAAGCAAAAGAGCTACTCGGAAACTGTATCAAGCGCTCGTTCATTTAAAACTAAGCCATCTTTGTACTCCTCGAGAATATTATTATAATGAAGCTAAAAGGATTATCAATACAAAGGAAATTGGATATTTATGTATGTAGAAAACTTCCTTTATGCTTTTGAAGTCTGTAGTTAATATAAGCTGGAAGTAATCACTACACAAGTAGCAGACTTAACTCTGCTTTAACCAGGTATATATAAGTACTAAGATTATTTCAGTCCTACAAACAATATATTTTAATATCTTTAAAGATAATAATGTTACTTAAAATCTTAATATTTTTTCTATTTACAATACACAATGGCGTAGATGCGAAGACGTAACGGGCGGTCGTAGTCCCGAGTGTCTGCTCATGAATTTCGACACTGCCGAGGTTTTAAGATACTATAGATATTGCGAACTGAGATAATAATGCTTTTTCTACATCGAGCTCTAAGAAGGACACGTCAGGTCTACTTCTCTAATGAACCAGAAACAGTAAGAATCATAATGCAATCTTTCATTCGTAAAACTGATATGTTTCTCATGACTGCTATATTAATAATTCTAATAGCCAACATTTGATTTTGTTAGCTCTTTATCGTCAGCATATAAAATAGTTCTATATTTAATATTCATCGTGCTTACTTTATTGTAATACTGGCATATTATTTGACGTCTATTTAGGATTCTGTGTACCCAGAAGCTATAAACTAGACAGAGCTAATAACTGGTATTATTAAGCAGTCAGCGTAGATATTGCTGGCACAACTCCGACAATACTCCTTAATTGAATGTCCACTGTTTGTCTTTGTATACCATGAAATACTTTTCACGAGATAATTTCAATCTGCCGTTCCATTGATAAAATATATATTATATAGCAAAGCAAAATCATCTCGCCTATAAATGACAGAAGGGTTAATCAGAAGTCCAACGGACTAGACGTGTTACGCCAACTTTACAGCAAGGCATAGTTTTTTTTAAAAGTTATTTATAGTTTTCAGATACCCTGGTTTGTCTTCTGTCGATCTTATTGCCATATTTGACACATGCATATGCACAACCAAAAAATCTGGCCTTATATTAACTATCTCGATTAAACTAGCTCCTAATTATAAAACTGTATTGAAATCTGCCCATACGTTTGGAAGTTAGAAGTCACAGACAGACCAACATATGCATCAAACTTATAATGCCCTTCGTTTTTCGTTAACATCCATTTACACAGCAACACAAAAATATAATGCCTCTCCTTCTCTTATGACCACATAGACACCCCCACAGGCAGACACACGTACACATATAGAGACTTGGTTCCCAATAGCTTCAAAATTTGCCTGAAGCGTATGTATTGTGTGTACAACAAGTGTAATATTGCGTTGTCAAGTCCTGTGGTGTCAGATACAGGTGCCGCGATGTGCAGCACAATAACGTTGCGTTGCTGCGTTGGAAGCACAATTTGCCTCAAACTATTTGTGGTCCAAAGTTTAAAATGAGCGTACGGCACTGTATGCTACCTTTTGTTACGACTGTACATACTGTACATACTGTAACATACTGATTACACGAATATATTACATGAATGTAAGGGACGTGTGAATAAGAATTAGTTTATTTTGGTTTATTTTAATAGGACTTCCGGCTTCGTTGCCATGGTTTAAGGTAAAATAATTCATATTCGGATTTTCCTGTCTCTTGCACTAGTAAATTGTGTTGCAGTAGTCAATCTCGAATTATCCCACAATGAATGGATAAATATAAAAAATAAGTATACCTACTGCTACATTTAGCGGCCGATAAACAAACTCTTTAAAAAGAATAGATAATAGTACAAAAAAAGAACTTACTTTTTTGTACTATTTCTACGTTACAGTAAACTATTCCGTAAAAATAATACAAACCAACGGACACGTAGGCATTTATAAATTTAATTTAAAAATTAAGTACATAAGTAAGTTACTGTAAGTATATGATTTTTTTATTAATTCACTCATCCCTGTTATAAAATCGCAAGTATAGCTTGCGCTCTGGTTGCATATTTAAAAAAAATTGCTTGCCAATAACTTTAAAGCCGGATAGAATATAATGCGTAAATTTTAATAAAAAGCGAATTTGAGCATAAATTTCAATCCTGCCTAAAAGTTTTTGTATGTATGTAATCACTAACTAAATCAGAAGAAACGCTCCGATAAAGTACAGGTCCTTAAGTATGTTCTTTACTGAAAGTGAAGTAGTCTACACCTTTTACTAAAACAGTAATAAAATACACTTAACATTTTAGAAATGTGAGAAAATTTATGTATGAAGGCATACATTTATACATACACAGACGAGGTTAGTATGAGATTCTTTAATTGCATTTTAAAGTGAAATAACGTATATAATCTAAAAGAACTTGGCTGAAAATGGAGGTGTACCAACAACTATACCCATATTATAAATGCGAACGTAACTGTCTATTTAAAGTTTTCACAAATAAAGCACACGACAATTTTTTATGAAATTTTATATAAATGTCTATTTTCAGGAGACGTCTTTCCTTTTTGGATTATATGTAATTAGATGCTTTGTGGGAAAAAATACATATAGGATACTAAACTTTTAGGATGCGAGGAAAGTCGTAGCAAATAGCTTGTAGCTAGAGCAGCTTATAAATATTGCTATGTATTATGGTTATATTTTCGGTTCGTTTGTTTTTATAAAACCTTTATGATCCAAATAATGACATAATATTACGTAATCGGTGATCGGAAAGTTAGGAAGGAATTGGGTTCGTTTTGAGCTCGTAATTGAGTGAAACCTAATGGCCCCAGGAGGCGTAGGCAAATAGCCCCTATTTTCAAGGGATTGATCAAATTCTTTACTTACCTTTATCACATTTTACAATAGCACCGGATATTTCATTTCAAATAATCACAAATCCCCGTAAATTAGTTATCACTAACTATAAGTAGTTATCTACAGACAATACTAATTCACGGACTGAGTATAAAACAGTAATCTAAGTTTTAATTTATAGTTACAAATTAAGGGATCCACCCCATAATATTTAATTAGTGTTTATTACGGCATACTCCGATAAGTTTTTATTGCGTTTGGACCCAAAATTAAAGCTAGCACGCGTTGACTAATTTGACTTGCGAATTTCAGGCATTTGGGACAATTGCTGGGAACGCCGCTGACACTAAGTTCAGACAAACAAGTATTTAAATATCTAGTTTAAAAATAAAAGGGACGACAAATTGCGGACATCCGCACGAACATTCTTGGTATGTGTGCTGTCATTGCAAAAACAGTTTTCGTCCAACATACTAAACAGAAAAGCACATTTAAAATGTTAGAAATGAGATAAGGTTCAATATGTTGTCCGGTATTTTGAGCAAAGTTATGCGGCAAGCGTGTGCAAAATACCGGCAAACGTAGCGGCGATAAAGGGTTAGGTCCAAACTTATGGGCGCGCACCGGTTGAATGAACAGTGCTCTTAATTGCCAGCCAGCTTTGTCGATGGCTTTCCACTTTTTAGATCGCTATTCCCAAACCTAAGGGGCGGAAATTGGTAACCGTATGAAGTATTTCGTACAGAATTAAATTTATGTTGAAATAAAATGTATTGTAACACGTGTGTGTCGAACCAAATGGACTCAATTTAATGTTGAAATGAAATGTGACGCATTCGTGTATATCACACGACTTCAGTACATTTGCAATTTTGTAGAAACATTCTATTAAGTTTATTAAAACAAGTTGTTATTTGGTTTGCATTAAACTTTCATTGCTCTTCTTTTTATAAACCTCAGCCTAAGCTTCATTACTTATAAAACAGTTACGGTAAACAGTATTTTACTTTTAGTTTACTGACCTTGTTATAAGACTTTTCAACTCGCAACAACTGCCTATCTATATAGTATAGCAAACAATGAAATACTTATTAAACTGGCGACGAAAGCATTTAACTATTATATTGTAAATTCATTTATATATAGGAAGGTCTTGTTAATGGTAATCTATAGTTAATAGAGCATGCAACACTTTTGAAATTCGAATTAAGAAAGAAATACGTATCTAATGTCAAAAAACAGTAACTTTTTATTGTTCTAAATTTGAACGGCTGTAGGATCATAGTAACCCTCTTCTGAAGCTCTGTCTATTATTTGGCTCCGAATAGTGCTAACCGAAAAGCGATATCGACAAGTTCGGCAGTTTGAAAATACAAGTTTTCTTGAATTATTGTTTAACTTTAGAATTGTAACATTATATGGTCATATAAAATCCAGATAACTGGCTTTACCAAGTTTTCAACTACAAAAACAACTCCACAACGCCTATAAAGTAACACATTCAAAAAGTTTAATATCTAAACCAAATAAAGTGCAAACTCACACTGAATTCACATACTTTAGTAAAAAAGCTAAAAATTTAAGTTAACTTAAGTAATTAGTCGAGTTTTTAAACAAAATAGTCCATCCCTCGCGTCAGTTCACTGATTCAGTAGCTGGCTTTATAGTCGTTTGATTCGTTTTATTTGTTGGCGGGTATTTTCCGATCCCCATTCACATGTATCAAACCGAACGGGCTCATTTATTTGATAGCGACCGACAAGATACACCCCGACCCAACTATAAATTGTGAGAGACAAACTAGTACTCCGGATAATAAAATAAACTGAGATAATCTTAATTAATCATCTTTCTATTGCCTCCTTTGTTCTTACATAGAATATTTGACTGAAGATTTTGTTTGTCTTTGGTGCTTAAATAATATTTTACTCGAGTTCGGTTCATTGTTATTTCCTTTTCAAGAAAGACTGCTCATAACCTGAAAATCATTGCGTATACAATATAATAATATGTTTCAAGATTATTATTAATACGAGCATAAGGCTTCCCAATAGATAACATACATACATGATTATATTCATTCGCATCTAAAGGGTTAGACAGGGATTTATTACATATATAAATTGTGCTTGCTATGTTTTAGATTGTGTGAAATAGAAAAAATGAAATAGAGAAATCGAACCTAACCTAGCAAAGCATAAATGAAATAGAGTAGTTCCCTGTGTTTGATCTTGTACAATATATAATAAATCAAAAATCAAAATACTTTTATTACCAGAATAAAACATACATTTACGTAGTATCTTTTGGCCCCACACTAGGCAAGCCTGTAAGTAGGTACCATTGATGATTTACAATGCTTTTACATGTTTGCTCGGTCGTAAAGTTTACTTGAAAATGAAATTAAATCTTAACTTACACAATAACGAAATAAATATAATTTCTTGCTACATAATATAATATGGAATAGCTTTAAAACAGTATTTTGGCAAATAATAATATATTTATATATACAGGTATGTGCGAAAATATATAGGTATGTGTGTAAATATATAGGTATGTATGTAAATTGTATGATAAATATCATAAATAATATATTACTAAATTAACATAATTGTTTTATAATTACAGATTTTTTAATTAAAGGTGTATTCTGTCACCATTAAAATTTACACTAAGTGCACAAAAAGGTTGTCGGTGGCATCGTATGTTAAAGAGGCAAGCCACGTTGATACCTTAAGTTTAAATGGTGGGGCTGTAGCGGGGATACCTCGCTATCTCCCTCGGACAGCAGTGTTTAAAAAGTGGTTACGTCACAGTTTGTATCGTGCACCCTTTCACTGTCTATTTACATTAAGACCTACTTCTAGATTAGAAACGATTGTACCTTATTTATTTTTGATGATATTTAAAGTTTGGGTAATGTTAATATTTGACATAAATAATAAAAATGTGAATCTACAAGCCTATTGTTACACCCCACATTGCTACTGAAAAATTTCTAACAAACTCAATAACGCGTACTTTTTTTAGGGAATCGAACCCATAATCACAAAACATATGTGTTTACATATGCCGGGCGACGAGGCAGGTAAATATGAATAGAAAAAAGAGAGTCTGTCTACTTACCTTATTAATAAATTTAATCTCACACGGAGCTATCCTACCTAGTAAAAAGCATCTGAAAATAAGTATCTATTTAAAAATATAAAACCTGACTAGAGCACAAAATGAAAACCTGCATAAATTACTTCTTATCTAGACACTAAACCCAGATAAGGAGTCTAGACAGCTATTTCATAATTTAGACTAGAACCTCAATACAAAACCTAATTCCATTTGAATTTTAATTCCGAGCACTACAAAATAAATTAAATACAAATTTGGCTGGCTCATTTTAAGGGAGCAAGGGGGCCTTGCTCCCTATATATTCTTCATTCCGCAGTCTTGTTTGATAAAAGCTATCTTATTTCATTAGCCGAATGAAGAGTGTTGAAGTAATTCAATCCTGTTTTCTAATTAATACCACAGAAACTTGCACGTGAAAATTTGAGTTGAAACCTCAATAAACACTTGTGCGGTGGGCACATTATTTTCACATTGTAACCGAATCAGTGCGGGTAATGAAAACTCTAGAGGGTACCTCAAATACAAAATTAAATAGAAACTGTATTAACAATAAACAAGGTGTAACAGTGAGTATTAGCATGGTCCAGACAGCTTTATAAAATCTTTAAAAGACTGTGAACGACTTCACAGCTTGTTGCCTGGTGTCAGAAAATACCGGCCAATTAACAAAAGTACCGATATGAATGAATTAAGCTTAGGTATCTATTGTGTAAGTTAGGCCTTAGACTAGAGTACTACAATCAAATTACTTTCTTTAAGGTTTGACAGTGAAGACCAATTAGACATTTATTTTCTTCTAGATGTTTCGGCTGGCCATGAATTTTAAATCGAGAGTTGGCTAATAAAATAATAAAATCGCATTGTTCGGACATCAGTAGGCATAAATTGCTTAAATATATAAGCTGATAATTTTCAACATAGCCGAATACAACTGTGTTATTAGCAATCTTCTAAGAAGTAGAAACTTTTAATATAGTTAGTAAGTTTCGCAGTTATGTGTTAAATGCGCCAAGATTTGCAGACATTTTTATAGACTTTCTACCTTTACTGCAAACCGAAAATGGCCATATCCAATAAACATTATAGACTTTCACACAAAAGCAGAAAAAGAGTTGCGACAAAAACGTTTATAGATTTTATACTTATTAGATTTGTTAAAGTGGGACAGCTAAAAAGTACATTCTAGAAGAAATCGTTATACAATAAATAGACAAATGACAAACAAAAAGTACATTTGTAAAAAGAATGGTGTCGCATTTAGTGCGGTGCGGTCGTGATTACCGATAGAATTTTCCAAAATTAATTAAAACTCACCGTTGACCACATTGCCGAGCGCGGAGGTACGTGCTCAAAATACTTTTCGGACTTCCCCTTTTGTTCTCCTATTTCTGTACGAACGCTCCGATATAATGCTTGTGTATTTTTGAGAGACAGTATGTATCTACACATTCACACAGTTATTTTGAATTAATATTTTCAAATTCGTTAATTGAATTGTTCAGTCCTTAAAAAACTTTTATGGAGTACAGCAAATAATTGGATTCTATTTTTAAATGTTTGACAGCGGTCAAAATTTAAATTCCATTCGAATTTATACTTTAATTAAATTTCTTACTAATTTAAATTATTGATGCCATAGCTCGAATGCAAAAATCCTTAGTCAAGTGGGTAAAAATTAAGGTGCAAGTCTATGTAGTGAGAAAGGATATTCATTATTCAAACCAATATGGCGCTTTTGATTCAGTTCTAAAAAGTAAGATAATTACTGTCATAATATATACTATCGGTCGCCAAGTGGTCTAAATTCGGCCATAGTTGATTTAAATTTTAAGTTTGATCGTTATTTAGGTTTTATTGTCTTTAACTACACCCTTGTAGTCACATTTCATTTAGTCACCTACTCCACATCTATACTTAATATTATAAAGGTGAAGAGTTTGTTTGTTTGTTTGCTTGAACGCGCTAATCTCAGGAACTACTGGTCCGATTTGAAAAATTCTTTCAGTGTTAGATATCCCATTTATCGAGGAAGGCTATAGGCTATATATCATCACGCTAAGATCAATAGGAGCTGAGCACCAATGAAGAATGTTGCAAAATCGGAAGGTATTTTTTCCTTTTGAGAGCTGCCGCTGCGTGCGCTGCGTAAACAGTTAAAGTTTCGCAAAAATCATGTATAACAGAATTGTTCCCCTTTAAAAGTTCTAAAAAAGAGTCCGGGACAGCATATGTCTATCTTTTAAGGTTGGCTCACTATAACCATTTCTATGCTAACCAAATTTGTTCTAAAATAATGCATTATTTGCGAAGGTATTATTATAAACATGATATTAATCCTTATCCAAATAAATACGTTATTCATCACAAGTATTTAATTTAAAACAAAATTGTCCATTACATCATTCGATTTCAATGAATATCTTAGGAGATATGGCAGTTTTAAAATAACATTGCAGCAAAATAATTACCCATTACAGACATAGTACAAACGATGTTTCTCCTGGTTTATTCTGCGTGATTACTACTGGTTCGATTTGAAAAATTCTTTTAGTTTTGGATAGCCTATTTATCGAGGAAGGCTATAGGCTATATAACAT
The DNA here is from genome assembly GCA_963564715.1 of Catocala sponsa. Taxonomy (NCBI): domain Eukaryota; kingdom Metazoa; phylum Arthropoda; class Insecta; order Lepidoptera; family Erebidae; genus Catocala; species Catocala sponsa. The sequence goes on from OY751333.1 coordinate 16,417,017, forward strand.
CACGCTACGACCCACGGGGGCGGCGCAGTAACGATAAACGCGTGTGAAACCGCGGGAACATCTAGTACATAATATATGTAACCATAGTTACGAAGAATTCTATGACATCAGACAAACAATGCCGAAATACTACGAACGCGATTCGACTGCTTGTGTCAAATGCATGGTTGTGTGCGTGTAGTGTTTTTCATTAATTTAATGTATTTCTAATGCATATTTTATAAAAATAATAGGATTCGCCGGTCCTTCTCCATATATACTTTAACTGGGCCAAATTTCATACTCCTCCGTCCGCGCAATTTTCGTAGAGGGGTACAAAGTGTTTCCTTCGCCTATAAATATATAGATTTCGAAGTTAAAGTTATAAAAGTAAAGTAATAGTAAAGAAATAGTCACACTAGAATTTAGGACATCAAAACTTTTAACTCCATATACACCCAGCAGCCTTAACTAAACCGATAATTGTTAAGACACATAACATACACAGACTGAACAACAATATGCGGATCAAATAAATTCAGGTCCCATCATAGGCATCAAACCGCAAATCGAACTTACAGCAAACGATGTACCGACTCGGTGACAGTGCTCTGTAGTCAATTGAACATAATATACGTACTGTATTTACTAACTTAAAAACTCGAACTTTGGACAAACTGGTAATGGCTACCATTTTAATAAATATACTATCATAGTCGATTAAAATCTTAAAATATAATAGGATACAACTCCGTTAATTGAGTAATTTTATAGTGTATTGTCAAAATAATACTAAACTTTGGCACAGATTAAAAAATAAAACGGTGGCAGAGCGTGACGCGCTACGGTCTGTTGCCTGCAGCCGGGCGTTCAACTAATAAGTTCGTGCCATTCAACATAAAACTTCTTTACTTTGTTTATTTTGAATTTAGAACTGCGTTTTATATTTTAATCGCATTCTTGTTATTGCGTAGGGACATAAAGGAAACTAAATACAGTTATTTTTTCAAAGAGACCATAATTTGTCAAAAAAAGTTTTTCTCTAGGTTAATTTATACTAACACTAGGAAATAAGTTAAATTGTATTACTAACAGTCTATGGAATCATTGGTCCGCAATAAAGCTATATTATTATTATTAATAAATGTTTCCTGCTGCCAGAAAATAAATAATTCCTACATACCTGAGCATGTAGGAATTATTTATTTTCTTTTTTACTATCTACACGGTCTGTGCGTGACGTTATTGATATTAATGAAAGATAATTCTGTATTGCCTCATGGACCAAAAAAAATAACATTTTGACAATATTGACATCAAAAAGGTTTATCGTTTAACATCACCGCCAAAGAAATACTTACTGCACTACACACTTTACAAATATTTATATTTATATTTATAAGATTTTTAAAATATTAACTCTAATTAGATCACAGTATTACATATGTATGTCTTATTTAAAGTTAATGTACAACTATCTTATCCTATCTTATGTGGGGGCCAGTCAGTGCAGACCGGCGACACTTTGACCCAGTGGGATCTTTTGTGTCGACACTCTCCCAATGACGACTGCCATAGATGTTCATGGCAGCCGGGACCAACGGCTTAACGTGCTTTCCGAGGCACGGAGCAGGCGATAATTGTCAATCAATACGCACATAATTTCGAAAAGTCATATAACTTCCGAACGTCGGAGGTGTGCGACGTGGGTTCGAACCCGAGACGCTATCGCTGCTCTAATGTACAACTAAAGTACAACGATATTAAATATTAACATAATTAACGATTGATATTCATATGGTTTGATTCCCGCACAAGTCAGACATTAATTGTGTGCATGAACATGGATGTTTATCTTGGTCTGGGTGTTTCTATGTATAATATTTAAAATATGTGTATTATATTGTAAACGATTTACGCGAGCAAAGGCGCGGGCGTTTACTATTAACGAATATTGTGTCGCTTTACAATAATTTCAGTTTCAGATTTCAGTGAAACAATTTCAGTTGGTAATCTTATTCTGTTTTGATTAATAAAAATAAATTATTTACCATAACAGGATTTTCAATTTTCCACAGCAAATCACTTCTTGTATTTACATCAAGATTGTGAAATACCTGAAACAGAAAGAAATTATAAATGGTTAATGCAAATAAGAAGAATTCCCGCGCTACGTCAATGGCGGAATTTCGCAAGAAGTTTCTAATATTCTTCTCCGAGATTTAAAACCCCATCTCATGTACTAAGAAAGAATCTTATTTTGCCATTTATATCATGAGTACATAAATAACGTAAGTACTTATGCTTAGTACTAGATTTTAATACAAACAGCTGATACTATCTCGTGCCTGACATGTAACAAATACTAGGAACACGTCTACTTAAGTTGACTGCAAATAAATTGCTTGAGAGATTGTGCACTATGTAACTTGCAAGCTAGTTTGTTCCTATATACTCACTGTTGCAATGTGATTTTTATTCTTTAACAGTGTGACGCAGTAACTAATTGAACATCGATTGCAGTTGAAATAAAATAATCGATTAGTAAACGTCATTATAACAGATTTGGCTGAATAAAACTAGTAAATGCGATGTTAAAATTATAGGTTTATGAAGCGTTTGGAACACGGTCATATCTCACGACCAACCACGGTCATGAGTACGTCACACTTGCGTGAAGTAAATCAAATCACACACAAGATTGACAGACAATCCAAAATGCAAGTACAGTAAGATTCACACATGCTGTCAATAAATAGCTGGATTGGGTGCGCATGTTAGGGTCCTAAGAGTAATAATCAAATACGCAAATATATTAATCAATGTTGGAATTAACGAATTAAATTCTAAATGCTATTATTTACTGTATGTCAGACGAACGACAAATCCGTAACCAAGCGTGGGAGCTACACGTCCGAAGCAGAATCGAATTTTCATCAATAATCAGTTTAAAGCTCAAATGACCAGCCATACATTTCGTCGGTCGACCATACATTATATTCAGTTTAAAATTTTAATGAACTCGTTTGCGCAACTTTTAATTATAGCTCTTGAGTTCTGCGTAAAAACATGATAATGACTCGAAACTTTGATAATATGGGTAATTAAATTTTAAACATCGATAACTGCATATCGATAGGTGAAAAGTATTTTTATATTATACATGTCGAATAACTAAATTACTATACAGAAATAACACTTTTTATGTACAATATCAACTGACACTCCATATTTAATAAAACAATATTTTATTGTTATCTGGCATATTTTATACAGCCCAATAAATAAGTAAACTGTACAATGTCCACATAAATAAAATAAAAAAATAAAATTCAATCGTCGTGTACATAACCAACTCAAAATCAAGAGGTACCTATAGATTTATACAAAAAATATGTAGGTATTCCTGATTGGATTTTAAAGATTCACCATTAAAAATGTAGGTACATGACATTTCGCAGTGCAACGGTGCACCGTTACTATCAATAAAACATGTACAAGGTCCATTGCACGTTTTAATTCCGCTAAAAGCGTCTATCTCATTGTGGTGAAGCCGATGATTCGGAATTGCCATGTTCCCGTGTGTCCTGGCCGTTTGACGGGAGGACGCATTCGAATAGTCCCAGGTGACTTCTAACGACTATCGTTACTTAAAACTCTAGTCATCCTACTGATCTGCTGGAAGCTTTTGTATCTTTATCGATGAACAGGGAATCGAAAATACTATTTTATCTCGATCTTTGTAAATCGAGCTTTGTTCAACTATTTCCTTTGTGATTTTCAAACGAGTGTCAATCGCGCTTGGTATTTTGCTTTTGATATATTGAGACAGCGTTTGTAGCTTGATACGACTCGGGTAACCTTGTTCAAACGCTAACAAAACTGCAGACAAACAACGCGATGTGTTAGAGCTTTATTTGACTGAAGTGCATATAATCCTAACTGATATTCTAAGTGTCAAAGTTAAAGTCAAACATAATTTATTCATTTAGGTCACAAAGTAACACTTATGAACGGTAAAATCTATTGGTTAGAGACAAAATTACTAAAGCTACGATAGGGTTATTTGCTAGATTCAGGCAAAGGATTATGAGTAGATACTTGCAAGAAACTCACAGTCAAACTGGTATTTACTTTTAACAGAAGCAACCAAACAGGATTTTATCCGAACGAAGATTAATATAACCATTTTGCTTCGATTAAGCTTTAAGAAATACATAGAAATAAATAATGAAAGCATATCTTTAGACAAAATTTTAGTACACGGGTGAAGCAGCGTGTGGTAGCTTGTTTGCATATAACACATTGAATAGTCGACAAATAAGCGTTGTATGATATGTGTTGTTGTTAAATAATTTATTTACCAATTATTAAATATTAGCTCACTAATACTAAAAAAAACGAGAACCACAAAAGGTAACAACAATATTTTTATATAACTACTGATATTTACGCAAACGTTATTCAGACTCGCTCATTTGACAACAACCTCCAGTCGTTACAATTGGATATTATAATGAAATAGCGATGCTTTTTTTGTGGCTTTGAAAATAAAAACTACTGAAACATTAGAAGGTACGCCTGTAGAAATACAATAATATATATTCAACAATGATTTTAATGCCAAATCTTACACTTGTTCATAGAAATGGCGCAGCTCTCCTCGTGTTGCATCGATTTTTAAATTAAAAATCTCTATATATCATTTTGGCTTTATATTAACAATTACAATTAAAACAAATAACTATTTTTTATATTTTTGTAGTTATGAACCTGTTAAAATTTCCAAATTTCCATTAAAATTCCAAAATCATATGAACTATAACAGCCCATACGATTACAAAGTAAAAAGTTTGTTTGTTATTCTTGCACGCCTTCACTACTCGCCCTATCATCATGACATTTCGCATACACGTTGTGTGGAATACAAAAAAAAGAACATAAATAGGTTAGCTTTCATCCAAGAAAAGGTACTGTTCCCGACGGAGAGCAAAATGACATTTACGCGAACGAAGCGGGCGTTCTAAATAATTAAGACTAATAACACTTGATCAGCTTGCTGTAAGATTAAATATCAACTACGAGATTATTGTTAATTATAGAACTTCCTTTCGAAACAAGCGTAGTACTCCATTGTTAGTGAATTTACTCACGTGTGACGATTTAGTAATGTTCAATTAAAGTTTCTGACATTGTTTGTCAATTCTTGTTATTAAATAGGTATATTCATAGTACTATAAAATTGCTTTACTTTGTAACAAATAATTTCTACTGAAGCTAGTAAGAAAATAAAACAAACGGCCCTAATAAATGACTCTACTAAACAATGTTTAACCCTTCCATTACATTTAATATGTTACATTATGACATATTTTTATTCCAGGTCCATTCGACCAGGTACCGCACATAAAGGTTGGCAGATGCCCACTAAATTATTGTAAATGTCTTCCAATTTATAAGAATACCTCCAGCGGCTAGACAATAGGGACGCTCCACGAATGCCTGCCTCTAAATGCAAGAAATGTTGCGAAGTATTTAAATTCTGTCTACATAGTCTGTTTTTAGTAGGGGTGTTACAAGGGCGCGGTCGCGTGGAGGTATTAGTGTCGCGTCGAGGAGATCCGCTATGCTTGAGGTTTTGGATCAGATTCCCGGGTCTACCAAAGTGTTATTGCTTTGGTTTCACAGACTGAAGGACACTCCTTGATATACAGCAATAGGCTGGCCCCCAATCACATAGGACCTAAAACTAGCTGTAAAAATGTCAGTCTAATAAAACCCTGCCTCTTTTTTTGGCAATCAAATAATAAGATATTTTGATTACGATTTTGATTGAACTGTAGTTAATTATTATAATAAATTGGTCTAATATCATAATTAGACTGGTTTTATCATAATTGGTTTACCTTTTGTCTGAGATTGCGTTTGTTTAATTAAATGTACACAATTACTATTATTAGGCCAGCCAACAGCGCGCTCGGTCTACGATATAAGGCGCAGATTCTTAGCGCCATTGTGAATAATAATAGTACTGGTTTGAGCTAATTATCATTTTATATGCAATGAGGAGCCTATACCTTAAAATAAGACGGCACAGGTTTAACTAGAATTACAATTATTGTACTGAAAAATAAATTCGATCGAAAGGTTGCAGAGATAAAGGTCACTAATTGCACTACTAAACTAAATTCTGTATCCGTAGCGAAAAGGTCTACATAAGACATGTAGACATTTATAACAAGAATATCAGATGTATTCGCTCCACTAACATTCCAGTGTTTAGTTTTTATTCTGTTTAATTAATACAATGTATCAACAGAAATATTTTAATAATATTACAACTTTACTATGAAAGCGGGTCTCACGTAACACATAGCTACCATAGAAGCTAGCAATATCAGGGTAGTCGCAAAGATCAACAGCAGTGCCTTCTCAAATAATCTGGAAACCCTAAAATCTTTTAAATAAATTGCTATCTAAAATCTGCTTTAAAGTATAGGTACTTTCCCAGTCGGAAAAAGGTACAGCTAAAATATAAATGCTTTGGTACTTTTATACAAAATAATTTATTTTATAAAACCAGTCTATCCGTATTATCTGTCTAAAATAAACAAGATCAAACGAAACAAGTAGACATCAAAGTAAATAAAAAATTATAGGTTTGTTTACTTATTAAACTAATCATTATTTTGTTTGTTTTAAGTAGATAAAACTCCACTTTTTAATTTAAGATTTTTAATATATTTTATGAATTCACTAATAAATAAAATCAAATATATAAATACTTGCAAATTTATTACTTAGTTACATATAGCTGGGAGGGAAAGTATTCTTAGAAGACAACGCAATTAATTTTATTGTCGTCAAATTAAGGCTTTCCATCTTAATCAAAGACAATAAAAGTATCTAATTAAGTATTGATGTTTTCGATCAAGTTTGATACTTCAAACAACTTTGCCAGATGCTCCTTATCAAATCCTGATCTCAACTCGTCAAAAATTTAACGTAATAATGTTAAAATTGAGATTTATTCACAGCAAGACGAAGAAATAATCCAATGAGCAAGTTTAAATCCAATTATTCGCTTAATATGCGAATGTTAGCTGAGGCTTGGAATGTGCCGTCCGTTTTCCAAATGGGAAAACAATTGAACCAGCTGAATCGTCTGAAAGTTCAACGAAGCCACACTTGCGTTAGTGCCACAAGCTGCACTTGCACAACTATTTTTAATGTTCACTCAATGTAATTCTTTCTTTGTTTGTTATTCGCTTAATTGAATATTTATCTGTAGCATAAAGGGTTGAATGCAAGTAAAACCTTCGATATGAGTTGCGTTAAATTCCTCAATCGTTCAGCCGTACAGACGTGCAATATTGGATTTTATATTTGACGTTTAGTGCGTGTACAAGGGCTATACCCAACACTTTATGAGAATTCGATGGAAATATTTTTATGAAAAATATTTATTAAATTGAACTAAAAATAACAAAATATATTTGAAAATGCTAACCCTCAATACACAAACATTGGTTTAACGTTATGAATTGTGAATAACTTGAAATACCCAACTCGAATAGTTCGGCAATAACAGCATTAAAATGCAATATCAGTGTGTCAGTTAAAATCTATATTGAGTAGTAGGTACATCTATCGTATAGTGATTACAACGCATTGCACTCATGATTGTAATATGAAACAAACAGGACAGGCTGTAATCTTACTCACACGCTCAACTTTCTCATTGGTTTTCTAGAACCTGGGAATCATAAATGTAGATTCCTATTTTAAAGTCAGTTAACATTATTTTAACATCGCATTGAATAAATTACTTGTATTTTGCAAGAACCTACAATAACGAATAAATTATATAATTTTAAATTGTTATCAAGAACAATTATAGTTGATATTCTTTTCTACAATAACATCTACAACAAAATACATAGATAGCTCAAGTAGAACTCAAACCTGTAAAAACAATGTAACAACTTTTATCGAAATGGCAACTTCAGTATTTATCCAAGGGGAAGTTAAAGCAGTAGATTGGAGCTCCAGTTGTATAGATAAAGTTTTATACCCGGTACAGATATGGCAAGTTATAGTGGACGGATCAGCGGCGCCCAATATTGCGTTAGGTCAGACAAATTGGGATCAGCCAGTGAATATATTACGGTACCCTGTACTATGTGTCGGTTTGTTAATCGTTCCTGGTTATTTATGGACGTTTCAGCTGTTTACATGCGCTTAATTTTAAGGTTATGGGGTTTTCTGATTGTACTGGGCCGACAATATTATTTAGTTAAAAAAGAGAGAGATGAAATATTATAGCTATTAGGATCGAAACGATATAGGCAATGTCAATAATAATGCATGTATACATGCAAAAGGAAAAGATAAATAATTTCAAAAGATAAATAAGTTTTAGTATTAGGTACGTGCATTTTCTTTATGTTTATCACTTCGATTTCTATCTTGCAGCGAATTTTATAATCATAGCAACAAACTCTTACATCTCCTAACAGATCAATGAGATGTTAAACAAACAATACGAGATTCAGTTGGTATGCAATAGGTGTCGCGTGTAATAACACTTTTATAATGCATCTAGTTGGGTTATAAATCACTTACTCGTAAATTAAATACAAATAATTGTGTATGAACAAGTTATATTTTGTTCATACAAAATTATTTACTAGACGATAATGTAATTACTCGTATCTAGCGTAAATTGATGTTTAATAGGCCAATTACTTATAACTCTTTGTATAGATACAATTATTTATTTAATAGTAGTTTTGTAACATTTATTCACCTCGTGTGATCATCAAAATGCTATTAAGGTTCTAAAATTATCCAAGTTTTATTATTCATTTACGATATGTATTCATAATGGTTATTCTAAGCCGTTAAGCCATACTGCTTAGTTAAATAGAAGCTAGATAAACATAAACTTCAAATTGTTTTCCGTTAATTTTATTCATCCGTAGAATTAGCCTTAATACCAGAACTTAGACGAAGTTTAATTAGTGATTAAATTTATATCGAGCCTAAGAGGAACATCCAACTATTCTACGACTCAAGTAGGTACTATGTAATATCTCTTAGTCAGTGTTTATACCTTTAGGAATATTAAATAACCGAGGTATAGCAAAATTGAGCGAATATTCTGTAACACAGCGATCCGTATGTAAGTAAAACACACTGAGCTTACCGAGAGCTTGCGGGTTTAAGCAGGTTCAGAATTTACTGTTATTAAAGCTCCTCTTGTCTGTCAATTCATTTTGTCTGAAATGAGTTACGTGAATAGGTATCTTCGGGTAACAAAGTTATAATCTTACAAAAGGCTGTGCAGTGTTTTAACGAGTTTTCTCCTAAGCGTGGGTTAGCTAATTTAAACTTATGATAGGTTTACAGCAATTCTCGTCAAGTTTCACCATAGCATCCATCACAAAAATTAATTATATACATCGTCATAATAAGAGAGTTGCGTGTATACATTATGCGAGACGGTAAAAGTTTTGCTCCTTTTTTCGTCACTTCCTTTGCATAAAGCGTGGTGTACACATAAATTGTAGGGTCGGGACAAATTGCGTTCCGCCAGTAATGTATTCCGTACAGTATTGCCTCTCATACGTATGTTTCAGCTGAATTCAACATAATGAAACTTTTCAAGTGCTCCTCACTCTTATTTTGCTTTAATCAGTTTGAATTAAGATACAATTTGTCACAGCTGGAGGCAGTCACGCGAAATTCGACGGACGGATTCGAAGTCAACGTTCGCTTATTAAATACGCACCTTCCAACAAAACTGTTTAGCTTTTGATGCTCTCTTTGATGATAAGTATTTGCGCTTCTATCGAATACTCAGCAGGATCAAATCGTCTGCTTTAATAAAGTGTTGAATTCGGTAAACATTTCTAAGTGATTTCCGAGTTTGTAAGTGAATACCCAACTTTCTTATCTTTTAGCCTAACTTATAGGAGAGCTTCAAGACACTGACAAATCACCGGTCAACATGGATAGTTGCCAAATTCACCGTAGGCATGAACTAAATTTACAATTGAAAATGTTTACTCATAGATACTAACGAACGAGCCAAGTACCTCAGATGCAATAAATTCCTATGTTAAACCCTATAAATATTTAAATAGCATACGTTGTTTCATGACTGGATTTATTGTTTGACTTAGGAGTCTTGAAAATCCTTCTTGAAATATTCTCATATTTCTCCTTTAAGGATTATTATGATCTAGTAGATGCTCGAATATCGGCTTTCTAGTGTTAGTTTTAAAGGGTACTTAAACAGTTCATAAATCAAAGCGATACGTCTACATTACGCCCTGTTTCATCGGGGTTCAGCTGGTGAAATATGACCAGCGTTATTATCTCCTAGTGGTTTACGGAGCCAATTTTATCTTTATGCTGTGTTCAACGCCTTACTTACCTCGAAACATTAAACAAAAACACGTACACAAAAATTATAAATCCTTTAGCACAAACCACATAAAAATAAGAACAATATTAATCCTCGTTAAATAATATGATTTTAGTCAATCGTTTATCATAACTTGAACTATTTCATTTTCGAATTTCTAATAAACTTTAACAAAGCCACTCAAAACGCAAAATAACTGTGTACATAATTTACACCTTTGTTTATTTGATGGAAGCTGCGTTAACTCAATATACATATGTATATACATGACATTGAATTAGCTACCGCGAGCTCGTGGGTTCCAACTCCAAGTATTGCACTACAGGTGTGAACACACATCCAACACGTTCAATGGGCATATTAACTTAGCTAAAGGGGTTACCAAAATATTTATAAAAACAAGATAAAATACCATTTTCATATTTTACTGAACTGCATAGTCATCAAGGTAAAAAAAAATTTCGTAAATGTTTTCATGTTTTGTTGATTGTTGATGCGAAGCATTGGAGATGCTGCTTTAGCAGACTTCTAAACATTGACTGTATATACATATTTTACTTAGCAATCTTAATCAGTGGGAGTAAATGTCAGGTCTTATTTTAGTAAGTCTACGCTAAAGCGAATATGAGGTCTGTATTTTAAACCAAACTATTCACCAGTGTTCTCCAAGAAACTTTTAAGAGCCTGGCGGATGTATGGAAACAGAGGGGCATTGTTATTGGCGATAGAAGACTGACAAATCTTCGCTTCGCCGATAACATTGCCCTCATTGCCTCTTCAGCATCAGAACTCGAGCTAATGCTCCAAGACCTCAGCTCCGCAAGTCTTCAAGTTGGACTTCAAATGAATCAAACAAAAACTAAGGTGATGACCAACAGCACGAAATTTAGGGTCTCGGTAGATGGGCACGTTATACAATATGTCGATGAGTACATTTACTTGGGCCAGATAGTATCTTTCAGTTGCAGACAGGATAAAGAGATTAACAGACGAACAGATAACGCCTGGAAGAGCTTCTGGTCGATGAAAGAGTTATTGAAGGGTAATCTTCTAATGACACTAAAGCGGAAACTTATCGACATGTGTATCTTGCCTGTCCTAACCTACGGTGCCCAAACAAGGTCCCTGACTGAGAATCAGACGTCCAAATTGAAGATCTGCCAGAGGGCTATGCAGCCTAGCATTCTCGGAGTGAAAAGGACGGATGACGTCGGAAACACTACTCTGCACTCCAAAACACGCATAACTGATGTAGGTGTGAAATCCGCCAAGTTGAAGTGGGACTGGGCCGGACACGTCTGCCGCATGCACCCAGAAAGGTGGGCACCAATCGTCACCAATTGGGTGCCACAAGACAGTCGACGGCGACGGGGCAGACATAAACTGAGATGGCGGGACGACCTAAACGCATTTGATAGAGACTGGCAGGGGATATCCACCAACAGCGTGATTTGAAAGTGCAAGGGAGAAGCTTTTGCCCAGCAGTGGAACATTACAAAAAGCTGACGAAAAATGTTATAGTCTGGCAATCACATTAGTCTATTTTATCTAAAGGCCACATAGCTGCATAAGAATAAATAAACATTTTGTTTTATATTATAGCTTCTTAAGCTAAATAACTTTATATTGTGTGTTTTGTTGTTAATAATACTTATAACATGAAACTGCATTCACGCTGTTACGATTTTAGGGGCTTTACTACCATCTCTTAATGCATGCGATTACGTTTCAGAGCTATACATTCCGTAACGCACTCTTCTCGCCATATCAGCAAATCGATTGGTAAATCCACAAAGGCGTTACGATTGTACCGTAACATAGTATCATGACTTCTTCCCAATTATTAGGCTAAGCTATTTTAAATACACATTGCATGGACTAGTTAAGTTTCTAAAAAGGCAGATCTACACAAACATTTTGGAACTGTTTACCAAATTAGGCTAACTAGTTGTTAAATCATAGCCATGAGTTTAATTTTGTCAATATCAGAGAGAGTTTATTTTGTCTCCCGCTTTGCTAGGGAAGGAAGTGGAATTGGTATTTCATTCCTATATAGGTCTCTCACATCACGAGTCAAAACTTGGTGCTTATCATAATCACCAAACAATTGCCAATCACTGTTAATATACTGTATCACAGTCTGGGGTGGTACCTATAAGACTGCTTGAAGTTAGAGAGAGCACAAAGAGCAGTATTAAAAACTGCATTCTCTCTCCCATTTCGTTTTCCCACAGTGGAACTGTATAATAAATACTCCGTGCTTTCAGTTCGTCAGCTATTTATACTGTTCGCGTCTCTTAAGCAGCACGTCGAATTATATTTCGCTCCTTCCGTGTTGGCCAAACGACGGAAGTATAGTGTATGCACGACCGCAACTTGTTCCTCTTTCTCCCATAGATCCTTTTCCATTATAGGTGGATATCTATATAATAAATTAAACAAGAATTTAAATATATATCCTAAAACAAAAATAAGTGCAAAAGAGGCTGTGTCAAAATTCTTACTTACCTTCCTTTGGTTATGAACAAACCGAAAACTTACTAAAAGTACAACATTAATAAATATCATAATAAATATAATAATAATTGTGTATGTGTTCACGCACACACAAACAACTTACACACACACACACACAAACACACACACACACACACACGCACACACACACACACACACACACACACACACAACACACACACACACACACGCATACATACACACCTTTATTCTCTTGTTGTTTTTTTTATTGACTTTATTTTCATTCTCCGTAACTGAAAATGTTGCATCATTAATGTAAATTTGAAATGGGGCCTGGTTATCCATCACACAGGTTTTTAACCTAGTTTGGAAACCATCTCCCACTGCTATGTCATCAAAACAGTATATACTTTTTTTTGTCGACTGGGAGAAAATAAATAAATATTATTTTTATTATCATCACCACTGCTAAGGCTGGCTACATAGGTTCTTTCTTATAAATTCTTTCTCATAAAGGATTTATAAGAATAAACCTTGAAAGAACATATAGAAGTGCGGGTGGGATAATTTCCAAAAAAACCTGTACCAGACGGAGTTTACAGTTTACACCTCCACATAGATTGATACAAACGACTCGTTGATATATCTCAAATTACCAGCTAGAGACGTTAGTCGAGGTGTGTCGGTACAACTCGTAACCGCCCACCGCACGCCGGCGCCGGTGCCGCACTCGTGTATCGGACTGTAAAACAGCAGGCACTACTCGTCAATTAGTACCAACTAAAGCTTGCTCTGTACTACTGCAGCATTTAGTCTACGTCCTTTTATTTGTAAGAATAAATTGTACGCCAGAAAACAGTACTTACATCAGATTTTAATTCTCTAGAGTCACTGACATAATTCCATGAGATTTGAAAAGTTTTGCGGATATTAAAAATATATTTTCAAATAGTCTTCGTTGAACAAATATTTTTAATATTTATGAAAATGCTACCACGTATTGATCCCACATCATTAACCCAAGAGCTCGGTAGAATTTCTGAATTCGTCTGATAAACACAATAAAATCCAAAAATTTTTAACCCTTTTCTTTTTAGTAAGTCCCTCGTCCTTAGGGCGCGTTCTGGAAGTCCTGTACTATGACGAAAGTCGGCTTTTAATTAGAGTTACCATCATAGCAATGTCTGTAGCGAAAATATTTATTAACAAAATATTAAAAGCCCATACTAAAGGCACATGTAGCCGTTATGCGGTGCATACGCAAGTCAGTCACGCAGACTTGACGCACGAGTTAATCATACGGGTCGGGGTAAGTCACGTCGGTTTTTTTCACGATGCAAGCACAATGCGTGGGTTCGCAAGTGCCTGAACGTGCACCATGTTATTGGCACCGTGTACAAGAACCAAAATAGTGCATAGAACACGACGAAATATAACATTGTAAACATTAATTAACATGTGCAAATATAAGTATGTAAAATATTGTCAACAATTTTTGTATGGATTTTTGTCCTCTAATCCTAATCCTAACTAATATTATAAAAGCGAAAATGAGCTTGTTTGTTTGTTTGTTTGTTACCTTTTCACACCTAAACCCCTGAACCGATCATCCTGAAATTTTGCATATACGTTGTCAGGTGTACAGAAACGGACATAGGGTACCCTTCATTCCCAAAAAAATTACTGTTCACGAAGACAATTGTTGTTTACAATAACGTTCTTATAATAATAGATGGCGCCACGTGTCTTTCAAATCATGATTGAATTATATTATTACAAGCAGAGTACGACCCGAATTGATTGTCAAATTCTAAATTAACGCTAGCGAAGCCGCGGGCAAAAGCTAGTACTTAATATAACTTATTTTGGAGGAATACGCGAGATACACGAATATGATTGCGAAATGTATAATATTGAGATACCTTTTGAATATACATGACGTAATAATATATACACAACATATGATCGACAAAACCGTCTAATCGTAATCAAGCCCCATCAAATTATAGAGTATGCATGTGATTGATAAAAAAGACATGTAATTTTGCTCTCACCAAAAGAAAAAATATATCAGCCCTGAGTTATTAATTGTATGAGTAATAAAACATTTTGTAGCTGTAAGCAATATGTGACTACTGTTAATCGTAAGCCCGGATTAATAAAATTATGTAACGTTTGGTTTGTAAGAAGTTGTTCTTGTTACAAAATTGATAAACGGATGAACACAAATTGTCGTTAAGATTTAGAATATATATAATTAGCATATACCTCTATTTAGTCCTGTGACTAAGCATGAGGTGAAACACAGTTCTAACAAAATTTTGAGCTGAGGTTTTCTATGTATTGTATCTGAAGGGTTTGATTTATAAGACCATAATAAGGCTAGTCCTTATGTATGGCAGCGAAACATGGGCTGCAACCCAAAAGAACGTGCATACCATTCAAGTTGCTGAAATGAAGATGCTGAGGTGGATGTGCGGCGTAACCAGGCTCGATAAAATCCGCAACTAGTACGTGCGAGGAAGCCTCGGTGTACGCGACATCGCCGACAAGATGCAAGAGAGTAGGCTGAGATGGTATGGTCACGTAAAAAGAAGGCCACCAGACTACGTCGGAAATTTGGCACTACAGCTTGACCTCCCCGGTCGCAGACCTAGAGGCAGACCCAAGACAAGGTGGAAAGATGTAGTGCTAAAGGACAAGAGGGAACGTAATGTTACTGACGATGATGTCGAAGACGGAGCGAAGTGGAGGAGAAAAATAAGGAAAGCTGACCCCACCACCATGTGGGATACATAGCTGGGAAGAGAGAGAGAGAGAGAGCTTTCTATGTATTGTTTCCTCTGGACACATCTTTAAGCTGTACGTTCTTCCACTTTACCCTATATAACTTTAAAAGTTGGTTCTGCTATAATGCATTTTCTTATCCATGTACGATATAACTCATTGATTTTATTCCACTTCATATCCTGTTTTTAATTAAGTATAAAGTGAAAAAACACTTCAGTCAAAACAAGCGAACAGTAGTCAAGGAATTTAAAGTGCTTGTTAATGAAAGAGAAAAAAACTATTAACCATTCATTGTGAATGGGTTTTATTGTTCGGCAAGGACCGCCGGGTGGACTTTTAATTAAAGGCCCCTACACATTCTCTATTATACAGGACATTTTTACAGCCCCCGCTACATACTGCATAACCACGAACATTTTTACTACATATGTATGGCAACCCTATACAGCTATGATACTTACGCGTACCATTTTCGACTTTATTCAGTTGTAATCTTAAGAGCTAAAATTGCTTAAGTTGTTAATGGAATATTGATGGATGGCTTAATTATGTTGCGTGCAGTAGTTGGATAATTACGGCTGAATATCTTAGTATTTGTTACGCTCTTTTTAAGATTGTAACTGTGCGTAGGTAATGAGGGCTGGCGGTGTGCTGGCAGCAGCTTAATTGATTTCATATTACCACGAAAGGAAATATATATTATTTTTATTTGACTTATCACGCTCTACACATACTAGATGTATTCAAGAGCATCCGATTAATGTGATATCTTTAGCATTAAGTCCGCTCATGTATACTCTTTTTTCAAGTCTTAGAACAGCAGAAATAGTTAAAAAAGGTATCTGGCTACCGATGTATCTTAATAGGTTAACAAGCAAACTAGAGTGATATTGAGAATAATAGATAGTAGATATTCTGGGGTTTATAAAGAATGTTGACGTAAGTGTATCTTTTGCTTGTAACAAATATAAAGGTTTATTGAATATGTATTAGTAAAGTTTTCCTTACAAAGGAAAAGAAACAGTTTTAAGATCATTCTTGCGTCGCCTCAGACGCTTTTTTAGACAACATAAAAAGGCGTTTTATTTCTTATGTATTATTGTAACACTTTTCGACAAAGTATTTTGTAAAGCTTCTTTTTTATAAAAATGTCCCACTGATAAATATGTATACGCAGCATAACGCGTTTTAAAACGATAGCGTTTTTACAATATATACAATACATCATGGATATCAAATGCATCGTAGGTAACTATGCGAACAGCCATGATGAAAGAATCTATAACAGCTTTATAATATAAACTTTTATCTTAATTACCTGATGATAATCTATCATACATGACTAGACAATAAGTAATTATTTATTTTGCCTGAGGCATCAAGTTTTACTTAAAAAGTAATTTAAAAAAAAACCTTATTATTAAACTAGAGTATACATATATTATTATTAAATTACTTTTTAATTATGTGTTGTTAAAATGTATAGCTTATGTCCAACTCACCATTAAAATCGGATGTATAGTTTTGGGGATTACCTTCAAATCCAAACTTACAAATTTTATCTCTTTGTAATATTAGTACAAATTTGTAATTTAAGCTGATTTTTTTGATAAAGAGAAAACTTCGTACCGTTTCAAACATTTTGCGCACACAACGATTAAGATTTGGCATATAACCAATAAAATTTACTAAAAAAAATTATGACTTAATTTCTAACTGGTCCACTGGTAATACTAAATCTGCAAGGATCTTTACTTACTGTCTACGAGTCTTGATGGTGCAAAAGGCGCACTTCTCACAATAGAAAACTTTTAACTAGCTGCCAATATAAAAGAACCACTTATTTTCTTGTAGTTAGATTTTTATATGTGACGATAATAATAGCGATCACAAGAAGCTAGAAAGAAGAAATTAATTTTATTTTCTCTGAGTTTCTTAACAACCGATAATTGTCTTATTGCTTTGCCTAGTCTTATTATTATTGCCTGTACGGGCTCTCTTAATTTAGGAGCCAGAACACTATTAGGTCTGCAGCGTTAGGACGTGGTCAAATATAGTTTAACATTATCTTTATTTTAACTTGAACATATGTATATTATAGATTGTTTAGTTTATGGCTACAGCCGCAAAATTGCATTGCTTTAACAAGCTCATGCTTTTTACAGCCCATTAGACATGTACTCACTTAAAATAAACATTTTAATCATCTAGTTAGTTTATTTAAACTTTAGTGTACTTTGTACACCATAGTTTCCATTAACTTTGGTGTTTCAGTTTGATACGTAAATAGATTGTTGCTTTGCTTTATTGAGATTGCCTTGTTCGTCTAGCTGCTGTGTGATGCTTGGATAGGACAAAATGTTATTGGAGGTGCCTAGTTTTGAGATTTTCAATGAAATTTTTCTTGTGGGCATTAAATACAAAACTGAGGTGGTTTGTGCATATAGTACACCACTGCGTATCCAACAGTGTAATACATGATTCTACATATTATGTATATACTATATTAATAGATAGTACGGTAAATAACAAAGGCCATACCATCTTGTTACATATGTATTATACACACCTAGAATAACGGAGAGCGCCTTTACTGCAAACTGACAAACTTTGGCGACAATTAGTAACGGATGTGTGTTATTGACAGGACTTGTCTGCGTCGACAGTCCCCTCGGGATTAACCATTGATTCTACGAGCTTTAACTGAATAAAATGTTATACAACTCACATTTTCGACATTACGTTGAGTTTTATCAGTAGTTTTTTTTAAGACAGCCCCTCCTGTGTAGTAAGTCCTGTGTCGTGAGAAACTTTATAAAATTCAAACAACGGACACAAAAAACACCTAGAATAAAATAGAAGAACACTCGGAGTAACTATTTGTGAATTATAGAACTTTTGTCTCGTTTTTTAATCAAACACATAACACTCGGCACAATGGCAATGCCGAGGCGATCTCTCAAAACGTTTACGCCATCCGTGCAGTATACATTTTTTTTTTATGTTGCTCGTTAAAATGACTACACTCCACCTGGTGGTAAGCTGTCGTGTGGTCTAAGAGCAGTGGCTTCCACACCGCCCTCATAGCAGCCGAGGCGATGTTGAGGTCTCTACTTTGACGGCCTGGGAAGGTGCTTTTTCACGCCCCGCTTAAAGGACCCAGGATTGAAGGAAGAAGGAAACACGTGCCTTGGCAGAGAATTCCATGCCTTGGTCGTTCGGCAGAGGTATGAGGACCCAAACTTGTTGGTACACGCTCTAGTCGACTCTACTGTGTAAGGATGGCATCTGAGCCCAGCACGCGTTGTTCTGGATAGGAATGGAGAGGGCGGGATAAAGTGGAATAACTCATGTAAGGGTGTTGACCCACGACATGCGTCAGCACATTTACCATTGCACTGCGTGCATACAACAGAAATTATAGCCAGTAGGTTCTGTACCGCGGAGTCAGACAGTGTTGTCTCTAACATAAGAACATTTACCTGTAATAAATGTATGTACTGTGTTGTGAACAATATAGACTTGGTGAACAGTTTATTGCCGTATCATTTCTCACCCTGTAGGACAGAACCTACTCCACAGTGGTGACCCCGCGAACACTTACCGCTGTGAACATACATATCGGAAACGCATTTCGTGAAACATTTGTGATATAATGAATCCACCGCAGTACAACCCCCCCGCGACACAACCGCAGGCAACAGTAGGATCAGAAATAGCTGCAGTAACCGTCGCTAGCAGGTTAGCAGAATTTTGGTGTGACCAACCGAACCTCTGGGTTGTGCAAACAGAAGCAGTACTTGCGCCACAGAAATTGAGCGATGAAACAAGGTTTAACCTGGTAGTGAGCAAACTCGGGAAGAACGTCCTTGAACAGGTCAGCGATTTATTACGCGATCCACCACCAACTGAAAAATTTGAGGCGCTAAGAAAACGTCTAATTGCTGTGTACGAGGAGAGCGAGAGCAAACAGTTCGAAAAATTACTGAATTTGGAACTGAGTGAACAAAAACCATCACAATTGTTGAGGCGCATGCGCGATTTGGCTCGTGGAAAAATAGATGATAAAACGATTGCCATGCTATGGATGAGACTTCTTCCACCTTCAGTAAAAGGAGTATTGGCTGTGACGGGTACTGTGACGGGTCGCTGACAAAATATTAGAAAATATCAAGTCTAACGAATTTGCAGAAGTGACACCAACACCGTCTACATCATCGGACCTAGGCGATCAGGTAGCCAAGTTAACAGCACAGTTCCAGGAATTTCAACGCTCCTATACACAATGGCGGAGACCAGTCCGTGGCAACGGTTTCGTACAAAGAGGAAGATCACAGTCCGGATCGCGTGATCGAAGACGCTCATCCAGTCGCGAGAATGACCTATGCTACTATCACCGCAATTTCAAAAATTTCCGCAATTTCCTGGAAAAACAAGAACCAGGGAAACTAATTCGGGTGCAGCCAGCGGCGGATGTTTGCACCATACCCGGATCAAACCGCCTCGGCGTGACTGACTCAAAAAGTGGCCTACGCTTCCTGGTGGACACCGGGGCAAACGTTTCTGTTTTGCCTCGATCGAACAGAATCTACTCCACACTCTTTAGAGCACTCCCCGTGGTATATTCTCTAGAAACATGCCAAACATACATATAGTAAAATCGTAAAGACCGCCGTAATTGCTAGTACATTCTACGCTATTATTGTTGTGTCGTATACCGTGGTTGCTTTCGATGGCAAAAAGCCATTATCAGATTGATTTAATAATTTGTTCGTAATAATGCTAATTTTAAACATAATTTCTCATTGATGTTTTTGCTATTGGTTATTGGAATATGGGTTATATAGTAGTTATTATGGCAATACGAATGTACCGTCTGTTCGTCTCAGTTCCGCTAAAATAAAAGTTATTCACAAAAATTAAAATTTCAAGTCAGGACATGCTATTCGTATTTTTATCAAGTTTACGTTACTCAGAACTCCCTTGCGATACAGAAATTATCTTTAGTATGGAAGTTATTTATAAAAAAGTCTAAAGCTGACTAAAAACCTTTGCTCAGCAAGATAAAGTATCCTTTGTTTTATTTTGATGTCTTGAATAAACCTCGTTTCTTTATAGACGACAGCTATATAGGGAAAAGCAACTTCTAAAAAAATGTCATCAATCCCATAAGGTCGGTCATTCGTCAAACTAACATAATTCCAGTCATTCAATTTGTTTAATAAAATCCTATCTTGGAATAAAAGGTAACACATCTGCATACATAAATTCTTAAGACAAAGACAGTTCGCGAAGAACGGTTGGATAGTGCAAAATCCTATCTGTTACGCTCTCAAAAATTCTACGCAGTAAGGATTAATATGTATAAATTGAGTAAGGTCCCAAAGACCTGCTGCAAGGACGCTCGATACTCGGCTACCCTTTTTAGTCATTACTATCTACTATCTTTCCACCCCGTTGATCGGCTCTAGAAAAACCTTGGGGTTTTAGACAATTCGACCTCTATATTATGATGAAAAGGGTTCCTCTGCCCAACGTTTTTCTGACAACTGCGAATAATTCAAGAAATTTCATGAGCGATGGTCACTATCGATAGACGATTTGGGTGGCTCGCGTATAAAAAATACAATATAAGAGATTTCTCTGACGAAAATCCGTCCACATTTTTACCACGTCCAAATACTTGATAAGAAATTTTTACTGGGTATTCTAGCGGATATAAATTATACCGAAGAATCGCAAAAAATAAAACAAATTGCTTTGTCGCAGATTGTTGAAGTAAATTTAAAATAATCACCCAGAAGAGGGACAGTAGAAAAAATATATTTTTAAAAAGTAATTCCAGTAGGTATTGTTATCACCGCGGGAAGCCAGGACAGCTCCGGTCGTTCCCTCGACAAATTGAGCATTACGCCAAATGCCTCCGGTAATTTCGAGCTTCACTCCAAATTTACTACGTAAGCTGCTAAGAAATTTAATCTTGAAATTATTTCGGAATTCGCTTGAAACAATACCATGATATCACTTCTGAATCATGATTCAATGGGAAAACGGAAGATTAAAATGGATTTGCGTTTTCGTAGAAAGTATTGTTTTGTTTATGACCTTAATAACAATTGTAGTAAGACTACGCTAGGCGCTCTGGAAATAATTCATTTAAACATACAAAAAATATTGCGGTAAAAATGTTGAAGTTACTGTAATGTTTTAAATAAATGTTGCTTACATCAAACCGCACGATTTTCAATATAAGAACGTCTTCGAAATTGCAATACTAACTGTTTAATACAAAGCTGCAACTGCGAATTCATTTTTAAATGCATGTTTGCTTTCATAGTAAAAGTTGTTCAGCTTAATGTGTATATTCTTTTGAATAGTGTTATCGACATTTTAGTATAGTAATTTTTATTTACTATACATAATCACCCAGCACATTAGGAAATTCGTCATAGCAAATATTAGGCTTTAATTAATCGATAATATTTTTGTTCATTCATGCGCGTACCATAACATACACATGTTAATCATACGAAATTCAATTACAGCTCACTGGCCATGCTACAAATATCTAATTTTGAACTAACGGTTTGTGGTGGAACGTTTTAATGAGCTTTACCCGCGCTGATATCGTTTGCAAATACCCGCAATACCCGTAGGTCTAATACTCGTAGGTCAAATAACATGATAATGAATGCATGAAGTGTTTGTGATGTTAGGGCTGCCATAACGTTTACGTACACTCGTGGTTTAATTTTGCTGTAATTTCTGGACGCTTGTGATTTCATCTATGTATTCGTTTTCTTCACACAACATGAAGCCACTTATTATCCAAGCGGTGAGTAAAGGGATTTTAGAGATACATTTTAGCTTGACTCCATGGCCTACCGATTACCTTTATAGCACACTAGGTACATGCGTACAAGCATTGTATGGCATTCTACCATCTGTCTAGATACCTACCTACGCAGATGAGTTCTTACTTAAACTTATTATGTAAGCAGTACTCAATTTATATGAGTATTGAACCGCAAGCATTACAATTAATTTAATAAAAAACGACGAAATTTTAGTTTGTACAATTTCGAAAGGACTCTTGAAGAAGAAGATAAGCTGTATTCAAAGTTCGAAAGTCATCTCATAAAACATTGCCAACAATCTTATTTTTATAATGCTGACACAACATTTCTAAACAAAACTTACTTGTAAATCTGTTTGTTTCAAGTTTGAGTTTGAGTTAAGATCAAAATAATATATTTTTCTTGAAGTGCGTTATCACCAAAAGTTCAAAATCCTAAAACAGTTTCAGACCTTTTCCATATTTAATACAGTGATAAATGAATTCGTAAACTGAATCGCGAGAAGTTATAAACAAATTGTATTGTACTTGAAAAGTTCTGCTCGAGTATTTTTTTATTCATACAATATAAATATGTAATTGTGTACTGAGATTTACATGGTTATTTTGGATATATATACGTAAATTCTTTGATAACTGACATAACTAAAACTATTAAGATGTGATGGACAGGATGTGATGGTCAGTCTGCCACCTAACTGCCACCATTCAAAAGTCTATATTTAGGAGATAACTAATTACTAGTGCGACTTATAATACCGTTTTTCAAAGAAGTTTAACATAATGTAAGATTATTAATACTAGAGATAGTTTGGCATTAGTTCAAGATCAATGATCCAAGCATTATTAATTCTGTTTTCACGTGTCGTTCGTTAACGTTTGCAATGACAATTTTATTATAAGGCTAGTATTCTAATTTAGTCAGCCATTAACAACAATGATATGATATGACTTTGGCTGTCTCTTAATTATTTTTTAGATTGATCTATCTTTCTAAAGCCAGGTCTCATAATTATTATATTACATTTTTGTGTATTATCTAAAGCCAAAAACTGGATTGGTATTCCGATATTCTTCGACAAACGATACCCGTAGACGATACATATGAGGTACGTATCTAAAATCATATAAAATTTATTTTCACCGTCATATTTGCGTAGCTATGCATGAGCATGGTGGAAAGCCACTATTATCTGACATGTCTGATTAGAAAATATACATACGTATGAAGCAGACTGATGCAATCTACGCGCCGCACCTCTTGAATCTGATCTTACAATATTATTTACAAAACACATTTATCTATTCTATATTCTATACATTCTATACAAATAAATAAAATTGAAGTGTCTGTTTGTAATGTCTAAATAACAGCTTTTTATCTAATGCATATGAAAGTATATAAAGTACCTATACGAAAACATCTATTTTTAAAATTTTTGTCTGTCTGTCTGTTTGTTCCGACTAATCTCCGAAACAGCTGAACCGATTTTGACGGAACTTTCACTGGCAGATAGCTGATGTAATAAGAAGTATCTTAGGCTACTTTGATTTTAGAAAAAAAATAGGGTTCCCCGGAGACAAACACTTTTTAGTTCTACGCGGACGAAGTCACAGGTAACAGCTAGTTTAAAATAAGATTTTATATATAGTGTGGTATAAAATGGCAAATCAAGGAGTAGGCTGACGCTATTACACATATTTTGCTTGGTACATATCCACTTTCATAAACCCGAAGAAGATATTGTAAGTTATATCTACATATATATTCCCAGCAGAAATATACAGGTTATCGGCCTATTGTGTTTATCGAGCTGTGTCCCAAGCTTCATAGTGGTATGTACGAACCATAATATATATTAAACTAGATATCGATAATCTGATGCCTAGACTATTTTGTTAATCGTAGCTGTATTTGTACTGATCATTTGTAATAATAAATAGCGGAATAAATTTAGAAAGAGCTAACCTAGAAGAGATAGTTAATATTCAAACAATTGCGCATTTCATGTGTTGATTTTTACTGACTGTTTTGAGACCAATAGAATGAAGTCCCAATTCAAATAAGACGTTTTTGCATCTTAACCTTGCATGTACTAGTAACATATATTTTTTACTTAATATAATATCATTAAGCGATACTACTTAAAAAGTCATAAGAGAAGATGTCACGCACAAAACTCATACCTATTTTAAAGCAATTGGGTACGCTTCATTAGGTAGAAACGTTTACGCCAATACATGGAAATGCTTACGCTAAAAGGCGGAAATACTTACACATTATCATCATAGCACTTATCTATTTTGCATATTGGCATACAAAATACAATTATCACGACAAACAACTAACTTCTGCATACAAAACTTTTAAATAACCTAGTTCAGTTATCTCTCTTTGATTGTAATACGTAAACAAAACAAAAGTAGCTACGGCACGTGTTTGTTACAAAAGTTTTGCCCAAAATGGAAACACGTACGATACTTACGTATAAATAACGCATTTGTCAAATTTTTGTTTAGTAGTTACAAACAATAATGTAACTTCACGACTAAGTTTTCTCGAAGTGTTAGGCAGAGGTAAAAGCTCACATATATTTCCTTGTTTTGTGTAACATACATAAACATACGCGAAAATATCTCGAATGTTTTTAGACAGATGATCCCAATAGGTGGTACTTTGTGATATAGAAGGTGATGATCGAAAATTGTGCTTTAATTCAATCTTACATCACTGTCACATGGTCTCACGCCTATAATAATAAGTAGAGGGGAATTACATCCATGCGGATTATGTGGCACTACAATTACAGCTACAGACATTTATTTATTTATTTCGGCTTACCAACAACTTTTTTTTTTTTTTTTACAATTATATTATGTTTTTGTGATGCAAACACAAACTCGTTCGAGTTTTACCGTGCATCATCATACTTATACTAATACACTTTTCTTTTACATAATTAAATTACATAATAGTATAGCCTTTTACAGGCAAGCACAGCAAGCACAATTTCGTGAAGTTAATAAAGCGAAATTTAGAAAATTAATTTAGAAACAATATGTATGTAAATAATTATTTAGGCAATATATAAATAAGAACTATAACATTAATATGCAATCTAATAATATACTATATAACACTAAATATTAAAAATTATGTAAGTATACAGCAAATTTAGAGTTTACATCACACTGATAATATTTTACGGAATGTGGCAAGCGAGTCCACATGCACGTCTATGACATTAGAGTAGCTATTTAAGGTTCTGCAAAGACGGGGTATAGCAGAGTTAGCACCAAGTACGGTTCTACGAAGTGGTGGTGGACATGGGGCTAGCCTATTTTCTTTTACTGGGCACAGTGCTACTACTAAGAATTTCGAGACAGAAAAATCGAATAACACTTTTGTCCGATCCGGGAATCGAAACAGAGATCATATCATACGCAGCATTCGCATACACTACCGTTGCGCTATCGAGGCAGTTATTACGCACGTACAAATAGACATCAAATCTCATCTGTCAAGTCTTAAAATACCAGACGTAAATGTATTGTGACTGGCCGCCAGTGTGCCGCTACGACTCCATAGGTTAATAAGCATGTACAGACACAAAACATTATCATTAGTTCCATTATATGATACACTGTAACGTGATATGTTTTACACTAATGAACCACATACCTTTACCCAAATCTATACTAATATTATAAAACTGAAGAGTTTATTTGGTTGAACGCGCTAATCTCAGAAACTACTGGTTGGAATTGATAAATTATTTTAGTGCTAGATAGCTCATTTATCGAGGAAAGCTATAGGCTATATAACATCACGCTACGACCCACAGGGGTGGCGCAGTAATCATAAACGCGGGTGAAACCGCGGGCACATCATAAGTTCACTTAACAGCCATCTAGTCTGCCATACTGCATCCAACTTGCTGCATTACACACAGGTTATGATAAAACCAGCACTAAGTATTCACTTAAACTTGCACGAGTACCTTAAACTTTTTACTTTGCGGAATACCTACGTCATAGTTACTCTATCGGCAAGTCCATACACTTTAGTGCATCGTTGGGTAATTTGAAATTTCACTTAACTCTCGTCGAAGGAGCACTGAATTTATGAAAGGCGAAAGTTTGATAATGTGCTCTTATGAAGTGTAACTTTATAGCCAGTCATGTGTTCACTTTACATCACACATTGTTACAATCATCCTCATACTTTATCGTAGCGTCGCATAATTGTACTTATTTTATAAAAGGGAGGTTGTTTCTATAAGTTCGGCTTGTCGCAAAATCTATTGGATTAATGTAAAATGTTTGGTAGCGTACAATTTGTGCTTTATATTATTATTATCATAACATTTTCTTAGTTATGAAATCAATATATAATTTGAATCTACACTCGAGTTATCCCCTGCATCATCCCAAATTTAGTTAGTGATGTGTTCCCAATTTCACTAATTGCACCCTTTATTTAAAAATTAGCTGGGACTGTTTTTGGTTAATTTTACACATCTGCGTATGTTGTATTGAGGACAGTTTTAACCTTTATACTGCTTCTCTACTGCTTGAATATATTTAATTCTTACCAAGTTATTCAACCCATATTAATATAAGCGTGTATATGTATGTACATAATTATGGCTACGTCTATAGCACTGCGAGATCTACAATAACCACTCAACGTCCACTCAAGTCTAATTCTTCGAAGACGTTAATAAGAGCTAAGACAAATACACGCAACCGTTTTCTTTATATATTTAAACTAATTGAATGGTGAACAATGCTAATTCAGGACCTGTTGTTAAAGCAATTGCAGTCTATATAACTGATGCGAAATTACATCCCTCTCTCGCATGTCCTCTGGAGAATTGCATGCAGGACGCTAAATCATATATAGAATCTGAAGGTATGTATTAGAAACTAACATGGATGGGGCGGGCTATTAGCATATCTGAGGAACTATTACGGAGGCTGGAACATGATTGTGAGAGTCAAAAATAACAATAGGGTTCTATTTATATATGCGTAACTATCTACTGTGCATATATTAAAAATAAATGCGAAATTCTATAAAGCTTTTTTACAGCTCTTATTATTTGGTTTACATTTTACTTACTGGTAAGTGAAAAGTATTTAAAATCTTGTATTGATAAAGTTGTAAAATAATACAGATGGCCAAAGAAACCTTGCACGTAGCAAATATATGAGTGTTCTACGTAACTCGTGAAGTTTAAAATCTAGGCATAGATACATAATTATATGGCTCTAAATAATTCCTCAAGGCTGGCTTTGTTTACATTATACTTGCGGTATTATGATGAGTTAGTTTGTTTATATGTTTGTGTGTTCTACTGTTTGAAACTGTTGAACAGATTCCAACAAAAATACTAATCACAATTTACATTATTCTTATGTAGCATGACAAGATTTTTATAACCATGCGAGCGAAGTCGCTTTTTGATTCTAGTATATTAAAAGCAAAAACGATAATCCAATAAAATCAATCTCGAATTCAAAAAAACTTAGTCAAATTTATTAACCAAAGCTGATAAGCTGATTTTAGAAATAAAATAATTTATCATTGTTATCTCATCCTTGAAATCGCTCTAGCTATTCATTTGCAATAATCTGTCAGCAAATATTTCTTTATGAAAGCTAAACGCTATTAAACTATGTCAACTGGGGAGGTATTATTTCAGTTCGGGGATTCTACCTGTGTACCTAGCCGATACCTACTTGATACCCAATTGAAATTCAGCAAGCTCAATTGAATATCTCGATGGAGTTACAGTGAGGGTAACCTTATAATTTAATTCGTTGGTTCACTTACCCACTCCGAGACATCGGTAAGATTGCCTACATAACTAAATTAAGGTTAGTTCCACCCGTAGTCATGTTTAAGTTACATAACGCAAAGTGGCTTTGAATATTAGGTGCCTACATTTACATCATAGCATAACCCTCGCGACATATACTCTCAAAAATGTATCAGGATAATGACAGAGAAGTATGAAATTAGTACTACTGGTTCGATACCTTTTGACGTTTACGCGTGTGAATATCGGTTAAAACTATTTCTTATATCATAGATTTTCACTGTGATTGTAAGCTAGCGAGGGTAATAAACATTTTGGTTTGTTACGTAAATAAAACCGTCTCGTTGGTTCCTAATCATAAGTTAGTGTTTAAATTTGTGGATTATAATCATGTTTTTGCTTTGATTCCAAGATTTAAGACTAGAAAATTCGCTGTAGCAGCGTGTTTCGGTGGTTTTAATGCACGGGTTAGGCAAATAGTTTAAGATTTCTGTCTGCTCATTACGAAGAGTTTAAGAGATTGCAGGCGAAATGTGGAAATATGATTATAACATTGTCTATCATCATATGCAAGTTTGTAGGTATAATTATATGTTTAAATTGTTAAGCAACATAAACAGCGATTATTAAATACAGATATAAGATCAGTTTCTTTACCAGTACTACCTTTAGTCTGTCAGAAATATATGAAAAGGAAAATATTTTTTGTATTTGTGATGTGTATTCGCCTACTTATCATGAGTCGGTGAATGTGCCTACTTTATATATCTCACCCTTATGTCATCGTCACCCTCAAAAGGGTGACTAAACCATACACAATCGAGTGTCAATCACATTGATGGATGCTTTTAATTCGATTTACCGACGAATGGCTCCAGGCCAACACTCAAAGTGACGATGTCCCCTTCGTATAATAAGATCACGCATCACAAGCTGCTCTTAAGAAAATTGTACAATATTATAATATAGTGCTCTATATGTTAATTAAGTGTACGTTCAAATTATTATACAGTAGTTCAACAAAACTATTTAATTTAAAGTTACCGAAACCTGCGAATATTCACGTATTGAAAGAGAAACATGATACAAATACAACGTAACACTCACTCTTTTTAAAACATAAAATACTAAATTGACAGTATTTTCTTTAGTAATATAGTGATGTACGCAATACAAGACTCCCAAAAAAATTATAAGAAGTTGTCAAGAGGCATCAACGACCCGATAGATTCGCAAAAAGGCGCATACATTGATCGTCGGGATTCGCAGTTGTACTTTGATCTTCAATAACACATGTTGTATATTTACCCAAAGGTGTGCCAAAACAAATCAAATTGACATTCCTGTGAAGATGCGAGTAAACATAGCCACGTATAAGAATATAAAGGCAGTTCGACGAAGGCTAACTTGTTCTGTTACAATCTCTTTGATAAACTTGTTCTGGGAAACTTGGCTGGCTTCGCACGGTTGTTTGCAAACTTGCACTTAACGTGCAGCTTAATTGAATTGTCCAGAAGTCAATTTGATTCTTCACTCGGCTAGAGTTTCGCTATTCCTATGAAGGATAGTTTCAGACATGCTAAGTATGTAGCGGAGTTTTGCATCCTTTACAAAGCTGCTAGTTTATACCTGTTTGGTTTGCGTGAACCTGTAATTACTTAGCTTCTCTTCCATATTTTCATGTACACTGTACCATGAGCGAAGGTTTTGCTTTTAGTTCGGCGGCGTTTAAAACTATCTCTTGATTGCTGGACAATTTGTGAGTGTTAGACTCAACAACTTTGTATGTATATACAAGGCTGTATATTATTTGGCGCCAATTGAAATCATAATCAAAAACATTATCGTTCGCCACCAGTTCCTCTGAGCGAGTATCGTTTTTAGTCCGGTAGTTATTTTAGGATAATACAAATTTATGAATTAAACTTTAATCTTTTGCCACTTGATATGTATTGTTGATTAATTAATATTGGGATTGAGCTTTTTATTAAAAGGTACTTAAGAAAATCACGGAAAAATGTATTGTGACTTTAAAATATCCTTAACCGTAAAATGTAATAGAATCGCCACCATACAAGTAACTAGTAATGTGTATGGTGGTGGTGGTATATTATAGATCTAATATAAGATTATGTCAAAAAACATCCTAAACGTATAATCTAACGTTATTCAAATATCTGGTACGAAACTACAAATCCACAAAACGCAAGAAATTCCCTTTTTGGTTCAAAATCCTTTTCATTCCAGCAAGAACGCAACAGGGAAGGATAATCTGCTAGCTCAACGATCATAATACTACTATTAAAAAGAGTAACCTAGAAGCTCGAAGATCCGTTTCATCGCGTTTAAGCTATCCACGACCTTGCATTAAGTGTCGTGATTCTGTTAGTACATTATCGCTTATTGGCGCCGCTAGCGTCATCTATCATCAAATATTGAGAGCAATAAAGATTCTAATGAACATTTCTAGTTAGAAAAAAACAACACTTGAGAAAACTGGCACCATGATGGTTTTAGACCAGCTTTCAGTTCTAAACCATTTAATTTAATCGTGCGTGGAGTTATTACACGATGTTATAATACGAGTGGAAATGAGCGTCGATTAGAGCGCCTTCTGCGTGTAATACGAACATATCGTGATCCACTTCAATTACACTTGTTGAGATCATATCGCCAAATTAATGTAATTAACAAGTTGCCGTTCAAATTACTCGATGGTATCAGGTGTCGTTTGTTTTAAAGTAATGAGTAGACGTCATATTCGCGGTTCTTGATATCTGCGATGGTAACTTAGAAACAAATGTAATCGTTGACGTATAAACTTATGCGGCAAGTTTGAAAAGCTAATTGAGGAGAATAGATACTCCCTTTTGTTTTAACTGTAATTAGCTACGGCATTTTATTTTATAGTACGCTCAGCTTGAATTAGTTAGCCTCAAAGGAAATTCGTACGTACGTCGACATTCGTACAATGTCTGAATCGTTGTCGTGATAAAATGTTTGAGCATGTACACGCCAGCTTTACAAAGTAAAATCTGCAAATAATTAAATAATATAATTATGTTAAATTATCTGAGAGTTGTTATGAAAAGACAATTAGTCCTAAATACGTTTTAGACAATCCTAAATATTATTATTCTTTATAAGATATTTTTGCTTGGGGACTTGCTTCTTAAAAATATTTGTGACTCCTATGCTTGGCAATAATAATAAAACTAGACTAACACATTATTTTTATTTTATTAGATCGCCTTAGTGATTGCTTTTAAAAACTTCCACGAAGTTATATAAAAAAAAATCATGTACCTTCTTTAAATATTGTTAGACCCATTCTTGCCTTATCCCTATGTATACGTCCCCAATGTGCCAGTAAATAAGATATTTTTATGCTCAAAAGATAGCAGTCAGTTATGTACCAAAAGACTTACATAATATATTGAGCGATAGTAGACTTTATTTACAAGCACTATTTATTTCATGTAAATATATTACACGAAATCATGTTTACCCATAAAAGGTATCTAGGCTACGAAGTCGGTCATAAATAAAATATCGATAAATTGTTCATTGACCTTTCAAATATCTCATTAGTCATCCAAACGGTTTGCATACGGCTGCAGTCACGAGACTTGGATACATAATACGATTTCTTCCAGGAAAATGATAGCTTTGAACTGCAGTTGCTCCTTGTACTACGTTTAAATAATCGTTAATAAAGTTTTTTGTATACCATATTGCTTTGTATTAACAAAATAAAGGTGTCATCTTCAAAAATATATTCATTCTCTTTTTACTCCAAACATTTAACACGAGACAGAAATAATGTTTGCTGGTTAGGTAAGTATGAATGTGACATTTTATATGACTCTTATAAACAAATATAATATCGATAGTCTAGGGGCGAGATCGATGAACTGCCACGCGTGTAGGTTTGACTATTTGAAGTTATGTGCATATTAGGTATTTCATTAAGACTTACTTTTAATGTGATTGAAAATATTGCAAGAAAACTTGCTTACCATGTTTTCGAAGATCTATGGCATTTACCTACTAACTATCATTGAACTCTGAATGCGGCAGACCTAACCTAACTATTGCCATAATAGGCAGTAACTTTGACACAGTAGCACTGTAATTGAGTTTCACCCAGTAGGTAACAGAGTTTCACTAGCTAACAAACCTAAGTCTCACATTGCATTCCTTACATATTTAATTCATTTTCTCAAAGGTCAGCAACGCGCGATTAAAACTCTTGGTATTTCAAGTGATGGTAGATATGCTTATTTGACGCATAGGTGGTACAGAATAAAAGTATTTTCTTTAAAAACATTATTGCAATGCTTCGCATAGTGTATGTACGTTCTTAATCGGGTCGTAGCGGCACACCGGCGGCCAGACACAATAGGGTTTTAATTGCGTCTGGCATTCGAAACGAATACTACTTTTTAACGCACTGCATACATACGTATACACAGTATGCTAAACTATGCTACAGTTAGACACACTTAACTAAGAGGAACATTTCACACACGAAATTAGCAGAGCGTGCATCATCGATGCGTTTACTTTTAACTATCCATCAGCCAAAATCAATAATGTATCGACGCTTAATGTCATCGGTCTGTGGGACTTATTCAATAATACACAGGCCGTCAATACGGGAATGTTTACGGTCCGATCCGGATTGCTGCTGGCAATGTTTCAGCATCATCCACACACTAAAACATGTCATTCCATTAGCATTCAGGACGGCTGCCAAAGGCTGTGCCCTGTATTCAATGCCCTCGATCATGTACCCTGATAAACAGTTGGGTAATGATAATTATCGTAAATACTGTACGCTGATGTATTAATGTTGGTCTAGCCAAAATATGTTACTGTATTTCAAGGTAAGTTAAATACGCAAGATCTGGGTTTCCTAAAAACGTGATTCAAAGAAGATTTTGCTGATAAGTTTATGCTTTGATATTCATTTGATTATACGATAATCAATATAACCACTATGGTTTGATTAATTATCTCATTATTACGAATATTTGCGGTTTGATTATCGTTCAGAATAAATAATAATGTAGTCCACAGATAGTTTTTAAGATGTAGTATGTTCTTTTTAAGATTGCTATTTTTTGTATCTTCAGACATGTTTTTAAGATTGCTATTTTTGTATCTTCAGACATGTTTTCAAGATTGCTATTTTTGTATCTTCAGACATGTTTTTAAGATTGCTATTTTTGTATCTTCAGACATGTTTTCAAGATTGCTATTTTTGTATCTTCAGACATGTTTTTAAGATTGCTATTTTTGTATCTTCAGACATGTTTTTAAGATTGCTATTTTTGTATCTTCAGACATGTTTTTAAGATTGCTATTTTTGTAGACATGTTTTTAAGATTGCTATTTTTTGTATCTTTAGACATGTTTTTCGCTTTACGGATATTTGATCTTTTAACTTTTGAATTTGCAACTAAACAATAAATTAACCAGTAGGAACTTTTGGATAAACGCCGGTCCCTTTTTGCTCCACATCACACAACCTTCCGTTTCCAGTCTACTTCAGACATCCTCCTCGCTTTAGCACTAGGTAATAGTGCCCTGTGCAAAAGGTATCTAATTAGTAATAAGTCCAACACAATAAATGAGGCCCTAGCAAAATAGATTAAAGCTTCTTATATATTCAGGTTAAAATATCTAAGTAAAATTCATGGGGCAAATAAATAATTGCTATGAAATATAATATTGTTAATACAATATTATATTTCATAGCAATTATTTAAACGTAATCGTTTACGCAAATATTATACATTGAAATTAAACTACTATATACGGATTTTGTCCCATTGTTTGAAATAACTACAGTTCAGAACATTGAGACAACTACCATATTTGTCACCCCGTGAACAAGGTTTCTGGAAAGCAACCCAAACTCGGAAATGTGTAAACTTAAATATAAATAGTTTTAATTAATTTAAATATATACAGGGCGTCCGGTAATTAATGGATAACCTTGAACTGTCTTATAGTAGAACTGATGGCCGTTCAGACTACACTTTTGACTGTCTATCTATTAGCATAATTAGTGTTTAATAATAAAACAACAAAATACCGATGGAATTCATTCATTTAAGGTCGTAGTATACAAGAAAGTAAATATGGTAATTAAAAAAAATCATATCTCAGGTAGTATGTTAGGATAGTTTTTTTTTATTTTTTGTTCTAAACGGCCATCAGTTCTACTATAAGACATTTCAATGTTATCCATTAATTACCGGACACCTGTATATTGTAGAAAATTATGTAAAAAAAGTGTTATAAAATAAACAACGCGACAAAATCCGTATAAAGTGGTTTAATTTCACTGCTATGAAATATATTTACATTTTTGCGGCATTTTGTACGAGTGATCTTTTAGATAACGCTTGACATTTTAAAGAGGCATTTAAAATGCATATTACATAATGTCATGCCTGCTTTTCTAAAAGGACAGACAGAGAATTTCGTGTTGCTATATATAGTCTTATATGTGGTTTTTAAAGACAAGTACTATACTTAATACATAAATGATTAAATAAAGGCTTTTAGAATAGCTCCAAATAAATCCTTTAGTGGTATACTCCAAAATGCCTTTTCATATATTTAATTAATAATACAAACGCTAAACTTGGTATGAACGATGAATAACGTCAAGGTTAAATTTGATTAATAAAAACATATACTAAATTTATACAAGAATGCGATAATTGCTTTATATAAAATATACAGTCAACGGCAATTAAGTAAATTATGTCACTATTTTCAAAAGGTCAGACTAAAAAAGTAATTTACAAAAATTTTGGCCGGAATAGACCTGCCCATGACATTTTAATTGTGTATTTGAAAGGAACTTTACCGAAAAGAAACTACGACAAACCAATTGAAATTATTAAAGAATTTGGAAGATTTTAGGTTGAAATATTACCAACGCAAAACGCTTATGGTTTTTCTGCCACTTAAAAATTCAGTCAGTTTCAGTCAATTAAAAAATCGTGAAGCAATAACCAAAGCATGACTGCGGGAATCTATAAAGTTATTAAAGATATAACGAGGCAAATAACTAGCAGAAATGTCGTAGCTATATACTTCACCACTTTCATACTGAGAAACTGTTGTCTAGAAATTAAAACAATACGAATAAAGCTGACTACTGCTAACTATATGCTCTTTAAAAGGACAAAGCTTAACGTCATAAAGATACGTTGACAATTAGATAAAAGATATATACAATAAAACAGCATCACCTAAAGGCCCGATCAGAGATTCATTTCCATAGAGGGAAAGTTCAGTGTTTATCCGACCCTTGCAGAAATCGAAGCGATTTCCTTTCTGTATTTTCCTCAAAATAGTTGGATGTTCTTACGATTCCCAGTCGGATCTCTTTATAGTACGGTTTGTTTATCGGGCAATCGAGATCGTGGAACAAAGAGTACGGCTGTGTCCATTGTACGCTGGAGGACGATCCAAAACGTCCCGGAAACCAATTTAGCTAAGCTCCCTAGATTTATTGGCAATCACGCGTCTTTGTTTCTATTTAAAAACCGTCTATTGTTAATTAAAAGTTAACTTTGTGTTAGTACCTACTCATTAACAGGATGAGAATTTGGTGTAATTTAGTCAATGGTTTTGTTTATTTTGTCAATAGTTCAAAGAAGCAACCCTAGCATTCGGAGCACGAAAACAAACAAACTTTCCCACTAAGTTCTCCTATCTAATGTAGAGAAAGCTGCTAGCACGCAGACATTAATAGACCCTTGATTAGATATCACAACAGCGCAAGTATACTTCGAATGTCACTAACGATAAATCCTAAATCGTATCTAACAGCCTCTTGAAACTTACGAGTAGAAAAGATACATTATTAATTCGAGTTTAATCATAAATAATTTATATTGCATATATAAATTAAATTTTAAGAAAGAGCTTTCTAAATATGGCTTGTACATTTCAAAATGTTAAGCAAATCAGTGACAAATGAAATCAAACTAATTACTTAACCCTTTAAATGTGTGACAAAGCCTTCCCTTTAAAGCGACAGTGTGACACGCACCTGCTTAACTTACTTTAAGGGAGCCATAAATCTTCCCACGGCTAATCCAAACTACGACTTGAAGGAAAAACCGCGCTACGAAATGTATCACGTACTCGTAGTATTTTTATAAACCGCCTACGTTTGCGTTTAATGGTGTATGGACGGAATGTGGGACTTATCCTGACAGCAACGAATAGAAAGTAAAGCACGAATAAGGCATTCTCCGCACGAGACGTTATTGTACGCCGATTTTCGAATTTGTATTTTCTTCCGCGAAATTTCGCGTCCCAATATTATTGTAGTCAGATTTTGTTTGATTCACTGCACCCGATTTTCCGGGCTTAGTATCGCTATTGTCTTTTTGTGACGCAGTTAAAGCTACCATGAAAGGTTACGAGGGAGATGGGATGGCATTTGATCTTCCTTCCTAGTTATATTACGTTACTATTTCTATAACAGACAGTTAATGCGAAACGGGGTGTTGGAAAATGATTCAATATAAATTTAAACGGTAGGTTATTTTTGCCTACAAACGGTTTTTTGCTCCGTATTTGAATTTAATCTCTGCGAAATCAAAATCTTATTACACTATATAAAAAGAATTTCACATTAAGGGCAAACGGAGTCTTACAAAATGTATCAAACAGAGTCCCTTCGGATAAAGATAAACCGGCGGAAGGCAGGCTTTCGCAGGGATTTGGAATCTAAATTGTTTTTTATAGGTCACATTCTACACGCAACGTTATAAAGAGAAAAGTTTGTGAACGTGTTCACTTTGTATATTATGTTACATTACATTGTAAAACTGTAATTGTTGGGGGTTGAGACAAGATTTAATCATAGTGTAGACACACGGCCCTCATTTACGCTTTTAATTACGCAAATTGCATTCTTTCACATTGCATTACAACAACTAAAGCGCTCTTGTGTCATTACCCTGTCGGCTTACGAACTGCAGCTATGATTTTGCTATGATAATTGTAATTACGAGGCAGCTGCGTGCGTGCCCTTGTTTTTACTTCTTGCGCAATGAACTAATGACAATACCATTAAAAAACTCCTTTAAACGTTCTACGTTATTGAACTTCATTTGTGGTTTAATGAAAATGACACATTAATTTTATTCTAGTTAAACTTAAATGTCGAATCACTTAAAATAGTAGGAATAATTAAAAAGTCCGTGAAATCCTAATAATCAATTAGTTGCGGCTTCATAGCTCATTAGAGAACAACCTACGTATGATATTCATCTGAAACATGTATACTATGACCTTTACTTATTCCACGCAATTTTGAGTATGACAAATCACTGACAAGCTTGTTAAGTTGCTTTCAAACATACAACACTTCTATTACAAAATACTATCGAGAGCGGTAATGGTGAATCCTTTTTAAATAACTGCCAATTTCACGGCTCTTTACAATCCACATATTTATTATCAATAACAAGGTGCAATGTTAAACTTGTATGCAAGACATGCCCGGGCGCCCTTGACATACACTAGGATCATTCCACTGTACCGTACAATGACAATTTAAGTTGTCATATAATGGAAATAAAACCTTATTATTATAGTGATAGGAGCTATAACAAATTGTTGGATTAATTCGTTAGCTTGCAGGCGCTGCCGCCTCAGCAAACGTTGACATGTACTTAAAAGTACTGCCACGCTCCATCAAATATGCATAAGGCCGTCTGCATTGGTTATGAAAAATGCCTTCAACTCGCGTGCTTGTAACTCGTTAATGAACTCGACAACGGGCAATTTATCGCAATAGCTGCTAGTACAACGTAAGGTTTCATATTTTATGTTGATTTGTTACACTTAATAAAAATGGAGCCGATTTAAGAACCAATTAACGTAACATGAGCTGTTTTTTTTAAGATTTTAATGAGGCTGATATTTATTTCGGAGCACTGAGCAATCAATCCAAATAAAAATAACATCATAATTTCTTACATTTCAACGGATACGCACTCACAACTCATGTTTAAAGTACGTACTTGAGAAGGAAATCATAATCATTTCTATATTCCATTTTGTTACCAACTGTTCACTTCGCAACATTCCTAGAAAATTACACAAACGCAAATTCCTCAAATTAAATAACAACTCCGCTAGCAATATGAAGCCGCGATAGTAATCACAATAAGTCATTAAAATGCCGCGGATTCGATACAAAATTCCGAACTCGCAAATAAACAACAGATGTCTTATAAATATGTATGCGCTCATAATTACAATATCGTGAATAATATTTCTTTCATAAGTCGGCAGTACTAGAGAGTCACGTTGCAAACCGTGAGTCGAAGATGTTACTTTTAATGCATATAACGAGTTGCAATTTAAAACGTCTTGCCTTGGGCAAAAGTAAAATCAGCAATTTGCAAAATTGCAGTAGCGTGGGGGTCCACAGTAATTGTACCCTCTCGCTAGCATCGAAAGCGATAAATAAATATACAGAGGATTTCTCTTGGCGATGTAAATGCTGCTGATCCGCGCCAATCCCGTCAACCGTCGTTTAGTGAGTAAATATCTCTATGTCATGATGAAAATTGTACTGGTTTCCTTTTCTATACCGTCTAAATCCGACTTTTACGAAATAGTATTTCAATCTACTTCGCCTCCAAATATTTGACCCGAGATTTTAATAAATGTTTGGACTGCTTCAGGAATCACCTTTAATAAACGAAACTGAGTTCGTTATTAATGTTCTTTAAAATAAAAAATTGTTAATGAAATCAAGATATTGTTATTTTATAGCATTTTATCTTCAAGATGTTAAACAGTTACTGTTAAATTACCAAAACATAAATCTTGTCCCCGCTGAAAGCCTTAAAGTAGGTTTTACGACCTATTGAAAACCCTCTAGAGTAATATGATCTAACATTTTATTCACCAGTAAAATGCAACATTGTTTTACAATTAGTTATAATATGTATTTGTGTACATTCTCTCAAAGTCAACGTCGAAAGACCTTTTTCGTTTAGGCTTATAAAAGCGTTTGTTCAAGAAGAAAGTACTTGTTATAGCAAATAATTTGCTGCTTCATTGACCTAATGAGAGTAAAAATGTTTGATACTTCTGAGGCCCTGGTTTTGATGTTGACCGGCGAAAGTAATTGGGGCTTTATGTTAAGAAAAGATCTAAGATATAAATACGTCAAACGACTAAGAGTTTATGTGAAATTATTAAAGCTGCATCTGCGTCAATACTATTACCCTCCAAAATAGTACATAAGGTTATTTATCAAAGTGTTCATAGGTGCCTTTTTGAAGTAATTTGGTACGTAATACTACATGACTTTTGTAGAACTACGTTCATGCTTAAAATAAATATTAATCCTAAATATATATATTAATAACTTACTCAATATTTTAATATTAATCAGAATGCAGCAACATGATTAAATATATTATAATCATGTCACTTCAATTCGCGTCAAAATTAATAAGTCCGGGTAGCCTTAATTAATAATGAAGCTACATTCCATTTTCCCAAACCTGAGGGAAGTTGTGACCACGAAATCAATTTTACATATGATTACTGTGGAAAGGACACAGAAGTTTCAGTTTTGGGCCACAACACATGTACATGACGTCTGAAAACGAGGGACTTCGGCCCTTTAAAATTACTAGTCACGAGTCGCAAAATTGAGTCCCGCATTGTGGGAATAACCCAATTTGGATTGCCAGTAATGTATCCCGGAGTCCCCAGATGTAAGTGTCGGTTACGGGAAATCACGACAAAGTAAATAAGTACTACTGAACAGTGTTATGTTAATTGTGAAAATTTATGTGTACTTTACGAAATTAAGGTAATGTGTGTCATGATTCTCGCCTGTTAATCGAATGGGAACAGAATAATTACATAAATCCGTGTTTTGAAGTTAAAGCCGATAGCTTACCAGTCTGGTTTTGAAATTGCCGCACGGTATTTCTTCATACGTTTGCATAAAATCCTGCAATACTAAGATCTAATATTGCAGGTCTGAGACACATTTCTTCCAAATAGAGTACCGATGTAGTCTCTGTGTCATAAATATCACAATTAATAGTATTCTCCTAAATTAAAGTAAACATCAAGTGTGAACATAAATTACATTGCAGTTCACATTTGACGTTTATTAGACAAGAGCTGAACTCTGTTTTGGATATTACATTTTATTACGAGAATTGGCCTTTCGTTTTGCTTTGTTTCGCTGATAATAAATTTTGTTTAGATATCTACACATATGCAGAATATCGCATTGTTTAAAACTTTGAGGATGCCATTCGTTATTAATTTTGACTCTGACTTTAGCAGTTTTTTTTACAAGTAGTGAAATATCATTTATTTATAAATGAAATTTCACTACTTATGAAATAGGATAAATTAAAAACCAATATGCCTTAATAAAAACCTACTTAGAAAAGGTAGGTAGTATTGTCCACTCACGGCACTCACACGAATCTTTATCATTAATGGATGCTATATAAAAGTCGAGAGAAATTTCGCCTAAAGCGAGGAAATAATACGTCCACATTAAATACACGATCGGTGTTCATTTAGCAATCAGAAATCATTTATAACAGTCATTTAGGATACACGCTAACGGCAATTGGAATACTAATTATGTTGAATACCTTTTTGTACTACCTACGTGCCCAGTAGCTAGCTACAGATAATTTGGCCAAAAGGAATAGATGCGTCGAACCTGAGGCGTGTGTAATGGAATGCTATAATATAATGTCGGCCTCGATGGCGTAGTAGTTAGTGTAACCGACTGCCACGCCTGAGGTCGCGGGTTCGATTCCCGCACAAGTCAAACATTTGTGTGTATGAACATGGATGTTTGTCTTGATCTGGGTGTTTTATGTATAATATGTATGTATTTATAAAAAAAAAGTATATATGTATGTTTATTCATTGTCTAGTACCCATAGTACAAGCTCTGCTTAGTTTGGGCTAGATAGTGTTGTGATAGAATATCATTATTATTAAACTCTACGACTTTGTCTTTCTTTCTGCTAGGGGAGAATGATCTCCGTGTTACTGTACTGGGTCGAGTTTCTTATGTCATCGACGTAATACGAAAAGAGTAGGTATCATATTTAATGCTTCTGTATCTTTTTTTAATAACATCGTTAGGAAAAAGATATAAAAGATGAACTCTATCCAGTTCGCCATACGTTAGTTACGTTATTCATGTATGTTCTACTTCTTAAAATTTAGGTCAACAATAGTAAAATGTGCATAATAAATTAATCATTTAACTTCAAAATTATGCTGTGTTATTTTTGACGATAATTTGAAAGGAGAACAAATTATAGTCATGCGAGTTTAAAATATAATACTTACTTATTTTTTAAGAACTACGACTGTAAATGTTTGCATATCATTCATACTAGTTTTATACTCAACAACAGTTTAAGTAACATGAATATTGAGTAATTGCAAAATCAGATACAATTTTACATAATTATCGTGCATGCAAGTATAATTTGAGTTAATAAAACGGATAAGTAAGTAAACATACGGGTAATATTGCGTTTGGGACCAACAATGTGGCAATAATTGGATACGGGAAATTGACGGTGGCTCCAACAAATTTGTGCTCATCAAACTCTCTTTGTAAGCAGCCCATTCAGCGAACCTTATTAAAAACGATACGTAAATATCAAGACACATTACAAGTTTATTAGATACATTTACCAACCAGTTTAACTTCGTATAGATTTTATTAGTAATAATAATAATATAATAATAATAATTGTTTATTAACAATTTATATTAACAATTATTACAGGTTTCGAACCTATTACAGACTCAACTCAACTCTCAATGATTTTGTAAGTGTTACTATACTCTTTTTGTGTTTAAAACTATGTGTGCACCTTTTGCGAGAAATAAAATGAGTAGTGAAGTGTATTAAGGCCTACTTATTTTATTAGTGAGATGTAACATGATCTACTTATGTTATTGGGAAAGTGTAACATGGTGTTTTTCTGTATTAGGCAAAGGTAACATGAAAGTATAACTATAATCTATTTCTTTTTTAATCTGTACTTTTTTGAGTATGATTACTGCTCTGTGCCCTTAGCTCGTAAAGTTATGTCATATATGTAGTTTATGTTACTCCTGTAATTCTGAGTATTTTCTACTGGTATAAGAATTATTACAATCGGTTCAGTAGTTTTTGATATGATTTATTACAAAAATATATAATATATGTAAATCTTAATCTAAATATGATAAGCAAAGTTTGTAAAGATGTTGTTTTATATTTGAAGACGTTTGAATATTGAGATGAAATTTGACACACAGATAGACAGTCCTGGATTGATACATAAGTTTCGTGAAATGATGCGGCTGAAGCTGTAGGCACAAGTTAGTCTATACTATATTAACAGAAAATCATGACTTAAGTTCCGAAGAATATAGAGTAAAAACAATCTAAGCAGATCATTCGTACATAAACATGCTTACAATCGAAATACTTCATGCGTGGATTGTAACGACGTGTGTTAATGGTTGAAGTAATAAAAGCAAATATGAAATACAATAATTCAATTTTATGGCACTATAATGATTGTGAATACGGGTGTTGAGTTGGGAGAACAAATTAATCCCCGAGGAGTTAATTATATGAAGTTGAACAATTTAATTAGTACATTATTTTGTTCCACAAATGGGGTAGGTACCTGATTTTCTCAACAGCGTATTCTGAAAGTTACGGGCACAGATCCCAGGTCGATCAAAGTACAGTATTAGATACTGAAAGTTACGTATTTATATCACGAAATTTTCTGTATTAGAAATAAGTTCCAAACCTTATGACGGATATCGATCTTTCTCAATTATAAGCCAATAATTGTGCTCGAAATAAATTAAGTTTTTTAATCAGGAAATAAGAGCACGGAGTCTGTTACTGTGTCCGAATTGCCTGATAGCCGGTAATAGGCTCAACCGCTATTATGTGGTACCTAAAAATGCTGCGAAATGTAGGTGAAATACACTTTTGTGCTCGCTTTGGTATAATAGATAACATACATAATATCCTATAACAATGCTCATATAGTCCTATTCCCGCTTCTAGAATAGTCAACAGTTAGAATAAGAATGTGTGTAAAGAAATAGTCTTAAGATACAAGCGAAGCACGTTTTTTAATTTAATAAAAACGTGCA
Source organism: Catocala sponsa (assembly GCA_963564715.1). Lineage (NCBI taxonomy): Eukaryota > Metazoa > Arthropoda > Insecta > Lepidoptera > Erebidae > Catocala > Catocala sponsa. Next base: position 16,460,608 of record OY751333.1, read on the forward strand.
CACGGAAAATTAAGTACCATTAGAATTTCTTCTTTAGATATAAAACTTGAATAGTGGACTCCAGACCGAATTTCAGTCACGGCGGCCAATCTTAACGGAGGCTGGCCATCTGCGTAGGAGATATTATAGTGCACAAGCGTGTACGCAAACACAAGTGCACTCTCTGTTCCCTAACTCTCAAGATCCGATGGGATGGTAATCCGACACGACTGGAGAGAGATAAGACGCAGGACCAACGGCTTTACGTGCTTTCCGAGACACGGGGATGACTAACACCGCCAACTTCCTAACTCTGGGCTACTATTGAGATTTCTGAAGCCAAGAACTGCGCTCAGTAGACGGCAATACGCTTGCCTCCTACAACTTAGAACCTAAAAACATAGCTGATGAAATGAGATTGTACCTAATACACCTTTGCTAATGAACTATATATGCATGATAAAAATAATGACCTACGCAAGTAACACTGGCCCACACTCATTTTGGTGCCTGGGATTTTAGACTTAATTGTGTAAAAGTATATCTTATACGGTGATATCAAAAATGCCACTGATATTTTTGTATTAGTTCTAGTTCATGAGATAAAAATAAATGCACTTTTACAAAAATATCATTGTCGTTTGAGTGACTTTTTCGAATGAATTTGTTTTGGAAACTGTTGCACTGCACCCACATTTTATCATGATTTCAAATTTCAATACCGAACTAATCAAAATACTATTTTAATCACAGTGTCTGGAATTGATTTTCGCAGATTTCCCAATATGTATTCACCACAAACATAACAAAACATATCGGGATCGTTAATACAACATCTGTACTAGCCATAATTAAATAATTAAATTAATTTAATCGGTTTTATTATAAGAATGACTGTTTGAACTCAAACTGAGTGTAGGTAAACTAGAGCCGGTGAGCTAAAAAAATGAATAATGAATGAATGTACATTACCATCCTTATCGACCACAGAAACAATTAGGGCTGCACCAAAAATATATTTATTTTTGTAGGCCTGTGTAATCATTCCAACATAACAAGACAATGGAATCACGATGTAAAATTAATAAGTTAAGCAAAGTATTTGCGAAAGAAAAAAGAAAGGAAAATAGATAATAAAACAATATTTGGTGTTTCAATCGTTACTTTTTTAGGGTGCCGTAACCGAAGGGTACAATTGGAGCCCTATTTCAGAGCCTCCGCTGTCCGACTGTCTGTAATAGGTAGCTATAATTTTTATAGAGTGTGTATTTTCTATTGCTGCTATAACAACAAATCATAAAAAACCAGGATTAGTATTTAAAAAGTACATAGTGTTATATCTTCTACAATGGTACGAAACCCTTCGTGTGCTAATCTGACTTACACCTGACCGGTTTGTAGTAACGTATTATTTTTACCAAGAAGCCTCTAAAACCATAGGCTAGAGTTGTGGGTGTAAAAATCCACTGCCTATCCTTTAAGGAATACAGGCGTGAAACAGATACAGTACATAAAAAGATTATTCTATGAAGGATTATTTAATTTTAAAGCTTGCTTATCCTACTTATAACTTTACTCGTTAGCCTGCGTTCCGTATAAACGGGCTCCCAAGGTGATTTCAACTCGAGCGGCGAGGTACTAAACTGTTGGAGGTATAATCACGCCACCACCGGTTGTGGATCGACCTCCAGAAGTAGTCTTAGCTGTGTATCCTTTGATAGCTACTGATTATGAGGTTATACCAAATCTGTACCGAACATTAGGATCTAACCCAATTATTGAGTAACTGTAGATGTGCGTGCGAAGCTTTTACTAATCCGCCATTACAAACCGGTTATATCTAATATAACAGATAATATCTGTTATCATCAACCTACGTCCAAATTGTAACAGCTATTATTACTGTTCATAGAGCTAAATACATTTAATTATTTATTAAAGTCTAAGCTTACATGTTCGAAAATATAATAAGTAACCTCCATTTTCTCATACCCACAGTCCCCAATAAGGCATACCTACTAAATAAAATACCAAATATTTTTATAGAGTACGACGTATTTTAACAAGAATTTCGACTTGTTTATAGTTACCAATTAGAGGACCGAAAAAAAACAATCGAAAACTCAACATTTATGCTCCGTAAAAGGTTGAATCATTTATTTATTCCGAAAACAACATTTTGATTCTATTTTAGAAATGAGTCACTTCAAATTTACCAACATTTCGTATTTACCTAACCCTACCATTACAAATGCTTGAACATTATTCATTTTTATAATTATTGTAACCAAAATCGTGTTACTTGTAATCTTCTTTAATTAACCAGATTGTTACAATATCGTCAAAGTGACAAAGGAGAATCGACTTTAAGCATTACTTAACATCAAACACGGTTCACAAGTCAAATATGTATTTTGAAAGCTATTTAGCTAACATCAAAGTTAAAATATTAGTACAAAGTCGACAAATTAAATGGTCAAAGAAAAAGCTGTTGGGTACAATTCAGTTTGTGGCAAGTACCTATTGAATAATAAGAACGGCGGGGCGGTTGTTGTAATTGCGGCTCGGCACCGGTTAGCTACTCTTACTGGTCAAGCACTTAATGATTTAAATTAACAACCGTAAGTACAATATTTTTCAGGAATGTGATTGTGCAAAGTAATAAAAGTAAATTGTGGAAGTGCCTCAAAAAGTTTAACGTTTAATTTTATACAGGTCCCTCACGAATTGTGCTCTTTTATGAAGTAGATTTACGAGCGCCTGCAGACGTAAAGTCTTGTTATTTTGAGGTATATTAATTTATCTCATGTGTATTACTCGAAGGAAGAAAGAATTGTGACACTTTTAAATAAAATATGTTTAATTAGCAAGTTTAGGCGTTTCCCGTGCCGGGATAAGGATAAAGTTTTTACATACCAATTAAGTCTCGAAAAATGTATTAAAAGAAAATTTAATTTAATTTTAAATAAGATAAATTTATTTCTCTGTTTATATATTTAAAATATATCCTGCTATAAAAGTATAACCACTAGTTTAAGACAATGTCATGCGCCCCATTTCTTTGACAGTATGTAAATATTTCTTAACATGACGGTATTTTCTAAGTTAAATACATTTTAAATATTCCAATATTGGATTCGCTTAATGCGATATTATTATATTTAAAATGTGTGTCTTTCTCAACACCTTAATAAAAATGCTGATTGTTATAAAAAGAGATACATGCAATGCAATAAAAAAAAATTAACCAACGCTTAATAAAGTTTAACCCATTCTTGTCGAGACACTGCGATTTATTAATTGATACACTTTAATATAAGTTCCGCATTGATTACAAAACATCTTGTTTATTTTGAGCAGAAGTTAACAACTAAATCAATCCAGCAGCAAGTGAAATAAACCACTTTCATCTGAGTATCAACACTTAAAAGTTTAAATTGTGCTACTTGTAGGCCAATCAAATTAATTCAGATCTCTTTAAAAGTTGTTTAATTACCAATAACAAATTGTGCCGAAATAGGCGCGTGCTAGTCGACTACAATTTATTTGAAGCACTTGTTTTATTTGTTGGTTTTCATAAATTAATGCTTCTGACGTCTATCAAAAGGGTTTCAGGAATATATTTGGAAAATTTATGCGAAACAGAACAGAGAAATTAAACATTAATTTGCTATCGTTCCAGGCGAAATTTACATATTTATCGAACCGTAGATTCATTATTTGTGATCTACATGAGAACCTCGACGTGCTTGTGTTGCCTTAGCGTCTTGTACTTTACAAAGCTTTGTTTACATATTTTGATTGTTACCTTTACTGTTGATTCGAGCAGATCTTCAACCCGACGCGGTTTATCGGAAAACTCTACTTCTCAAATGACGTCCTGTTTTGTCGGGCTCGAAAGAATACAAACCAGCTCGTTGTGTATTCTTTACACAGTGTATTCTCGTAATAAATGGTTGTTGTCAGTTCAATGGTCTTTGTGATTGAAACCTCGTAGCCACTCATTCATTGAACGTATTACATACAAGCGACATATCCGTGTTACTTACAACAGATAACTAAATTGTTTATAAAATTAATTACCCTTTTTAAGATTTTTCTCAGTAATACCATTTCTGAAATAAAATCTTTAGTTGCATAAAATATCCTTACTTCACACTATATGCTTAAGTAAGGTGTAGTACCTTAATACACGTAACATATACAAAATGTTTGAGATTGTAGTTAGTCGACCGGGGAAGGACTACCCTCTTACAGAATATCGACATGAAATAGCAGTATTCCTACTGTTGTGTTTAGTTCGGTGAGTGAGAGTACCGGAGGTCCAATCACCCTCATACCCCGTTCCCGCTCCTTCTCCGTCCCACTTCCTTTCCTAAAGGGTCGGCAATACGCTAGTGATGCCTCTAGTGTTGCACGCGTCCATGGGCTACGGTAACCATTTACCATCAGGTATGCTTGTTTGCCACCTAAGATTTATAAAATAAAAAAAAATAAAAAAGTTTTTTAAAGCTGCTGCAATATCCTGCTTCGTAAATCAAAATTACCACAGTGATACAGTAGGTTATCAAATTAATATAAGTAAGAAGCAGGTTACGCTTAATATGCGTACCGGTGATGCACGCAGATAGGCTTTAATAATATATAAGTACGTGATAACTTGCACAGTACTTTTTTCACGCACAATGCTATAATATGCTGACAAATACGTTTTACTTTCATTTCCGTGTTGATACCGGCATATTTCAGCTGCACATGACACTTGCAAAAATGTGTATACATGCTACATGTTAAATATGTGCCATATGATAATAATGTCAAAAACAGCTAAAACATCTTGAATAAAGTGTTCTCCATCCGGAGAATGATTGCGTTATGAAGCATTATGCCAGAACATAATATTATGCCTGTATTTCACTGCAGTGTAAATCATCAAATTCACATTTTCGTCTCACGGCTTTCAAGTTTGTTACCATCAGTGACTACAGTATTATAGACTCCAGTCTCGTTCAGACTCCGTTGTAAATTAATACTTGATCGACACAGTAAATTAATATTGGATATATCAACTTTGCAACTCACTAACCACTAAACTTTGACGGTCCTTAGTGTTACATTGTGACATAAGTGAATAAATGATTTCCAACTTTGACATAATCGACGTTCTCACTTGCAGTCTAGTTGATTAACAACTTATTTCATTAGAACATAAAATGTAGGAAAGGAGCTACGTAAACCCTTCCGTGTAGCCGTTTTTAATTTAATCTTCTCTCAACAATTAAACACTGACCTTAAACTTGGAACAAAATTCTCACTGACAATCGACAGTACCTTTTGTCTTCACACCTGAACTTAATGAGTCCCTTTCACTCGATCTCTGCCCGGCAAGAAACTTGGTGGCACCAACTTACCTGTAAAGAAAATTACTTTAATTAGTAATCAGTTGTATTAGAAACTTTGCCCTTGAAATTTCTTAGCGTAACTGTGATCCTTAAAACTTTGTATATATTGACTTAAATACGACATTTTTTTATCTATAGTATTTAAGTTTACATAAGCTGAATCCTATATGGAAGTAATAGAATATAAAAAATCTAACCAATATTTATAATAATGAACTTGTTGATTAGTCCTTTTTTAAAATGGCATCATAGAACAAAGGTTTTGTAAGAGCAACGAAAGAAACGGCTGCGTACTAAAAAATTTAGATTTGCCCTCAAAAATATGTCCATAAAGATTTACGGAAGTAAATTATGATAACACTATGCTTAATCAATCTGGGTGTCATTTACATTTGAATCAACTCACTACCTTTATAAATACAGCAACAAACACATAAGCTGGCAATTTCTAAAAGAAAACGTTGGAAGTGGTAGATGTGCATACATACATACATAGACTCACGCCTGTTTCCTAGAGGGGTAGGCAGAGACTACGGATTTCCATTTGCTACGATCCTGACACACTTCTCTGGCTTCATTCACTTTCATCACATTCCACATACACGCTCGTCGGTTCAAGGAGCTCTTAACGTGGCCTTTGTCCAGAACGCCTCCGATCTGATCGAAAAACATTCGCCTAGGTTTTCCTCTTGCGACTGTTCCATTCACACTAGCCTTATAAACTTTCTTAGTCAGTCTTTCCTCGTCCATTCTTTCTACATGTCCAAACCAGCTTAACATACTCTTTTCTATTCTTGTAACTATATCCACTTTCATGCCGCATCTCTCTCTAATCACACTATTTCATATTCTATCTTTCAGAGTCACACCACATATGCTTCTCAACGCTCTCATTTCTACTGCATTTATTCTGCTCTCAAGCTTCTTTTGCCATACCCAACTTTCACTTCCATACATAAGTGTGGGCACTAATAGTCCTCTATGAACAGCCAAACGTGCCTTTTCGGATACATTTCGACTGTTCATAAAAACGCGTAGAGCTCCATTCGCTTTGTTGCCAGCAATCGTTCTCCTTTCAATATCTCCCTCATGTTTATCATCCCTTGTAAACAAAGTATCCAAATATACAAACTCTTTCACTTGCTCCACTTTTTCTCCATCAATCATAATATTACACATCGTCACGCACTCTTCCTTTTCAAATACCATTACTTTCGTCTTGCTTACATTTATTTTCATTCCTTTACTCTCAAAAGCACCATGCATAATAGTTACCATCGCCTGCAACTCTTCCGCTGATGACGCAAGTATTATTAGTAGTAGTGGTAGATGTAGTAAGTAAATATAATAAAACAAAACAAAGTAATCGAGGGTGTCGCTTGTCTTTTCTTTTTAAATCAGTACGAAATCAAATTACCCACAAATTCTTTGTTAAATCTTGCTTAACGTAACCACACATCAACGATCGTCATTGACCTACTACAAACACGTGTCAATTCTATTAAAGAAAACCAGAGTACAACTCAACAACAGACCAGTTAAACGGAGTTCCTGCAAGACGATGAATGTTTTTGTTGTGGTTGCTGGCGCCATTACCATAGTTATTCGAGCATAAAATCGTTTATTGACTCTCACAATGTCGAGTTGAGGCTTCCACAAACAAATGCTGTCTATATCAAGCTGCGGAGACGAAATTTTGATGTAAAATCGACGACTGTTTGGTAAATTCGGCTGTTTGGCACACGTATCTAAGACGTGGGCATATACTTGGGTAAGAATATGAAAGAGCACAAATGGAATTAAATGATGCAAGACTGAGTACCCTTCCTTTGTGCTACTATTGGGGTTCCGTTTTGACCCCCGCATCGGACAATGTTTGTATGACCTTTTTTACTTTGGATTAAACACACAATGAAATGGGCATCTTAATCTTGTCGCTAGTAGCGTGTCTTTTTTTACTTATACGACATAGAAAAATCGATAGCGCAATCGAATTTTAACAAATCTTGCACTTCCAGCAACTTTTACCAAATCCTATTATATATTTTTATTAATGTTTTCAAGGAAAACAATCTGGACAAAACTGCTAAATCATCTGCAACATTAACACTAATTTATTTCTTCCTTTAATTTTGTAAAGAACAGCTAATAAACAAATAATAAGCTTTTGTACAAAGTGCCGGATGGAATAATATTTCAAGTACACGATTTGAAACAAATTAAAATCAAAACGTTAGCAACAGCGTAGACTCGTCGTCGCGTCGCCTTCGCACAAAACTAAGATAAACTTTTACAATAAAACGTTCAGCATTTTTAATTTCCGTCTCAAGTTCTCGTCGCTTTACGAGATTTAAATGAAATCTGGCAACAAGTTCTAACATTTAATTAGTGGTGCGAGAGGTGCGGAAATGAAACATCGTACGTACTGTGGGCCCAACACCTCCCGCGTGTGTCTCACTGCGTTCACAATACGTCTAAACGTCTCTATTTCTCGCGCGTGAACAGATTTTCTTTATTAAATTCGACCGAGGAGAAAAGAAAATCCTTTTCTCAGACATTCAGAGTCAAAAAACTGCGACATGAAAAATAAAATAGCACTTTAGATTCACAAAAGGAAAACTTTAAACAAAACGGTCGCTTTCTCTATGCAAACGACGCGCCGTCCGCGGGCGAAAGTTTCCGACTATCGCCGTGGTCTACTCGTAAGTTGACGAAGTTGCCTTACCACAAACACACATGCTGTGATGGCAAAACTCAAATTTTTCATAATGCATCTCACGTTTGAAGCATCCTCGGAGCGACGAGATATACAGCTTGCAATATTCTCGGGTGGCTTTACCCCACGCGAGTGTTGTTAGTGTTTACTTGTACGGCGTGTGCACAATACACCCACCCATCACGTACTTCTTTGTTCAGTATAAAATCAATACATTATGAATGCAAAATGTAGCTTAGCAAAATATGCTTTTACCGACCAAGAGTTTTCCTAACACGTTACGTGCAAAGCGTGACTTATATTCAAGTTATTATGTTCAGTTATCAAATAACAAAGTGAAATGTCCGCGTCTCCAAGATGTCAGGCCGATTTTTTACAATTTGTTTGCCCCCATGGAGATCTGTCCTTGTGACCTATATATTTGTTTCCTTAGTCAAACAAAAATATCACAAAGAAGTGATTGCTACCTTTGACGGTGTCTCTTAGGATTATATTTGGAAGGAAGATTGTTAGATATCAAATATTTTAAATCGTTTCACAATTAAGGTTTTCATCACGTTAAATGAAGAATTTCTTTTTAATGAACGTAATGAAAACAAACAAATATTTACTGCAAATTGAAACACTAAACAACATTGCGCATTCAATTCACTAAGACTACTAGTTTATGCACGATACCACTATTGTAAACTATTTTATCTTTTGTCATTCACATAAAAGATAATACCAGTCATGTAACACAGAATAAATATACAAAAGCTGAACCACAATATAATCAGATCGCATCTATTGTAGCAAATGTTAATTACACGTTTCGTTCGGAAAATTGGCTAACCAATGGATTGGACAATTTGTAAAACAGAAGTTTATTTAGTTAATTAATGGTTTATCGTTAACACATTTTGTCATGGAAAAACAAATAAAGTCGAGCCTCACATGATACGAGCTTAATATAACATGGTTGAAAATTACCTCAATCCTTAAATTGATGAGTTATTTTCATTGAAAAAGACAGTACAGTGATTATATTAACAGTTGAGTGCGTGAAACCCTAACAGTGAATTACCAATCTATTTGTGATTCTCTGTAGGTATTTAAGATAAAAAATTAACATAAGCCCAAACAAATTATGTGAAATTCCTATCGCTAGTTAGCAAAACCACGGATATATCGATTATAGGGAACCGGCGTTAATCTTGTGGTTTATCGAAGAGTTAACGTGTTCACCTTATTCATGCCATACGGAAAGCTGAAACTTGTTATCTGATGTTCTGACGAAACTCATTAAGAACTCATAGTGGACCGATATATTAATGAACCAATTTATTACGTTATATGGCACTTCATTCTTGGTCAATTAACGCATGATCAAATGATTAGCGTCCACTAACGTATGTAACTAAGTAACTAACTTCTCCCCGCAGTTTCAACCACGTTAAGCCCTCGAGACCGCATACAGGGATTAAAAGTATCCTACCTATGATTTAATCCTCTTGTAAATATCACCGTTCCACTATAAACCAATGGAGCATTTTAAAATTACATACTGGGGTCCGCTAAGGTTCAGTTAGCACAAGGAAGCAGTAAGTCTAGTTACTGGCACAAACCCTCAATGAACTTAATTCTGCACGCAAACTTACGCTATGTACTTTACTTAAAATCTTTGAGTGAAAACAATTACAGCTTCCACAAAATATCGATCCGTCAAACACCCACCATTATTAATATTTATTGCTTTACAAAATGTTTTGGATAAAACTTGGACAAAACGATTAAAACAAATTGATTGACAAGTATTAACATCGTTATCTAATGGAAAACAAAGCCCTCATCAATTTTCAATAGGAGCATAACGGGGAACTTATCAAACAAAATGGCCACTCGAACCGAAATGTATGGAAGTTTAGATTGAGCTCGGTGTTCGCGCTAACTGAAGTATTAAAGTTTGCCATTGCTGCTTGTTATAACTTATAATAGAACGCGTACTAATAACATAGTGCGGACATAATTGTCAAATTTATGTGTGAGTAACGTTCGAGAACACGTGGTTACTATGCAAATTTTGAAACTATATTCAACTCCTTACAGTAGGTTCGTCTAAAAACGATTACTTAAACTTAATATTATAAATGTGAATATTACGCTTTCAAGTCTAAATAAACGACCGATCATCATAAAATTTTGCATACGCATTATCACGGATACAGAGAAGAATATAAGGTACCTTTCATCTAGAAAAAAGTACCTACTGTTTCCTAGTGAGTGAAATTCTGGACAAAAGCTAGAAAAGCTTAACACAGAAAGGATTTTTAATTAACATATTTTCGCCAGCTCGCTTTGTGTTGATATCTCAACCTTAGTTGCATTTCCAGTCGATGAGAGTGAACAGTTTGTTTTTGGAACAGATTACTAGCATTCTAGTGTATCTTTCAGGCAAAGCTAGAATGCTTGTGTTAGGAGTGGAATCACGCCGAAAGTGAGTCTTCCAATGTGTGATATTTGAACTCACAACATCTTGATCACAATGCGAATGCCTTACTTATAAGGTTACCGTAGCTTATGTGCTTCAAGCACTAACAGCTCAGCAACTCCTATGTTAAAATATAGGCAGCCATCGTCCATAATTTACGGCAGCGCTTACCATCGCACGGGCGTGTTTACCACCATAAAAATATAACTAAATACATTTTATATAAACAAAGATGCAAACAAAACAAACGCACGTTAATCGAAGTAACTTCCAAGTGAAAAATTTCAAGTGCCGTCTCAAGGCCTTACTCTCTAACATTTCGAAGTTATTTGCGACTTTTTATAACCTTTTACTAATTGTTAATTGTGATGATTGAAAACTGTATGACTGAAATTATGTTGCAATAATGCTTTACAACACCTCTATATTATATAAACTCAAATAAAAAATCTTAGGAAGTATTTAAAAAGATATCTATCTTATAGAGAATGGCAAACTCATCCTAACGACAGGCTATATACGGGACCAATATTATTAGTTTAATTATTCAATTAAATTTGTGACAACCTTGATAGCTTAGCGGTAGCCATTGAGACTACTGTTGAAGTCGAAGAGGTCTCAGGCTTGAATCTTAGGTCTCACAGTTTCATTGGATTTATCTGACAAGACACTCTTAGAAGCAGCACCGAGTCTAGGACCGGTGTAATAGGTTCACTCCTTAGTAGCACCTTAAACTATGGCTGGTATTAAGAGATTAATACAACTCTGCCTATCTATCGAGAAAACAAACGTGAGCATTACATAGTGTGTCAAATATAGTCTATAACTGATCCGCGCAACTTCGTCTGCTTCACATAAGATAATTTGCCCCGTTTTTGCAACGTTTTTCATTTATGCTCTGCTCCTATTGAACTTAGCGTGATGTTATATAGCCTATAACCTTCCTCGTTAAACGCGCTGGCCAACACTGACAGAATTTTTCCATTCGAACACCGTAGTTCCTGAGATCAGCGCGTTCAACCAAACAAACAAACTCTTCAGCTTTATAATATTAGTATTGATAACACATGTAGCTATAGAGATGAACAGCACTCACACATAAGACAGTTTTTATCGACGTCTTAAAACCCTGCTCCATTCTTATAACAGTTTCAGACGGGATCTGTTGGAGGCAAGGAGGCCTTAATCTTCTCTATTAAATCGAGATCTAAGTTTGTAGTACAATAGCTAGCCCTTACAGAGACCATACCACTTCTAATCCTCATACAATGGATGTGATAACTCAATGGTGCATCAATAGAACCTTCAGGTATTAAATATAAGTGATCTAAGTTGGTTCTGCTCTTTGTCCAAAATATACTTACTTATGGTATTTTCACATTTCCTTTTTTTGTAACTTTAAAAATATATTAAAGTATAACGATATTTATAAATTCTTCGTTCTAACTTGCTGAGTGGTAATAAAATGATTTTTGATCACGGCAGCCATTCTAAACAGTTTTCTTAACGGAGAGCACCCAATCCGCATAGAAAATAATATCACAGTGAACTAGTGTGGATGCCCTAGTGCTTCCTCTATTCCCTGTCAGTCTGATACGACAAGAAAACCAATGACTTTATGTGCTTTCCAAAGGGCTGCGCAACACCGCACCCGTCCTATGTCCGGTTTGCTGTCGAGAATTTCTCGACAGGAGAAACTAATAAGGTTAAATCAATCCAACCTGAGATTTGAACCTGGGACCTCATGTACAGTAGTCGCAATTACTACCGTGGTAGCACCGAGATATCCATAATAAGTAGACCTGTATGTATCTACTACAAATGCGTCGATAAAGTATTTATATTTGGTACATTGATACAAGACGCTTTGACGGATATTACATAAGACTTAATATGTATCATAATTTAATGTTTACATATATACTTATGTCAGCTTCTGCCACTCTGTTTACTCCATTGACAGTCAAAACAATATCCAGTTACCCATCAGTTAAGATTGCAATCGAATATTGGCCCTAATTTATCTCGCTCCACTTAAGCCCGACGAAGTAATAACTCATACTGATATCGAAACTTTGAGCTAACATTATCTTGGCTTTATCTGATCCTGTTACAATATAAAGTGGAATAATATGTCTAAACGGATAACGAACGACGAACTGAGATATATGTTATTTGAATAAATATTCTTTGATATTATATCTCAGAAATGTTGGATTCGGTTGTTCCATTTGGGAATCGGCTCTACGTAAGGCATAATTATTGAAAAGCTAAGACTGTGCCATCGATGCAGATAAAAAAAATTTTTTATACCACTAAGGTGGCAAACTAGCATACGGCCCACCTGATGGTAAGTGGTCACCGTAGCCTATGGACGCCTGCAACACAAGAGACATCACTTGCGCGTTGCCGACCCTTTAGGAAAGGACGTGGGAAGGAAAGGGAGGGGAATGGGAGAAAGGGGGTGATTGGGCCTCCGGTACTCTCACTCACCAAATGAAACACAACAGTAGGACTACTGCTATTCCACGTCGATATTCTGTGAGAGGGCAGTCCTTCCCCGGTCGCGCCGGCCCATTCAGCTGAAATGAGCGAGGCTCCACTACTTACAAAAAATTGTATTAGGCAAAGTCATTTTAAGAAAAGTTGCCAGTGATAAATAAAACAATGCCGGTGTCAAAGTTCAAGCACCAAACTATAGCTAAGTTTCTATTCAAATCGTATCAAAGCGGTTCAGTTCTTTACCCGTGAATATTGACTATACTATAAATGCGAATGTGTGTTTCTTTGTTTGCTTGTTACGCCTGAACTACTCGACTAATCATCATTCAATTTCGCATTCACGTCAGTAGTCGTGTCAGTAGTAACGACATTGGGTAACTTTCCTTTAATTTTAGTGAAGCCGCAGGCCAAAGCTAGTCCATTATAAATAAACAAATTATTTTAGCATTTATTATAGTGTTGCGACTACGAAACATTTCTTGCGTATATTTATTAAGGTACAATCAGTAATATATAAAACTAAAAGTCACTTACTACTGGTTTAGATTTTATAATCAGTGTAAATAACAATAGCACAGGTGCAGACAGATCGGTATCCTACCAACATCGAACATCAAATAACTAGTTTAGCTCGGCAAAGTCTCACAACTAAGTTAGAAAGTAGTAGAATACTTTTGTACCATTTATGGAAAAACAGAACGGTTATTGAATAGCATGTGTCTTACCAGGTCGTCTGTAGGTCGAATGAGGAATGTTTTGGGCGTTTTCACGTTAGGCGATAACGGTACTGATGCGATCATAATGATAAAATATCAGGCGCTGATTAAGACCGAAGATATGAGTCGAAGTCGTGTTGATGACCTGATGTTATTACTTATATGCCAAGAACGTGGCCGTAGTATTTTATTTCAAACAGTTATGCATATGTAGGCAGTACTTTTAAACTAATATACAACATCGATATATTTTAAAGAATACATCGAAGCTTTGTCTAACACAAGTTTTGTAAAGACGCGTTTGTTAGTAACTTTAGGTAGATCATATTTACATTTTACGCTGAAGTAAGGTCCCAAACTCCCAACTATTAATTGATTATCAACATATGAGCATTCTAACTAATATTATAAATTCGAATGTGAGTTATATACGTTACGCGTACGTTGTCAGGGGTTCAAAAATGGACATTGAGAACGTAGGGTACATCTGAGAAAAAGGTATTGCTTCCGAGGAATAGCAATTTATTGACAATATCTAGATAAACACAAGCGAAGCTGCGGGCAAAATATAGTATTCTATCCGCCGTGCCTGACTGGCTGAACTGACTAAATAAACAGTAGCGTTTGTAGAAAAATACCAAATGTACAGAGTGTGAGTTGATTGATAAAAAATATAATACATGGAAACTGGAAATGCGTTGCAATTAAACATTATGGTATAATTAAATGTATGCGTTGCAATGCCTCTTTCCTCGATGTTATTTTTTTTAATATACCGTTGTGGATTGCGCTTTATAATTCACCAAAGTTTAATTACAATCATATGAATGGCATATGAACGCACAATACTACAATAAAACAGTCATGTTTATACATATAGATAAATATGCTAATGTAATACATCTCGTTTCTTATGTTTCAGAAAAAATTATCGCCTTGAGAAACGAACGAATTATTGAATATAAAAAATATAAATTACAGTGAAGAGTTGATAGTTCATGTACAAACAGTTTCAATGCGAAACAAAATCTAATTATAATTATCTGTTTTTTATAACTCTATTGTTTCGGTTTAAAACATAATTGTTTTATTATTATAACGAAGTTGTGCGAGTATTTCTTAACAGTTTAATGACAGCTTGACTAACATCAGAAACATGTAGTAACAGGCACTGAGGCTGTGAAATATTTAATTTAAAACTGTTTTATACATTATTTTATGTATATATGACGTATAACCTGACAAACATATGTTTGAAAAATCTGTCTCTCTCTACTTGATTAATTAAGACTACTAAGTCTTAATTAATCAAGTAGAGAGGAAAACAATTTAAAAATATTCTATATCGGCTTGTGAATGTTATATAGACTATCCTGTTTATCTATGAAACCATGGCAACATTTTGACTAAACCCTATGGATGCCTTGCTGGCTCTTAAATAAGGTCGTAGTGAAACGATCTTGATCCGTGCTGCTGCGGAATCTTGACTTTCTATAAATACTGCTAATAGCTGTATTAATCTGTTAATATTATAATTAATAAATGAATATGATTGACAGCTATAGTTTATGACACGCCTATAAACCATATCACCTCAACCATATAACGAAAAGTAGGTCTTCATTATATTATACGAGAAAATGTACCAAACCTAGTAAATAAATTTCATCACAAACACAATGGTTTGCAATATTTACAACATATCCTTGCATTTGAAATATGCAACGCTATTGCAGTTCAGCGAGAAGGAAACTGTTTATGATCGCGCATAAAACCGTTAAAATACAGGCATTCTGAATTTAAATATCGCTCAATAGATCTAAAAGCTACTGAACCTTAATAACAACCAATTTGTTATAGAAATTCATTTACCAATTACTATTTCCAGCAGTCGAAACGTGAATTTCATTTAAAAAAATAGCTTCGTTAAATTGGAAATAGAGTGAACAGGAGTTGAACAGTGAAATAGGAAACGCATCAGGGGAGAGGGATCTTTTTCCGTTTTTCACGAAAGCGATTTAATAAGGCACGTGCTGTTAGTTATAACATGATTTATATTGCGAAATGAAATGCCTAGCACACATGTGCTCAGTCAGACGGGCCTTAATAAACTGTTCAGTGTTGAACGAAACGTATTCGTGTAATTGCTTGCAACGGTTTAATCTGTGTACTTATTTAAACTATCATATTCTTAATTTAAATTAAATGTGTAAAGGGTTGTTACATTCGAAATGAGAACATGTAAAATGAGGTACAATAAATGTTGAGTACATATTACGTTATGAGATTTCGGGAGAATATCTTTTTTTTATTTTGCAGTGGTAATCTCATAAGTATTTACGACTTAAAGTCATCATGAGACTTGTGGATTCATACTTATTTGACATGCAAATGTCATACTTACTAGTGTAATATGAAGAAGAGAGACATCGCTGCCGGGCTAAATGTCTACAAGACCTAGGTCGTGGAACATGTGTTACATCTGATATAATGTGGAATATAAAAGGTTATGCTTATTATTAAAACGTGACTGTTATACCAACATCACGAGATAACATAAAAAAGCACAGTTTATTTAAAAAATCTTGTGAAGTCAAAATTGACACTTCAGTTGGCATTTTAAGTATCTAATATTATCATGTGTACCTATTCTTTAACCTTTTCGTTAAAAAAGTAACATAATGGCGATTCGATTTTAAATAAGATTGCATTGACTATTGTTTGTAGTAAGATAAAAATGTTGCATATATCACGCCAGTATAGACACGGATTCCTAGCCGGCGCTAGTAACATGATAAAATAAACATTTTAGAGGTAAGTGTCGTACAAAAATGTTGCATATAGCTCTGGCGTTTAAGGAGGCCATTTTGCGAACTTTGCAAGAAACATGCATATGTATGTGTAATGGAAACACAGTCGTTTTGATCCCAAATTACTAAGTCCTCTATGTGCTCGTTGTAAAAACATATTTATAAAAATTCATATCGTAAAAAAAGGAAAACGTAAAGAATTTCCATTATACTGTACAACTTTCACCAATAAATATATTAATTGACCTTGACTTATGACTGGATAATTATTTAAATTGACATTCCATCGAAAGTCTTTCTCCCTAAAGTCCAAAGGCCTCCGTAATTATTCAAGACAACCAACAGCGAATTATATAAGAGAAAATATGGAAATTATCTCGAATCTCGCCGACCTATGAAACGGTCTCTGCGGAAAATATAGTAATATGTAGTTTCTCAAGTACATGCATTTCATAATTCACTGGAGATAAGTTCTCTAATCCCGTATTATTCGTATCTTATCCTCCACTTAAGAAAGTTGTGCGCAATAAAGATCCTGAACTGAATTGCCCTTAACATCTCTCTGACGTACTTCTGTTCCATAGAGACTTGTATTTACACTTGCTATGTTATTCATGAACGCTGTTTGAATAAAGATGAACGATCCGTTACGTCGAACTACTTTTCAAACCTTTAAACACAGTATCAACTTTGAAATCAGTTTTTGACTTTGTAAGTAAGCGCCCGGGTTAACAACGTCGACATTAACAGGATTGACTCGTGTATATGTGCTAATGATACAGATGTGTTTACTTAACTTTTCACTTGTTGTTACTTAACCCCTTTAATGTTGCGATATCTTTAACATCTTTGCGTTACCCCTCGAATTCAGTTTAGGGCGTTACAAAATAAAGGTAAAATTCTTTGAAATAACATCGGACGAATCTACTACGGCCTTTCCACACAGTTTTAATCCCAAAACTATATAAGGCTCAGAATAAATCAATTCTGCGTTTCATTTACGTACGATATATCAGAAATATTTAATTTATTTTAAGTATTATTTATTAGTATTTTATTATTGTAACTAAATTAGTCAATACAATAAGACAGCTCGCATAACACACTCATTCAACATGACGTATATTAAATATTGTAAATGCTTTGATCTAGAACAATATAAAAACAATATTAATATTTGTACTCTTCCCTAATCATATTTTATTATAGAACTGTATTAAAGCAATATTGCCAATGTTTAACAAGAACAAACACAATTGAAGATTATTAAAACTAAGCGTTGTAATAAAATAAACCAGTATTTTCCCACTCAACAAATATTATTATCTGGTACAATAAATCCATTCTTTGTGTTCGAAGATAAAAATACCTCTATAATCTGGAACTGTGCGTGAGGAATGAAATGACTCTACAGGGCGTGCTAAGCGAGAAATTATTACCCAGAAGTATTTTAAGGAAAATAGAAAACAAAACCCTTCCGTGAGTTTCCTTTCGCTTTCTTTTATCGATAACTTTTCTTTTAAGTTTCTCTGGTAAAACTCAAATCTGTAATGAAGTGGAAAATGTATGAACGCAGCACGTAACAACTTGTCCAGACGACGGTATTTCACTGCGACTCCGTGAGCCGTGACCAAACTAATGCACTTGCTAAGAACAAGCTTCTGGTAACTAACTTTTACTTCAGACGTTCCTACTAAAGCTTTCAATTAATAACATTATCTGCATAGATAGCAGCTGTGGGATGGAATTCGACGGATTCTGTTCTAAATTTTTTCAAGCTTACGTTCCAATTTCTTGATACATTTACCAATGGAACTAATAAGGAAGTTAAACCTATCTACTTTGGTGAGGATTGAGTGGTATATCAGCAATTATTAGTAACAGGACAAATGCCGACGTAGACACCCAGTAATATTCACGAGGCCTCGAATAAAGATGAAGCCATTAAAGTGGGAGAAAAGCCGACAGGCGAAGCAACGCACTTCGTGTTGACTTTGAGATGCGGAAAATGAAAAGGAAAAGCGCCTTGTTTTGCGTGTAAATACGATTCGTTAGTCGATTCTTTTATGTAAATATTATTGTATTCTTTTAGTTCTGTAACTAGATATCTGTTCATATATTCCAGAGTAATTCATGGGTAAGAATTTGTCAACACATCAAATGGAAAGTAGGGACTATAAAAACATCGTAATATTCTTTCGAGCATACATTAATTTTACAGACGAGCAACTATTTCAGGCAAATTATGTATTATTTTAAAATAAACTAAGGTTTGATTTGAATTCCAGAAGGAAATCTCGTCAAATGTAAGTGTTCAAAATAAAATCTTACATAACTGTCGTAATCAAATAGTAAGAAATGAGTAACGATTTCAAGTAACGGCAATTATAGAAAACAATGTTTCCCAAGTCCGGATCTCTCGTATCGGCGCGCGGTGGCAACATGGCGCATATTGTCCACAATAATGTTGAAACAAGTGAAACGGTAAGCGTGTTTACGCTCTACCTCTTTGCAAGTTAGTATCTTAGCGGGGCGACCGTATCGCGCACGTGGCGCACACTAAAACTCCGCCAACACTCATTTATCACGAGAGATGAGAGGCATAAGTAGCTGTAAAAGTGTTGCCCGCGCGCCCAGTTAAAGTCCACCATGTTGTTTTTTCATAAACGAGGATTGATGTGCCAGGTGGTACTATATTTTATACTTTTATGTCCACTATGTCGTCAACTAAAACCCAACTGTATGGATATGTCGTTAGGGTTGACGTTGGTGACGGACTTTTTACCGGCGTTTCGCGCTGTAGTTGTAAGAGCATTGCTTCGCAATGGCGACAACTGTTATGTCGGTAAGATAAATTGTCACTTTGTTGCGATGTTTATCTTTTGTTCATTCAGAAAGTCAATCCTGACTTGAATGGCTACACGACCCAAAGAATTATGCTTCTATTCAAAATTCTAATTTCAGTCGCATTACTTCGTTAAAGTTAGCATTATAATCACCATTTAAATTCTTTTCTTATTAATCACCAGATTACCTAAAGGGAAAAAAGTAAAGGTCTAACGAAGGAGAATATCGCATATTTTAACACAAAAAAAAATTATTGTAAAAATAATTGCCTTCAAAATTCGACGTATTAAGTCAAAGTCAGTATTTTCATTTTAAATAATTTGCAAAAAGGTTTTCTTATGTCTGTTTCCCGTTCGAATTTGTTTGTTACGATCCCCAATTACCGTATTTTTATTTATACGTATGATCCTGTCATTAAAATGATTGCTTTTTTCCGTCTCTCGGACTTCACAAAATTGAACAAGGTTCTGAAATGTTTTTTATTTTATTAATTTGGCACTTTGCTGCTGTGCCATGCTTGTTTCTTTCCGTTACAGTTTTAACAGATTATAATTTACCTGAGCTTCTTAAAGAGATTTTTTTAACTGCGGGTTTATATTATATAGACTCACTGTCATGCATGACGCACGCAGTTCTTTTTATGAAAATCTGGCCAAATTCAATGCAAAATCTTAGTAAATATGCAACTGTAATATATACTAAATAAACACTTCTTTATTACCATTGGCACAAATAGAGAAGTTAACTTGACAAAACTAACACATTGCGTGTTGACTCTGGTTTACATTTCAATTAATAAATATTAGTAAAATACTAAATATACGAATACGCGAAATCAGACCTACGGTCAAATAATTTAACTGAAATTTTAGGTCAGAGGAACATGTGCTACATAGTAACGCTTATCGCAGAGGTAGACATAGCTCTAGCGACAGCAGCACGTAGTCAGAAACGGACTATCAATTTGACCCACCCGGCAATCGAACCCGAAACCTCATGCACGGAAGTCGCGTTCACTATCGCTGCACCATCAGCTATTCACGGCAATGAAAAGTCAGTTTTTAGTACAAAGATTATTCAATTCCATATTCCTACGCCAACGCCTTGAAATTTCTGCGCTATGCAATTTTGCAACAATAATATGCAAACCAAAACAATTAAAGGACAACTGGACACAGTCGTCACTTTTATAATCCATTTCATTTCATGGCTTAGCTTATTTTAATTAATTTAGTTGTACTTAACTATACGACACTCGTTAAATAATTTAGCTTAATTAAAATGTACTGGTAGTGCAACAACGAGTATTATATTTCGTGACAGTATTTCATAAATAGCTAAACAAATGATAACAGTTTTGAGTCGTCACCCCTCGTTTCATTGCAGCGGCAGCTTTTATACCGCCGTAACTAATTAGGACTCTCTCGAAATCGCATTTTGTTTTGCGTTATTTTTAACAAAGCAGTCACGTTTGTGCAGACCGTTTCCTTTAAATTTATTTTTAGCTTACGTATTCAAAGCACCTAAAAATATTTTAATGACAGTTTTAATATAATTTGGGCAATTACGTTATTGCATCAGAATTTTTATGTTGTGTCTCATCTTACTTTAAACTAAAACTCCCGAAGGGCCTTTGCATGATGGACCCATGTCCCCGTGTAAACCTCCCAAAGGGCCGGGTATTTTCCTAACATATTAGGAAAATACCCGTGAAAGAGAAATAAATATATATAATAATAACCTCCAGACCGAATTTCGGCCACGCCGGCCAATCTTAACGGAGACTGGCCATCTGCGCGGGTGACATTATAGTGCACAAGTATGTGCGCAAACACAAGTGCACTCTCTGTTCCCTAACCCTCATGATCCAATGGGACGGTAATCCGACACGACCGGAGAGAGATCAGGCGCAGGACCAACGGCTTTAGGTACTTTCTGAGGCACGGGAGTGTCTAACACCGCCAACTTCCGGCTCGTATTGAGATTTCTAAACAGAAAAACCCATTATAATTTTGTTGGCCCGACCCAGACTTCGAACCCGAGACCTCATGCACAGCAGTCGCATTCACTACCGCTGCGCCATAGAGGTATGGTAGACAAACAGTTGCCTAATATTAAAATATGTACAAGCATATTCGTGTCCTCTTATGTCACGAAAGACAAGTAGCAGCTCCGTTAAAACAGACGCACTAAGTATCTGTTTATATTAAAAACGAAACATCTAGATTCATGAACAAGCGTAGAAAAATATACTTTAAAAAGACTTGAATGTTAATAAAAAAATGTCATTTTAGTCCTTATTTATAGGGAAAATTCGACGTTTTCTATGAATCGGACGTCAACTGAAATAACATGATCGACATATTATTTTGCCATCAATATGTATGACGATTAACCCCCAACCACATTAGCCCCAGTCTACGGTTGCTTTGGCCAGACTTAATATTTTCATCTTTATTCAAAGAGGTCTATGAATAAAACAAGGCACTTGTGGGGACGCCGATACGCCGACGTCGCAAGATGTTCCACGGCCGTAACTTTATTCATTTTATTGTTAAACTTAATTAAAATAGAGGTTTTAATAAAATATATAAATAATAATGACGTAAATAGGAAACGAATTTTCCTTATCAGGGAGAGCGTAAATCCTATCAGAAGTGAGGTAGCGATACGCAATGAACTCTGACATGTTCCCATATAAGCATTTACGTATTTTATCCGAAGACCGGGTGAACTCAAACAAATAAGGAAACGTCGGCGACATTTGAGATTTTCCCGTCGTCTTTGCCTGTTACAATTTAGTTCGAAAGACGCACCCTAGCGGACTATTAGAAACTTAAGAGATTATTATGAACGCCAAAATTTAACTTAATAAAAACTTCATAGACTGAAAATAATAAGGGCACTTACAGTGAAATGCATTTTAAGATTGGTTATAGTAATGACAAAGGGTGCCTTGACTTTATTATTAGCCGGCATTGTGAGACGTGTGATACGCCCGAGGCGTCAATACTCCACCCCAATAAATAAGAAGTGGCTGAGTTGCGAACACGATTTAACTTGAAATAAAATTTTGTTACCCTCGCAATGGATAGGTAGTATATGGTTCGGAAGAGAAGGGCTCCTTTTTCCTATCTCACGTTATATCGCTTCGGGTACACCTCGTAAGTTTCCGATTCTCTGACTTCTTTGTGTTTTATGTGCCTAATGATATGAGTAAAGTTACGAATGGGATTAAAGTTAAATGGAGTTCGGCTGTTGCCAATCTTTTTATGTAACACGGTTTCATGTTTAAAATAAGCAATAAAATACTTGGAAGTAATTTTTAGGGAACATTATACAATTTACTAAGAACTTCATTTTCTTTAGTTCAGCATATACCTATACTATGGCGTCTTAAGCTCAAATAATACATGAGGAAATATGCGGTGGGTTAAATATATTTAATTTTGTAAGAAGTACTTATGAATCGTTAAACATCATTAATATATAAATCGGAATTTAATTCAATGATATAAATTGTATAATTATATTGTAATTCATGTTATATGTGCAGCCCGGTCTGCAACAATTAGGCAAAAGCACCATACCTCGTTCTATAAAGATAAAGATTTAAAAAATATAAAAGAATAATGATAAGAAGTCAATTGTAATAACGATTCATTATGAACAAAACAAATACCGGCTCGTGTGTAAGCCTGATATCAATTTCAGGGAAGTTTTGCGAACGCCTTATGCAAACATTTCGTCGGTTCTTCGGGGATTTCCGGCAATCTTCGGCGATCTTCGAGACGTGGGAATCGACAGCCGTGATACTTGGCGCCTCACCTTCATTCGCTGTTTTGTTTACATCGTCCACAACACCCCACGTTTCCTTGTTTATTTCCTGAACACAATGTAATTATTGCAGGCAAAACACTTCTGGATAAGGCCCATGTTTTTGTTATTGTCCGTACAATGTTGTGGTAAACCAATTTATGTTTACAACTTATGTGTACTCAAGAAAATTACAGGTAATCGTTATATAGAGTGTTTCTAAATTATGCGGTAACATTTAGCTAGAAAGCTTTCAACATGTCACTGTGCAAACCATGAATAAAAATTCTAGAAAAGGTAAAAAGATAACTCCGAGTATGTACATACATACTCGTATATCCGGATTTCGGCTCACTTACTACATCATTTTACATCATTTTATATATTGTCGACGTTTATGGCGTAGTAGTTAGTTTAACCAACTGCCACGGCTGAGGTCGCGGGTTCGATTCCCGCACAAGTCTAACATTTGTGTGCATGAACATGGATGTTTGTCTTGGTCTGGGTGTTTCTATGTATAATATGTATGTATTTACAAAAAAGAAGTATATATGTATGTTTATCCATTGTCTAGTACCCATAGTACGAGCTCTGCTTAGTTTGGGCTAGATGGTGTTGTGTGTATGTGATAGAATATTATATTATTATTATTATTATATATCTACACTTTCCTTAGGCAAAGCGTAGATATAAAATAAAAGTATCATATATTTTCATGTAGCCATGGTAACATGATCGTTACATAAAATACAGTGATCTCAGTTATTAAATTATAATACATAAACCTAAATTGTGATTAAATAGAATTAGTGAAATTGCTACTCGTGTAATCACAGGAAAATATACAGAAGCATCTAGACGTTACTAAACCTATCTTAAGCGGTCATGTGTGGTCATTATGAAAATATTGACAATGTCATTACACGAACGTCAAGTGCAGAGGTCGGAATGCGTTTATTACCGCCTACAGACTACTGTGATTGATTGATTAGCCAGCACATCATTGTGTCAAACGAGTGACGCCGAGGTCATTAAGACCAAACAATTTTGTATTAAGAGCTTTTTGTATTACAATCTGGAAGCGCTTCTTTTAGATTTTCTTTCATTTCTGTATGATTTCTGTGGCGCAAATCAAATCATGACGTGGTAAATATTATGTAGTACCTACATAATTGTTATATGATAATATAAAACAGTTGCATAAATTATTCTAGGAATTAAATCTGGACAAAAGGTCTATATACAAAAAGTTTCTAAAATTTAAATGTCTTTGTCACATTCCGTACAAGTTGCTTTTGTAACACATTTTAACAAATGATGTATGAGTATCACATAATAATATGTATATTTTTTCGTTAGTTGTGATTTAAATTATAATTTATGAGGGCCGGTCGAGTACTTAAAGCATGAAAGCATAACAAACAAAGAAAATCACAGTCACATTTATATTAGTTAGGATATCATTAGGATGCCTAATGCCTCTAAACCTCTTCAACCACCTGACCCAGCAAATTAACCCCTTCAAATTACTAACCGCTTAAAAAACTACGAAGTTCAACTTAAATCTCGCTCACAAACATTATATTTCTTCAATAACAGCTAAATTCACAGTTCGCGTGTCTACGACGGCACGTGTTGCCTATATATCAGCGGCAATAACGCAACTGCTGCGAATATAAATCTGCCGACATTTGTTTGAACAGATTTTCAATGCAACCAAATACTCATACTTTGTCCCTACTCCGCTAAAAATATTATTTATCAGACTCCCATTTTTTACAACATGTTAGAGTTACCAATCTACCGGCAATGCCAAGTCGTCCTGTATTTTGGAGACATAATATTATATTCCTATATCAATGGATAAGTCTTGTCCTTTAACATTAAAGAGGCAGCAAGAAAGTGGCTTCAAAGAATTAGAAAATAAATGATAATATATCTATTGTTTTTCAACAATTCTATATATTTTTATTTTTGTCCGTTCGTCCCTTATGATATAAAAAAGTGGCGATCCTACTGCACAGCCTATTTTTATGACATGAATACGACATAACCGTAAAATCCCATGGATACATACATACGACTGTAATTTAAACAAAAGATATGGATTGAACTTGGATCCAATGAATTTTTATATGAAATTGAGTTCTGTGCAGCGTTCAGGGAGTTTGTTTTATTGTATCTCTTTCAGAATTTTATAGCTTGCTGCAAGTTTTATACACCTTACATTGTTCCAAGTTGCAATATAAGTATAGTTGGATTATCTGTTTGTTTGTTAACTTGTTGTGGTACTGAACTAGGATTTATTGCATCGTTTGAAAGTACTTCTGATAATAAAGTTGTAATTTTAATATACAGGTTTATTGCTCCTGATTACTACTTCTATTTGATTTGCGAGGCTAACGTTGTTCACTGAAATATACATCTATGTCTAATACGTAATCTAGAACTATCCGCTTATCTTGGTGGTGTTCCTGCCACTGCCAGTTCCTCAAGCATTACTGATTCGATCTCCACACGAGACAAATAATTGTGATACTCAAATAGTTGAATGCTCTCATCGATAATATGATTGACTATTTATAAAGTGCCCCATGACAGAGAGATGCGTTAATTTATATGGAAAAGTGTAATATATAGAACAATAGCACTCAGGGAAGCGTATAGCTGTTTGCAGATCCGGCCTTAATATATTTGGCACTAGACAGAAATAAACACCAAAAAAGAAGTAGAATAATAAAATATGACTCGATTATTTATTGTAAGTAAAAAAAACCATCGCTGCGGGGCTATTCATTGTGCGATGGTAACCGGACAACATGTTTATTTTGAACGCTATGCCTAATGAAGTGAAAGAAAATGATGGATGGCATGAGAACAGCTTGGACAGCGGCATTATGCGCAATATTTCTATAGCAAATCTTTATATACAACAATGCCTATGGATTTCACTGAAGAAAACATATTTCAGCGGGCTTTATTCTGCGTTCGTGTTATGCAAATAATATATAATGACGTCATAAAGAGTATTATCTAATATAAGTTATATAATGTAAGAGGTATAATATCCAAATACGTATTATAAATTACTAGCTTTTGGTCATAGCTTCGTTCAGGTATAAAACTTTTTTCTAAATGAAAGGTAAGCTATGTCCTTTTATGTACCCCTGTAGACGTGTATGCAAAATTACGTATTCATCGGTCGAGCAGTTCTATTCTCAGGATCACTCATTACATTTTCGTTAAAA
Organism: Catocala sponsa; assembly: GCA_963564715.1. Classification (NCBI taxonomy): domain Eukaryota; kingdom Metazoa; phylum Arthropoda; class Insecta; order Lepidoptera; family Erebidae; genus Catocala; species Catocala sponsa. The sequence goes on from OY751333.1 coordinate 16,487,114, forward strand.
TGCAAAGTGTAGCAGTAAGCTGTAGTTCAAAGCCCGTTATGTACACATGTTAGAAAGCCCTGTCAGGCTGAACAAGTAAAAGAAGCATTAAATAAATCATAAACATACGTTATCTATACAAATATTATAAAGAGGAAAGATTTGATTTTTTGTTTGTTTGTAAGGATATATTACATCAAAAACTACACAATCGATTTTAAAATTTAATTTACCATTAGTAAGCTACGTAATACCATCGAGTAACATAAGCTATATTTTATTTTTAAAACTACTGGTACTAAAATAACCTAACCTTCTTTTACGCAAGGGAAATCGCGGGCAAAAGCTAGTATGTTACAAGTACATAATATGGTATAATCAATTTAATTTTTAAGAATTTATTAGCATAGACTAGATCATAAAACCATAATTTATCGTTGTCAATTGTAATTGATATCTGGTTTTGTTATTTAAAAGCACCATTTTTGACATAACTGGACATTTAATGTATATCTACTTATGGATACATAACTCATATCAGTTGTGTTTTTGTTGAAGACGTTTTTTTTTCTTAATGTTTACTAGCAATTTAGGTAACAAATAACCTACTAGTATTCTTATTCCTTAATATTCACGGCATCGTATAGTTTGAAGCCTATATTTAATGGTTTACCTAAGTAAACCATTAAATATAGGCTGAAAACTACCTCCCTCTTAATTTTCATATTTATATGGCTGTCGAAATTTACAGTTTTCATAGGCTTCGCTATCCTTACTAATCCTTACTAATATTATAAATTCGAAAGTAACTCTGTCTGTCTGTCTATCTGTTACCTTTTCACGGCTAAACCACTCAACCGATTTAGATGAAGTTTGGTACAGATATAGTTTAAAACTTGGGGAAGGACATAGGCTACTTTTTATTGATGTAGGTACCACGCGGGCGGAGCCGCGCGCAAAAGCTAGTATGATATATAAATATATATATATCTGCTTCTTACTACTAGCTTTTGTCCGCGGCGTCGCTCGTGTAAAAGTACCTTTTTTAAAATAAAATATTGCCTATGTTACTCGGTAATAATATAGCTTTCTAATGGTGAAAGAATTTTTTAAATCCGTTTAGTAGTTTTTAGTTAAATCCTTACAAAGAAACAAACAAAAATCAAATCTTTTCTCTTTATAATATTAGTAGGTATAGTTAAGACTTATGAGATTATCATTCGATCTTATCTTAATTTGCTTCACATACTTTCATTTGATTAATATATCATAATACTTAACCCATAGATAACATCGGACCCTAAACATGTTTGTCCTTGAATTTCGATGAAGGCAAGTACTACATTATCGCCATTTCAAAACCTATTATTCCCTAACGAGTAGTCATCATCATTAAAATATATGTTTATTGATATTATCAGGCTATAAATGAACTGAACAAGGGCCTCTCAAGAGACCGCTATAACGAACGATCCCGGGGGCCTATAGCCGACGAACACTGCTATTGCTGACGATGGTTTAGCCTTTCAATGTATGATGTTATCAGTAACTAGCGTATCTTCAGTCTATATAAGTCACATTAGGTTCTAAATTATTTTGCACTTTATGTCTATTCGCGATAGATATCTTATCTCCAGTCCTACCCACACACTAGTTGCTAACCTACAAGTATTGTCAATTCTCGTAAAAAAACTGAAATATGAAAATAAAAACTGTTCATAAGGAAATGCCGATCTAATCTAAGTTTTATAAATAACAAAAAGTAATTAAAATAAACGTCAAATGTGAACATTTATTAGACTAGAAAGAAACATTATTTCAAAATTTTTTATCACGACAAATGGCTCTCTGGTTTACGTCTGCGACAATACGCGTGGTCCAGTGCAGTCATTTCATTTTGAGTGTAAGTTTATTTATAGAAAAGTAAATAATTTTGCTATTCTTTGCAGACTCAAAAAAAGGTCATATAGAAATATTTCTCGTTCGTTTATTTTAGAGCAGGTTATTGATAATGTTTTCTGTACTATGGTATCAACATACCAAAATATTTGATAGTCTTTATGAAACGATTATTATTCTTTAGGAAATATTATTATTCTTAATTTAAATGAATCTGAAAGGCGCCAAGGAATATATTCATAAGACGCCGTGTATACCTCGAAATTAAACATAAGACAATATTATGTGTATGCTTGTACGACAAAAGTTGTTTCTAGTTCTCCAGTAAGCTAATTTATTTATTATTTCGGAAAATGTATTTCATATAATGAAAATAATAATTGCCGTAACGATAAGCGATGAAGGCACGTAATAATGAACAGAATAAATACTCTTATTATAAATTCTACTTCTTATACGATGTCCCTAAACTTCTTCTCCCTAGCCTTGACTATACTCAAGTCACTTAGGGTCGGCTTTTTAGTCTAACCGGATTTGACTGGATATCAGTTTTTACACGCGAGCGACTGCCAACCGACCTCCGCAACCCAAAGGCTAACGATACCCTAAGGCTAGACCAGTGTTAGGATATTAGAGGGCACTGACTTTCCCGATAACGACTGCCATAGATGTTCATGGCAGCCAAGACCGACGGCTTAACGTGCTCTGCGAGGCACGGAGCAGGCGATAATTGTCAATCAATACGCACATAATTTTGAAAAGTCATATAACCTCCGAAAGTCAGAGATGCGCGACGTGGGTTCGAACCCGACACTCTTTGCATTGCAGTCTGTTGGTCCCCCTAAACTATAGTGAAGAAATCTGATACATCTACGCTCGATCTGAAAATACAAGTCTATAAGTTACGCCGAAGCATGGCCTAAGCACGCATTAGTCTGAAGTATGACAATCATTAAACATTTGTACAATATTTAAAACAATAATTAAGAAATGAGAATACCTTGTATTTAAAAATATGCAAAAATCTATTAACGATAGTAACTCAAAAAATATAAACAGTAAAAAATGTGAGTGTCCTTAATACACTTAAAAATAGATTTATACTGGCCGAGAATACAAATTTTTATGTAAGTGGGGCAAATTTTCGTCGATTCATTGTCCATTCGGCTTGGTTTCAGATTTGGTAGCGTAGTGCTGTGCCAAATGCCATTTATTTGTTTCGGTTTGTTTATATTTTCTTGTTAATCCACAATTGAGGCAGCCAGCTCTGCGTTTGTTATGCAGAATTTTAATGGGAGCGCAAAATTGACTCGTTCGAATTTTAAAAAATGTCACGGTATATATTGACTCTTCCTTGAATAAGGATCGAGTATATGAGTGTAAAAGATGGTGATGTTATTATCCAATTTCCTTTACATAATTTTCCTTGACATGGCGTAATATTTTGACGGTAAGAAATTACAGTGAGCAGCGAGAAAAATAACATTCTACAACGTAATATTTCCGCACTGATAAACCTTTCGAATTGTATAGCCAATTATATTATCAAGCTGTAATGTAATGTTTAATCTGTACATTATCAACTGGATCCGTAAATTGCTTTAGATATTGCATACTAATATCAAAATAACTATTATACATATACTATATAATGTCTATTACAATAATGTACACGCATTCTATAATGTTTATTAAATCGATACGATTAATTTCACACGAATCATTTCTCATAACAATATTAATACCACGTTGCACTATTATGAAACAGAAACCTGTAGGGGCTCAACATCTCACATTCGGTGAATCGTTGTTGGTTTAATTAACGTTTCCTACAATGTCACCATTAAGTCGGCGTTGTCTGGTTGCGAGTGTAACAATGCCAGCAATGAGCCTTTGTTTGCACAAGTCCGTTGTTTAGAATCCTCGCTGTTACTATGAATGGGGAAAGTGAAGTTGCGTATCACGTTTCGGAATACACTGCTCGGCAAATATAGCAAGTTTGAAGGATGTTGTCTAAAAGTCTATAGAGACACGGCAGTGGAGCAACACCCAATTCTGAGGCTTCGTTTGTCGTCGGTTGGCAGTATCCTCACTTGAGTCAATTTCGCGATGATAATTGGAATCACACCGATATTCCCGCGTGCCGTTCGCCTTTTGTTATCTGTGAATTATGACTTTATAGCCAATTAAGAGTGAAATAACAAGCCCCTGAGTATATTAACACTTGCCAAACGACATTTCATTATATTAGTTCATTGTTCCAGCACTTTCCAACGAATATATGAGTCATTGTGAAGCGAAACTACTTATAATTAAGGGACAAAAAGATTCAAAGGTCACACTATACATAATAATATCAAGCAGAAAGTTTTTCCATCAAACAAATGCTCATTCTTCAATTGTTTTACATTCTGAGATAGATTGGTAAACTTACTTGTCTGTAAATAATCCTTGAACTACAATGTGAACAAAACTATTCCCTCCTTATTGAACAGAAATTTCTATATTCTAAAACTATTCAAGCAAATCCCCTCCGTCAAAGTTTTGCGCAAATAGAACTATGACAAAAGACATCAAGTAAACACCCTGTTCAACAGAAATCAATTGCATAAGGCACTTAAAGCTTAAAAGGATTCTTTCAAATACTAGATTACTTAACTAGTTACTAAGACGGGGTGGCCAACCTTTGGCTCTCCAGTCAATATAAATGGCACAGAGCCAAAAAAATTATACGATTTGAAATAATCCTCACTACACTCCACTTTTTTTGGTTATCATTGTATTGTTCCTATTCATGATTTTTTTTATCACTATAGACACAGATAGAGGCAGTAGTGTATCTCTAAGCCATTTTGTTAGCACGTTATATACTGGAGCTTGCCGTCCACTGAGTACATTGCCCGACTCCGTACTACAACCTGGGCATGTAACCATGGACCTCACGCTCGCACGCAAACATAAACTAGATTTGATGCCACGAAAAAAACATAGTCCCATCACGTTTACTGTTGATAAGTCATATATCTTGTCACATGCAATAGTGAGGACCAACATTCTTAAATTTTGTGTCTGACAGCTTTTAAGAGGCTTGTGACATAGTTACGACACAAATATTCCGAAACTGACTCTACCTTAGAATGTCGTTACTCCGCCGATTTCCGACAGTTTGATAGCAATCACTTTACAAAGTAACTGATCCAACAGAATCTGGTTATACTAGAAAACCGATATCATCTTAATTATATATATCAGCTTAATTATAATAACAAGAAAATTATGAATAAAATGTCTAGCGAAAATTTCAAATTTCATCAAATTTCAATCGAAATTCTCAATGTAAAGGGTAACATTACTTCTTCTTCTTCTTCCTAGCCTTTATTATTCCTAAGTCACTCGGGGTCGGCTTTCTAGTCTAACCGGATTTGACTGGATATCAGTTTTTACAGGGTAACATTACTATTGGAATAAAAATATCCTTACTAGGTCAGGCTTATGCGAAACTCAATACACGTATAATCGTTCAAGCGTGACAATTATCAGGCACAATAAATAAATAATGATTTAGTTCGTAATTAACGCGCTCGGGGAAATATAAAAACGTCGACGCCATTGGAATCACGTCCAGGTTACGATCAGGTAGGCAATTTGGGTTTTTTAATTTAAAACCTTTTTATAAGTTGGTCGTGGCGATGATTTCTACGTGTCTACTCCAGGGTTACATATCTAGTGACTGAAGGCGACTATGTATAATAATAATCATACATAATATTCATACCAATACATACATAGCCTCATGGGGTCTCATGATCGACCGTAAACGTCGCTTTGGGACTAGAAATAATCTATAAGATTAATTAATCTAGGTTACAAAAATATATATTAATAAATTCAGCTTCGTTCGCGTAAATTCATCAAGAACATATTAGTATGCGTAAAAAGGAATGCGTATATAGGATAAAATACTTCGTTAATCTAGAACAAGGTCAATCTGCGTACTAAGTTGAACTAAATCGATTAAATTGTTTACACGTGATTGAAAACAAACATCCAAACCACTTCACAAACCTTCACATTTATTATAATACTAGGATCGCACATGTGAAAAGGTTGGCGACTTCTGTCCTAGGATGTAAGGAAGACTATTCATTGTTCAGCTCTGCACAGAATGAGCACTTAAGTGCTTGTCGCTGGTACAAATTTCACTGAGCTTGACACTACAATGGTAACGTTAAAATACTTTAGTGATATCCTACCTAGGAATACTTGCCGAGTCTTGTAGTATTCGCATACGTATAAGTACTAACTATAAGTTACGTAGACTTGAAAGCTTATGTATGTTTATCTGCACGGATGGCGCAATCGTTTAAGTGGATGGATTCGATCTTCACACTGTGTTAAGTTTTCCATGGTACTGGAATACTTTCTACTAGATACAAATTGTTTATAAATATGTTTGTGGGTTTAACTGTTCATTATTTTTTTTTTAACTCATAGCATGGTTAAGTTAAAATCATTAAATAAAGGTTTATAAAAACAGTAGTTTAATTTCAATATGTAACTATAGCGCATAAACAAAACAATATGTATACGTATTATCGTTTCCAATACGGGTGTGTTTTTTAACATTTTATGTAATACAAAAATATATTGGAAACGACACACTGACGTGGCTACCTAACAAATTACACTGATATTTTAGGCAGATCATCCAGCAAACAAAACTCGTATTACTCAGAAAAGTTTCTAGATTAACTTGCAAACCTAATATAAAATACTCTACTATCTACCAACAAAGGAATATCCCAGTTTATTTATGTACAAATATTGAGCAGACAAAATATTATTCAATATTTCCAACACATTTACGTGTTGTTCATCAGATGAAATAGAAGTTTGAGGAAAATCGTAAACAGTAGGCATAGCGAGATAGAGGGAACATACAACAAGCACATATACACAAACGCATACATATATATAAGTTTATTATATCTGTCTGAAAAACTTTGATTTATGTTGAAGCACTTAGTAGATGACACATTCAGAAATAGACTGACGCCTTATCTCCGAGAGGATAAGCAGAGGTGTGTTACGACCATATTAAATCAGCTGTGTTTCCAGGTGATATTTTATAGAAATTTTCATGAAATTATTCCGAAAAGGGGTACATGACCAGTTTCTGTACTTGTACGTAAGATATGCTAACAGAAATGTCCAATGATAAATACTTTGTCTGACAAATTCATTGCAAGGTCATAGATTGAAATTTAACTACTTTATACGGATTTTGTCGCGTTGTTTATTTTAAAACACTTTTAATTAAAATTTTTAAATAAACAACGCGAGAAAATCGGTATAAAGTAGTTTAATTTCAATGTATAACATTCGTGTAAACATAAGACAATATTATACAAGGTCATAGGTTAACGCTGTGGACAACCTGTGACCTTGGGTCAACTTAGTGTGTTCTTCTTATTAAATGCTTCATGGTAGATATAGATATATAATTACTGGTACCAGTTATAAATAAAATAAATACATATTGAACTACTACCTAACTGAATGGTTGCGGAGAGATGACTGCCGCGCGGCGGTATTGCATACTCGCGTATGACTACTCAATACTATTGCGTAGCAAGTCCCTGCAACCTCATGACCAAGCCCAAGCTCATGTCATGGGACTGACAAAGCCGACAAATAGCTAACACGATACAAATATCTAGCTTGTCCTTTCTAACTAAATTAATTATTATTTGTTAATACTCAAATTGCTTTTACATAAATAGTACCACGCATCCCCGAAGGGGCAGTCAGGATGCACTTGCATTACACCAAATACGATTTTAGATCCTACGTTAAGGTTGCCTGTCCATTGAGCATTAACCAATAGGATTGCATAAAATCTCCGCTCCGCTCCAGTTTGCAATCCTATTGGTTAATATTTTTCCGTTTCTTCGCTACGCAGCCTCACTCCGCTTCAATGGACAGGCAGCCTAAAATAGCGAGCGTTACCGTTTACCAGGCACAGGCAGTTCCAGACGCCGTGATGCTATTGAGAAATTCTTGACAGAAAATCTCAGACCCGAGCATCGAACTTAAGACCTCAGCCACATCAGTAGCATTCACTATCACTGTGTTACTGAGTTAGAAGTACAAGCAAGTCAATATCTCACTCGCAACAATTCATTTATTTCAGCCGCCTTAGCTTCGACAACACCCTGTTAACAGTCTTGTTGTATTCATAAAATACGACAGCTTTGACAAAGACAGAATAAGCTAAACATTAAATTAAATAAATCTTGTCGCTTAGCTCTAAATCTGTCAGTTAACAGATTAACAGTTAAATGCAGTTAGTGCTGCAGTAGCAATAACTCCAATCTAGTAAGCCAACGTTCATTATAATATTTGCACTGTTATCGCCTTGATAACGATGAATTATGTCACTGAATATGCAATCAACACCTCAAACTATATCTAACGACGGTGTGATTATACGACATTAGGCTATTTGAATACATACCTATATAGACTCACGATGTGTCCTTGAAGGTGTACGACACACGTATCAGTCTCTAATTGGCAATACAAAATTCAAGTAAAATCATACGTAATTTTTTTATTTTTTATTTTCATTTTGCTCCTCAAAATGACCACACTCCACCTGATGGTAAGCAGTCGTGTGGTCTAAGAGCAGTGGCCTCCACACCGCCCTCATAGCTGCCGAGGCGATGTTGAGGTCTCTATATTTATATATTTGTCTCTTTAATTATATTGATAATATAATATATGACATTATGCATTCTACTAATATATTTTTTTCACAATAATTAATTTCTATTCATTTTAAGGGCAGCATACACATAATTTAATTTATGTCTTACTTTCCAAGAATTGACAGGTTCATTTAGATCATTAGTTGATTTTTATTATCGTAAGACTTTTTCAAAGGTGTTATTTAAATTTGGTTGAATCAGTAGCTTATATACCACGCGCTGCCAATATAGAAAGATAAAGTAGGTACTTATTTGCTTTAAATATTATAAAATGTTAATAAAATAGCAGCGATAGCCTTGTGGGAAACCGTTGGACTGCCACGCAGAGGTCTCGAGTTCGAACCCAAGGCGCGCATCTCAGACTTTTCGAAGTTATATGCGTATTAAATAGTTAATTATCGCTTGCTTTAACGGTGAAGAAAAACATCGTGAGGAAACCTGCATTTCTGAGAGTTCTCCATAATGTTCTCGAAGATATGTGAAGTCTGCCAACCCGCACTTATAGGCCAGCGTGGTGGACTATGGCCTAACCCTTCTTACAGTGAGAAGAGGCCCGTGCCCAGCAGTGGGACAGTTTAATACAGGACTAATATTATTATTATAAGACTTATTCTGAGCTTAGAAGCAACGAAATAGTCTGATGTAATATCCTCACATCCACAATATCCACCAAAATAACTATTAATTCTTATCTTTTTATGTAAGTGAACAAAACCACTCCCTAAGAAAGTGTTATCAGTATGAAATAAATCATATAGCCGCTGCTCCACCATCGAGATAACAAACTTGCTCCTTGAGATTTACCCTCAGTTTTATGGCCTGAGCAGATCTTCGAATTAGCATTTATACTTACGAATACAATAACTTTATCTATATTATACACCTGGAGATAAAACTGAATAAAAATGCAATTTAACGTCTTGAGCTGCAGCGGCCCGTCGGCGGCAAGACTTAATTGTTTTTTTAAATATGTTTGGCATGCCGGAAATTGACGGGTATAGTATAATAGATATGGTTTTCTAAGACTAACGCAATAGAAGGCGAGCCCTTTGAGAGCATGGCAGACAAAAAATAATTTAAAAATAAATGTATTTGCGTCAAGCATCAACCCCGAGATCTCAGGCATACATTAGAATTACGCCATCAAGCCAGTTTACGAAAAGGAAATTTATAAAGCCTTTTATATAAACAAACAAAAATATATATGAACGATTAATATGAAAGGAGTAATTTTAGACGTTAAAGAATCGACTGTGACAGTTCTCTATAGTAGGTATTCTATATACATATAACCTACACAGTTTATTAATGTACCGCCGCAGTGCGCTTTACAAACATTAGAACATACAGTTCAAGACGAACAAGTATATATATATATTTTTTTATACAATTAAGGTGGCACACAAGCATACGGCCCACCTGATGGTAAGTGTTAACCGTAGCCTATGGACGCCTGCAATACCAGAGGCATCACTTGCGCGTTGCCGACCCTTTAGGAATAAAAGGAGTTGGGAAGGAGAAGGAGCGGGAAGGGGGAACGAGGGTGATTGGGCCTCTGGCACTTTCACTCACCAAACGAAACACAACAGTAGGAACACTGCTATTTCACGTCGATATTCTGTAAGAGGGCAGTACTCCCCCGGTCGAGCCGGCCCATTCATGCAGAAATCAGCGAGGCTCTACTACTCACAAATACATGTATTTTGTTAGAGCAACAGGACTTTACTCTTGCGAAAACAGGCGAACACTTCAACTACTGTGTCTTCACTGTAGATAATGAAAAAGTTAATGCGTTCATCAAAATATATTTTCTTCTGCCTGATATACTATCATTCATATTTTGAAATTAATTATTCCACGACGAAAATAAAAAGGCTTGTCAAAACGACGCGTTTATTGCTTTTTTAAATGTATCTAGTCGATAACAAATATCAAACAATCAACATACAGAAGTACCTGTATATTTCATGTTATTGCCGTGATAGTAGTATTCCCAATTAATTTAGGTACAATAAAAAACAGGAAATCTCCCAATTTAACAGCAGTTAAAGTGGCAAACAATACGACCCACCTGATGGTAAGTATGTACCTTTCGTATGTTGTATGTACCACAACAATACAAAATCAATTTTATTTAAACCCTATTTTCCTTAAACGTAGGTAACTAAAGGCTAGCTAAAGAGTACGCCACAAAATAAAATGGCGAAATAATATTATTTTGTACAAATCTTAAGCCGTTCTATAAACATCAGCGCTGTGCCTTCTAAAAGATTGATTAACAAAACAACAAGCTGTCGTCACTTGTTTACAAATAACAAAATAATGATAGCTGCTTTCCAAATCCCTTGAGTTCCATAATGACATTACAAACAACCATCGATCGTCGGCAGTCATAGAAAATGTCCACTTTTGTGCTTTTGACGCTTACCGTTTGTAAATTGATTGATGACTATTTACGACTCAATTACAAAATTGTTTTGTTCAAGCTGAGCTATCGATCAAAGGTTGTATGTCAATATGCATTTATGCCATAAAACAGGATTGCTCAGGCCGAAGACATTCACAAGCTGGACATGTGACATCATCACAACTTTTATAATTATGTTTTAATAAATATTTTGGAGACCCTATAAAATATTTCTTTTGATGTTATCGTAATATTTTTTATTTTCTTCATATTAAATAATTGGACGGTAAAGAAATTTCATAATGCAGTTATTATACACAGCCATATATTATAACTATTGCTGTTTATAATAGGCCTTTTAGTACTAATTACAAAGTATTATTTCTGAATTGAATAAATAAATATAGACCTTTCAAATTCTACTCTTGAAATTATTTTTTCAGAATAAAGTTGTGTCGTTGCTAAATAAATAATTTTGATATGAAAATAAACAACTATTCGACGAATACAAATTACTTGTTTCATTGCTTGGTTTAAAAATAAACATCGCGGAAAACGCAATTTGTGGTTGGAAAGCTCCGAAATGTACGATAGCTATCTATGGGCAGGACGACGCTGATCCACACAAACGATAAGAAGTAATTTTTTTATTGTTGTATATTTTATCCTTTCACAAGCAGGCATTGTCACACCTAAACATTCAAGGCTATCTAAACGGCAGAACCTACACTTTTAAACCTTATACAATCCTTTAAAATAAAAAACCAACGTTATCCTACTACGTAGGTACTCAATAATTTATAGATTACAAAGACTGTACACAAAAAAGGCTTAAAATATATTCTTGCACAAAGCATTCAAAGAATATAAATAAAATGGCTGACTGGCCCGTTTAAATTGGCCTAATTTTTTCACGCTCCACGTGAACTAGATAATGTTTAAAGGAAAACGAAATGGGAGGGAGCTAGAACGAACTGAAAAGACTTATCTTGTTGACTGCGGTATCAGCCCAACAACCTCTGCTTATAACTTATGCCGCACATAAATATGTCTCAGAAGACATTTACATTTTAAATTGTCGAAGATTCTATTTTCTGATTGTGTTTAACTGATTCTGTACTGTAAACTTGGCTTTACAATTAGATTAAACTGAACAATCTGGCTCCTCGATGCATGTTAAAGTATTCTGATTGTTCAAATTTTCTTTATAGCAGTCAACTTGTGACCGGGCGCCCGCTGTCTGCCTGAAATGTCGCGTAATTAAAGTTAAATACTTAAGCTTGTAACTTTAATTGCATAGCTGGCGTTGTCATTTTGGTAGTCACCTGACCATTTTTAATGCGGCGATTTTGTAATTCAATCTTGTCACGAAAAATATGTCTAAAGGAAAAAGAAGTTTTCACAACTAGTGCAGTTGTGAAAACTAGTCCTCTTTTTTCTAGACTCTGGGTGTGTTATGTCTTAATATACATATTTTATAATGAATACCCATTTATAACAACTCCAAAGTGAAAATATCACGCAAAGCGTTTGTATCTTATTGTGCGTCCCTGATGGATTCCCCTAAATTCATCTCTGAATCTATAGACTGTTTGCCCTGCGGATACGCATTACATAGGTCCCTTACGGAATGAAATCGTTTTCCCTGAAGATATTTTAATCTCTCGTCGTCTTACGCGACCCTTTGCCAGTTTTAGACGTGGCTCAATTTGTCTCGTCTTAATTGAAACCAAAATTGTACATGCGTTGGTATTTTCAAAGTTGTCTTAATTTGCCGCGTGCTCTGCTCGGGCGAGGTCCCCTTCGACAAGCGGATTACGACGACGTAAGCCTCGTAGCAACTGTTAGAGGTTACGATCCACATTGCGTAATAGACTTGACGATCAATCCGCTGAAACTCATATCAAGGATTAAGTGCCACGGATCTCAAGATCGATCTCGCCTCAAAATGGCCCGTAAATCATTAAGTCAAAGCCTAAGTTAAACTGAGATTAGAGATTAATAATGTCGGGGTTCAGGACGAAGACGTCGTTCCTATTTCAGCTGAAATAGTTTCGTTGATTTGTTGCAGGGACGACACGAGTTGTTTAGTTTAAATTGCAGGCAAGATATCTCTAAAATAAAATGAGAAGTGCGAGGAATAAATAGCTAGTGAATAGGATCCTCCTGTGTTACTTTAGACTCGTATAAATTGCGAGTAATTGGATAAGTTTATGCGAGAGCGAGGACCTACAAGTAGCGCGTACAATGGTCTCCTCGCTCGGAGCGAGGCATTGCGTTATCGCATATATTCGCAATAATTTTGGGCGTCCCCACCTCGAGGCCGTTAAGGAGCGGCGACACTCAAAGTAGGCATTTGCGTGGAAATAAAATTTTGTTGGATCGGACATCAGGAACGTGGTTCTCTCTTTATTACTACACATTTAACGTACGTACATAAGATTTGTTTTAGCCTGACAGTGAGACATAAAAACGTGATCTTTGATGTTATATGTTCAAAGTGACAACGAGATTCGTGAGTAGCACGTGATACGTAATACTTACTGTTTCACGACGAACTGAGAATACCTAAAACATCTCGATACGTGTCGCGTACTTCAAAGCTTTAAGAGTGTCTACCAATATATCTGTGTATCTCTGAACCAACTTAGTTGAGTAAAAAACTACGAATTGTAATTCCCTTTCAAAGGGAAAGAAGTAATGGAATCGTTTTCAATTGTAATTTGTTCCTAATATATCTAGTAAGAAAGAAAATCAGTATACAGCAGAACGCAATAAAATGTTTACAAACATTATGTTGATGGATATTGCACAGGATAATAAAGCACGATGCCAAGTTTCATTCGTTAATAATCATGTCAGGGGTCGTGCAGATTCTTCTGACACAGTAATAAATCTAATGATAAATGATCATTCAGCACACTGATATTTTTTATTGATACATTGTTTATCCACTCCATGTTTTCCGACGCCACGCGGCTGCAGATGTGGCAATGTGCGTAGAGATAAGGTCTCTTCCAGTTACATTATTTCAGCTCCGTTGACACTTGTGAAGTAAGCACTCAGTATATTTACTGTCGCACGCACCTGAGATAAGTTAATATCGCGGCATTATTCGCGACCGCCTCGCCCGCCCGCGCCCGCACGTCCCATAATATATTCCCGGGTAATTGTTCTACTAGACCCTACTCACGGTTATTCTATGAAGTGTAAAGGGTTCTAGATTTATAGAGCAAGTTGAAACCGCTCGAACCTGCTTGCAACACTATCCGACGTGATAAAATCTCTTTAATTACTTTAACGAAGTAACGTCGTGGACCTCGATAAAACAGTGATTAGAAATTCTTTGGATGCTCTCATAATTTCTGTTTTAAAATTCAGTTCTTAAAGAGCAACGATGCGCGTCGAGATTTTAAGTAAGGGCCACGGATGGCTTGGAAACTTGGTCGAACTCATCATTTTATACATCATGTATATTGTATATAACGGTTACAATTCTCGTTTACTTGGTTTAATCGTCTTGTTTTTCTGCGTCGTCACTTACCTGCAAAAAAAGAAACAGTACATGAACACATTTTACCTTTAAATTACACACTTTACACATTAATAGTACAGATAAACCTTCGCCAATAAAGTAAACGGGTGAATTTTAATTTAACTTGTAACCTTTTTTGTCTGTTAAGGCTTTAAACCGGTGGGGCTAATGCCGTCAGCGCGAATAAAACATGTTTCTGGATCCGCCTCATGTACTTTATCTAGGTTTGTTGGTTTGTTCAACTTGTTTTTATTTATTCTTTAATTGACTTTGTTGTTCAGAAACGATGTTCTAGTGATTTCTAGAACATTGCAAGTTTTGAAAAGGTGTATTTTCACTAACAGCACTACAAAATTATCAAAGCAGCTATATAACAATAAAATTAGTGCAAATTTAAACGGACCAACTGATAAAACTCTTGCCCTATATTAGTCCCCCGTGAGCCCGGACCAGGCTCATTTCGCAACTTCAGGCCATAAAAGTTAAAGGGCACATTAAGCCAAGTAATAAGCGAACAACGCACCCCTAAATTGGCCAGACAAGTCTGACTCCGGATCTATTCACTATTTGTTGGCCTGATGGACCAATCCTTTCATTACTTTTACGTGTGTGTACACACATAATAGTAAACGCATAATAATTATGGTCGCCGAATATCAATTCTAATATGCAATAACAATGCAAATTGAAACATCTAACTATAATATTATAAATGCGAATGTGAGTTTGTTTGTTTGTTACGCTCTGACGCACTAGCTACTGGACCGATCATCATGAAATTTCGCAAACAAGTTGTCGGAAATACAAAAAAGGACATAGATTACCTTTCATCCAGAAAAAATACTTTTTTCAAGCGAGCAAAACTGCAAACAAAAGCTAGCTAATAAATGACCATAAAAACTGTAAGGTATACTTTTGACAAATACAGGCATGGCAGTATTAGGATTATGACAAAAAACTTCAAATACTATTTTGGACTAAAATATTTGATATAGATATAATGGAATAATTTCTGGTTAACTATTTTCTTATACCATCTGAAAGTTTTTGCCTTCTTCGCTGAGTTGGATTAACTTTTCTGACGCATTACCATCAATGATTAAAGTGTACCGATTTACCAAGTTTTAAGTTCAAAAGTTTTTCATGCCCTTATACCTTCATATAGAAATCTTCAACCAAGCGCAAGCTATTAATCAATCTTATCATTGATCAAATCTATTGATCAATGTTATCAATAAAATAGATCAATGAAAATCACGGTTAAACTCGGAGGCAAACCCCATTATAGGGAGTTGTACTTACGCTTATCTTGACATAAAATGAATAGTCAGTATATCTAACAAAATCAACAGCAATACCAAACACAAAGATATATGTACATAATTACATACCGTATTCAAAGTCATCGTTCGCACTGAATATTTTTGTAGGTAATAACTCTAAGATGTAATAAAATACGTGTCGTTATGTACCGAGACGTGTGAAAGATAAAGCCGAGTTGGAAAGCGCACTTGAGCCTCGTAAACTTCACAATTCGTGACACTTGAACTTTTGTAATAAAATGAAGACTACTGTAGCACATTTGCTCCACGATCGACCGCTGACAAAAACGAGTAATTCAAATATGCCTCGTAACTAGGGTCGAGCGAGCGTAAATATAAAAGTGTGCCTATAATTCTTTGAGTCGTATATAATCCAGAAAGGTTTATGTGATCTTTGCTCCGAATATAAGTCTCCATTATACAGGAATTATCAGAATGATAGGCAGTGGGATCCCCTTCAATAATAATATGATACGGCAATCAACAGTCCTGCTGCCACGTAATAGCAAAGCCCCTAGGATCTTTTCATCTTTCCTTTTGAAAATATTCGGGTGATCCATGAGCTTTATTTGATCATTAACGCTGGCATTATACTATTGTGGTAAATAAAGATTTCGTGTAGTTGTCCAAGTTTGGGCGTCATATTATTCGTATATTTACCCTAAGGTTCAGAACTATATGCCTATATATTTGGGATATGAATTAAATCTTCATGTTGATAAATATATACTTTTATATACAATCTGGATGATATTTTTATCGTTCTTAATTATCCTAACATAAACGTAAATAGTTACCTACCTAAATCCTCAAAAAAGGCACGCGAATAAATATAATTATTTACAGCGCGCTACTTTATTTATTTAAACAAAAAAATGTTGTCTATCGATATTTTGCTGGTACCAGACATCCCAATAACTCGAAAGCCGACGGTTTCGTGTGACACCGCTCATCGCTCACCGAAAACCTATCAAGAAAATGGCCGTTTCGAAACAAAATTAACGGCCTTTCAATATTATTAATTTACCTGAGAGAAACATTAATCTTGTTCAAATTTCCGCATTATCTCGTCCATAAGGACGCGGGTACTGACTCAAAATAATGACGGTCAACAACAGTATTTACCATCGTTTTGTAGCGGCTTATACATTGTATACATAGCTTGTTGGGCGAAAATTGCGCTTAAAGCCTGATATTCGGATTCATTTACATAACGAACTAACTAGAATTAATGCTTTGTGCAAATGTAATGAAAGTATGCATAGCTGAGGCTGCTTTTGAAGAGTAATTTAGATAATGAACCATTTGTTTACGCATACACTTTCGTATTTATATTTATTTGATTTTGTCCATATTGATGCAATAAATACTAACATAGATTAAAAAGTTAATGCTTCGATGTATGCAAATTAAAGTGAACATGTTATATTTGCTAAAGTACCGAAGGCTGTTTGATCAAACGGGTCCTGGAGGGGAGACTGTAAAAGGTAATGTAGGATGCCCTTCGGCTGACTCTAGATTTATCTACAACCTGGATAAGGAGATTAGGTATACTGGACGCAAAAGACTGGGCGCGCGAATGCTATGGCGTAGATTGGAAGAGATCTTTGTTTAGCAATTTATTGCAAGTAGCAAATTGATTGATTGATACATAAATTTTAACAAGTTATTTCAAAGTCATGAGAAAGTTTAAAATTTACTTAATATATTATAGTTTAAACATCAATATAAAAAATTATATATTAATAATAGTAGTTATTATCAATTTGCCACAATATCAACACTATATTGACAACAATAATATAATCATTCATTCGACTTATAATTAATAATCTGTAGGAGTTAAACAAGCAGCGTCAGTACCTTGAATACGTATGCGAGTAGGTAGGGCTTGCCTAGTGTCCCACATCACGGTGCACTTTCAATGCAGGTGTCGAAACAACCGCATACCTGCGGTTCCGTGCCTACTGCCTACAGCCCGGCCGCAAGACACCGTTACTATGTACCTACAATCTATGTATTTATGTACATTGCTGTACGTTTTATATATTATATCTCTTACTAATAACAGCAGCTATAGCGTATTTTAAATAATAATATTATTATGTTCTATTATTACCCGACCAAAAAACGAAGGTCGTTTTTATATAATCCGTCCCAATTAAGTTTTTTAGTCAATGGGTTGCCGTAGAATTAAGAACGATACGCTTGAGTGTCGTCTCAGCTTAGCAGCAAACCAGAGTGTAACCGGTTGTAGGTACCAATTACCAACCCAACGCTGGTAAGAGGTCACCGCAGCTTAAAAACGCTTTTAACATTAAGGATCCTCTACTTGAATATTATCAATCGTAGAAATTGTTCCCAAGCTTTGACTCCAGGACTCAGAGACCACATTGGTTCAACTAATAACAATACGGTACCTTAATCGACCTCAAGGCTACGAC
The DNA here is from genome assembly GCA_963564715.1 of Catocala sponsa. Taxonomy (NCBI): domain Eukaryota; kingdom Metazoa; phylum Arthropoda; class Insecta; order Lepidoptera; family Erebidae; genus Catocala; species Catocala sponsa. The sequence goes on from OY751333.1 coordinate 16,505,470, forward strand.
GCACTGTAAGAACGCAACATAAGGTCTATCTTGTCTCGTATCTAACTTTTTTTTTTCTCTTTTTTGAATTTTAGAGGCTTAAAATCTAAACAAAGATTATGCTAGCCCCATCATAACCTAAATATAATTTGACAAGCGTCAAAGAAAGAGGAATATTAATTTCAGAGTTGAGTTCTGTTCAAATTACTAATAAATTTATAAATTTTGATAGCTTCTTTGCTGTAAGGTCTTGACAGGATTGATTGAAAAATACCTAACTCTAAAAGGTGGATATTTAATTCCGTAATTAAGGTTTCTCTTTCTTCCCTATACCGATCACATTCCATCAACAAATGGTAAACATCTTCTACAATTCCACAACTATCACAATTAGGGCTACTAGTTTTTTTCATTAAGGAACCAAATTTATTTAACGGCATGTGTCCAGCTCTTGACCTATGTGCTGTAACTATAAATTTCCAACTAATATTAAAATTGGTAAACCAGGGAATGCGAGAAGGCTGACTTTGTATAGTTGTATCTAGCATTTTGCAATTGTAAAGAACACAATTGTACGAAGTCAATATATTAGTTCACATTTCTGTATATATTTCCCTTAGTGTCATGTTTAAGAGAATACAGTCATAAATTATATCTCCACACTTTTAGCGCTTGATTGATCGTCAACAGTTGTAGGGTAATTATCTTGACAGTTGACATATTGCACATGCACTAACCAAATAATCAATAAGTAATATTTATTGATTGTTTTGACCTTCCACTTCTTTAATTAATAAAACATATAGACACAGTTTATAGCTAATACAGCCTTTAAAATTCATAAATATGTTAAATGTTATGCAGTTTATAGAAGTCTTAGTGGCAGAGTCATATACTATAATACCAGTCTACACTACACATAATAATATAATATTGTACTATGGGTACTAGACAATGGATAAACATACATATATACGTCTTTTTTGTAAACACGTACATATTATACATAGAAACATCCAGACCAAGACAAACATCCATGTTCATGCACACAAAAGTTTGACTTGTGCGGGAATCAAACCACTACGCCATCGAGGCCGATGTTCTGTAATAAGTAACAGTTAAATGTAGTTATGCTCATAATTAAATATCAACGTAATTTTTCGTTTGAGACGTATAAGCATTTCAACACTGTACTTAAATTCCTTTTACTGTATGATGATATGATACCTGTTTAGTTCAGTGACTTAAGCATAAGCATACTGCTGGTTGTATATACACGAGTGCAATTGTCAAATTGGGCAAAGTGTTATTGTTTTTTAAGCTGGCAGTCTCGAAGCCTGGTATATACTGGTATATACCTGGTAGGTATATACCATTTTATACCAATTTATATAATTCATCAAGGCTATCATAATGCCATCATTATGTTAGCCCTGATGAATTATATAAATTACTAGCGATCGGCCCCGACTTCGCACGGGTAGCAGACATCTTTAACAATCATCTTCATAATCAATTTATACAAAAGCGTAACGAATTTTACACTTAAACCTTCCTCATGAATCACTCTGTCTATTGGTGAAAACCGCATGAAAATCCGCTTAGTATTTTTGAGTTTATCGCAAACAGACAGACAGAAAGACGCGGCTGGGTACTTTGTTTGATAATATGTAGGAAATGTTCTACAAGACTAATTACAATTAATATTATTGACATAAATATTTACATTATTAATTTCAAGACGAATAACCTAATATATATTTACAAACGTATTAAAAAAGGTAACATAATTATAGAACACAAATAATTATACTACTAAATATTTACAAAAAAGGTTTATGGATCGTAGAATTCTTCAGCATCACTGTCAACTGGTAACGTGCCCAGAAGACTGGCAGCATTGCCACGTTGAATGGCAATGCTGATTGTGATATCAAAACATAGCCGATGAAATATTGATGATATTATATGTACACCTAAACATTTATTTAGGCACAAGTTCGATGAACTGTGTTTCTTATAAGAGACAAATCGTCACCACCATTATCACAGTAATTATAATAAAAGATCCTAACCTCTACGCAATATTAAAATAGTTTAGTATATATATATACAGGTTGTGTCGTAAATAGTGGTCCAGAGTAAAGGAGTCGATACACTGTATTCTTATGTATCACATACGGAAATTTTAACCATTTTTTTTATGCCCCTAAAGTCATATGATTTGCTGAAGATGAGTATTGAAATTGGAAACAGATTAATTTCTTTAAGTACCTTTGACTTTAAAACATAAAAAAGGGTTTGGATATGATAGTACACATATTCAAGAGTAATAATAAAAAAACAGAATTAAAAAATATTGATATTTGTTGAAATGACAGCCAAATTCGTGAAGCAAGGTGCAGAAATTTTAAAAAAGAACTTTTATTTTTTGTTAGGAGACCCTTAACTGAAAATGCTTAAAATTTCGGTATGTGATACATAAGAATACAGTGTATCGACTCCTTTACTCTGGACCACTATTTACGACACATCCTGTATATATATATATATGTATATATTACTTTATTAATAAGTGCTTAGTCACAAGGTGATACGTTTTGAAATACTTCTAATAATATGTATTTTTTTTGCATTACAGATATAACAAACAATATACGAATTTGTATTTGTTCAAAGATATTTTGGCATTCCCTGTAAAGAAATAAGGTAATGTTATGCCAGCTCCTTTTATCAGTTTAGAACGACGGACGTTATTTTAACTTTTTATTAAAACTTCTTCAGTTATAAGATATCGTATTTATTTTATCATTATTGTGTCTGTTTTGGTCCTTATTTTTAATTTTATGGCAAAGTAATGCTGTACTTTTAAAATAATAACGCTGGATAAAGTTTTATAGTACTGTAGTATTTATTTTTTTCTTTTAAATCTAGTATATCTGACTGTTCATATTTATGTATCATCTGACTTTTAAATGATATATTAGAAACAGAAATATACCTTATTGCTCGCGACTTCGCTTGTTTTAATGTAGATTTTGTCAATGAATTGCTATATCTCAGGAACGGTACTTCTGGATGAAATAGCATTTATGTCCTTTTCTGTACCCTGACAACGCGTATGCAAAATTTCATGATCAACCGTCGATCGAGTAGTTAAGGCGTGATAGCGTGAAAGCGTAACAAACATAACATAACTCACTACCACTCATATCTAATTTATAATATTCGTCAAGATATTAGAAATAGACAGTAATAAGTACGAGTATATCATTTCAGTTAGATGTATCTAACTTACTAACTATTGTTACTATACATAATAGCTAGCTAGCATCCTGTGTAAGCAGTAGGTATATATCTATACATACTACGTATGTTTACTATTATAGGTATGCAGTAGTTTAATCTTGGCAATTTAATATCGGATGCAAATTGTGCGGTTATCTGATATTGTAATGTATAATATTACGTGGCTACACTTTACAAATTCAGTATATTGATCGAGACATAGTGTGGCTATAAAATAAAAATGCTCCATGTTTTTCCCTTAGTGCCAGTTTTGAATAAGTAAAATCAATGAATATGCAAAGTGAAATGTAAATTCAATTATAACAATATTTTTATATGAATACTGAGTAAAATTACAGGCTATTGAATGTGTGTGTCATTTATTTAATGCATATTTTATAAATACCTATGCGTTTTTATTTATATTTGCTAAAATATTTATTACAAATATAGTTTAATATTATGTTTATATAAAAATACAGACAAACAAATACCTACAAATATGATTATAGTTAATAAAAAATACAAAAGTACCTAAACAGTTATTATAATATTAGTCGGCATTTCATTACGAATAAACAACACATTTTTGACGACATAGCTGCAGTATAAAATTGTCGTTTTACCTTTATTTATTGTTTCATTAAAATATAAATCATTTTCTGAATATTTAGTCATTACAAATAGACAATGAAATAATAAATTTTACTGAGCTGTATAAAATCTTTTATCTCTAACCAAAGTAAAAACTCTATGAAGACAACGTTATCTTCCAGTTATTTCGTGATGTTGGCACCATTATGGAGTTTTTATCGTCATTTTTAATATTGAAAATCATCGATGAGTGGTCCCTACAAAAAGCAATTCTCTCTTTTATATCTTCTCTTTTTTCGTTTTATGTTAAGTATTGTATCTTTTTGCTGTGCTGGGCTGTTATATGTTTATCTACCTTCTATTTTTAAATTCTGTTGCGAACTCATTAAAGCTTGTAATGTTGGTTGACACAGATATCGCCATAATTAAATAAAAACATGCCTATAATAAATATCAACATTGTATCAAAAGATAACCATCACAAAAATAAATATGCTTAAGTTATTGCGTTCTTGTTTTATTCATATAAATTGTAAATTTTTATTTGTACCATTAAGATGCTACAATAACAAAAGAAAGTTTGTGGGTGTAAGTGTTCACGCTATGAGACACACTCGTACGCGAACTTGATGTGAAGTTAGTAGGCCTGTAAGCATTATGGGCAGTAATTATTTAGTTCATTAACCGTTTCAACTGCATAAACAGAAAGTTGTTTATTTACCAACACTTCTCATCTGGACACGTGCACATAAACAGTAGCGGTATGACTAAACCAGTCTAGCACATGCCCATATGCACAACTCGTAGGAAAGTGACCCGGTGGCATTTTTGCGGTTTTCGCTCTCATAGCGCTTTCTCCGCGAAGGCCGGCCAACAGTATCTAACTTTACAAATTAATTGGACAGCTCTTATAATATCATTTATTTTAATTGAAATCGATTAGTAAAATGGCTTCAGTTTTTAAAACTAACAACAAACTATTCGGACAGAACACCAACTTTCGTCAAGCTATTACTCTAAGAGCTTAATTACCAAGTTAGTCAAATTGTTATAATACAACGACCCATTCGTTGATATTTAAATGTTTTCATAAATTACCGAGTACTCGTATGAAAAAGTTTGAGGAAATATGGCGCACTATTAATACGGACTCAACGGGAATGTTAACGCAAGATGAGTCGAAAAGCCCTGAAAGCTTTCACCCAAAGTGGGCCGTGCTAATGTTTTGTCCATTATGAACTCTCTGCCCGCAGTCTCGGGAATGAGAAGAAAAATATAAATTAAAACACCACTAGCTCGGGTAACCCTCCGCTGCCGGTCTGCGCCGCCGCCGCGCCGCCTGCAACGAAAATATTACCTCAACATAGCGGTGCTTCACACCGATAGTGCCACGCAGTATCCCCGCCATGCCCACTGCGTACACACGTACTCATATTTAGTCACATTGTTAACAAAAGTTGAATAGGTGCGATTATGTTAATAGATTTTATGAATAGAAGTGAAGCATTTCACAAAATAAGGGCGTACGAACAGAGCTATTAAGTACGGCGCGGCCAAATATTCTGCACCTTATGTTCGCCCGTTACGACCCATTGCGCACCCCAGGTGATAAAGGCGTTAAATACGATTAAGACGTCCCTAATGGGACCGGCCCAATAACACCCGATACTCTCTTATCACACTTCGACCCAATTTCCTCAATTACTAGGATCAAGAGAAGTAATGAAATGAGAGTAATCATTATCTCATTCGTTCATTCTTTTCCGCACGCCTCCGTGCCTCCGTCGCCGGCGGCTCCGTAAAGCATTAAAAGACTGCTACGGATTATCACACAATTTATTCAGGTGCTTAATTTGAGCGGCTATCCCACTTTGAGTACAATTTATTTTTATTTCACTTAAATGTGGGCTCAGGGACCGTGGAGATTTACCTTCACTTTTCATTAGAGCTCGCTTTGAAAATACTCGTTATAACGTCGAGAAAATTAAAACAAATTCTCGAACCCGACCTGCAATTGATATGAATTATAATTATTACATAATAAAACCTATTATGCGTTTCTCGTTAACGAATCGTCGCACCCAAGGTTGGTCGGCGAGCCGACGAAGCTGCGGAGCGCCTACACCAAACTTATAACGAGTTACATGCATGTCAGGCAACAGACAGAACCGCGAGGCGCAGCACATGGAACTGCGAGCAAACTTTCAATAATTGTGGAACTGCAAATACGCATTAGATTGAACACACATTTCGGGTGCAGTCATTAAAGCCCGATCATAGTGTGGCAGTCGCGCGAGATAAACGTGCGCCGCGATTGCACTCGACCGGATGGTTGGCAGTCCAATCGAAACTTTTGATTAAAATCAAGCAAACCAGGCGCTGCATGCACCGACTCCACTGAATGTGGATATCTTTATTTGAGGTCTGTATGTTATGTTCAGATTGGGGAACTCAGATTGGAAATCAATGTTTATACAATCGATTACTCGGCTGCACAGCACGAGTGGCATCAATGATCCTACAACGCATTTTATCAAAGTGAAATTCAACTAACGCTCTTTAATTAAAATTGTGTTTTTTAACACGATTGCCTTTTAATGAGTCAATATTTCGACAAAATGAAATTAGCATTCTGTCGGACCAAAAAACGACTTACGAACAGTTCGTAATATACATAAATAAGTACATCATACATTACAGTTTTATTCTGATCATACTGCGACTATCTCTTTAGAAAAATAGCTGACATGAATACTAATCATAATATGTAATAAGCCTCTCTCTACTGATGACGTATCAACAAAATTATTGAAATGTTCATAGGTTATATATGTTTTTATGATGAACTATATTATACCTGTGACTTCTTCGTTTGTGTCTTTTACGCGGATCAAACTATGGTTTTATTGAGCAGAATGAAATAAAACGAATTTTGTCATTTGGATTTTGATTATGTCACTTGGAGCTTAAGTTACTAAGCGCCATCAAAAGCTTGAACAAGCAGCCAGACAAGTTTTGGATTCAGAGTGAGTTAAAAATTCAACATCTCAAATTATTTTTTTTTAAATATCACGTCTATGTGCACTCACAAACACACAAGTTCAATACAATTCATAATAGTATAAATACATGACAGCATAAAAATATAATAAAACAACATTCAACAAATAAATGTATTAATGGCTTAAACACCAAACATGACCGGACTTTTTTGCTACACGTTGCATAACAAACTGCGTAGAGAAAGTTTTGTGACAAACTAATCTAGAGCCTGATATTCACGAGCTCATTCCAAAACTCGTCCCGACCACTTCTCACTTGATCATTTATCTAAGAAAATTCAGAAAACTTTTAAAAAGCTAAGATTGATTGCCTCTCGAATCCAATCCGAATTATGCACCCGCTTCCATTTTGTTTATTAATATTCATTGCTCATTGTGATATAAAGTGTAGGGTCCAGTTTCACCCTTCCGAGGTGTTAGGTTAAGGGGATGTCAAACTTCCAATGGCAAAAATCATTTAGAGTCGGTACCTTTTAGTGCCTTTAGAAATTAATCGGATTAATATGAGGGTGGGGGAGGAGGCCCGTGTGCCGGTGTGGTGTTGCAGAGTAGAACTGAGGCGTGATGTTAGTCTATGTTCCCGCGCGGCCGGATGGCGGACGCACGCCGCGCTCTGATGCGGAAATTCCATTAAGAGCCACGAATTTACTGCTGCTCCCCGAATTTAGATCGCATCGATTTTAGATACTCGTACCTATTAGCCACTCCAGCATTTCACTTAAAACTCCCACTAGCATGGGAAACATCGGGCAACTAGCTGTAGAAAGTACAACGGATAGACGGACTTTGTAATAACGTAATTGAGAGAAACACGTGAATCAAAATAGTATCTATAAAATTACATCTAAGGATGATTACGAGGAAACGTAATGAGAAAGCGATAATAGGCGCTGCTTTTGCGCTGAAATTCTTGCTCGTGGCAAAAGCAGATAAGGTTTATATATAATCACAATGATTACAATGAAAGTTTAAACGTGATAAAACGTTAAACAAAACCGATAGTTTGGTAAAACTTATTAAAAAAATCTGCCGTATAAACGTTAGTGAAAGGTGTTCTAGCGATCGACAGCTTGCCGTTTAACTTATATTCACCGGAACGATTGAATTCACTACCTACACATAATTATTTCCAATAAAGATATTTTTTAAGAAAAGTCCCAATGTCGTTGAACCTCGTTAATTGAACCGTGAAAAGAAAATGTTGAACCACTCAAGCCGAGCGTGATTACCATTTTGCGTACTTTGGTAGGCATTTTCAGTTATTACAAAATCATTTTATAATTTTTATACCTACTAAAGTTGCACCCTCGGGCGCAGTTTCAGTCGCTCTCATTATTTTTATACAGATCATCAACAAAGGAATTATATAACATGACGTTTATGTTGGGTATGTTTATTTATCAAAACAAGTGCTCTGCCTTATAATCTTAAAACTATTTTACAAATATTAAAATTACACATAGAAAATGAACTGAAATTTTTAATAATAGAAGCCAAGACTATATTCATAGGTGTCTATAAATATAGTCTTGGCTTCTATTATTAAAAGTAAGGTCGTAAGTGTTTACGACCTTACTTATGAACCTATCTCAAATATTTGACCGATAGTTAACTATTAAATAGCGATTGATAAGAGAAAATCTTACTTATAAACGTTAGTTAGCGTTGAGAGTTAGTTGGCTTTTAGCTAAACAGCTCTTGTTTAAACTTTAGAGATAATATGGTAGATTTTCTGGTCAGCTGTGATAGATATAATATAAATGTCGTTGGTTTAAGAAATATTAACGTTATAAAGGTTATTCACTGTTTAAGGATATGGGAGCTATTTAGTTATGGGATAGCTATGCAATAGTTAGCGACATTTTTATGAATTAATAATAATAATAAAGAGAGAGTCGGTTAGGGCCTCGTCCCCGGCTTACCGTTACTGGTTGGCTGGGGTGGAACTCCAAGAGCGCCCGTAGGACTTTCAACTCTGGCTTGCCTTGGTCGGCCGGTCAGAGGGAGGCCGCTAGAGCTATATGCTTGGGGGTGAAAGTGTCATTTTCACGGGCATAACTACGGGGAAACCCGCTCCGGGTCTCTGTTGTCACGAGACCCGTGATAGTGAAACCGGCGCCGGACCGCTCGACACCCCTAGCCGCTCACACCGGTGTTGCCCTCTGCTGCTTTTAAGGCCTGTATGTCCATGGTGACTATTCAGGGGGCCCATCTAGTGAGTCGGCGAGTCATCGTCTGCCATTCCGACTTTTTACTGGGACAGTATATCAGGCAGACGCTGTTTTTTAACTATAGTTTGCATTTTACCAAACCATCAAACACTCATCCTTATAGACCAGAATAATTAGATTCCATATGTAGCAATAGTATCTTACGCCTGCCGCGGCTAGTGTCTCGGTAAGTGTCTCATCTCACTTTAAACTAAAACTCTCGAAGGGCCTCTGCATGTTGGACCCATGTGTCCCCGTGTAAGCCTCCCAAAGGGTCGGGTAATTTCCTAACATATTAGGGAAATACCCGTGACAGTGAAACAAATAATAATAATATTCTATCACATGCATACAACACTATCTAGCCCAAATTAAGCAGAGCTTGTACTATGGGTTCTAGACAATGGATAAACACACATATTATATACTTTTTATTGTAAATACATACATATTATACATAGAAATACCCAGACCAAGGCAAACATCCATGTTCATGCACACAAATTTTTGACTTGTGCGGGAATCGAACCCGCTACCTCAGGCGTGGCAGTCGTTTACACTAACTATTACGCCATCGAGTCGTCGAATTACATATAAGCCTGTAAGATTTAATAGGATTTTTTTATAACCGAGACTCGGAACATCCTATCAGCAATATGTAGAAATTTCGTGCACAATAGCGACAATTAACCCAGCGTTCTCCGTTAGCTGCTGACAATTCCCAATGTTCAGCTCTGCAATAAACATAAGAGTTTAGAAGAATGTTTTATGAGTCACCAAATTGCAGCACCACTTATCTGCCCTTCGTCAATAGTTGTTGTTACCGCACACTCCCAAATACAAGATATAAATAAATCCAATATGTCACCCCTATTTGAACTTTGTAATCCGCAATAAGAATTCCCCATCACTTCCCGTGGGTGGCTTGTATGCCACTAAAAGATATATTGATACTTAAGAATCCTTGTGGAATATTGTGAATTTGGTTATATTATAATATGGGTTTTTGTTATATCACAACACAAAGATCGGAGAGCTTTGGATAACAATTTTTGTGGCCCATGTACTTTAACAAGTCATCACCATTTCTATATGACATAATATTAACTCTAAATAATCTAATAAAAGCTTTGTTTAAGGTACTTGGGTCAATGGAATTATTGAAAATACATATAAACATACTGACCAAGCTAGTGATGGCTCCATGCTTTATTAATCCTAGTATACCTCCTATTTTCTTTTATACTATAAAACATAAAATGTGAAACTAAATTAACGAAAGTATCAATGTTTTTGATAGTATGTATATGTGTGTCTGTGAGTAAATTGCTCCACCTATGTATTGTCCCTAACGCACACATCAATAATTGAAACATCTAGCCCTAGTACAGAACCATTACACGCACTTTGCGCACCGGGGCGCGTAGTCTCCTAATAGGAAAACAATCAAACGATAGTAATCGAATAAACGTCTAGTTTTGGAGCCTACGTCCCAAAGTGTCCCCTAAAGTGATTAGCGATCTTTATCTTAGGACAAATGTGTGTAAATGGTTCCTATATGTCGTAGCTTACACAGTGACGATACAAAAAGTTTTAGTTTGAGATTATGTCTTTCGTTTCTTAAACATGTTCTTTCCTATGAAAGATACCAATACCTAATGTCTGCCAACTTGAACTGGGTCAGCCTGGTTATCTATTGGCCATACCCTTAAGCTACTCATACTGAGAAGAACTCGTACACAGCAGAGAGACAATTACTAAACAGGACTGATACCTATTTATATCCAATGTATATTGAACTAGGTTATACCCGCGGTTCCCTCAGTTTTTCGGTATAAATAATTTTTATCCCGGCAAACTAATCAAAGGCTATGTCAAGCTCCAGTCCATATACTATCTTCCTATTGCTTTACTGAACGTGTAAAACCAAAATACACACTTTCTAATTTTTTATGTTAGTATAAATTAAATATATCATACGTGACTAACATGGGATACATGGTGTCCTAGGCAAAACAAGAGAAGAAAGTGCAGGCAGCGTCGTAGATTGGAGGAGGGATTAATAAAGGAATACTAAACAAAATTATCAGTACCAAATTCCAGCACAGATATTCAAATTACTTTTTAGCTCTTATTGTTTAATGCATAAAGTCTATCATCATTACATAAAAGGTGGTGTAATTAAATATTAATGTATTTAATTCTATATAATCTGGAGTACATATATCAGTCGAGTAATAGATTGTATCATATTAAAATTTAAGCTCAGTGGTGCACCATCTATTATGCATACTATATCACCCAACGCTTTCATATAAAAGAAGCGTCGTTAACTAATTACACCTTAAATCAAATTTACAAGTTACTTAGTGAAAGGGTCGCGGCGCGGACTCTGAAATCACATTATCGCCCAGTAGTTTGTTTAATTTGGTAATTTGCTTACACTTTCACAAGACTATTCCCTCTATTTACTTATTCATTAATTAATACAAGGCATGTTATCTTTCTACTGTCGGTTTCTAATATAAATATTTAGCTTTTTATTGAGCCCACTTGTTACAAAGAAAGTAAAAGAAACTTGGAATGTAATAATAGTTTCATTGTTATCTATACGATCTTCTTTACTTTTATATTTTATTTTCTTTTTTAATACTCTTAGTTTTTGTTTCGTATAATATGAACAGACTAATAACAATATTTTTGTCTATGTCCCCGAAATGGTAGGCAGAGCTATAGCTTTGGTCCCAGGTAATAAGTTTAGGATTCCGTGGTATTATTCAGCAGTTCTACTACCTACTACTCTTACTTGGTATTCTCCTCTTGACAGACATGTCCAGAACCACAGAGCTCATGCACAACAATCGCACAGAATACCGACACAGCACCAAAACAGTCTAAATTAAAATTTATATAAATACTACAACACGAAATTAATGTACCTTCTTGAATATAAGTTTAAAGCTTTAAAGGATAAGATGTGGAATATTCTAATAACGTAATAGGATTCAAGTAACTGTGATTCAGACAGCAGAACGGCGAGAATTTGGCAAACGTGTGCCTTGATTCAATCAGACACGTACGGGAGAACAGCTAGCTTTACAGTATTTTAACCCTACGTGCAAACATAAAAAGTACGACGATACTCGATAAACTAAGCTTCTTTATACCTTTGGTACTAAAATTACCGAAAGTAGGTATATATAGTAGCCTCCTCATTTGTCTTTATGTCCGATAAATAACGACTGCAAACAGCTCAATCAAAAATAGCAAGATATACGCAGCTATGTATTAAATTGTCTGTGAAGGTAAATCATAAAGTAGGTAACGCAACCATTTAATTTATAGTTAGTAATGAAATGTCTGCTTCACGTAAGTAATAAATATTTGATTTCAATAACGCAATAGTGCAAAGTCCGCTACACTCAAACGTAGTTAGATATAACCTGCTTGAAACTTGCGCACGACAATTATGTGAATTGCATACAAATGTCGTAAGCTTTATATTTACCTTCTTAATTTAACTCAATTTTGCAATTGAGGCTATTGCAGTTTCTGGACGCGATGAGAAATATGTAGAGTAGAATAGAATTAATTTATTTGCAAAGTAGATCTGATATAATTCAGTAAATAAATACGTATTAAAAATATATAACTTTTAATATGATTCATTTTTTTTATACAACTACGGGGGCAAACAAGCATACGGCCCACCTGATGGTAAGTGGTCACCGTAGCCTATGGACGCCTGCAACACCAGAGGCATCACTTGCGCGTTGCCGACCCTTTAGGAAAGGACGTGGGAAGGAAAGGGAGCGGGATGGGGGAAAGGGGATGATTGGGCCTCCCGTACTCTCACTCACCGAATGAAACACAACAGTAGGACTACTGCTATTCCACGTCGATATTCTGTGAGAGCGTAGTCCTTCCCCGGTCGAGCCGGCCCATTCATGCTGAAATCAGCGAGGCTCTACTACCCATCCTAAAGCACAAGATTTAAGAAGGTTTTTTATGCATACTTATGCAAATGCCTATATAGACTCACGCCTGTATAACCTGTGCGTGCAAAGGTACGCCTTAGGCAGAGAGCAATTTTATTATACTCACATATCATCAACTATGTTTTAGGACCTACTACCCCTTGCTGTCCGGTATTACCAGACTTCGTACTGCTACTAAGAATTACTTGACAACAAACCCAATAACACGTAGCCTGCCTTGAAGATCGAACCTGGGCCCTGATGATTACTAAAGATAAGCAAATTTATCGTACGAAACCGTGCACTAAACTAAAAATACATAATATTAGAAAGTACCAGTGCCGTAGTGGTACTTAATGCGACTGCTATGAATTTGTGTTTGTGCTGAAAGTGATATTAAGGTTTTTCTGTCGAGAAAATTTAACAGCAGCACGGAGTCTGGAAACGGGCCCTGTTGTTGACAAAAGCCTCTGTTACGTGGGACCTACTAGAAACATAACTGATGAAATGGAGGTGTGTTACATCTGTGCTTACTCCTACGAGAAAATAGGCGTGATGTATGTAGATAAAATTCGGACAACACTCTGATTGGTTTGCTAATCGTATAGTAGGTAATGGTCATTAGTGTACAAGTACATGATGTTTCCGATGCGTTTTCAACCCTGTATCGGTCAACGTGTCCACCCATAATGTAACCCATTACAACGAGTCCAAATGACCTAATTAAACTTAGGTCACTAATGCAACGTAACAACAGCTGTTGTACTAGTGTCACTAATTGAACAAAAAGCTACGTGGTTCAGTGAATTCTGGTTCAGTTTTAAAGCCTTTTACTGTTTAATTATATCTAATATTTTTAATCTTATAATATCTAAGTATATATTTATTTTTAAAGACTATTCCCGCTCTAGGAATAAAGGCTGTGTCGTGGGGGACCTTACAAACATTCAAACAACAGACACAAAGAACAGTCAGACTCCGAACAACCATTTGTGGATCATACAAAATCTTTTTCTGTGTGGGATTCGAACCCAGAACATTCTGCGCAGTGGCAGTGATGAGGCGACTACGTAAAACACTACACCATCCATATAATTAAGACATAGGATTCCCTTTCCCTTGCGCTAATAAAGACTGTGTTGCAAGTGCCAATTTATATAACAGGAGTAATATGTGTTATCTAAATAGTTATTTATCTTTAGTGTTAAAGTAATGAAACTGGCCACAATGTTCCCGCGACATAAAGTAACGCGTTTGTGTATGTGCGTTCGTAAGATCTTAATGGCCAGTTCCACAACTAACAAGTAAAAGTTATCCGAAAGACATTCGTGGCACTCTCTGAGAGCACCGTAAAGGCAGCTTTGAATGCACGTGGCAATGATAAACACAGGCTAGAGTGGATGGCCCTTAGGGGTATGGAACACTCCAAGAAATTCATTGCAAAGGGAGCCACAGGCTTCACCAGGAAGTTCTGCAGGTATAGCAAGAGCCAAATGCGCCTGCTCACAGGAGCGTTCACTGGCCATTTTGGCACCAAGGACTTCCTGTGCAGATTGAGATTGACACACAATTCGATCTGCAAAGCCTGTGGTGAACAGGACGAGTCCATATCGCACCTACTGTGTGAATGCGACGCGTTGGCTGGACTTAGGATGGGTCTGATGGGATTGGCATATCCAAACCCTGAAGACTTCAGGCTTCTCCCTCTGAATTGTACACTGCGGCTAATGCAGTACATTCATAAGGAGATACCTAAAGGATATGTCTTGGGGCCGACACAAAAGATCCCACTGGGTCGAAGTGTCGCCGGTCTGTACTGACTGACCCCACACGCAAAATAAGATATTCGAAAGATAAATCGCATGCTGTCTCACTCTTGTTAGCTTAAAGAAGAGAGATGCTTTTATCTTATAGATAAATGCTATTTGGAGATGGTGGAACAAGCCCTAAGACTGTTTTCCGAATCGTGTAGAGTTTAACACTTTATGCTATTCAGAAATCGGTCTCGGGATAAGGTTTAAGAGAAACTCTCAATAGCACATAATGTGTAGGGGTACGGCAATAGCGCTGCATACATTAACGTGGTATTTAAACATACATACAATCATAACTCGCGCAATTATAACTCGATAAACATTTTAAAACCATTTACGAAAGCAAAACTTAATTTAATAATATTAAATCCTTATACGCAGTAAACCTGTCCCGTGGGACTATTGCGTAGGTTACACTGACTCATCAATGAATGGAATACCTGCAGAATTATGCGCAACCTCAGATTTTGTGCAACAACACTACACGCCTATCATAAGCCATCACGATTCAATCATTTAGTCATCACTTTCGTTGATAATGCGCTGACTTGAGACGTGCGGGGTACTGACCCTGGCCTTTTAGATGAGACATGCATATGTATGTATGTATGTTGTTATGTAACTGTGACTTTTTATGTAAGAATCTTGATTTATCATAATTATTATAAAACGTTGAAAACTTTTGCAAAAATAAAGCAACCGAAACATAAGTATAATTTTAAATAGTATAATAAATTAAATATCTTTATATTTTTTTAAATAAACAAGGACAAAATCTGTTTTAAATAGTTTAATTTCAGATAGCGTAAACGTAAGATAATATTAAGTTTCAAATATAAACTCATAAAATAACTCATATTTTTTAGAGAGATTAGTTACAAGTATAACTGAAATACTATATCTACTAATGAAAGTGACATAAAATAAATGCGCGTTAAAACATACCCAATGAAATCTTATACGTTAAAAGATTACACTGAACTTCAATAAAAAATCCAATGAGTACCTACTAACAAGTAATAAACATCAATTATTCAATACAATTTTCTTATAAATATTGCTTTACAATACTTGAAATATATTACACGATATTCTAAGAAGTCAAGCTAATTTACTCAAGGGAAAATTATTATTTCTCTGTTTTTACCTAAACTCTGCGTTGCTAACGGTGAAAATATGAAAATTATTTGAGCAGAATAATCTGTAAAATAAGTTTCTATAGCAAATATGACTTATAAATTAAGTCTCTAAAAGTTATAATAGGACTCGTTTGAAAAGTTAGTTCATCTCTCGCATAAAAATACCAACACATTTAAATAAGGTTCACTAATTTTGATTTTATCATGAAACTCGGATAAGTACATGTTACTTGTATATATTTATATATTTAGCTTTTGCAAAGCGTGAAATCAAATTGAGGCAAGGATTTATCTTTTTCCTCTAAGCTGCCTGAATGTTTTTGTCATAGCCAAATATTATTCTACTTTAAAACACAAATTACAATGTTACCTAAAGTCGCACCGTTATGTAGTTATTTGTTTAAAGAAAACAAAAAGGTTGTAGTATACATTATGGTTATAAAAGAGCCTGTATACGTTTGTTAACATCATACAAAAAATTATGTGTTAATTTTATTCGTCGTGGTTTCCAAAACTTATCTTACTTATTACGAGATTCCTGTAATGAAAGCATAACAATAGCAATATTTAAAGAATTGTCATAGTAAGGTTAAATAAATAAATAACTTGTGATACCATATATGACTTAACATGTATTAACGCGATCATGTATAATGTTTACCTTTTTTATGCTTAACATTTCGACCAGGTTACACCGGCCGTGGTCACAAGCTGGCTGAAATGAACGCGAAAGTTATTTACTTGTGATACCGTCTAACATCCTTATCAAATAGTAACCTATGTAATTATTATGGTTGTGTTATATTTACTAAACTTTTAAATATACTACGCATTGAGCGTAGTGCGTATATTAGCACAAGGTTACCATCTTATAAAGAGAATTGATATGGAAATATTATCAAATTTATAATAATTATAGCTCTGGAGCCACGTGTAAATTTGATTCTTGAGCACAGATAAATATTTTCCGTCATCCTTACATGAAGACCTTTGATTATCGCAAGATTAAATGAGATTTCAAAGTTGTACGCCTTTAGGGTATAATACAGGTTTTTTATTTAGTTTATTAAGTTTATATATTAGATTCTGATACTGTTGATTTTATTTTTAATTATCATTAATAACAAAGTCTACATAAAGAATAGCTATTTGTTAGAAATTAACCTGATGTAAACAAGTTCTTGGAAAGGAAGTCTTTGGCAAAACCAAACTAACCCTGTTTATGTTTTAAACTCGATTCGATGTCTAACATAGGATGCCTTTTAGAATAAAAGGGTCAAATGTCTCAACGCTGACCAGTGCATTACGAAATAATCTTAAATTCACGAACGTGTTTACTTTACAAATTCGGATTTAAGACCTTTGATTTGACAGTATTATCCTTAAGCTGCGTTTGTTTTTTTATTTACCAAGAAATATTTGGTCAGTATTCAGCCAGTGAACGCCAAGGTTAGTGCTAACTACCATAATTATGATCATCATGACCTCATGTCCGTCGTGAGCAGTTTATCAAATTGAATTATCTAAACGTAATTACGAACATGAACGTTTGTTGAAGTCTTATAGCGCTATTATGGAGGCTTTGTCTGAGGTACTATGATCTAAGCCTAATTACATAAAAACTAACGACTTGTAGATAAAATGAATATTTGACGGCCTCGATGGCGTAGTGGTTAGTGTAACCGACTGCCACGCCTGAGGTCGCGGGTTCGATTCCCGCACAAGTCAAACATTTGTGTGCATGAATATTGATGTTTGTCTTGGTCTGGGTGTTTCTATGTATAATATGCATGTATTTACAAAAAAAAAGTATTATATGTATGTTTATCCATTGTCTAGTACCCATAGTACAAACTCTGCTTAGTTTGGGCTAGATGGTGTTGTGTGTATGTGGTAGAATATTATTATTATTATTATACATATAATAAAATTGTAGCTGGTCGATGTCGGTACATAGGAGATATTTAAGAAACAACTTTAAGGGGTATATATAAGAGCTATAGAAGCCAAAAGAATTATGTTAGAAAATTTGCCTGTCTGTTTATTTTTTGTTTGTACGCGCATCGCGCAAAAGCTACTGCATGAAATAGAATGCGCATTTCATAGACCTATTGTTTAAAGAAAAGCATGATGAACACTTAATTCTGATACGCCGAGAAGTCGAGTCTTATGTGTACAGACCAACGTATTCTTACATGCTGAGAAAGAGGACTATAGATAAGTGCCTATATCCAAATTCCACGCATACGAAGTCACAGAAAAATGCTATTTTATTTACATAGGAGAAGATGCTCGTAAAAGTATGATGACCTCGTAAATCGACCGTTTCGCAATGAAACCGTAGTTAACAGAAACAGCAGGCAAAAAAAAATTTGAGAAGTATGATAATTAGCTATTGATAGAGCGTAAATATGCATAATTATACGATCTAATTAAAAACAAATAAGTCTATTACATTGTGGGTTATTATGATACTTCTTTACCAAATTTTATTTGCTTTTATTTGAACTTAATTGTTTCAGTGTATTATATATTTTTGACGAATATATGACCTCAAAGAGTTAAGTAATGTAGGTAATAAAAGGTATTAACATGTATAAAATCATGGAGGTTTAATAGAAGATACTTTAATTTTAACATATATATATATATATATATAGGCTCACTCCTGCGTATCCGGGAAAGGGTAGGTGAATGTTTATTATATTCACAAAATGCCTGCAACGTTTTCCGGGTCCATATAATAAGGGCGAACCTATTACTGTCTACTGAAAACAATTCCAATCTCCAAACTGTCACTAAGAATTTTCTTATAGAAAATTCTATAAATACTTTGTCTACTTTGAACCCGGCATCTTAAGATCGCCGCATAAACGCAAAATTATACTGACGATGCAGTTCATAACTTAAATGTTATTATAATACTTAGTTTCTTTTGTCTATTTAATAACACGGCTCTCGGGAACTTTACATACGGAAACAACGAACACCCCGTTGTGATTCCCACAAATAATTTTCCATGTAGGAATCAAACCCACAAAACCTGGTGCAGCGACATGGCAATGCGACAGCTAGCCCGCTATGTGTCCATGTTTAAAATTCATAAGAATATACCTTAATCAAATTTGTATAAAAAGCGTATCATGAAATATAATAAAATAACTAACCAAGCATCTAGTTCATTAAAAAATAATTACAGACGAATAAGGCTTCTATTATAGAACTTGTTATCAAGAATATGTACTCATGAATAGAAAATCTTAAAATTAGATCGTCAAACATAATAAAAGTAACAAACGTTTCCTAAGAAATACATATAACATAAAAGGGCAATGCTCACATCTCTTACCATGTGGGTTTTCTGTGTGTTCTCTATTGTCAGCGTAAATCTTTAACTAGATGAACAAACAGGCTTAGACAGGTATCGCACATCAAAAGGTATCAATCAATGGATTTCGTTTTGCCAGGCTATTTTTGACGGGAATTGTACTTAAGGTAGGTTCTTTCGACGACTCGCAAACAAAACGTTTCTTTAAGAAAAAAATTACTAGCACTTTGGTTTACAGCTAATCTAGACTACTCGTGTTAGGAGTAGATTTACGCCGGTAGAGCATTGGGTGAGATTCAAACAAACATACTTTATTCATTAGACTACCACCGCTTTTTAATATGTAGTATTATAATAGTTCTTATTTATACATATCTCTCTTAAGGTTTGTTATTGAATGGTTTGTATAGGTGCCCACTGTTTTACTCAGTTAGTATTTTCAACAAAAATACGAGATCTATCAACATAATTGGTTAAACCTAAATTTAGAGTTATAGCTCAAGATAAGGTTTAAGAACAACTTTATTTCTCATAAAGAATTGTATACATAATTCACTTACTGAGAAACACTGTTTAAAACTAAGATTAATATTTTTAGAGCGCACATGGGTACGTAAATAAAATAAAAACAAAGCGAGAAAAAATAATAACAACGATGTGGGTAAACAAATAACATTAATAGTATGACACTCGGTCCTAGCCAAGCACAACATGGATACATGAATTGATTTTTATAGATGTGGCATTGATGGCATAGTCTGTCATCATTAACAATTTTTGTAATATTTGCGTTTTACTATTATAAGACTATTTTATTTTTATTCCATTATTCTATTTATATGTTTTAAGTATATATGTGGTTTATGAACCATTTTAAATATTGGATATTATTTGTTTGCGTTTAGTTTAGTTAGAGGTACATACTTAATCTATATATTCTATGTGTATTTTATATATGTGTTATTGTATAGATATATATATATATATATTTACTATTATTTTCCTGCTTATTTGCGTGTATTAATTGTATGAATTTTGAGTAGCTTTTTGAATCGGGGATAACTCTTTTCTTCTTTTATTTCTGATGGTAATTTATTGTATATTTTAATGCCCTCAAACTCCAAATTTCTTTTTCCATAATTAGTTCTAGGTGGGCGGGTCACTAAGTAACTAGAACGTCTTAAATTCATATTTCGTATTTGTTGTTTTGTTACAAACTTTAAATTCGAATGTATTTCCTTATTTAATATTTTACGTATAAGAATACATGTGTAGTATATGTACGTTTGTTTTATATTCATTATTTTTGTTTCCTCGTATAACTTTTCAGTTGGTGTCCGAAAATTATAATTAAATAAAATTTTAATTAATCTATTCTGAACCCGTTGAATTGGATCTATATTAGACTTTGCTGCAGTACCCCAGATTTCAATTAGGTAGTCGATATGAGGCTTAACCAGAGAATTATAAATTAAATATCGCACTTTTCGAGTGAGACAATTTGTTATATTGCGTAGTGCCCCCGTAAGGGAAGTTAGTTTAAGTTTAATTTTTTATAGGTGTAGTTTCCAAGTTAAGTTACTATCTAAGATAAGTCCGAGATATTTTTCTTTTGGCTTTCGTTCAAGTAGTTGGCCATTCCGATACTAAGCGCATTAAGAGCTGGTAATCTCGAAATAACTCACATAATTATCACCAAATATAGCATACAATTATTCAACTCTCAAACCAATATAAGTACCTACTTATGTAAGCCTTTAGAATCAGTCCACAATTTCCATTCTAGAATGTCACAAGCCGACATACAAATAAATAAATACTTTTGCAAAACCACTGTTATAGCGTGGGTAGTAATTAGGTGAATATTCATCAACATCTGTGCCTTAAAATCAGAGATAACAATCTAAAATTAGCATAGAAAGAGTAGATCCATCACTCTAACTCAATTATAAATGCATATTTTATAAAGTCTATTAAAGAAATCAGGAACAGACTGCGTAATTTATATTTGGTGAATATCGATCTCATTAAGTTGTATAATATTGCCGTAAATCTCCTTTAATAGGCTTCTGCTGTTCCTATCGTGTTTTTATGCTGTTGTAAATTGAAATGAGGGAAACTAATCAACTTAATATTCGCATAAATTTTTGAAATTAATATTTTATCTTTAATTTAGAGGGGCTCAGATGAACCTCTATAATTCAGCTTTCAATTAATTTGATGGAAATATATAATACCTTTGAAAACATAATTAAGACTAATTTAGGACCTGTTTTAAAATTTTGCATATTAATTACTCGAGGTGGAATGTGAATGTATAATCAATATAATTTGAATGAATATACAAAGTAGGTTGAACAACAATAATTACAACATAATACGTCATTATCATTACACAGAACATCCAAAAGTAGTTGTGAGCTACGTCAGTCATTCTTTGTCTGTAAAAAATAAATAACTGCAGTGTGAAATAAAAATTCACATGCCTTTTATCAAAAATTTTATAATTTATTTTAAAAAAATATACAATTTAATCGTTAATTTTATTTACTATAGAAATATTTAAAAATATTTCCTAATAAAATCATTATTGATAAAAGATGAACAGTAATCTGAATTAGGGGGCTTTACGTCTACAAAGTTATAAAAATAAATGATCATAATATTGTCTTCTGTTTACGCGAATGTTATTCATTGAAATTAAACTACTATATACGGATTTTATCGCGTTGTTTATTTGACACTGTTACAAATTTTTTTGAAAAACTGTTACACTACTATAATCACTATTAAACTTTACAAATTTTACAAAGTTTAATAGTGATTATAGTAGTGTAACAGTTTTTCAATAAATGATCAGTAAAAATAACTATGTAATAAAATGAAGAGAAGCTGTTAGGTGTTACAAGATTGATCGCCATATAAGTTTATCAGCAGAAGACTCCATACAGTTGGGTGATAGATGATTACAAACACAGATACTGAATAACTATGTATTACGTTTTACATAATTATGTACATACAATTTTTAGCTTGGTCTATTACAACTTAACGGCAGTACGGCGCTCCTTCAATTTGTATTATTAAAGTATTTTATATGGATAATGTAATGAAGATGAACCTCGATGACGCGGTGCTGCAGCGAATGCGACTGCTGTTCATAGTGACTCCGTTTGATGCCCGAGTTTTGTCATGTTTAATTGGGTTTCTCTGTGAAGAAATGGTGCGACCTAAAATCAAAGCTAGCCAAATGTTGATACAATCAGCCTCAGCCTACCTTTTCAAATTTGTAAACTGAGTCCATTTATTGATTTTGTTTCAGTATTCTACATAAACTTTGGTCTTATTTTATCTAACAGTAAAGGAAAGTAGCCGAACAATTAATTAAATCAAATACCTAATTAAAGGCGACGTCGGAGAAGTACTGTGGAACAAGTGTCGGTTTATTGTGTCGGAGGACAACATCCTAGTGTCGGGTTGCTGAGCCAAAAAAGTAATTGCTTTTTAAATACCTAAATAGCTTTAAAACTTTATTATGACAGATTTAAGATTACTCGGCTACTGTGGGGGCGATTTGGAGGCCACTGCTCTTAGACCACACGACTGCTTACCATCAGGTGGAGTGTGGTCATTTTGACGAGCAAAATTAAAAAAAAAAAAAAAAAAACACAGTCTCACGTCTGTATATTCCCGAACTGGTAAGCAGAGTTATATGAAATTCAACACTTTATACGGATTTTGTCGCGTTGTTTATTTTACTTCAAAACACTTTTATTACATAATTTTAAAACTCTAACACTGCTTTTATTGAACTATACTAGTATTTAAGTAATTTAATTTAATTAAAACAATTTATATTTATGTTTACACTTTGTCCCGACGTTTCGGTTGCTTTACGGCAGCCATGTTCACGGGGAGACTAAATAAAGTGTTTAATTTCATTCGCGTAAACATAAGACAATATTAAAGCTTTATTTGTTTAGGTCTCGCGTAATATGGAGCTTTTGATTTTTAACCAGACACATCGCCAATCTCCATGCTGCAATTGAGAACTTCCTTACATAAAATTCTAATAACCTTTTTGGCGTATTGGGTCCTCTGAGATCACGATCTCGCACAAGCACTATCGGAAACTTTTACTAAATATATACTAAGTTATATATACTAAGTTTTTTTTTAAATTGAAAAGCAGTTTTCTCTTTTCCTTACTTTTAAAAATCCTTAATTCATGATCATTTCATAAAAAACTATGCATGACATATGTATATCATAGGACAGGTTATAAAAGAGTACATCACACCCACGTTTCGCCACCTGTGTTTATATACCACATAGGAAAATTCCAAGATAAAATTTCAATCGAGTGGCAATAGTCCATTGCTAAACCGTACCTGTGATTTTAAAGTTATATGCGCACTAAATAGCTCTAGACAAACACCTCCATAAAACCTTTATTTCTGAGAGTGCTCTAAAATGTTCTTAGTGATGTGTGAATGTGTGCCGTTCCCTAGTTAACCTCAACTTTTGGGAAGAAGCTTATACCCAGTAATAGTGCCGTTCATAAACAGAGATGATATTAAATAAAAAAATATTTTTCTTACAGGCAACCTAATAATCCAATACTAACGTATTGTTGGATAGCATCGAACGAACTTGTAAATGTAGTCTCACTTATAGCAACTACCATTATTACATGCAAAGCAGGAAAACACACCTTGAACATTATAGGCAGACAGTGACCTAATTACCACGTCTCGAAGCAGTATAATAAAAACAAAATAAATAAGTAGTAAGTAAAATTACTCTCCAAGCTGTACGTAAACACAGTTACGACAGTATCTGAGAGCTGTAACAGAGATTGGCAATCAAAACAATTCTGAAACTCAAACTAAAAGAATCCCTGTGCCAAACACACAAGTTGAAAGCAGGAAATTTTCTTATTATTGTGTCACGGCATTCAATGCGAAGAAGAGACTACTTTAAAACTATCTTAAATCACATTTTTCAGGCTTTCGATTTAAAATATCGCTTCAATAAATCAATGAATAGAGTTATCTGTATTCAAACATACCTTTGTAAATAGTAAAATAAACAAATAGGTGTTCATTAATTCTGGCTGTCAAATTATACACAACTCGACCTCGATGTTCAATTGTTTAACTGCAACTGTACTACGCAATAAAGACATAATGCTTTAGATTGATTGCAACAAGTGCATATTTCCGATTTGATTGGTTACGGTCCAGTCGTGCTGTGAAGAAAGTATCACTTGCTCTGAGTTACTCAGTGTATGTCCACTAAACCGACGATTAACGGTCCAGTGAAGTTGTAGGAGCAGAATTACCTCGTACTGTTGGTTGCCATCGAAAATTAGTAATTATTTACAGATTAATTATTAAATAATTGCAATGATTGCCAACGCAAAATTAGTACTGAATCTCGTTTCATAACCTACAAATTGAGAGTCATGATTAAATGTAGATTTGAAAATTCAATTTGGGATTTAAAATGTTAGCAATTATTGCATTGTTTCATATTTGCAATCTAAAACAAACTAGTCGTTCGTAACAAGCCAACTGATGGTTTCGTTTAGAGATGGATAGTTGGACCATTAAAATGGAATTACAAATATATGTTAGTGGCGAGGCGTCTACTTATAAATATTTACTAGTTATACATATATAGTAAAAATAAAGAAGTTTGAGTGCGAATGTATTTGACTTGTCTTTTAAGTAACAAAGGTTCTTTTTTGACTGCTGTAAATTGTAGTGTTCGTTTAAATTGTTAATCCACAAGTCGCATAAAATAGTTCAATTTATTTAATTAATTATTAATAGATAATATTTTTCTCCGTGCTTGCTTTATAACATACTTCATTTATGTAATATTATCATTAAAATTATACAAATAATTATTATTACATCGCCATTATCTCCGGTTTAGTGGACACACAACGTAAATAGTGCCCGTACGCGGAGAAAACGCCAGATTTTCACGGTCAGTTGGTAATGGTATCCGTCATCGTCGCTCTTAATAGCAGCTATTGGTACTGCCAGCAGTGTACACTTACCGAGAAATTAAACCATTGAATGAACATAAGAAAAACTCTTAGAAAAACAACAAAGGTGCTGACAAAATTGTCTAGACTCAATGAAATCTATTAGGCATGGTGGCAAAGAAAATTAAATTAAGTTCATGTTTGTGAACCAGTGAAGCCCGAATAGAAGCAAAGTTTTTAAATGTTTCCCATGTTCTAATTTTGGCAGTTGCTTAATTGGCCTTGTTTCCTAGTATTATATTAAGCATAAAGGGCGTCACACACGGCGAAGATACATTAATATTTTATGTTAAGATAACATATCGCTCTCTATACAGTTTGTATGAACTGTCACAAACGACTAAAATATTATAGTATCTTAGCCGTTTGTGACAGTTCATACACGCCGTGTGTGACGCGCTTTAAAGTACTTACACGTTACGTTTCGTAGATTTATTCGTAATAATAAGGTGATCTATTTAAAGATGCCATTTATTAATCTAGTATAACTTATTATGCTGATTGAACACTACTATATAATCTCATCTTTTATGTTTATAAAATACATGCTCCACTGAATCGCTACATAAATGTCAAATTATAATCACAAAGTGAGGCAAGGCGAAGAGCGGGAGATGTCTAGTGAGCAATAAATTTCACGCTAATTGTCCCGAATTTTAGGGGAAAAATTGATCATAAAAATTCTTCTTGGCACGAGTTCACAGCTCGCATGATTGGAGATTAATTTCTCAAACTGGTTTGGGATCGTAAAGCTAACAGCACACGCGCTAAAAATCACTCGGCATTTGTTCGCGAAGGTCCATCAAGACATCGCGAATCGATCGCTGGCCGACACCGTAACGGTACCTATATGGCGAATTCCGGCACGTCCACTAACGGTCCACCCTCCTGTCTCCGTAGAATACTTGTCATTACATCTCGGATGCCGTCATCCGATTCGCGTGAATAGAATCTAATAAGTTTCTCGATGGATCACAAATAAAAGAATATTAATAGTAATTAAAAAACAGCCAATTGTATCGACAAATTAAATTTATTGTTTGGTACTTCAGATAATGGAAAGCATGATACTCATTTTTCATTAACGATGGGTAAGTATGTAAATGTGTTAGATCACAATATGTTGAAGGTATAAACATTGAATGACTGAATGGCCGGCCGGTGTTGCGATTAATCGTTGAACATTTCACACGGGGCGTAATGAGAGCCAAATTCCAAGTTTCAAAGTGGTAATCACTTGAACGCTGGACCGTGAAACATTTTGCAATAGTTTTAATTACTTGCGCTTATATTTGCCGTCAGCCTTATATCGCAAGTCTGTTATGGCGCCTTTCATAAAACTGTGCAACCGGGAATATACGTTATTGCGATTACTTTACTAGTTTCGTAATATCGTGAGCTACCAACCACATGTGTATCTTCAAACTTTTAATAGCTCTCACAGAAAATTCACTTTACGTACATGTGCAAACATTTTATAGTTGTTGTTGCGATGATACCTTTGTTGATATCTTTGTATGTCGTCAATAACTGCAAAATGTAACGCAGACTGCACAATTCTGAATGTATTCACTTTAAGTAAACAACTATACATGCCTGACAAAGATCAAAAACATACAAAGCTTGTTACTACAATATAAACTTTATAGGACAACTCAATACCTAAATTTCAAAACAAAGGAACCGAAAATAAAATTCATAAGACTGTCGTAAGCTCACAACAATTTAAAATAATTGCAGCATTGAAGTAAAAACGGAAAGTTCATAAAACTGATCGATGGAGGCTCGGGCGTGACTCCGGAGCGGTCCTTACTTGCGTCGTAGTTGCAGCAACCAGCAACGTCGTAATCGCATTGACACGAAGCATTTTTTGTCGAACTCCCAAATCGACGTAATTCGACGTAAACGGATCACGATCGGGTCAACGCGTCTTTGCCGATTTGATCTCTTAAAAAGCGAGAGTATTACAACCAAGTTGCCGGTAAATTTCTAATGCCGTGCGACGGGTTACGACGGAAACGTTAACGACTTCCGCTTGCATGTGTCAAGTTTTTCTATTTCAGTATTTACTATAATTCCGGAAAATTACTTGGGTATGTGATCGATAAGTTGAATCGATACAGAAACAACTTTCTATACCCTCTCAAATCCTGAGTAAAGAGGCTCAGGTTAACGACCTCTTAAATTAAAAAAATGCATGAATACTATCTCTTTAAATATTGCGAAAAGTGTGCTAAAAAGAAGATAGAAAATAAGCTAAGCGAAATCGCTTTGGCCGGACAGGACTCTGCATTTGCATTTGAATAAGCCATTTTACACTCTTTCAGTAAATAAATTTTCCTAAATTCTAGTTTACACTATAACTTAGCGGCTTAAATGAGATGAAGTGTTGGATTTACAAACGTAGCTATCGGTTAAACTCAGTCACCTACTTTTTTAGAATGCTATTCTTTTTTAACCTTGCAAACACTACCACAATGATAAAATAGCTGGCAATAAAATTTTGTATTTCGAATAGAATAACACCGGACCACAACGATTTCACTTTTTTATTGGTAATAGAGCCATAAATATTTTTTTTATTTTATCTATACGATTGTTTATTGTTTAGCTCTGGCCAAAAATACTAAATTATATTTTACTTCCTTTACCAGATAGAAACTGACTAAGATTTGAAAAAACAATGTTTTATTTTTAATACAAAACGCGATACAATTACATTGTTGTCCCATCTTACTTATTATGTTAATATCGAGATTATTTAGGCACAAACATAGGTTTCTGGTGTAATGCAACTAGATCCATTAGACACAACAGACGTTATGAATCAACTGACAGTGCAAATGGACGCTGTGTTACCTGCAGGTTTACACTAAACATACAAAACACTGGTTAACTGGCAACTGCCATTTGTCTTACCGACCTCACTTCTACTCCTAAATGACTCCCGTAACTCAAGAGCAACAATACACCTTAATACCTAACCACAATTCGATCTAGACTTACGAGGAACACCAAACTTGCTAGACTAAAACTACTATTCGTCCCGCCAATTTAATATAAATAACAGAGGTATTCATTACACGAATGATTGGTTTAGCAAAACAATCGCTTTTGTTGATTTGCTTTCAATATAGCAAACCCGAAACTTTCGCCTAAAACGTTTACAAAAATACGTAGCAAAGGTCAATTGTTGTACATAAATCTCAAAATGAAATTACGAAGAACTTTAATTAAGTTCAGACAAGCCGATTCTTATCTATATGTGTTCGATGAATACGTTTTTTGAGCCACTAGTGAAGGGATGGAACAATTTACCAAAAGGTCAGTCGTAATGTATGCGAGTCAGAGTCCATCGGCACAATCGAAGCCATCGGAAGTCGGACTCGAGATACGATAAAGTTCCGCCAATCACACCGTCACGTAACATTCGCTTATCTATATAGTCTATCTACTTATTCTCTAAGAAAACTGGTTAAAGAAAACTTGTCAGAAAAGTTTTTATCGACATCCGGGCCATCCGGCCGACGCTGACTTCCGAGATGACTGTTTTTAGAATGTAACGGTATAAACCAGGGAGAATTAAACAAGTGACAGTGACAGACTACGTTGATCGATCATTGCGATAACTTAGCGGTACTGTTCCACTCAACACAATGATATTTTATTACTAATTTGTAGGTGTGACCAAACATCAATGTTCTTACTCAATTTGTTGTTTCCTTTTGTCATGTTAAAGGTTAAAGTTTGTTGTAAAGACATTTCTAATGAAATGAAATATATATGTTATATATTTCATTTCATTTATATAATGTATAACTTATATAAATTTAAATAATTTCATTACTGATTCGCACCTATTCACAAGGCGTGCTTATATCTGAAATTGTAGTAAATTTGAGGTTAATTTCGCAGAAAATGAAACCGACGCATTCGTTTATATAACGTCACCAAACACAATTACTATTTAGTGTACTTGAGTACTTTGGTGTAGTCTTTTCATTACCGAACAAGTAATATCTCTGGAGGCCAAACTGAATTAACTTTTTTGTAAGACTAAACATCGTAGCAAGTAAGCAGGAGCGTGTGTAGACGGTGTTAGTATAGGTCGATATAAGTCGTTCCTCCCCTGTCATTAATCTCATCTCTTTCGCCAGCCAAGTCACGCCGCATTTAGGGGGAACAGCGGGCAAAACGACTCTCGAAAAAAGCTTGTCTACCAAATTACAGTGACCTGAAGTGTGTTTTGATATCTGCCGAGTATTACGCGTTGAATTTTCATTCATTTCTCTCCCTTGCCAATTGTTTCATTGTCGCAGTATTTCCCAATGGCGATGGCAGGACCTGCTTACGTAAAATTTCATTGGATTTTTTGGCATTTATCGTGATTTATAGCTCGGCAGGAATATAAAGCAAATATTGGGTTTTTAAAATGAATCACACAGCTATTCATCGGATACTAGATAAATCATTATTCTTTGAATAGTGAAGCAAATATATTACGATATTGGTTATTTCAGTACAATAAGCAGACGTTATGTATTATAAAATCATATTGATTGCACTATTGTTGCAAAGGTTAAAGAAGTCATCTGGCCGCTACCAAAGCGTCAAATATTGAACTTTCGATCGCCACATACATATTACACAGTTGCTCCAAAACTTGGAAGTTATTTGTGTTTGTGTGTATATTACTCTAATGTTTATAAAGCCCTTGATGACACAAAATTCTAACGTTGTGCAGGCAATGTCTTAAATAAAGTATAAACTGTGGAGTAAGTATTTTGGACCATAGCTTATAATCAATTTATGTGGTATAAAATTGGCTGACTACCTAACATAGAGCGCATACTCTTTAGTAAATATATTGGCACCATGCTGTGAATGAAATAGATCTTGTTTAATAGCCAATTATTTAATACATCAGACCGAGGTAAAAACTCTAATGCTACAGACAAAATGTCTGGCTTCTATGACTAACACGCTGACTAGACAGCCACAACTATCATAGCGAAGTTTTAGGAAACTAGCCAAAACTTTGTCAATATTAACATATTATTATTTATTCAACAGTTCAGCTAAATGTAGTCATATGCTATCATACTATATTATAATAAAATTGGCTTTATCTTTCAAGCCATTCTATAAATATATTTATTTATGATGACAACTTTTTATGCTATTTAGGTGGAAAATAGACAGAGTTCGCCTGATGATAAATGGTTCTGTAGATGACGGTCGCTTGCAGAATCAAAGGTAGCCCTCACCTGTTTTTAATTCAGCAGAAAATACTCGTTATGCGGCCGGTGGTTCAGCAGTTTTGCAAAAGACACAATGCCTGCTTTCGTAACTCTAAAAACACTAAACAGCGCAAAAACTTGAGGACTGAATGGGTTGCCGGTTCGACCCCTACACTGGGCACATTGATTGGTCCAGATATAGCAGACACTACAGTTCTTTGTATTTGTTAATTCAAAGGTACCAATTAATTCTGATACTAGAGTTGCCAATAGATATTTAAAAAACATTGATGCACTAATACAACATATAGTTCTGTAAGCTTTTAATGAATTAAAATTATTTTATAATCTAAAGATTATGATTAATTCTTCAACTTATTGTTGTAAGTAATTGACAATTTCCGATATATTTTAAGACAAAACAATTTTAAATCTCGTTATATTTTTTGTCGCTGATTGTACCTATATTAAGAATTCATGTCATAAATGATGACATAGCGATAATTCAATCGCATGTCCGACAAATCGCAACTACAAGTCGCTAATCTACACCCATCTGCGATCTGTCAGTGAGTATGTTTAAAGTCGGTGGTATCAAACCGGAACATCGGTTACTTTCAATGTTAAGGTGAGCGCTCATAGTATTGTTCCTAGTATAATAACATAAATTTTTTTGTCTTTGAGTTCTCAGAAATTAATGACTGTTTGTTGCGCTGTTATAATTTTCTATTCAGTTACTTGTTAGAAGTAATGGTAACTTAACTGTGAAATATTTTAAATGAAGGTTTAAGCTTCTATAAATAGTTAATCTTTCGAACGAAACAAAAGTCAATTTTCTTAAATGTAAATGCTATGCAAATTTGTATTATATATTGTGTAACTGTTAGTTATTCCAAATAAATAAATAAAAAATAAAATAAAAATCTGTTTATTAAGACGTACGCAACAAAGGAAGATTCTATTGCCTTTCACCAGGTATAGCTCCTCATACCAGGCTAGTACCAAAAAAATATTCTCAGGAAAACCCAATAACAATTTGCATAGCCTGGGGATCGAGCCCAAGACCTCATGCACAGCAGTCGTATTACTACCGCTGCGCTGCCAAAACAGTCAAAAAATATTTTTAACACGGTCTTATCCATAAACCAATCTTAAATATTTAAGAGATACTTAAGTATTAACTAGCTATTAATCAGAAAAAAAACAATATACATTTCTCACTTCACTCAATGTTGGTTGTTAGTTGTATCAAAAATAAGTAACAAGTGTGGGTCGTTGTTCAAAAGTAAATCATTGACCAAGGACTTGAGAACTATTCAGTGGAGACGCAGCTTAATATTAGTAACAGATTTTTTTATAAGGAAGGCGGTGATTATTATTTTTATCTTTATCTTTTAAAAAGACAATTCCCGCACTAGACATAATTCCTGTATCACCGGGGACTTTACAAACATTCAAACAACGTACACAAAGAACACCTAGACTCGGATTACACAATTTTTGTCCCATGTGGGGATCGAACCCACAACGCTTTGCGCGGCGGCAGTGGTGAGGCGACCATTTAATTGGTTTACGCCATCCATGCAGTATTTACCTATACATGTATTTACCTATAGACTATACGAGAATCGAATCTATGGCAATCGAAGGAAGGTAAATAGCACATTTAATGCATCAGTGCGGTCTAATATGTTAGTCTTTTCCCATGGGTATCATCGACAACTGAGTGGGACAGCCCACCACCTCTTTTGTTAATTACTGCATTCAATATCGAGATAGAACCGAGAGGTTGATTGATGTCTTAAGTGTTCATAGACGGATTCCTGTTCTGTAGGATGTTACCCTATGTATTGTGAAAGGAAACCAGAATGAAAGCTCTTAAGACTTTTTAAAATTAATTGTTAGTAATATAAATCTTGCTGTTTAGGTATTAACTGATATAAAATCTATAGTTAAATGCTACACAATTACTTTTATTCTTAATTGATATTTAGTTGTCATTTAAAAATTTTAAACGTTATTTTTACGTATGGAAATTATTGTTATTATTAGATATTATTTTTATTGCTAATAATAATAATTGTATTTTTTATAAATATAAACACCTTGTTCTACACCATAAAGATCGGAGGGATAAAACTGTATAAATGTCTTAATATGTACTCATACTTTGATTAAATTTACTTATTTTACAAGAATAAAACAGGCAAATAGCTAAAGAATAAAAGCAGATATAACAGACAAATCTAAAACGATATTGAAAAGGAGGATCTTAGTTATGCAGTAGCATGAGTTCTGTATAATTTCTACCCGATACTCATTTATTACTGGCACATAAAATTATGTTATGTTTATGAACGAACAATGTGTGTATACGGCATAAAAATTCTTATTGTGTTGTTTACTTTAATTGATAAAGTTAAATAGCTATGTTATACATTTTTGACAAAAAGAAGAACTAACCTTTGAGCGAGCTTTAATAATTATGTCCTTTCTCTTGGAAATGGTATAATATTTACTCTACGTATAGTCAGTCTAAATATATCATATAGGTATTAATTATGATAGCTTTTAATTAAATTTAATAAACCTTGTCAAAGGGCTGGTAAATTAACACTTTGTAGGTAATTGTTATTTAAATGAGAACAGGCTATAACGATCTTTATTATTATATTTATACCTTTTCTATAGTCAGTTTTCTATAGTTAAAGGGAGATGTAATAAAACTTGGTTGATGTTTATCAGCAAAATTAATCCGTCTGTCTATTTTTGGGCCTCAATTGAAGAATAGAATTATGTTATCAATATTACGATTATCAGTTGGTACGCGTGGAGTGTCTAATAAACGTAAAAATGCAAAAGGAAATGTGCTCCATAAGTGGGCATTCAACCTAACCCCGCGGACAATACATTATCATAAATTAATTATGTATACCGCGAAACAGTAACGTAACTTTATCTTTTTGATTTAATTCTCGTATAACATGGGTTCCGTGCCACTTCAGTAACCGTGCTTGTGTTTGGACATGAAACAAATATGAAAAATATTATTCTTTTTACAGCCTGACCTAAAATGTGATCTGTGTTTGTTTTTAGAATGTGTATGTCCGTCCCAAATTGAGATATGTATTTTATGTAACTCCACAGAGTTCGTTGCTCTAGATCCTGTTAGAAATCAGCCACAAATTGGGACTAAAATATACCGGGTTAATTTGAGCTGTCAAATTAACAGAACAAATTATCTTCCGTAATTGCCGACCGTCTAGAGATAAAAATATTTCTTCATTTCGTAATCGGATAAAATTCAGTTCATCAAATAAAATTGACGCGCATTTCACTTAAATCACGAAATTGCAATCCACTTATATAAACCGGACTTCTTGTGGTGCAACAAATTTGCTCGCCAATTGACCAATCAATCAAATAAAAACGTTGTTAAGATCCAACTTTGTATTTTTGGAAGGCATTATTTTATACAAGTTTGACTGGCGAGCACAGTACCGACGGCAATAAGTGTCAAGTAAACTGGCTCATTACATAATAAGCAGTTCCATATTTTATAATAACGACTGCCAACGGGTTTTATTGCCGACAATCACAAAAAATATTGTTGTATTCTTAATCTTTAAAGTCTAGATATTGAAGCTAGATCCATAAAACTCTGTGAAATAACAATTCCTAGTTTATTCCATTGATTTCACAAAAGAAAATGGTAGAGCGAATTTATACCGTTTTTATAGGTGTTTATTTAATGTACTAACTTTTCTCAGATACGAGAAAATGTTGGCTCCGAAGTTATCTTAATATCACGAAATTGCGCAATATTAAGCAGAATTCATTACGATAGTAGTGTCAAATTACTTTCTAAGGTTAAAACTTTGCAAGTTTATTGAAATACATCTAAGTTTGATTATAACTATGTCGTAAAGGCAACCGCTGGAACTTGGTATTTAGTCAGAACAGTCTAAGGTGAGTCAGCATGTTGCTATATGATTTTCATATTGTCTTATTCCCTTGCTCTCTAGGGTTTACACAACACCTAGTATTTCTTTGTTTATCTAGTGTGGAAGCTACGACGGAAAATAAATAGATGCCTTGTTTAGTTTACTCGCAGTCAGTCGAAGTGAGTATGAGAGCAGAAAGCACAACGTCTATGAAAGTGTTTTGTGAATATTGAAAAGGTAACAAGACAAAAGCGTTACAATTAAAATACGTGTACTGATTTTATCGTGACTTACTTTGTTCTACAAAATTGTTTAAATCTAACCCTACGTTAGCTTTTCAAATGTGTTCTTACAAGATGACGGAGGACTTTTCAAATTAGAGTCAAACTTGTTATGTTTCGCACTGTTCTATTCTGTAGAATCGGAATTAACGCTATAAATACTGCTAAGTAAAAGTACGAAAAAAGTGTAAATAAAATTCTACAAAGCCAATAAAAATTGTCTATTAAAAAATAAAATACAAACATCGAACGAAAAGCAGCTGCCTCGAATTCTGTGAAAGGCATAAGAGCCACGGGAACAAATTCCTGCGGGATCCCCAGTATATTATGTAACATAAGTAGTGTAGTTTGCGGTGTAAGTAGAAATATAATACGGCTATGATACAGCACGTCGCTCGCGTGATAGGATGCATACTAATCAGCCATGTCAATACATGTTATTAGATTTTATCTCCAACGGTCGTATCTATGTCACGTCTACAATGTTCGGCTTTTTACTCAGTTTTCATTTGCTCCGGTTTCAATCTATGTTCGTGTGTTACACACGAAGAATAAATGAGAATAACATTTTCGATGACGTGCTTATCGATCGATAACGCTCATCTATTGTTGAAAGATCTTGTAAGTAATTGACGTGTTGGTATTTGAACGATGTCTGGCCATGAAGCCTTTACTAACAAAAAATATTAAATGTACAACAGGATTTACGTTCTATGCTTGAGGACACGAGGTAAATTGATCGGGTGCATTTATTTTATAAAGTATTGCATTGAAAGTAATGTGAGTTTGTTCCACATTTAAAGGCTATTACTAAACTATTGCATTGTATATATTTTAATTGGTGCCTTTTGCTATTATATCTACATTAATCTATTATGGCAATTTTAATCACTAACTTATAAATATTATCCGCCATCCGTAGCATGTTTTTATAAGTACCTAGCTTATATCCTTCCGCAGATAACTAGACTCTGAAGACTAAAAAAGACTACAAGGTAAATCATTCTGATACTGATTCTAATTTCATACCATACATGATTTGACATCTTCTGATTCGGTTTATAAATTATGTATGGATTAACATAAAGACACATCTTCGGTTTATAAATTATGTATGGATTAACAAAAAGTATTGATATTAATAATTCATGTTTGCTATTATTATTGGGAAGTTATTTGTCGTATTTACAACTCAATACATTAATCAAATATTTTTAATATAACTATATTTTTGTCAAAGTTTTGTGGAATTCTAGTTCTAGGATACATTTAAAACATTCGCATAAACGTAAGACAATATTATGTACAATTAGAAACCTAAGCTACATTTTACAATAATTGTAACCTTATAGTAGATTCAAGCCTTACAGTGGATTTGGAGACCACGAAATGGGTCAGTGGCTTACAGAATAGTACGAGACCAATTTATCTAATCGGTTTAGCCGCCCAATGCCGCAACTATTAGAAAAATATGTCAAGTAGTCTTGAACCCAAGTTCGATAACAACTAAAACCTTATATAAACCTAACCTTATTCACAGTCTTCGTCTACGTTACGCCATTTTAAAAATTCACGATCGAGACTATTGTATTTATAGTTAGTAGGATCCCTTTTGTAAGGGATTCTACTAACTATAAATTCCTTGAACTATTTTGTAAGGAAAATGTATTTAACTCACATGCTCACGCTTTTTCACCGAATGGGTAGGCACAAGTGTATTACACTCATATTTCACCAATTCTGATTTTAAAATTCACTTTATATAGCCTATTGACGTTTAGTCTTCTCCAAACTTAGAATTGCTACCCAGAAAATCCCATTAGTTAACCCACCCGATCATTCAACCCGAGGACTCATACACAGAAGTTAAATTCATTACCCCTACGCCATCGACGCAGTAATTTTGTACTTAGATATTTAATTAAATATCTAGGATAATTACTGTAACAGAAATAGGACAAGACAATCCCAATTGAAACATTATACCCGATAACATCCCCACGTTTTTAATGTCGCATACGCGTTGCAAATCCCTGTCGTCCTATCAATGAATAAATGAATGTATTATGTAATTAAACGCACGTTCGAGAACACACGTCCGGTAATTAAGTCTTATCTTTATTCAAATCAAATAAATATAACTTTAAGTATCCAATGAATAAACATCTTTATAAAACTAATTGCTTTCGACCCTCGCAAAATTGACAATTGGTGTCAACCCCTTTTTATTTCGTATTCTCGTATCCAACATACGGATCTTTGGACGTAGCCTCTTTGTCACCCGACAGAATTACGTCAGTATTTTATATATATAATATTTTGCAATAAAAGGATATGAATGGAATTTTAAACGAAGCCGTGTAATTTGACATTTTATTCGTATTCACAAACATTACTTATCTATGTGAGGAAAAAAGACCGCTCCAATTTTGTTTATGTGTATTTAATTTGCATATAAAAAGTAATAGTATATTTATTTAGTAAAGATAAGGTTTCAAATTTTATTTCAAATCCTAGTTTAATTTGCTTTTTTGTCTATGAAAGAAAATGATAAAAAAAATGTAAAATGAAAAATTACCAAATGATCTCTGTAATCAGCCTGTAACTTATATTTTGCATACGGCATTGGTTTGGTTGCTTACGTTCTGCCACTAATTTCTAAGTTTTGTGGGAAAGCATTTTTTTATACTTTACTCATGTTCTCTCCCTTTCTAGATCCAGTTGGTTATGCTTTTAGCCGAAAAATGTTTGGACTTTAGCAGCAGTTCTGTGTATTCTCTAAAGAGAATAATTATGTGCCTTTTTCT
The DNA here is from genome assembly GCA_963564715.1 of Catocala sponsa. Lineage (NCBI taxonomy): Eukaryota > Metazoa > Arthropoda > Insecta > Lepidoptera > Erebidae > Catocala > Catocala sponsa. Next base: position 16,543,191 of record OY751333.1, read on the forward strand.
ATAATCAACCTCGACCCCTACACCCGAGGTTTCTTAAGCAGTGTTGTATGTAATACATACATTTATATCAACTACTGTAAGCTAGACTTATGTGTCCTTTACCGGATAATACCTAGAAAGTTGTTTATACAAGTCTACTGTATATTTAATACCGCTGACTACAATCTTTACCTTATTAAATATCATTTATGTATTTATTTGCTAACCGTAACATACATAGAGGTACTTGTACGTACTTAAATATACATACATACTTAAGTAATTGCTCATCCTTCACATTCGATTGCAATCCCTTATTGTATAATTGTAATTTAGTGATCCACACTAGTGGGATTTAATGACGTAATCAGTGCAAATTAAGTACCTGCCCCGCCTCCCTAATCATGGTGATACGGAAGGGGTCTGACTTTACATACTACATGTCTTAATTGACATCTAAGATTGATTAATTACACTTGTTAATGTTACCATACTCACACTACACATGTATATTAAAAAAACAAGTTTCTGTATAGAATATAAAATATATGTATCCAGTAAATTAATTAATTATTAATATTAATTATTAATTAATTAATTAATTTATAACTAATGTATTGAATCCATCCATATATAATCATGATTCTTTGTTTTTCATAGCATGTAGCATGCTCCATTTTTATATAATATTGTGTAGTAATAAGTGGATAATGCTGTTGGTAGTATAATTAGCACATTTATATTTAATGATAATAATATGTAATTTTCAATAATATTGTACTACTGTTAGTTATCCCAAATACATAAATAAATAAATAAATATTTTATAAGGCAGTCGAAAAGTTAATATACAATATTTCAATTTTCAAATACCTCAAAGCTAAATATTGGCATCAAAATGTTTAATTTTTCATATTATTACCCTAAATTATTTCCTCGTTTCTAAATAACAGCCCCTGAGCGATGCAGCGATGTTGCTATAATGATATTACCATTTTTACTTACACACTTCCGTCCTTATGAATACTTGAGCATAGCAAAAGTTTGATGAAACACCAATTTGCATTCATCATTTAATTTTTATTTCAGAGATTTATCGTCGAGAGTAACAGGAAAATTACAAAATTACGAGCAATGACGCCGGTTTACTTACTAAAAACATAACGGAACAACTTACTTAAATATTCAAATAAATTCTTCCAAGACTTCTTAACACTAATTAAAGTTCTTGTTTTAAAACACCTAGAACTGCCTACAGAAAGAAAACATAAATCGAAACGGTAATTAAAATGTACATTTTAAAAGTTTGTTACTTATGATTACAGGTCGAGCTTACTTACCGTTTTCGGGAAAATCTGCACCACTTCAATAGTCTAAACACAGTTTGTTTACAAAAAACTGCGCTGATATCGAAACGAGTCCCGGAAAACCCTGATTTTAGCCAATAATAGACTTGTCCCACTGGCACCACTCAATCCACCACAAAGTTTAGATGTCCTTGCACAATCAGTTTGCACGTCTCTAGCATACAGTTTCACTTTCTATAAAGCGTCCGTGATCAGTCACGACTGGGAAAGGCCGCCGCCGATGCAATATCGGAACACGATCTCCGCAAAACTTCTATCGAAGTGAATCGAGTCGCAGCGAGAACACAGACCGCCCGCAACGAACCACGCTGCCCGACCGCCGAACAGCGACTGTGATAACGACACTTCCTACGAATGAACCTGCGAACCTCTCCATAGAGTGTAAGCTCGCCTCTCTCTCGCCGCCCGCCGGTACTTAACGCACCCTACGCCACCCGATGTGAACTCTCGCTTCGTCACAACAAGAAACAAATTCCAACTATACACGCGGCGCCGCCACGAACGCGTCTCGTTCGAAACGCGTAACGAGTTTACGGTACGTAAATCGTAGTGGATTTGTTTTGCGGCTCGGCCATAGTAATCCGGTTCTTCGTCATGGAGCTCACAGAGTACTTTTTTCCGAATCAGTTCCCGTTAAATAGAGCCTTCTTTTTGTACAACCTGCAGCCTGGTAGTCTATGTAGGGAACGCGGAATCACCGCTATGGACAAGATGCCAACTTTCTAAACTAAACCTATAAGACCGCTCTATTCGGTTGGTAAATTATGTTATTTTTATTGGAAGCCGGTACGATAACAATAAAGCATTTAGAAGATTGGGTATACCGGCCGCCCGGCAGAGAGTACGGCGCAGGCGACTACGACTGCCGGCTGACGGCCGGTGCCGGTGGCGGTGCAGCGGCGCTGCTACGTGTCGTAATTTCGCAGGTGGTTTTTGCGCCGTGCGGTTCTCTTCTAGGTTACGTTTTCCGATTTATAAGTTGCGGTTTTACTTTCGGTGTCAATTACGCGGGCTGCGGTCGAAGCCCCACAATAACGCGGCGGCAAATTGGATGCCAGCCCTCTGAACCAGATTATACTACCTTGTGAAGGCTGTTGGAGGTTATGCAAGGCTTTGACTAATCTTCTGGCAGTTACAAATAGGTCGCCCGCGTAAATTGTGTTGTTTACTTCATAAAAGTCAACGTAACTTGAAACGAAGTGCATTATATAAGACAGCTAAAGTGCGCATATATGTAAAGGCTTCCAAATATTGAAACCGTAAACCCTTTCGAGTGATCCCGCGACGATTCCGAACTGGGTCAGCACGGCGCGCCCCAACCTTAGGATGAATTCACGTGACGAAATAAGTAGAAAAGAGGAAAATTTACACTTTGTTAATATGAATAAAGACATATGAGGAAAAGATTTCAAAATATTGAGAAAATACTTTTATTCCAGACTAATTCTTCTATCAATAGTATAATATTTATTTTATGGAACGTTAATATTTTAAACGATCATTGAAATAAATATTACATAAAACACATACATGTCTTGATATTGAAAAATTGTTCGGACATTAGAACTTTTTTCTTAGCTTTTCTTTTAACTTGTAGATCTTTTTGCCCTTTCAGTCCTAAGTGTACGTATACATAATATGTAAGCAGTTATCTGATCTAATAGAAAACACAAACTCAAATTAATAAAGGTAAATACTGCAGCTAGTACGAAATGGAAATGCATACAACCGAATGAGTGCTGAATTTTTCTGGATAAGTGCACCCTGAAAACCAGCGTGAAAAGCATGAACTAATTAGCCCTCGTTAATAAATAAAAAAGGCGCTTTAATTTCATTTACCTTTCGTAGATAGACTTAAGCCTTGCAGCTATGCACGAATGGCCGAAGTACATTACATTTGAATTTATCTAATAGTAGGTACGTATATTTAACTCTCACATAACAGCGGGCGATCTTATTGTTGTCTATCGGGAACACCACTAATCTTCGTGCTGCTATTATTTTATTATTATTATATTAATGATATTATTGCTGAACTTACTATCACACGTAAATCTATATATTATATAAAACTCTTCCGTTGAGTGACTGACAGACAACGCACAGCCGAAACTATTGGGCGCAAGAAGCTGAAGTTTGACATGTATGTTCCTTGGGTAATGTAGGGGTGCACTAAGAAGGGATTTCCCGAAATTCCCACGGGATTGGGAAGAAATGGATAAATAAAAAAACATGTGCGGGCGAAGCTGCGGGCATCCTCTAATGTACCTATATAAGAGCAAACTTATGCTACAACCAATGAGACAGGATTTTATTTTTACCCGCGTGCTCATTTCACTGGTCTTAAAAATATAGGTAGTATACAAGAATTATTATTTTGCTTTCATAATACTAACCGTCATGTTGACTCTTTCCTACACAGAACCTAAATTGAACCATAGTATTCTCCTAGCATCCAAAACAGCTCATATTTTATTGCGATAAAATATAACCTATGTCCATGCGAAGATCTAAATACCGGTCAGAGAATTATTTGAATCGAATGAGCAGTTTCGGAGATTACTTCATCCAAACTCACAAACTACCTTTTTATATTAGATTAGATTTCTGTAACGTTTGTACGTGGCCTTAGGCTGGTTGCACAGTGTCCGTTGAGACGTCTCGTATTCCGTATCGTACGGAGTTCGGCACCATTGTGACTGGCACTCGAAGATGACTGACGGTAATATCACAAGTGTTGTTCATAGTTCGCGGGAAACCAATAAAATTTCCACAAGTACCATTATATCGTATGAACGAACCACTGAACTGATAACATCAAATGAAACGTGAATTGAATGTGTAGTATCAATATTGGCGATACAATAAAACACCGAGGAGTCGAATTCCGCGTAATGTATTTATTGACGATGTTTTGCAGTTAACTGTATAGATATTGTCTTTAATATGATTTATTAATAACATCATATTTCATATATATTTGTAGATTTTGCCCGCGGCGTTGCCCGTGTAAATGTAGATTATGTTAGGTTAGATTAGTAACAGTAATTTGCTCGATGAAAAGTACCATAATATGTCCCTTTCTGTTCCCCTAACAACTTGTATGCGAAATGATGATTGGTTAAGTAGTAAAGGCGTGAAAGCATAACAAACAAACTAACATTCGCAAATTTTACTGCCTCGGTCAGCGGTAGTGAAGCGACTACTGTGCACAAGATCATATATCAAGAAGTATGTCATATGTTATTTTGTTTTTAACTTTAAATATTGTTTCCTTTTTTTTTAAACTATTGTGAGCTGAGCTATTTTTTAATGTATGGTGATAATTTGTACTAGAATTTAAGAGCGTGTCTCGCCGTTAAACTTAACGTTTGGCGAGTATTATGTATGTTACTAAATTACCACTATATAGTATCGAAATAAAAAAAATAAAAAAAAACTCAGAAACGATGCCCGAGTCGATCAAAATGTTATTGAGTTTCTGTTAAGATATTATCAGTAGTACTAGGCTCGCCCCCTATCACATGGTTAAAAGCATAGCCGGCGCCAAATGCTTAAGTGTTATACAAGTCTGTTCCTTTGGGTATAGGCGTGAGGATATAGACTATATGTAGCTAGTAAAGTTTGTAATGTTCAATTAGGTATGTCAATATATTGTCAGTTGTTAACGAACCTTTGGCGCCGGATTCCGTTCTCGAGTTGGGCTATCTTTCAAGGCTCTTGAGTTTAGAAATTCGTAGTAACAGTTCGTAACTTGTAAATAATTGTCTATAGTTTACTTTTATAAAATTTAACACCAAGACAGCGAAATATGTGTACCATACACGTCAATCGAATGCAACAGAGTTATACAATATTATATGTATATTATTTATTACACGACTACCAGTTTAAAATAATATCTCACTAATTTAGATTTTCCAATAGTTATATTAGAAAAATATTATTTTAGAATGATTATTTAATGGTATTAAATATAATAATGACCACCAAAAATAGTAATTACGCACCAAAATATGCTTACTAAAATATATCATAACGAGCACCTATACGCCTCAAATCACTGCATTCCGTCTCGGAAGGATTATGTTAGGTTCCTTCTTATACTCACCCAAAACTAGGAGCCCCGCGAAGCGGGCCTCTGTCGACTTATTTTGATCTCTTTAAATATATTTTGCTGTGCAATTTGGTGGTCATTTACTATTTTTGACTGCTATATATACTATATCTGGTGGATTATAACCTTACAAACATAAACATAAACCTTATTTAATTACATTACCAGTAACGCACGCAAATTTAATAATAATAATATTCTACACATACACAACACCATCTAGCCCAAACTAAGCAGAGCTTGTACTATGGGTACTAGATAATGGATAAACATACATATATACTATATTTTTTTGTAAATACGTACATATTATACATAGAAACATCCAGACCAAGTCAAACATCCACGTTCATGCACACAAATGTTTGACTTGTGCGGAAATCGAACCTGCGACCTCAGGCGTGGCATTCGGTTACACTAACCGTCAAATTCATTATTAACATTAACAAAATCTCAGTATTTGTGTAGCCATAAAAAAAAAATTAACAACTCATTTCACTCTGAGGTGTCGATTCTAGAATCAAACAGTGCTACCAAAATCACATCAAAATTATTTATTTACAATAAACATGTGTGGTCATACAATTAATTGTATCACCACAATATTTACAATAAAGATTTTGTATTTGTATAAATTGTTTATAATATTGATTTATTTAATTTAAAGTCCAACATGTTTTTCCTAAAGAGGTGTGTACAAATTAGAAATCTCTGTCAACTAAGTTAAAACATAATAAACTAACGTAATAAATTTAAAATCATTTAAAGCAAAAATTACAACTAGTATCATAAAAGCTATATGCATATTGAATATCATAATATTCGAAGTTTTAATTACCTAGTATTTAATTATAAATTGCAACAATCTTTTCCTCATAATTATTGGGCTTTTCTGTTAGCAAATTAGCAATAGCGGCCCTGAGTAATATTGCCCAGTAGAACGTAAGATTATCTCCTTTTACATAAAACCAGCGAAATGTGGCTGTATTACACCTATGACTAACCTCTAATAATGTATGCGTGATCCTACAAATAGAGAATATGTTTCACAAAAGTTTATATTATTCCCGTGATTAATCTTTTTATTAATTCTTAATACAATCTCAACGCAAAACGAAATTACCCTTATATGCAATGCCACCCTCTCTATTTTACATGTGACAGCTTCTGCCTGAGACTTATTACAGATGCAACTACTATTGGTAAAAATGAGGCATCGATTGTCCTTATAGATTTTATCAACAGCTTTTTTGACATTCAATCTAGTGCGATGAGAAAAGATGCTTTAAAACAATATTTATAGAATACTAACTTTTGCCTGCGGCTACACGCGTGGATCCTACAGTGACGCATACCGATATAAAAGGTTATCCTATGTGTACATTTATCCATTTAATTCATCCATCCATCCATTTAAAGATTTACGCGTAATCAATATCTTTCTAACCTATACTAATATTACAAAGACGGAAGATTTGTTAGTTTGTTTGTAATCGATAAACTCTGAAACTACTGAACAAAATTTAATAATTCTTGCACTATTACAAAGCTACTTCATCTAGAAGTAGCATAGGCTGTATAATATAACGCTACGAGCCATGGTAGCAGCGCAATAATCATAAACATGGATGAAACCGCATGGAAGAGCTAGTTTGTAATATTAGTAGTATAATATTATTATAGCTTAATTATTAAAACTCCTAGTTATAGATACGCTGCCAGGAACTTCTAGCTTCCTACACCGAACAGAACACACAATTTAAGCAGCTTCACTACAACCCTTCCAAAAACCAAGACAAGAAATCAATAGTTATCCTGATATATTTGTCTGATTATACGAGCGCACCCGCCGGGGAGGCACGCCGCTTTTATGGCCCTGTTATTTTTTATGTGATCAGCACTTTCCACTGCGCGAACACGATTTACAAGACAGTTTAATAAGGCCCAGATTCAGCGTCAATTTACTGCTCGATTGTTATTAGGAAGGAATAATCCTGGACTGAAGTACCATTCATATTCGCTGTCATTAGTATGCGCTTATTATGTAGTTTACAAAAAAATCGACTGGTCGTCAGTGATAATAGACGCAGATGTCCATCGCTTCCTAAATATTGTAAAATAGTAGTGTAAAATAGTAATGATATCAATTTTATTAGCTGCGGAGTAAGCTTTATAATAATAAATTGATCACAAATTTCAGTCAAAACATTAATATGTAATCTAATAAAGTTTGTCATAAACATGTTTCGCTTTGACTTAGTTGTATATAAAGAACCATATTACTAGATCCGAGATTGATCAAACATTTCTACCATCGATACTGTTTTAATTCGAACTACTAAAACAAAAATAATCGTTTAGAAAAAGAAATAAGTCACGTGTCACGGCTTTGAGATCCTTAATCAAAAACGATATATTTTATAGTCATTTTGCACGCAGCTTCGCTTGCCTTTATGTAAGTAAGTATTTATTTTTAAAACATAAGTACACATTATTACACGAATATTTTAATACACAGAAGAAACAGAAAAGTACATATATCATGAAAATGAGATTACCACTCAGAATTATTGTTTGCGGCTTATGCCTCAAATCAACCCTGATATTATTTGGTAACCCCAAGTGACGCTCAGGCGGACGTACATTAGCTACACATACACAAAAATATACCTAATATACATATAAGTTATAATCGATGAGTATATATACATATATAAATAAATATATAAAAATATAAATTAAAATAAATATAACATGTATAATAAATAAATTGGCGCAATAGCATAATGTATATAAATATAATATTCAATAACACCCCCTAACAGTTGCTATTCACTAGGCTATCAAATGGTTTTTCCTCGCCTAGATTTTGTCATAACTTTTCATCCCTTGCGAACAGTATTTTTTACCCGATATCATTTTATGTGTCCCTGACATGTACCTATGCGAATTGATGAGTTTCATGATGATCGGTCGAGCAGTTAAGGCGTGAAAGCGTAACAAACAAACAAAGTCACATTCGCATTTATAATAAGTTCCTCTGTGTGGCATATAGCTGGAACGATAACCAACACTATTCATATTCGCAATGCATTTTTATTTATAGTGCAGTATTTAAAGCCTGTACAATAAATAAAATATTGTCCCTTACTAGTACAGCTGTGTAATAGCTGTTAACTGCCACGGCAACATAGCGGTCGTTAATGTACTGAGAATGCCTTGTTTCCGGTTCGATCTGAAAAATATTGTTGACTGCAAAAGATTGTGCCGTCAAATATTGACATTAGCAGCCCGAAGATAGAGAAAAGCACGTTAAATCGTTGTGTCGGATAGCCGTCGGGCCCATCGGGCAAGAAAGGAAGGGAATAGAAAATGCACTTCTTATTTATTTATTTTTCTATTAAATAAGACAGCTTCTGCATTAGGAATAAATCCTTTGTCGCGAGGGACTCATACAATTCACTCAATGGAGACAAAGAATATATTTAATAAATAATAATCTTATGCAGATTTTATACCAATTGCCCATACACACACACCACACACACTCACAAACACACACACACACACACACCCTCACACATACACACACACCGTCTCACACACACACACACACACACAAAATTTTTAACATTAATTATATTTTGTCTTTTTCATAAAGTTAAATAATGTAAGTAGGTTTACATTCCTATTGTCACCAGTAGATTTTTACCTAGTTTAACTGTGAAACTGGAAGGTTGCTGGTACTTATAGCACAGGATATATCCTATTTTAAGTACCAGCAGAACATTATAATTAAGAATTTTTGTACCTAGACTGTTTTCTACTAATATGTACCTACTTGTATTTTTGTGCCAATAAAGAAGTTTATTATTATTATTATTACAGAACACTCAGACTCGGCACAAACATTTCTGGATCACACAATTTTTTATCCCGTGTGGGATTCGGGCATACAACACTCGGCGACCCGTTAAACCACTACGCCATCTCTGCAGTCAATCTTCTGGTTGTGCACACACTAAGACTGCCAGCCACTAACTAAAAAAATGTTCAACCCAAATGGTTACGTTCCATATTAATTAACATCTTTTAAGTAAGTGGACGACAGAATGCCGCACAGAGGTCTCGAGCTCGATCCCAAGGCTCTGACTTTTTGAAGTTATATCCGTATTTAATAGTTAATTATCGTAATATTGTCTTCTGTTTACGCGAATGTTATTCATTGAAATTAAACTACTATATACGGATTTTATCGCGTTGTTTATTTGACACTTTATTACATAATTTTGAAAACTGTTACACTACTATGACTATTAAACTTTACAAATTTTTAAGCTAATTAAATTATTGAAAGTTTAAACTATTTATACTATTACTATACTATTATACTATTTATATTTATGTTTACACTTTCCCCGACATTTCGGTTGCTTTTCAGCAGCCATGGTCACCGGGGGCCATCTTAGTCTCCCCGTTTTTATCTTTTTTATTTTTTATCGCTTTCTTTAAAAGTGAAGGAAAACATCGTGACGAAACCTGCATGTCAAGAGTTCTCCATAATTTTATCGAAGATATGCGTATAAGTCTGTCAGCCCGCACTGGGCCAGCGTGGTGGACCATGGCCTAACCCTTCTCACACCAAGAAGAGGCCCGTGCCCAGCAGTGGACAGTTTATAAACATGGATGATATTATTATATTATAATTGGTCTATTTATTATTATTACTGTAACTGTACTACATAGGTAATGGACCTGAACCGCTTAGCCAATCATATTGCATTTTTTTTTACAATTTATTAGCTGTAGAACCAATACGAAAACTGTGTTAAAACCATACATTATGTTTGCAACAGACAGATGCCATATTTCAACCGAGTTATTAATTAAGTCACAATAAAAACTGAACTAAATTAATCATAAATCCGTTAGTTATAGGTATATGAAATACCGGTTTTGTAATAGAATTAATGTAATTTCATTAGAGCGAAGAGCGTTGTAGATTTTTAAGACTGTGTGGGTCCCTAGTCATTGTTGGTACCAAAAAAATTCAAATATAAGTACTTTAGAATTATCCGTCATATGGTTTCACAAAGATATAAATCTAGGAATTTTTGGCTATATGAAATAATGAGTTCCCGTATTCTGTTATACAAATCATACATACATACATAGATTCACGCTTGTTTCCCAGAGGGGAGGCAGAGACTACTGATTTCTATTTGCTACGATCCTAACACACTTCACTTCTTCACTTTTTTTATACAAATCATACAACGCTTAAGCATTAAAGTCATTATATAAAATAATCAGCAGTATTTTTATAATGTTAGCACAAAATATATCCTTGGAATAATAAAATCAGGCTTTCCTTTCTCTGTTGTATTATATGTATAAAAACCTGCTGCTTTTCAAAAAGAAGTGACCTATTTACTTGGTTGGAAAAGTAGACGATTGCAATTTGGTGTCTACCTTTAAACCATTGAGATATCAGCATTAGAGTTCTTACGTCAATACTTTTAGCTGCTGGCGAATTATTTTTGTCTATTAAACTCGGCACTGCGCGAGTGTTACTAGTGAAAGCTTACCCTTAGCAAAGCTAACAAACATTAGAGCGATATTCCTACTTGTCTGTCGGTAGAATAAAACAAAAATCAGTAATGCTAATAAAAGCCATAAGTACAGTAAGTAATTTCCAAAAGATTTGAATACTTTACATATACTCCAAGATATAAAACCGGTCCTTAAATAATGAGAATATAATTATAAAACTAAAAATGAAAGACATTTTTTTAAATAACTCACTGTTATGAAAACAGTGCGGCACAACGGTAAATAGTGAAATAACTTGGGATTCGCTGTTTCTGAACGGAGGTTCGGAAATTTCCTGTTTCACAGGAAATCGAGACCGCAAACGGGAAAGCCACACAAGCTCGCGCGAATACAGATACGTTACAGATAATATTGACGCTGTGTTTCTACAAACATGTCACTAAATACCAACTTGTTATAGGAAAAATGGGAGCCTTATAGTTCCTACGTAAAGGGATGCAATATAAATGCGTGAAGTGAATACTTTGTACCCTTTTTAAGCATATTGCGTGCACAGAGCGTCTGATTTCAGTGAAGATATATAAAAACAAGTACAGAAAGTTAAAATATAAAAAGTATAATTTTTTGCCTATAGGTATGCCTAATGGAGAGTTTTAGATAATAAGCGTCGTTCCTTAAAGGTCTATTCAAATATCGCAATGGTTTCGATGATAACCTCATTACTGGCAATGCGATGACTACTAGATTCAATACCACACGGAATATGCAGTTTTACTAAGCGTAGACTAACAGCTTTATTTTTTTAAATAGCCATATCTAATACTAAGTGTCTAAACACACTATGTTTAAGTTCCGCGGCATTTTACGTTCCGACCTATTCGGCTGATATGACAGACCATAAGCGCGGATATTACGCTACTGAAATTCGGTTGCGCAAAGTTGTGTGAATTCAGTGTCCCGAGCGCTGTCGTGGTGTCATGTTGTGTTGTCTAATAATAATAATATATATAATGGATAATTTTACAGTAATAGCGATTGCAGAGGCTTTAGAAGAGGACAAATACAAGAAAGACACCTTCCACTGCCCTCCGTCTTCCGTGCATCACCGGCAACCGAACCGAATTTCCGTCGCGTATGATGTGTTGCTACTAATTGAAATAGCATCGCAGGCGTAATCACGCCGAAATTCGGTCGCGTATCTTCGACATAGTGTGTTTAGACACTAAAACACTAAGTCACATCTCAACTGAATAACTCTCAAGTCTTTGATCAATGATGCACTTACGATAATCATTACTTAAATATTATTCAATTAACGATTACCGTTAAGTAATGTATTTTAGAATAGCCACAACTTAGCTACCTCTTAAATATTTAAGAGTGGTTTTCAAGTAAAACTATATGAGGTTAGGTAATCTACACGTCCGTTGTATATATGCATGTAAAATCCGCGCGAGACATGTATTGTACTCTTATCTCATGTCTGGCGGGCGTTGACCTTTTATAACGAAAAAGAAGTAATAACGTGTATTTACTTTTTTTGCTTCGGAGCTCGTTCTATTTATAAACACGACACAATAAACCAGATTAATAAAAGTTATTTGTTTAGCGTACATTTGCCGCACTATATACCAGTTGACGAAGAATCGGTTATTTTCTTTAGAGGTAACAATACCAACCCAAATTGCTACTACTACCCATCACCGGTATTGCCTCTTTTCTCCCCTACACAACCCTGGGGTGATTCAACTGTACATCAACTAGAATCCAATCACCCCAACAGAGATCAAGCGTAAAGGTGGTAATAAAATCGTATTTGTTTTGGTACAAATGTTTCCCGTTTGGTACAAAATTATCTGGCTAAGCCGGGCGCAAATTGATCGCCCAATTATCTTCAACGAACTATATCTTCGTCGATTCCGAGGTCCAACATGTTGATAGACACGAGGGTGCACGGAATGTTACGAGAAGGGACCGCCAATTTATAAATATTTCGGAAGGCTTCCTTGAATAAATAACTGTCAGTTTATGTGTCAGGATTGACCATCTACTTGATTTAAAGGAACAATACTGGAATATGTTACAGAGTTTATTAAATCCAATTAACTTATGAACATGTCCTTATCTCCGAAGAGGTAAATTTAAATTACACCCACATTTATGTTTTTAAGCGATGCTATCGCCGTCTACCAAACACTGTTCCAGATTCGTACTGCTACAAAGTACAGCTTAAATTAACATATATTTTACTTTTCATTTAATGATTGACAACGGTTAAAGAAATTAAATACCTTAAGTGACGTAAGTGACGTATGCGTTCTCAAGAAAAACCAGACCAGAAGTACATAACTGGTGTCAATACGTTAAGAATATGATGAGAAAGGGTTAGGTAAAGGAGGATGTCAAACAAACGTGCACATCTGATGTTATTTTTCAAGAGAAACTTCCCGAAGTAACGTTAAGCAGTGTAATCGCGGCCATCTATTTTGTATCAAGTTGTGCAAAAAGCATCAGGATCTATCAAACGTTAAAAGGGTTTGAAGAAGGTAAAAACTTTATAAATTGGGTTCCGTCCGCGTCAGCCATTGTCTCTTAGTGTTTCACTCAATTACAAATTGGCAGAACACTTTTAGGAGCAATTCTTCATAATTGATCAAGTTACTGCCTAGTGAGTTCAACGAAAATTATTTAATGTACTCTTTGTCAATAAAGATATTATATATTTTAATTGACGGTATCAGCAACTTTAATCATCAAGAAGCTTATATTACGTAGCCTATTTTATACAACAACAAGGTTGGCAAGCATAGGCATAGGGACTGCGTGATAGTAAGCAGTTATCGTAGCTTATGATGGCTTGCAATACCAAGGCTATTGTCATGCATTGCTGACACTAGGAGAAAGGAATTATAAGTCGGAAAAAGGAAAAGGAACGGGAGTGGTATGTATATATGTGAGAACAATTGCCCGTTATGTACATATAGAGTTATTCTATGTGAGTGACTCCATTAAATACAAAATTAATTATAAAATGTTAACAAAATAGATAATAGAATAGTAGATACTTTTAGAGTTCGTAAAAACTCTTATACAACAGCTTTGTATGTCTATCTGTTATACAACTTTCAACTCAAGAACCGTAAGAGCTAGAGACTCGCGGTCAACGCCATTCGACTCAGCATAGTCAATATATCCCGAAATGACTATGACCTTTGACCTCTGAACTCAAGGTCACGTGATACTATTTTGTCGGACTCTAAGATTTACGGCAATTCATTGCCGTTTCTCAATTGTTTCAGAATAGAATTTAGTTAAAGGTAGATATGACTGGTAAAATAACTGAATTATTCTTTATTTATTCTTCTTCCTTCAATCCTGGGTCCTTTAAGCGGGGCGTGAAAAAGCACCTTCTCATGCCGTCAAAGTAGAGACCTCAACATCGCCTCGGCTGCTATGAGGGCGGTGTGGAGGCCACTGCTCTTAGACCACACGACTGCTTACCATCAGGTGGAATGGGGTCATCTTAACGAGCAAAATAAAAAAAAATAAAAAAACATTCTATACAAGTAATAGCATGCACAATATGTCAAATAAGACCTCCAGCACTACAACAGTAACTGTGAAAACCACATTTCTTGCAATTGTTTTTGCGTTACGCGCGTACAAACACTCATGCTTTTCTCTAGCCCTCAGAAATACCACTCATATTTTTTCTTAAATTATTTCCTATAAAATGACATCGAACAGTTGCAATTTTATTATGTGTAGGTAAAGACCGTTTAAAGTAAAATAACTTACATCAACTAAACAACAAAATCCTTACGATATCATACAAAATTAATTGGTAGAGAGAGTTCACACATAATAGCTTATGTAGCTAGTTGATAAAGCACTAAGTACTAAATTGTTCAAGGCAATAAAACAGGCTGGGGCTCAAACACACCCAGTTTAACATTTACCGTGGCATTCAGTACCACGTACACTGACTCATTGTCAGACCTTGATTGCTACGCCACCGCCGCAGACCCATTTCAATGTTCCAGTTCTATGCACTACATTCTAGTAAAAATGGGCAGTTTTGTGTGTAGTAAATTTTGTATGCTTTATTTTTTTAAACAGCTTTTAAACGAGCAATACTTTTCTGAAATATGTGGCTGCCTCATTTTTACCTACGGCTCGGCCAACTCAAAAACATACGAATGCATTGAATATTTCAAATATTATTCTTTGGATAGCCAATCGCAAAGTATTGACGGGTCTTTTATATTATGGCTGTTATTGCCGGCTAATATATCGCAACCACACATTGCATATTGCTTGTTTAAAAATCCCTCTAGTCAAAATTGTACTTTATATATGTATGTTTTATGCCAACAATAAACGCATAAATTTAATCAAAATCCATATCTATATTGTTTGTTTCCATATAAAGTCAGATATTTCAAATATTTTACGAACATGTCAATATTTTAAAGTGTATCACAGAGCTTATTGTAAATATTATATTACTTTCCTATGTTGGAAAACTTTTGCACTATGGAAAATATAAAATCACAATTAATTCTACTTTAAATGGAGTTATAGGTCACCTAATTTACAACATAATTATAGTAGTAAAATGTTCTTGAATATAAAAATACTGGTTAATCATCATATAGGCATAGTCATTTTATGAGAAAAATGTTTAGAGTGTTACAGAGAATGTGCAAGTAGAGAAAAATACTCTTCCTTCCTTGTAGACACAAAGAGACTGAGAAGGAACCAGGAAGCGGCCGAGTCTATTCAAGTTCAGGATATCATCAATCAAATGATATCTCGACAGTCGGGCAAACTTCAAGTGAAGCACACATCATTACTACATAATAAGATAAAGACCCCATCTGAAGCAGCCTTTACACTGAAATCACTGGGATATTTTGTTATGATTTCGACACACTCAAAATTAGGATGAAGCTTAAAATATATACAAAGAGCAGGCATTTTTTTGCTATTGAAACAGTTCATTAGTTTTATCGATATTTGCATATATGCTATTAATGGAGCCGGTTAAAAAAAATAACATTAGTTACTTTGTGAATCTCTAAGATTAAGAAATGGATTCCAAAATTTCGTTCACTGATAAAACGTCACAATAACACGAGCAAATTCGCTGCCTTAAGCTACTCAAAGTACTTGAATTAGTAGATCATAAGGACTAATGGATATTACCACTACTGGATTAATTTTAATAGGCTGTCATTTTCACACTGTTGCACAAACACATGTAAAGTCGATTTTTCAAAATGTTATTCTTCGATATGAGAATCTTGGATCACGATGCGAGAGACTAGTGAACTTTACAAATAGAATCGAGATCTCACAGTCAGTAGACGAAAGTGTAAGCTTAAGCTTGAACTGAGCTGGACGATAAAAGACTGATGATGATGAAGATGACGATCTCACGACATTGTAATATGAAAAGAACCATTATTATATTCCGTAGTAATATTATTATATACTTAATATAGATCCTCTATAAGTCGGTATAACACACTCTGTTCTCATAATTTCCTTTATTTATTTATGATTAATTTCGAAGCCTAAACCCAACGTTATTTGACTGCGTATTTGCTCTCTGTATCTAAGCAAAGCTCATATTAAAATAACTTTAGAATGGTTTAGACGATTGCACATTATGAGATTAAATTGAGCAGATGCTCATTCCAAAAATGGCATGTACTTGCACAACTATTTGCTTTCCAACGCATATATTCTTCAGATAATAAATAGTTAAATAAAAGACACCTCCAGTCCAATAAAAGATTTCGAGTAAAATGCTAGCAAATCTCGTGTTGCCACAAGACTCGATGCTCAGTGCATTGGGAGTCGCGAGCAGTAAAAGCTCCTCTTAAGTTCTAATCGAGTATTCCAAAAGCGAAATCATAGTACTTATTTCTGATAACGTATCTTACCTAATATTCCCATCTTAAAGTCACTACAAAAGCTTGTCATTGAAGTTGCTCACCACGTATTTGTAAATAGAAAGTACTACAGCCAAGCTGTTTAGTATAATCCTAGAATATGCTAACACGGCAATATGTATGCTTAATATGTACATACAATATACAGTAATAGTGTAGATACCATATACGTACTATGTAATAGGTATAGAGTCGCTATTGCCACAAAATGCAAGCCCGAAGCAACGAACCGAAAATAACAGAAGCAATAGTTGTTTACTTTGGTGTGTTTCTACACGATAATAGTAGCTTAAAACTGCTCCGAAACGACTAGGAAACGAAGCGAAACCTTTATAGTGGTAATTGCATACCTAATGTCAAAGAAACCAATGAAGAAATTGAACTCGGTAGAATCTAATGTGCAGCATAAAAATATTTATATTCATATTTAAACGATGCTAAGCATTCCAAGTTGTTCTTTTAGCTAGGGTTGAATGGAAAATATATTATCTTCAACGTTTGAGCCTCGGTACTAGGGAATAATATTAACTGGTCTTAATTGTAAGGGAATCCGTATCATATTTATAAAGAAATAGAAAACTAGTAAGTTGGATTGCAAATTTCTACTATTCTTTTTAAATTCTCCAGCTAAGATAGAATATGTATGGTAGGACTAGATTTTTTGCAATGGGTGGGATTCAAACCTAAAGTTTCTCGATCTAATGCTTTGTCCATTGGGTTACCGCCGCTTTCACTAGTTTTGTCGATTATTCAAATTCATGTATAATTTGTTGTAATAATAGACAGTTTCTATAATAACATTGAAGTACAGACATTACGTTATTACACTTAGATGACAACACGACGCAACGCTATGTGTGACATGAACTACAAATACATACATAAGATACGCAAAAATCATTAATTTTCATAAGAAATCAAAAACTATAGACAAAGAAAAAGGATTGTATATGATGCTCTTGAAATTTGCTTAACTATACATAACTAGCGGTCGCCTAGTGCTCGAAATTCGAGCAAAGTTCGCCTGTAAGATATTGCTGATATAATATGTCATTATATATTGATATATGTAACCATAGTTACGCGCTTCGACTGCGTGTGTCAAATGCATGGTTGTGTGCGTGTAGTGTTTTTTCATTAATTTAATGTATTTCTAATGCATATTTTATATATATATTAGCATTCGTCACATCTTCTCTGTATAAACTACAAGTGTGCGAAATTTCATACTCCTCCGTCCGCCCAATTTTCGTAAAAAGGGATCCAAAGTTTTCGCCTCACGTATTAATATATAGATACTAACTACCTCTATCTTCTTATCAAGCCTTTATAAAACTAAAAATAATAAGCTCTATATCTCTTACTACAAACAGCAGCTTTTACCAAAGGAACAGTTTGGACCAAAAAAATACACATTTACCCTTTTACTCTTTGCTTCAAAAAACTTGCTCAACGAGGTATTATGCGTTAATTTTAATTAATCTAATTATTTAAAAGCTAATCTAATTATTTAACTAGAATTCGTTTACAGGGGCGTTGCTATAGCAACCGTCACTTTTCCCAAATTTTTCTCATTCACTTGATTTTTGAAGAAGGGTTCCACCATTAGTTCCTAAACAAATATACGGGGAAGGAAGTTCGTAAATTCTTTTGTTGGTAATAAGGCGAACGGTGCATCAAACAATCTTCCCACGAACAAAGAAATCCTGGGAGGGCAGAAATTCCCCTTCTTTCATGGAATTGCTATTTTTGTACCGTCAGCGTGTAGGTTGTTGGCGGCGACACCACAGATCGATGTCAAACAGCACGAGACAAAACAGTCCGTCGACGTTATGAAGGCAACACACGACGCGTTTATTTGACAGCCCTTGTTCTCTACTGCTTATTGACCAAAAATACTTTCCTTTTGTGAAACAATCTTTCACAAAGAAATAGATTGTATCATAACTTTAAGAACTTCTCAATGAAAGCTAGGAATCTTCATAATTAATTTCAACTTTAAACTGTTTTATCGTGGAACATTTACATAAAATAAACTCAGTACGGCTTGTCTTTACTCGTACCGGAACGTATAAATAAAACATTAAACGTTGCAAATGAGCAAATAAGGATTTTATGGAGCTCAAACAGAACTAAGCACACATTCGCACGTTGTACAAGCACTTTGTTTTTTAACATAATATATAAAAGCGGTGACTGCTCCGAATGGACACACAGTTTTAGACCTGTACAATATTATACACTATGTGTAAGGAACGCACCGGTTGCCTATTGATCTGTCTTTAACCTACTGAGTCGCGGCGGCACACCGGTGACCAGGCACAATAGTCAATAGATATAATAATTTGGACGGATTGCGTAGTGGTTTAAGGGGTCACCTCTCCACTACCATTGCGCCGAGTGTTGTGAGTTCGAATCCTACACGGGACAAAACTTTGTGTGATCCACAAATGGTTATTCCGAATCTGGATGTTTTTTGTGTCCGTTTATTGAATGTTAGTGAAATCCCCCGCGGCACAGGAATTATTCCTAGTGCGGAAGTTGTTTTTTTAAAACAAGTACAAGAAATAACAAGACAGATTAAATTCAACAAAATTTTACACATGATTCAATAGAACTGTGGAACATAAACTTCAGTAAAATTATAATATTTTTTTTTTATATTCTATCACATACACAGATAATTATCTAGCCCAACCTAAGCACTAACTTTTTTTTGTAAATACATACATATTATACATAGAAACACCCAGACCAAGACAAACATCCATGTTCATGCACACAAATGTTTGACTTGTGTGGGAATCGAACCTGCGACCTCAGAAGTGGCAGTCGGTTACTCTAACCACTACGCCATCGAGGTCGCCTATAGTTTGTAAGTTTATAATAATAATAATAATAATAAATTTATTTGCACCAAAAATACAACATTACAGAGTTACACTAGGTTATAAAAATAATCTAACATTAGTAACAAAGTATTGGGAGCATCTGCCAGCCGAACTAGGCAAAAAAACCTGTATCTCAGCGTGCAGCGCCGAACCTTATCCGGAATACAATAATTGTTGGACTATTTTCACAAGTAGTTATTATAATATTATATAACTAGGTATACATTGAACTTGATGGTGCATTTTGGTAAAGGTCTTATAAGAATCAAGCATGTATAAAATAACAAATATTTTAATAGATTCCTTTTTACCTGCATTATACTCGTATGCTTCACTAAGCTATATGCTTAGTTTTAAATATAGTGATAAACTAAAAAAAATTACAAAATAAAATCTTTTTAAGTATGACATTTAAAATTATAACTAATTCTTGAACTACTAAAACCGGATTTTGTTTTTATTTTGGTTACAACTTTTAGAATTATCCATGTCTACACTTTCCCAGACATTCTGATTACTTTTTAGCTGCAGTGGTCACGGGAGACTAATTCCAAAGAGTGTTCAAAAAGTGAATCCGTTTTAAATAGACTAATCTTAGAGTGCAACATTCGTACGTAAGACATTACTAATATCAAATCCACTATATAGTTAATCAGTTATACGTACAACTATTTATGTTAGGAACAATAATTAGTATATAGATATAGATTTAATATTAAAATATTTCAGACACCAAAGTTTCAGAGTTTTCAAATAATTGATTCTAAGCTTATAGTTGTATTAATTATACGTATAATAGATATAAGGAACTTACATAATGCCTCAGAGCAGCGATAGCTCAGTGGTGAGACCAACAGACTGCAATGCAGAGGGTCTCGAGTTCGAACCCACGTCGCGCACCTCTGACTTTCGGAAGTTATATGACTTTTCGAAATTATGTGCGTATTGATTGACAATTATCGCCTGCTCCGTGCTTCGGAGAGCACGTTAAGCCGTTGGTCCCGGCTGCCATGAACATCTATGGCAGTCGTTATTGGGAGAGTGTCGACACAAAAGATCCCACTGGGTCGAAGTGTCGCCGGTCTGCACTGACTGGCCCCCACATAAGATAAGATAAGATACATAGTGCCTCAGCCAAAAAGTTATAACAACGTTCATAAAAATGTATCACTGTTTGTATAAACTCTTTCCTCAAATATAAAAGTAATTTTATCACAAATGTAACAAAACTAGTCATGGCAACACTTTCTCGGCATTATTCAAGAATCACTTAACTCTTCAAAAATAAAACACAATGGCTACACAGAAAAAAAGCATGAAAAGAGAAATGAAAATCATAAACACATTTTTACCGTTGTCCAACGCAAAAACTAGACTTGATCGAATTTAAATAAATACGATTTTACAATGAGATAAATATTTCTACTAAAGCATCTTCCTGCTTACAAAATTTCGTTTACCCTTAGGTGTTATTTGCCGTTGTTACAAAATTTTGCTCGCTTTGCAGCTAAATTACATTCCTGTTAACCTGAACTATTCCAAATTGTGCTATAATATATAAGTCATTTGCCAACCCTAATGAAGTTTAATATTTTTAACGTCAAATCAATCATCATCATCTTAAATCTGTCAAGTCTTAGAATACCAGACATAATTAAAAATCTGTTGCGTCTGGTCATTGGTGTGCTGCTGCGACTCAATAGGTTTAAGAGGAAAGCATTAGTGTATTACACACGCATTTCGCCAACTATTTTTGTAGTTTGTCAGGTCATAGAATACCAGACATCATTAAAAATCTATTGTGTCTGGCCACCGGTGTGCCGCTGCGACTCAATAGGTTAAAGAGGAAAGCATAAGTGTATTACATCCACATTGCATCAATTATGTTTGTACTCTGTCGGGTCTTAGAATACCAGACTTAATTAAAAACCTATTATGTCTGGCCACCGGTGTGTCGCTGCGACTCAACAGGTTAAAGGGGAAAGCATAAGTGTATTACACTCACATTTCACCAAAAATGTTTGTACTCTGTCGGGTCTTAGAATACAAGACTTAATTTAAAATCTATTGTGTATGGCTACCGGTGTGCTGCTGCGACTCTATAGGTTAAGTCATAGAATACATATTCATTACTTAATATAATAAACCAGCACTCGAATTGTTCTCATTAAACAAGATTTAAACATCGTCCTGAGTAACGTACTAAATAGTGAGACACACATTATTAGGGTACTGTTGAATTAAAGCGAGTTTTGGGACTGCCGTAAGAATTAATGACACATGTCTATTTAGCAAACCGTGAGTAACAAACTGTTGGCGGTCATTTATTTTTGTTTGTTTTTCCCAGTTACGTACAATTCAGCTTGCAAAGGTATCTTCGCAAGCTGAATTGTATTAGCTAGTCAACTAGTGCTGTCACCAACGTACATGTACGAAACAATTCATGTTTCTTTTGGCGTGTATTAGATAATTTTATTGTTAGGTTCGGTTTCATTTTGTTTCTATTTCGTCGTTCTAACTACATTTTAGTTTGTTCTAAAATGTATTTTATATATAGGTATAGAAGAATATATACATAGCTATAAAAATATATTTAAGACGTTTTGGTGTGTAACTAACAATTTCAAAGTAGGTTTATTTCTGTGTGTTATTATAAAATATACATACATACATACATAGATTCACGCCTGTTTCCCAGAGGGGTAGGCAGAGACTACGGATTTCCATTTGCTACGATCCTGACACACTTCTCTGGCTTCATTCACTTTCATCACATTCCTCATACACGCCCGTCGATTCAAGGAGCTCTTAACCTGGCCTTTGTCCAGAACGCCTCCGATCTGATCGAGAAACGTTCGCCTAGGTTTTCCACTTGCGACTGTTCCATTCACACTAGCCTTATAAAGTTTCTTAGTCAGTCTTTCCTCGTCCATATATATATACTTATTTATAATCATTATTATTACCTAAGGCACGAACATGACGTTGATTATGTCCTTTGTAGTCACTGCAGCCTGTTGTAGTTTACTGCAGAACTCCCAATTTATGCCACCTTTTCAGCTCGTCAGTTTTCCTCAATCCGTAATTCGTGATCTTGTAACTGCATACTAATTTGTAAATTAATACATTAACACTTATAAGATTTTTATAACAATTAAATAAGAAACGTGTAAGTATATTGTATATGTTATAACTGTTCGTGTAATATCCCTTTTTCTATCCTTTTATTTTGTAACCATAATATTCTGCTGACCGATCCAAGCTCCGTAGTCTCCACTCAATCGTGAAGTGATAAAGAAAATTCGTAAGACATATCACCTTCCATAATATGAACCACTAGTTTTTGCCCGCGACTTTACTTGCATTTGTCATTTCTATCCCTCCATACGTTATGCCTTTTTCTATTCTATACCTCTGACAACGTGTATGCGAAATTTTATAACTATCGGCCGAGTAGTTAAGGCGAGAAAGCGAGATATACAAATAAATAAACGCACATCTTCATCTGCGTCACATAAGAGAATTTTCCCCGTTTATGCAATATTTTTCATTGTTGCTCTGCTCCTATTGATCGTAGCGTGATGTTATATAGCTTATAGCCTTCCTCGATAAATGTGCTATTCAACACTAGAATATTTTTTCTATTCGAACCAAACAAACAAACGAACTCTTCATAATATTAGTATAGATAAAAATATAGTCATTGTCAGTAGTAAATATAATATCAGCGCTGTTGATTAGCTGTTCTAGAGCCGGACACTGACCTTTTCTCAGTATGTGAAAGGTTAGGCAATAAAGTCCACTATGCTGTCCCAGTGCGAGTTGGCAGACTGCACACATCGTCGAGAACATTACGCAGAACTCTTAGATAAGATCTAAGATATGGTTTCCTTGCGATGTTTTACTTTGCCATAAAAGCAAGGGATTAATAACTATTTAAAATGCACTCTGAGGTACGTGTCGTGAGATCGAACTGCAGACTTGGACTGTCCACTAGTCCAGGGGTTCCTAAACTTTTAAGATAACGGAACACTCACCAAATACCATTTATGTTATGGATCCCCATATCAAATGATTATAAATTAAAGACACTGTAATTTAAATAAGAACGAAAACTATACTTATCATCATCACCATTCAAAATAATATTTGCACTTTGTGGTATTATTTAACTGCCAAAAATAAATAATGTCGCTGAGACCTGGTGAGTTTTCTACGGTTCCGCGGAACTTGCTTTAGGAATCGCTGCACTAGTTTACCGCTGCGATACAGACGTTTATTATAAAATACTCAATTAATAAGATCGTGGTTGTAGCTTTGGCTTTGTCCGTTTAGACATCTAAGGAATACCCGATAACCTCGTCAGTCACAATAGGTATAGATTCTTATTTATATTAAGACAACTCCCGGAAGGGAGATCAAAGAAACTCAAACACTGTGTCGCGAGTGACTTTACAAACATAAAATAAACGGACACAAATAATTTTCCCTGTGAGATTCACCTCCTAAACCTATCCCTTAACCGCTACGCCATCTCTGCGGTCAAACTTTACGTGCATATCATCGGTATTCGTTAGTCCTAAGATTTTAGGCCTCACATAATATAGAGCGAGAATATTGCCATGTACCAAATACAGGGAACGCATATTTTATTAACGTTTATTGATTTAGCATAATTACCAAACTTCGAGTTGCATACTAACAATGACGTTTAATTTAAAGACATGAACAACTTGTTCAATCTCGGTATCGAAACATTTTTCTTCTCAAGATTCAGACTATTGGCCTAGCTTGGGTATCAGTTTCAGCACTTACTCTCATACCTAGTCAATGTTTGTGCCTACCTTTAAGTCCTTGTATGTAATCTTCGTAGTTTTTTTTTACATAAAACTCTCGCACTTGTAATTTATCCTGTGTCACGGGGGTCTTTACAAACATTCAAACAACGGACACAAAGAACAGCCAGACTTTGAACAACCATTTGTGGATCACACAAATGTTTAATAGACGATATTTAATCATAAACCTGAAATCTCTCTATCAATCGCAAATATAACTTAAATGAGCTGTGTTACGGTCAGCCGCATACTATTCGCTCTATAAGAAAGTGAGTTTAACGAAGTAACAAATGGCCTACGCTTCCTACTTTATATCGTCCTACAATAATTCTAAAAGACAAGTATAAAACGTTCCCTTTTATTGTCTCAGTGTAATATAAAACCGTAGCGTATATCAATGTATCGGAGCCTCTTAGCTACGTTATTAGAGCGAGTAAGGAGGTCCGTTTACCGACTTACTCTTTTTCCTTTCGTTCGATCTTGTGAGGGCCTATCAGTTCCAGACCTTTATCAGCTTTCACTATTAAGTATCTGACGATATTAAGATGTTGCTGTAATGAAAAGTCAACATCCTAATAGTATTTTATATGTAAAAGTTTGAGAATAAAATTGGCACTTTTAGATGTCATGTCCTGGATTGACACATAAGATACTTTTTATACCGTTGTAACGTGTTCCAATGGGATTGACGCGGGTGATGCCGCGGGCAAAAGCTAGATGAAATATTATTAAAGTTAAGTCAGTTAAATTCAGTTGAAATTATTTATATAGCACGTGAGTCAATGCGTAGAATGTATAAATATACCTAGAAAAAAATTGCATTATGTCAAGTCTAATTTAATTTTAACAATTATTAGACAAAATCCCCAATAATAGTTTGTCCGACCCGGGAACAGAACCCAAGACCACATGAACAGTAGCCGCTTTTATCACCGATGCGCCACCGTTTCTTTAGATATTGTATTTATAGCAGAACTTACTTACCATCGCATTTAATTTTGTTTACATAAGTAACTAACCATAACACAGGAAGCCATACGCGATTTTTCTAAACATAAGGCCTAGGCCGCACTACGGTTTCTTCCCCAAGTAGTAAACCACTAAACCGCGGAACTGCCTGAAACGCACAAAAAATCAGTCGCGGGATAAAACCACCGGTGCGGCCGCTTGCGTTAGTTCCCTTGACTCACAAAATTACGCGGTTTTAAACCGCGGCGGTTTAGCCGTAGTGCGGCCTAGGCCTAACCAGTGATTTTGTAGGGCTTTAGCTGTGTCCATTCCATCGTGATTTAATCGATACGTAAAAAATAGCTACCGTGCTAACCGATAGCGTTACTTAGGCAATTGCAATAGAAGCCATACGCATTTACCAAGAGTCAAAATATATTGTATAGAAGCCAGCAAATGATGATTGTACAAAGTGTAATTAAATTTTCGTCTTTCTCAATATGATGCTTTATATTCACATTCATAAATAAAATACTCTGTCGCTACTTTGATATTTAAATTACCTTTTTATACTTACATATAATTTTTATTATATTATATGTATAAAAGATAATTTAAATATCAAAGTAGCGACAAATATATTATTATTTTATAAAGAGAAGCACGCCTATGAAATAAGGATAAAAGATCACCTCGGGGACTCCTTGATCTATTCATTCAAAATAATATTTCTTTATAGGAAACCCTACGGGGAATATAAGTGATTTTACAGAATAATATACGTAATTATGAAAAACTCAAACTGGGTCGAGTCCATTAAAGACTGAAACAAAAATCAAAACTTCCGTAATCACCTGTAAAGTTCATGAAAAGGGGACAAAATGACACTGTTACAATTCTCTTTGGAATAACTCCAATAATTTATACATTGCCAAGTGGCGCGATGACAATTGCTAATTTGCGAATAAGCAATTTTCCCTTTACGCGCCCTTGCTCGTAAGTTGACAATTAGCTTCATGACTTAGTAGTTAATATCTCCGGTGGAGGAGATGATAGGATTACGTAAAAACGAAATCAAGTAGGTACCTTTATTTCTTTTCGGGATCGGAACAATTCCGGCCCACTGCTTCTGTCCGAAATTTGAATGATAAAAATAAAGACAATTTTATGAGCGATTATTTCATTTAAAATTTGTCTGTTGTACTTATTGAGCGTACCTATTTTATTTTAAAGGTAAGGTCTATTTAACAGCAGATACGAAACAATATTTAAATAAAATGAAATATTAAAATGTTATATTAAACCTGCACAGTATATTTTAAGAATGAAGTTCAGATAGTGGTTGTTTTTTTAGCATTCCTACTTAGGCTACAAGCGCAACCTATTCGCATGAGCTTCGTGCGCAAAATAGTCAAACCTGGCTTTACATGATGTATTTGAATGCATCGTGTTTTATATACGCTAGTTATACAAAACAAAATATGTTTTAATTGGCACATGTTACCAGCATCGAGTACAAGAGCTTTATAGACAGTAAATAAACTTATCTCAGTTAATAAATAAAATACACTGCTGTTAAATTTCCGAAGATCTGATGTAGAGATAAAAGCTAAGACGTTGGTCATTCATAATAAACGGACGATGCTATAAATGTCAATGTGATGTTACTTGAGTGAGCAAACCTGATTATCTCTTCCACAGTTTACTAGAACTGTATGTTCTTCTCTCTCCTGTATCCTCGGAAAGGTAGAAGCAGGTGTATTTCACCCATATATCGCCACCTATGGTTAAGGTTTAGGCGCAAGCATATTGCCGTACCGGACACGGTTTCAAACTCCGTGTTGCTATTGAGTGTTTCTTAACAAAAAACCTGATAACACTTTGCCCGGGCATCGAACCCTTAATGCACAACAATCATATACACTACCGCCGCACTACCAAAGCAATCTAAATCCAGCAAAAACTGGATTTAAATTATTGTGGGTTTGAACATGCAAATCTAATGTTAAATCATAGGTTGTCACGTAGTATTTAGGTTAATTGCTTGCCCAATTTTTAGAGGCTTCTTCGTAGTAAAAATACAATATTGTCTTGACAACGAGGAAAACTCATCATATAATATAACGCAAAACAGAAGCCGTACATTACAATCCTATTAATTAAATAACATTACGCATGAGTAGGCTTCAGTGCGCGTCACCACTATAAACGATGGTATAACAAAAAGCAAACTTGTATCGTATAATACAATTATATTATTTTTACAGCTCACAGCAGTATTTGTAAAGCTTTTTTGTAATAATAAAAAGATATCATGAGAGATACTAATGATTTTTCATTGTCGGTTATAGAATATGGAACATGTATATTAAAAAGCAATATAAGACCACAGAACAGTAAAGCGCTATTACCCTGTGAGTGATGAGTCACAGCGATACACCGGCGGCCAGATACAACAGGTTTGTCTGGCATTACAACAATTGTCAGGTTATACTATTCGTTTATTTATCAACTTATATGTAGATTTGCTTATTTTTTATCTACATCCCCAAAAAAAAACCTCAACGGGAATGTGATAAAATATTATTTACCTAAAAGCAAAGGGCGCCTCAATGGATAAACAGTTCTTGATTATTTAAAATAAAGCATTAGCATGAAGATCTATTAAACTTACAATTTTAAGCAACAATGTAAGTATAAAACCTTTACATAGTAAAATACGCGCAACACAAAAGATTCTTTAAAATCAAGAAGTTTCAAAAGATATTTGTCTTTTCGCCGTCGCACTATCGAAGTTCGGATAATCCTATAAAACTATTCTTTCCCATCTCCATTGAAGAGCGAATATTTTCAAAACCAACGTTGGCCTCATCAATTTTATTATACCGTGTTATAACTTAGATTCATCAGAATAACATGAGAAGAGTCTCGGACAGCCATACTTCGTACATTGTTGAATTCTCCAACAATGGGAACAGAGGGAACTTTGAATTCGTTCGCTAAGCAAAATGTATTCAGCGAATGAAATGCATTCCATATTCTTTTATCTGAACCCATTATATTTTGAGTCAATCTTTACTAGTACATACATCTCAATCTCATGAATAATAGTTTGATGCAATATCTTCTTATGTAAAATATATACATCTGCAGCAATGCATTTTCTAGATTTGAAATATGTGGGTTGTTAGTAGCACACTGGCTTGTCTGCTACCAATGAGAATGAAAAACCATATTGTTTTATTTCTGTGACCAGTCTCTTAAATACATAAATAAATACTTATTAATGACTGCAAAACGTTACCTATAGCAAGAGTGTTAGCTGTAGGTAACACAATGATACCTAAAACATGTTAAATATTGACTGTATAAGAACATGAGCTCAATATCAAACTGTCCTTATTACTATAAAATAACTATTATTCCATTACTGTGACATTTTCCTAGAGTAATACAACAAAAGCCATTAAAAATCTCAGCATCTGACTCATAATTAGCAAGCAAACAAACTGTTAAAACACATAATTACAGCTCATGTCATCATAAATTTTCTTTGCAATGTAAGCGAGGACAATGTTCCTATTCTAATAATAATTACTGGGAAACAAGAGGGAAAACTCCGCTTACTAGCTACGTGTTAGACACGAGTCCCTCCGGGCGAAATTTACGCGAACAACAAATTGCTTCAGTTTGCTTTGTCTCTTCATAAACTCTTGGCATTATTGTCAAAATAAAGACGTAACAGGCTTGTTTGTGTGCCTTTTTCTGTTTGCAGTAAACACCGTAGTAATCAAATGTAAAGCTTATTTGATTCCGCTGTTTGTATTTCATTTTGCTTGCATGATATTTACTTATTTCACTTCCCTGGCATCTTGGCCTTCCTCTTGAAATAAATCTGTCTTACTTGTCCTACATGCTTCTCGCTTTTAATCTGCCTGTGATATCTAAGATAGAGATAAGGTCAATAAAACATGCGTTCTTTGCCTATTATTATAAATGTTTCAGATTCTGATTATAGGCTTAAAACTTAATAATTAATGTTAATTTAGGCGATAAAACAACACTTTTAATATCAAGGTTGCATGTAATATGTTCGTTGCTGTGAAGTGATATTACATATGTATAATATAACTACGTGAAGGCTGCTTCTTTTTGCGCCAGGGTCACCGATATGGTGAAATAAGATGTGATGTCACTCTTAAACAAAAGGAGAATGCTCCAACGGGACTGGTCCTGACGGACAGCGATATGAGTTTTGAACTATCTAAAACATTATAATATTAACTACATAACCTCAAATAAAATATCATATATTATATAAAATATTTATTTCTGGTGTAAACTGATATAAGGAATGATAAATTATGTAAAGTGATTATTTATAATTGATAAGCCTACGACAATTGATAATCTTACATCTATAAGGGGACGTAGATTGTTATGATAGAAGTGGGTTGTGAAAGGTCGCCTATTCTTAGCAACGGCTACAAACATCAAACTTAATTAATTCTATAGAATTAATTTCGCAACAAATGTAGCAATACGTTTATTTATATTTAGCCCGTTTGAAGTTTCAACATGGAACAATATAGAGGAAGGCACAACTAATGAAAACAGAACAATCAGAGACGATGTAGTGGAAGTTCAAAGCCAATCGCGATCAGATGTTGTACAAGAACAAATACAAATAAACGTAGATTAGAACTTTGTGGACGTCGCGACTACGCACGTAATTTAGGTGTTCGTATCAAGAAACAGTGAGAACCTTTGTTGAGTCAAATACCTGTATACTGAAATTTGAAGCAAAGTCGTGGAGCAGTAGGCTTGGCTACTAATCTAGAGGTTTTGATCGGGTATTCGGGATATTACGATATATCGCAGGGCTTCTAGTTAACATCATATTCACACAATCGAATAGCCACAACAAACTGTTATTGACTTATTTAGCAATACATTTCTGTAACACATTTTATCCTAAATGTAAACGTAATGAACCGACGCGACGCGGGCAATTATTTATCGTCTATATTGAAAGAAAGTATTGTAATTGACATTTTATTTATTACAATAAGATAACCACTGAACCGATCATCTTGAAATTTTGCATATACGTTGTCAGGTGTAGAGAAACGGACATAGCCTACCTTTCATCCCGAAAAAAGTTACTGTTCCCGAAGAAAACAATAATAACGTTCTTATATATAAACGGTGCCACGTGTCTTTCGAATCATGATTGCATTATTTGATTGTCAAATTCTAAATTAACGCGAGCGAAGCCGCGGGCAAAAGCTAGTATTAAATAAATATTAGCATTATTCTTTTTTGTAATACATAGATTGTGGGTGGTTTGAGATGCGGTCGACTGCTTGTTTGAGTAAGTAAGTATTTTCGTCTATTTCACATTTGCTGTTAACTGTGTGTAACACAGTCGAAAGGAATGAGACCTAGGCAAATGTTCTCTGATGAGATCGGCACTATATTGACAAGAATGGCCTAAGTTAAGAGTTGCCTATAAGATATAAGAGCGAATTGAGCAAGAAAAATAGGTATGTTACAATCATAGCCAGCCTTCATCTGTAGTCTATCCACCCCTTCGGAAAACAGGCGTGGCTCTATATTATATGTATGCTTGTTACAAAGTTACTACGATGTAAAACAATGTGGTATATAACTTCATACACTTGCATTGATAATGGTAGTAATAAAAATAACGTAAAACTTACATAAAAGTGTAACACATCGTGAACAAAGCTCTCGTCTTGTAAACAACGTAAAATTGACTTCATTATATAAATATTTTATTTAGAAAATGTGATATTATTACCTCTTGTGCAAAAATATTAAATAACTGTATATTGAGTCGCAGCAGCACTCGGTTTAGTGACAATAGGTTTGCAGTTATATTTGGCATTCCATAAATTGTCAGGATAAGGCTCACCAGACCGAATTTTAATCAGTGGCTGGTCTGAACAAATACCGACCATCTGCGCAGGAGATATTATAGTGCGCAAACACAAGTGCATCTCATAGTCCGATAGGTTTCGACACGACCAGAGAAATGTGCTTTCCGTGACACAAATATTTGAAACACCACTGACTTAATTTCGCCAAGCAGCTAATAAGAATTTCTCAACAGAAAACCCAATAGTATTTCCTTTGTCCAACCCAGTATTCAAACACAAATAACACAAAACAACAAATACTTTTAAGTAATACAAGTATTTGTAAAACTTACAATTTTCTACCGCGTGCGTTTTTATATATCTACATGAGTTATTTTTGTATTTCACTACACCACATCAAAAACTTTTACTTTAACCGCATGTATAAGCCGAGCGCATTTTAACTAAAACCGAAGCGCAATCCATGCACTAAATTCACCACCCGTTAATTATTAAACACAATTTTCTTTAAAACTAGTATATAGTAAAATTGGTGGTTCAAAGTTGTCAGGTTGCCAAACCATATTCAACTTATATATGCTAGTGCAACGAATAAATCCTTCCCCTCAATCGATTTTAACGACTCTACGATGAAAAACAGAACCATTGCTATAAAATTATATACGTTTCCTTCCTTTGGCCACAAATTTCATAAAAATAATGTATTTATTTTGCCGACTACCTTACTACTTACTACCTATTTTGAAATAAAATAATAACATTTCTTTGTAGAAGTGTGTCAGGATCGTAGCAAATGGAAATCCATAGTCTCTGCCTACCCCTCTGGGAAACAGGCGTGAATCTATTTATGTATGTATGTATGTATGTAGAATGAATTAGGTAATTATGGAATTAAAATGCTTAATAATATTTATCCTTTAACTCATCAATTAGTCGGAAACAAGACACAGTGAAAGTAGCATTATGTCTGGGTACTCGGTTTCAGGCGTTATTCTAGAGATGAGTACCTACAAATATTTTCTTTTGTTTTTACTAACAAGTTTCCAAACAAGCACACTGTCTACCTGATGGCAAGCGGTGACTGTAGCCTGTAGGCACTTGTAGCACCGAGGATATGACCCGCCACTATACTATCTTAAGGAGCTTTATTTTTTATTTTTTATACTACTAAGGTGGCAAACAAGCATACGGCCCACCTGATGGTAAGTGGTCACCGTAGCTTATGGACGCCTGCAACACCAGAGGCATCACTAGCGCGTTGCCAACCCTTTAGGAAAGGAAGTGGGAAGGAGAAGGAGCGGTAAGGGGGTGATTGGGCCTCCGGTACTCTCACTCACCGAACGAAACACAACAGTAGGATTACTGCTATTTCACGTCGATATTCTGTGAGAGGGTAGTCTTTCCCCGGTCGAGCCGGCCCATTCATGCTGAAATCAGCGAGGCTCTACTTAGCTTGCAAATGCTACTACAGGAACATGACACAAGGATCTTAGACTGTGATGTTCAATATGGCAGCAAGAATTTTCCCAGTACGACTGCCCCAGATTCATCACACTCCCAAAGGGAATGCCTATTCTCCATAGTGTCTCAGACCAAAGATGGACATTAAAAATTACTATAAAAATTGAGTGTTTTAAGATCTTAACAGTATTACATATCTAAAAAATATATTCAAATAGACGCCATTATTTTAGAATTACCTATAAAAAAATGTATTGAGGTTATTTTTCTATACGAAAATGTGTCTGGCTGTGAGATAATTCAAAAACATCTCTTATTTCAATGCTCTATTATTTAATTATGACAGGAGGTGTGTTTGTTATATATTTTTATCCACTTATACTTAATAGCGTATGAAAAAAAAAGACATTTGTTATTTTAAACGTCGATATTCTCTTCATTGTCATATACTATTAACAAATCATCTAGAAAAGGCGCAGGAGGGCCAGAAGGATATATTGGACTCATATCTTGCTTAATAGATATATTTATATTTATTATATATAAGAAATGCAATACTTACTTTTTTTTAAATTTGTAAATTTCAGTGGCGTCAATTTGAATGTGCCCTCAGATGGGCGTTCCCCTTTACGATTATGCTGATGCATGTCCTCTCATATTATTATTATCACATATTTCAATTTCCTCAACCTCTCAACTCCTGATTGGCAACAAACGACAGTCATACCTAAACGAGTCGATTAATAATTAATTATTATTAATTGAAATTAAACTACTATATACAGATTTTATCGCTTTGTTTATTTGACACTTTATTACAAAATTTTGAAAACTGTTACACTACTATTACTACTAAACTTTACTAATTTTTAAGCTAATTAAATTATTGAAACTATTAAAACTATTACTATACTATTATACTATTTATATTTGTGTTTACACTTTCCCCTACGTTTCGGTTGCTTTTCAGCAGCCATGGTCACGGGGAAACTAAGATGGTAGTTGTCTCAATGTTCCAGTGTAGTTATTTCAAAGTACCCGAACATAATTTAATCATGGGTGTTTCTATTTACGCAGAATGAGCCCAAGGTATCATGAAGTCTAGCTGTGGTTTGGTTCTTCTTGGGTTTGACTATTTGAATTACTGGATCCCAAGCTGGTGGTACATTCCAACCATCTTCTCTATTGAAATTAGGATGTTTCTTGATTTCAATAGCCTCGCGAAGCATCCTTGGTAGGAATCGGTGTTCTTTAGCGAGTATCTGTGGTTTGTCAAATCTCAGGTAGTGGTTGGTCCCCTGTTGCACATGTTCACACATATATATAGTAGTTTAATTTCAATGAATAACATTCGCGTAAACAGAAGACAACATTATGTAAATCATTATTATTAAATTGTCATCATTGTCCCCAACTACTCGTATTTTACAAGTGCGACTCCATAAAATACAGATAAAGCTATCTATTTAGAGCTTACCGTTAAACTTAACTATCATCTACGAGATTACGTCACACCGATAAAGGACTCTTTACGCTAACACAGCGAAAACATTAGAGGGTTAAATACGAGTACATTAACTGTATTACCATGTGTGCGAAACGTTTTAGACGTCCTACAGATGTCGGTGGATGTGTTAGCGATATAGTAGAGCGGCTTCTCTGTTAATTTGCCATCTGCGTACTTTATATATAACGTGCATTTGGCACATCACTAGCGCTAAACGGTCACTGCTGCATACTACACATTTCTATTGATAACACTTGAAACTGCTGAATGGTTTTAGAGACCGGCTTGAACATGTTTATGGGATATTGTCCTACGGTGATTACTATGTGAAGTTAGAAACTTTTGAGGTTTATGTGTCAGCACATTATTCTGTATTTATTTGACATTACCTGCTACAGAGTAGTAACTACAAAATGTTTTTCTTAGAAAACGTTTTCGTTATGATCGTCACTTGTTACACACCAGCAAATGCTAAATCCTTACTAATATTATAAAAGTGAATGTGAGTTTGTTTGTTTGTTACGCTTTCACGCCTAACCATCATTAAATTTTGCATACACGTTGCCAGGGGAATAGAAAAGTACATTAGTTTCCTTTCATCCACAAAAAAAGTACTGTTACTAACATAACCTAACCTAACTTACATTTACGCGAGCGAAGCCACGGGCAAAATCTAGTATAGAATAGTAAGAAATACATATTTTTGTTTCAAACGGTCAATGCACCAGATGTTGTTGAGTCGGTCACTTTCTAAGCGTAACACACCTTCTAAGATGCACATTAAAATTCAAACTTGTCACAACAAATTGGTCACAGTATACATAAATTGTTACTTTCCTCTAGGGTGATTAAAGAAATCTCTGCCTACCTCACATTTTCTCATTTGCCTCACCCTCAAGGTAAAAGAATACGTCTGTACGTCATCTTAAGATTAATCCATTACTTTGACATGAAAATCGTCAAATTTAAACGATATTTTCAAATAATAAATAATTGTGTTACCTCAAGAAAAGTTTAAGAACATTTTAAAGCGCGAAGATACTTTAAGTAACATTTACTCCACTTGCTAGAGGATCAAGCAGAAGTTGTTCGTCAGCCGTAACTCATTGACGGTGATCATAAAAGTTATGTCGGCGCCTATAAACGTTACGAACAGGAGCATTCCTGGATGATGTAAAACAGTAGGCCTCTATAACTCGTATTACCGGTTTAACGCCCCTCTATAAAAAGTATCTAAACCTTGGATACTTGACGCAAAGATATACAGGCAGAATCCTAACAAATCATAGTAATGGTTGGAACCCGAATTACCCTTTTATAGTTAAGGAACACAATAAACCAGTTTAAATTCTCGGTAACATAAAAGTTTCTACATAATTTTTTATTGAGTTTGGTTTTAAGAAAACGTAAACAAATTTTTATAATATGTCAAGTGGAAA
Organism: Catocala sponsa; assembly: GCA_963564715.1. NCBI lineage: Eukaryota > Metazoa > Arthropoda > Insecta > Lepidoptera > Erebidae > Catocala > Catocala sponsa. Next base: position 16,579,154 of record OY751333.1, read on the forward strand.
TTTTCTTTTTTGGTTAGAAAAATTATTAATCATTTTAATACGGTTAACAATAATTTAAAATTGTCGTGTCTGCTCAATAATTAATGCCCATTGTAGCCAATTGAATATTAAATCTTCAGTCACATGAATATTTAAGCAACAAGACTTAGTCATTTGACTAGGACAAAATCAGCATGATAAACGCTGCCTACTTCTCGAAAAACTTAATTATTATAAAGAATCCTTACGAACGAACCTTCGGGACAAAGACAATAAAATGCAGTCACGAAAGCCTTATAACATTATATGAAATTATAACAATGAAATATAGCAGAAACAAGAATCGTGACCAGAGATCCTAAACCTTTTAAAAGGTGACTAGAACTTTAGAAGTGCTCTCTTGTAGAGGCCAATAAAAGGATTTACGGTCTTGTCATTAGATAACACTAAAAAGGAACCATTTGACCCTTACCCTAATTTCAGTGAAACAGTGCAGTCGTACTATGGTATTTTAGTGTAGGTATGCCTACACTAAAATACGATTAAAGGGCAGAAAAATTCTCCTTGTAAGTGTTAAAATTTACAGCGGCGGTATTCCAGCACCGTTAAAAGGACACAATAATGGCTCCCATTCCACACATACGGTAGTACATATTTTTTATCTTTCACTACTTAGATCTGGGTTCTTAGTAATTACTGTACCGTTTAAGGATTGCTTCGACGGATTCCGCAAGCAGCGTATTTAGAAAATAACAATAAATTTTTGTACTTTGCGTGTTTATCATCACCGATATAAGTTATCAATAAATTAATCATACCACAATACCTTCCCTATCTGTTGTACCACGCCAGTTAGAGTATTTTTATTACGACTAAGACGGTAAAAAGCATTCGGTCGACAACTTCATCCTATTTTGTCCTATCATTATCCGCGCTTGCTATTCTTCCTTCTGCGTATCACTTATTCAGCCATATTTCATACAATATAACTTTTTAAAATACAAGCAGCACAACTTTGGCATAAGTATGTGAAGTATGCCTATTGGTTTATACGTTAATATAAGTTGCGTTATACTCAAGGGACGTCATATACCTGACTGAGATGGTACCAGTATTTCAAACAAAATAAAGCTAGGCGCACTGCGACACGTACACAGTTAACCCATTTCGAGTGTGCCTATTGTCCGCAGCCCGCACAGTAACCCCGTAAATGGCAGACAGCTATCAACAAAAGCGATAATATTCTAACATTAATACACAAATTCAAAAACATGCATCCAATCTATTTCAAATCACATGGGACATTGTGGTACAGCGGGGATCATAATTACTTTAGCAATTATAACAACAGAAATATTACCGCGTGTCTTTATTAATTTTAATTAAATTCTTATATTTACTGGTTTCTCTTTTAATACGTCAAACGATGCAATAATAACTACATTCTTGTATATTCTCTCCTTTACAAAAATAATTAGAGTTGATGGATCAATACTTATAGATCTACTATTAAAAAATAAACTTCGAAGTTATCTACAAAGCGCTTTACGTAATAAAAAGCTGTGTTATGTTATACATTTGGAAGGTTTAATGGTCAATTTAGGGACAAAAGTAATCAGACAGGTAGGTGAGCGAAAACATACTTTGCTTTATTCACTAAGAGTTCTGTAAATAGAATAATTGCCGCTCCTATATTTTTATTGCCTCGTGACATTTATTAAACGCTACTTTTTCCTCTGCTTGAAATAAATACTAATACTACTAGGATTTTTATAGAGATAGTTTCATTTAATAAAAATTATAAAATAAATGAAAGTACACATACACTTGAATTGGCACGTAGGAAAGTGAAAATTAAATCTTTTAAACCCCTGTATTTTATTTTGCATTATTAATTGTTATTTGTTATAGTATTTTTAATTGCAGGTTTCTGTAAATTAATAATGAATGAATATTTCCTACATAGTTTATGATAAAATGCAGTATGATCGTCTTGTAATTAAATTAGGCTCATGTTTCAAATTGTTTAATAAAGCAGATTAAGAAGGCTCAGATAATGGACTAATCTGTTGTTAATCAGCGGCTTAAGTACTTTGGCAACGGTGCGATGCTTGCGGTCTCTTTCCAGACCCCATTACACGAAGACGTTTAAAAGGTAAAAGAAATAGTAAACTTATTAATGTATACCCTATACTTTTCCAACAACAATGCGAATGTTTTACAAGAACACCAACGCTCGTTGAAGTCTGCTGTGTGTGAACATGTGCAACAGGGACCAACCACTACCTACGATTTGACAAACCACAGATACTCGCAAAAGAACACCGATTCCTACCAAAGATGCTTCGTGAGGCTATTGAAATTAAAAAACATCCTAATTTCAGTAGAGAAGATGGTTGGAATGTACCACCAGCTTGGGATCCAGTAATTCAAATAATCAAACCAAAGAAGAAGCAAAACACAGCTAGACTTCATGATACTTTAAGCTTATTCTGCGTAAATAGAAATACCAAAGATTAAATTATGTTCGGGTACTTTCAAATAACTAGGTACACTTCAGAACATTGAGACAGCTATCATCTTAGTCTTCCCGTGAACATGGCTGCTGTAAAGCAACCGAAACGTCGAAGCAAAGTGTAAACTTAATATAAATAGTTTTAATTAAATTAAATAGCTTAAATAGTAGTAAATTTCAATAATAGTAGTGTTAGAGTTTTCAAAATTACGTAATAAAAGTGTTTTCAAGTAAAATAAACAACGCGACAAAATCCGTATAAAAAGTTTAATTTCAAAAAAGTTGCAGTATAAAGTAATGAAATATAAATTTACACCAATATACGTAACACATTGCTACGGCAATCCGACGTTTCAGAAGTAGTATTGCCGTATCTGCGCCATTATGTAGAACAGACCTAGTTGTGTAGCTTCAATAACGGTGCGTGTGGCTGGAGTCATAAATTTTTCCTCGCCACCGAATACGCTGATCTTAAACCTCGGATTGCCGGTTGTTTTTTTGGTATTATCTTGTCGATCCGATTTTGTCCAATTCGATATGTGATTTATGTGACCCAGATTTTTAGACAAAATATCAATTTTGTTAGAATTGCTTACACATTACTTATACTAATTCAATTAACACAAAACGCTCTAAGAAGCGTTACATTCGTCTGTAAGTACCTACTTAACTTGTTCTTTCACGTGTTCACGAATGTTATACGTACTCAACAACGCACAACACCTATTAATTTTCCGACGACTTTCCGCCTACGCTAATCCTGTTTTATCACACATTTTTGTATCAAAGATCCCAAGTTACTAGTAAGGACCATTTTATCAAGAAAAAGTACTCTAACAAATTTCCTTTGCAATAAAAAACGTAAAGAACAAAACATTTTTAATCAATACTTTCATTAGCACCATTTTCTTTCAAGTTCAGTAATAAATGCTATTGTAGGGCACTCGGGGGACATTAATACTTCATGAGAAGCCATCAATATCGCTTAATCCTTTTAACGCTTAGACAATAAAATTTCAATTTGTCCATGACGAAAAACGGGATATTGAAATTTGGTAATTGGAAACGAATTTCGTTAAAAATATACTGCAATATATAACCAGATGACAGTAACGATTGAAATCGGTGGTCGAAACAACCAGCATTTAAAGATAAAGTCAGAAAGTATACAAATACAATAACATTATTTACTTTACGCAAAGATTAATTGGATAAAAGTTATTACCTAAAAAAGTGCCGAGTGAACGAAATTCGATCACGTTTAGATTATTGGAATATTTGAGTGATCCTAGATATAGTGATTTTGATGTATGAAAATATAAAAGTAAAAGTATTGTATAGGTAGTAGAGCCAAGCTGGTTACAACAGGAATGGGCCGGCTCGACCGGGGAAGTACTACCCTCTCACAGAAAATCGACGTGAAACAACAGTGTTTCACTGCTGTGTTTCGTTCGGTGAATGAGAGCGCCGGAGGCCTAAGCATTAGGTGACGATTCTCGCAGCTTATGAGGGACCTGCAGAGTATCCGTAGAGTCATTGTGTGGGTGGTGCGAGTCGACCCGGCGGCCAGGGAGAGCCGTAGAAACGGTGCTCTGCTGGCCGCCCGCGGTATAGTCCAGAGGCCCAACCGAGTTTAACCAACTAGGTTGGCTGCCTTATCATGCCGCGCATAATCTCGAGGTGGCTCGTCGTGCCGGATGGTGACCGGAGGGTGGGTCCCGGCGACCACTTTCGGGAGGGTACGGGGGTCCTTCCGTCCGTCGGATCGGCTATCGCCATACCATACAGTTATATGACAAAACTTGCTCTGCGCCTTGCCCCACTTTGCTGCGAGAATAGCCGCCTCTTTTTTTTTTCACGTTTCCCCTTCCTTTCACTCTATGGCAGTACGAACAAAGCATTGTCGTTCAACAGCAGCCAATCGCCGTAACCCCACTGCTGCTTCCTGTGTCGTGGAGTTTATTAACATCAGAGGACTCCACGCTAACCTTAATGCCGTCCATCACCACCTGGAGACGGCTCGGCCGACAATGCTTTTTCTAACGGAGACACAAATACGCCGTCCTGCAGACACGAACTACCTGCAATATCCCGGCTACGTGCTAGAGGAGTGTTTCCTCGCGAAAGCCGGGGTATGCTTGTTTGTTAGGGTGGATATTTGCTGTCGCCGTCTACAATGCTTAGAGGACCCTTCCTTCTCTGTCCTTTGGGTACACGTAGATCATGGCTCTTTCAGCCAAATCTACATGTGCCTCTACCGATCCCATTCAGGAGACGCTGAGACAACTCGACTCTTCAATTACCTGAGTCAGGCGGCAGACGACGCGCAGGAGCGGTTTCCGAACGCTGAGTTGGTTGGGTTCTCCCAAAACAGACCACGCGGGACGAACTGCCCATGCGTTCGCTCTCACGCATGACCTGTCTCAACTGGTACTCCAGCCCACCCGGATACCAGACATTGCAGGTCAGGCGCCCTCTCTGCTCGATCTGCTGCTGACGAGTAACCCGAACCGGTACAGTGTGTCGATTCGTGCTCCTTTGGGCACCTCAAACCACTGTCTGGTTTGTGCCACAGCTGTTGTTGTTACGCCCCCACGACCCGAGGAAGCAAGACGACGACTGTGGCACTACTCGTCAGCAGACTGGGATGGAATGCGGGAATACTTCGCATCCATCCCTTGGGCTCAACGCTGCTTTGAGAACAGGGAACCATCAGAGAGCGCTACTGCTGTCGCTGGTGATATCATCCTGGGTATGGAATATTATATTCCATACAGTGATGTCACGAGCGGCGGCAGGAAAAGGCCCTGGTTCGGGCGTGAATGCGCTGATGCTGTTAAACGCAAACAGACAGCGTACCGCGCTTGGACCAGGGCTCACACTCTCCACGACCCTAACGTTGATCACCTGAAGGCAGCGTTCAACCAAGCCACAAAGGTCTGCAAGAGGGCATACTTAAGAGCGGATGCCCAGCGCGTCGCACGGTTCGGCCAGGAACTAATGGCGCATCCTACGGGCAGTCGTAGCTATTGGCGCCTGGCCAAAGCTGTGCAGTCCAACTTCTGCCAGACCTTGCTGCCCCCTCTGAGGTATCCGAATGGATCACTGGCTCATCGGCCGCAGGAGAAAGCAGATCTGCTTGCAAATCTCTTTGCGGCCAACTCCCGAATCGATGACTGCGGTTCGCAGCCGCCTAACATTGCCAACTACGGCTACACCATGCCTGATATATGTATCAGGCAACGAACCGTTCGTGCGATACTGCAGTGTCTCGATGTTCGGAAAGCCAGTGGACCTGACGGCATCCCAGCTGTGGTCCTTAAAAAATGTGCAGCGGAGTTGTCTCCCACGCTTACGCGCCTATACCGAACGTCTTACGCCGCAGGCATTGTGCCTGAGGCTTGGAAGGAGGCGAACGTTCAACCGATTCCCAAAAAGGGGGACCGTTCCGAGCCAAGCAACTATCGACCCATAGCTATCACCTCGGTGCTCTCCAAGGTGTTCGAGCGGATTATAAACACCCAAATTGTCCGCTACCTGGAGGATCAATCGTTGATCAATGATCGCCAATACGGCTTTCGGGCTAAACGATCAACGGGTGATCTTCTAGCGTTCGTCACGCACCTCTGGGGTGAGGCTATGGACAAGCACGGCGAGTCTTTGGCTATCAGCCTTGACATAGCCAAAGCTTTCGACAGAGTCTGGCACCGGTTTCATCTTTCCAAGCTTCCGGCCTATGGCTTGCCCCCTCAACTGTGCACCTGGATTGCAAGTTTCCTGCAGAAGCGTCATATTCGGGTCCTTTGCGACGGTCGCGCTTCCAAATTTATGCAGGTCAATGCAGGAGTGCCTCAGGGTTCTGTCTTATCCCCTACGCTCTTTCTTCTGCATATCAATGATATGTTGAATCTCGGCAACATACATTGTTATGCGGACGACAGTACCGTGCATGGGCGATATCTCGGACATCCTGGGGCCAAACAGGCTGAGGTTGAGGGGAAAAGGTAGAATCTTGTCATTGAACTTGACCAGACCTTGGACCGCATCTATGAATGGGGTGCCAAGAACTTGGTCGAGTTCAACGCCAAGAAGACCCAGGCATGCGCGTTCTCAACAAAAAAGTCTCCATTCCTTCCCCTCCCTTCTCTGAAGAACACTCCACTGGTGATACGTGACAGCCTCTCCATCTTAGGTATGGATCTTTGCCGCTCCCTTAATCAGAAAACCTATATCGAGAGCGTCATTAAGCAAGCTTCGCGAAAACTCGGAGTTCTGAACAGGGTGAGGCGGTTCTTCACGCCTGGGCAACTGTGCCTATTGTATAAGACACAAGTGCACCCTTGCGTGGAGTACTGTTCTCATCATTGGGATGGCTCCGCGCAGTACTTGCTGGACGCTCTCGACCGGTTACAGCGGCGAACTGTCCGTATCATCGGACATCCAGAGGTCACGAGTTCACTGGAACCTCTGCAACTCCGTAGGGACATTGCCTCATTGGGATGTTTCTACAGAATATATCACGGCGAGTGTTCTGAAGAGTTATTCCATCTTATCCCGCCCTCCCCTTTCCTATCCAGAACAACGCGTGCTGGGCTCAGATGCCATCCTTACACGGTAGAGTCGATTAGAGTGCGTACCAAAAAGTTTGGGTCCTCATACCTCTGCCGAACGACCAAGGCATGGAATTCTCTGCCAAGCCACGTGTTTCCTTCTTCCTTCAATCCTGGGTTCTTTAAGCGGGGCGTGAAAAAGCATCTTCTCAGGCCGTCAACGTAGAGACCTCAACATCGCCTCAGCTACTGTGGGGGCGATGTGGAGGCCACTGCTCTTAGACCACACGACTGCTTACCATCAGGTGGAGGGTGGTCATTTTGACGAGCAAAATAAAAAAAATAAAAAAATAATAATAATAATAAAGTAATTTGCTTTAATACAGAAAACATACTCAAATTGTTTGGAAGACACTTATAACAAGAACTTTACTGACATCGATATACTACATCTTAATAAGCCTAGATTTAAAAGTACCATCATTAAAACGTTAAAGGAACAGCAGTAGTTTCAAGAGGCACAATATATTAGATAAGATTTTTATTAACTTTTATATATAATTATGTTTTTTTTTGTACTTTTTTCGAACAGGCGTAATTACTATTTTATACTGTCCGTAAAGCACGCACTTAATTAATTCTAGTTAACTTGCTTATGTACCATAATGATAGCCCGTTGTTATAATTTCTTACTTTTTTTTCTCTTTTAATAATATGTCACTAAGTTAACCTTTGCTTCTCTTAGTTAATTCGAGATGACAGCTATTGTCTGCTGACAGATTTGTAATCTGTGTAAAATGTAATGGCTAGTATATTTGTTAAGTTTAGTGTTAAGTACTCAATGTATCCTCCTAATATACTCGTACTACTGTTTGTTTTCCCATGTTCAATAAATAAATAAATAAATACTCAAATTGCTGGCTTCTAAAGCATCAAGTAAATACAACATACTCTTAAATTGGTTATGGCCTGAAAACCTTTTTGGCAATAAAACCATATTATTACCATTAAGAAGAAAACAATATTCAAACACAATATCGGCATAAACAGAGACTTCGCAGTTCAACATAACCACAATCGTAAACACAATACATAATAATATTCAATATAAGCTCATATTTCTTACGAAGTTGTATAAAATACGTACAAAGCCGTTAAAAGCAGAACAGCGAAGACGGTTCGGAAATTCATTACAATGGCGGATTCCGCCTGTTCCATGTCACGTGACTGACCGCGGTCAAAGAAACCGACCTGCGACCTCTCTGTACACTCAAATAAATCTGCTATGACAGAGTCCACTGAATGCCACCGATAAATTAGTATCGCGATAGTTTCTCTCTCGGTTTACGTCGATGAAGCACGCAAATGATGTCGAATTTTAAAATGTCCGTTCTTCGACGTTTGTTTTATTTATGGTGGGGTTAATAGTCTATAGTTCGATTTTTTAAACCGTTAGAACATTTTTAATATTATAGGTATTCTGTTGATAACTATTATGTAGTAGCTTTTCATTATAGTGGTGTTAATGAAAATCATACCATATTTTCGACCTATAAAACGATATAATAATGTCCCAGTGGGCCCATGACATCAGTCGATCCCTACGTTTATGGCCGATAATTGAGGTAATTAAGTTATTTAGTGCGCGAACAGTTCCATGGACTAGGTCTAAGGCTCACCGTGTGATCCAGGTTCGATTACAGCGCGAGCAGAATGCTGTGGAGTATTTCATTTACAAAATTATCGACACGAAGATTAACATGAAGCCAATAATGTTAATTATTAAAAGTAGGCGTTAGTCCTAACTCATTATAAATAGGAATGTAAATTTGTTTGTTTGTTACGCTTTCATGCCTTGTAATTTTGCAAATAACTTTGTCCATTCATCCAAATTAAGTACTGTTCCCAAACGAGTGAATCCGCGGACAAAAGCTAGTATAACAATATAAGTGCCCGTAAATGCAGCGCCTACGTCATATTTTACGGCAATAAGCTGTACTGAAATTAAATATAAAATAGGTGAAAAATGAATTATATTAAGTCTTATCTTGACGAAGGCCAGATAAAGTGTATCCTGAAACAACGAACGTGCTTGTAGAATGTAATAACAGTTAAAGAAATGAAAGAGGTTTGTCTGGTTCCTAGGAATTTGCAATGCCTGAAATCTGCCAGGCATGTATGTCGATTTAAATATTTGCATGTGTGTATGTATAAGGCGCTGTCAAAAAAAACTATGAATAGAAACAAATCAGAGCTTCAAGCAAAACAAACGAGACATCCTAACTAATTATTATAAATGTGAATGTGAGATAGCTTGTTTGTTTGTTTATTGATTACGTTTTCACGTCTTAACTACTCGACCGGTCATTCTGAAATTTCGCATACGTTGTCACGGATGCATATAGGCTATAGAGGCCTTTCATCCAGAAAAAAGTAATCTACTGTTCCCGAAGGAAAGCAATTTATTGACAAAATCTAAATTTACGCGAGTTAAATCACGGGTATAATAGCTAGCATGTTCATAAACATAAATATCGTCTGCCAGTAATCAGTTAGTTAGTACGATTAGACAATTAAAACTTCATTTTCCAACATAGTAACTATATTATATTCCAATAAAAGGTACGTAAAACACATCATACCTATTACTTGTACTATTCAAAGACATTATACCTAGCCATGGACTAATAAGATTATAGGGATTTGGACTCGTTCTTTAATCCAATAAATACGACGCACGCGACACACTTATTCACGCTTCGGCTTACAATTGAACCGTATACGTACCTATGTGCATAGTACATATGCTTTAATTATAGCTGTAATATTAAACCCAGTATCTACGAATGACAAAATGGCTACCAACCATCCAATCATTTTATAGATATACTAGCTGTTACCTGCGACTTCGTCCGCGTAGATTTTAACTAAAAAGTGTTTGTCTCCGAGGAACCCTATTTTTTTTTCTAAAATCATAGTAGCCTATGTCCTACTCCTTATAACATCAGCTATCTGCCAGTGAAAGTCCCGTCAAAATCGGTTCAGCCGTTTCGGAGATTAGCCAGAACAAACAGACAGACAGACAAAAATTTTAAAAATAGATGTTTTCGTATAGGTACCTTATATACTTTCATATGCATTAGATAAAAAGCTGTTATTTTGACTTTACAAACGGACACTTCAATTTTATTTATTTGTATAGATGTATAGTCGTATATCGTCGGCCTCAATTGCGTAGTGGTTAGTGTAACCGACTGCCACGCCTGAGGTCGCGGGTTCGATTCCCGCACAAGTCAAACATTTGTGTGCATGAACATGGATGTTTGTCTTGGTCTGGGTGGTTCTATGTATAATATGTATGTATTTACAAAAAAAAAGTACTTATATAAGTATGTTTATCCATTGTCTAGTACCCATAGTACAAGCTCTGCTTAGTTTGGGCTAGATGGTGTTGTGTGTATGTGGTAGAATATTAATATTATAGATAATAATTCGAAGAACTACTTTTATGGACCATGGTTGGATGTTGTTTTATGTTACTACCTCCCATTTCTAAGAGTAAGATCTGTATTCTGGTATTTTTTATTAAAACATGAGGCTTCTATGAAGATTATTAAACAAGATTTGGTGATTTATGTATAATTTAATAAATGAACTATACTTTACTTAAATATAACTAGCGAAAAGTGGTGTAAAACACGTCTGCTTAAACCTTGGAGGATATTAAAAACACTGTGTTACGCTAAACACACAAAGCCTATAATCCATTGTAATACCACGGGTATTACTCACGCGATGCTGACCCAAGGGAGAAGGAGTAAAGGATGGAATAAAACCATAGTAACGGAGGTGGTAAGCAGGTATTTCTAGAAGTCTTATTCACCGGGCAAAACGTAATAGTGTTGCTACTCTCAGTTTGCCTGTATATGCATTTTCTCGAGTGGAGCCGACTTCCTTCCATCACCAAATGATTGACACTCTTCCATCCTTAATACCTCATTAATCTTTTCTTGTTTAGCTTGCAGCACGTTATGTGCGTAAACTATTTTCTATTACCTTTATTCAAATAATAAACAACGGAACACTAAAACTTCGTAATATTGACACAGCTATTTAATCAGTTAGTCACGAACAAGTGAGTGTGCAGCTGACCCGCGTGAAGCAATACTCCTGAACTCATATCCCACCCTCAACGCTGTAGTAAAATTTTAGAGTCAGTTCGATTCAATTCAATTTTTGCCGGCACCTTCTTGCACATCGTTACATATCGATTATACTTAGCTTAGCGCTTCGTTTTATAAACTTGGGAATCGCTGATCTGATTCTATTTGTTAGTAATATTCTCCTGTAAATTGTGATGTATAAATTTAGTAACATTGCAGAGCGAAAAATTTTGGTAAATTAGATATTTTACAATTACTACATAATATATCCCTGAAGAGGTAAGCAGCACATGTATATTCTTCTTAAACTGAAGAAGTTTTCATGTGTGTGAATTGTTTACGTCGTTAGTTCAATAATAATAATAATATTCTACCACATACACACAACACCATCTAGCCCAAACTAAGCAGAGCTTGTACTATGGGTACTAGACAATGGATAAACATACATATATACTTTTTTTTTTGTAAATATATACATATTATACATAGAAACACCCAGACCAAGACAAACATCCATGTTCATGCACACAAATGTTTGAGTTGTGCGGGAATCGAACCCGCGACCTCAGGCCTGGCAGTCGGCTACACTAACCACTACGCCACCGAGGCCGACAAATTTCAACGAGCAGCATTCGAACCCACGACATCTTGATCACAAGTCCAATGCCTTAATCTTTATAAAAATATACATAGACATTCATTAAATGAACATGGTAAACACATACCTTGTATACAGAACTGATAATGAAGTAAACTCATTACTAAGCAAATAATTACTGAATATTTAGATTACAAAGTATTTGGTTACTTGTTATTTTCTAGTAGCAATTTTATTTTGTAAATTATTTATAGAAATTCCCTACAGCTTGATAGCTGTAGGGAATTTCTATAAATAATTTACAAAGCTATTACAAAGCTTAGCTCACATGTATACAGTAGACGATGATCAAACAGTAAAACACCTTAAAGTTTGAAACCCCACAGCATAAAACTTTATATTATACAATCATGCCTTGGGAACAGTTTTTCAGAATGAAAGGTACCTTTTGTCCTTTTCTGTGACTTGACAACGTGTATGCGAAATTTCATAATGATCAGTCAAATAGTTAAAGCGTAAAAATGTACCTAAGAAACAAACAAACTCAATTACGCTTTATAATATTAGTTAGATTAATTAGCGTGACTCATTGCATTTGACTAATAATTCGTAATAACGTTCAGCTATTTATATTCGAATAAAATAATCATTCGTTGCATCACTAATCAAGAACTCACAGGAATGGACTTATTGCAAAAAAAATATCTCACTTTAACCAACGACTGTATTGATTTTATTATAATAATTAGTTCAATTAAGTCTTGCAAGTGCCTTGTTAATGTATAATTATTATATCATTAGACAATTTATTACTTCGAGATACGCACTGAGCACCGATTTATTAATTTAATATGATTCATTTTATATTTACTATTGACATTTCTCAATCCAAGAAATGTTTTATTTAAGATTTAATAGCTTAAAATACATTCCGTTAATTAACAATTACCAATTACAACCACAACATAGTGTCTCTGATTGCAGCACACAAACTTATACATCTATACTAATATTATAAAGCTGAAGAGTTTGTTGTTTGTTTGCTTGAACGCGCTAATCTCAGGAACTACAGATCCGATTTGAAAAATTCTTTCAGTTTTAGACAGCCCATTTATCGAGGAAGGCTATATGCTATATATCATCACGCTAAGATTAATAAGAGCGGAGCACCAATGAAGAATGTTTCAAAATCGGTAGGTTTTTTTCCTTTTGACAGCTTCCGCTGCGTGCGCTGCGTAAACAGTTAAAGTTTCGCAAAAATCATGTATGACAGAATTATTCCCCTTTAAAAGTTCTAAAAAAAAGTCCGCGACAGCATATGTCTATCTTTTAAGGTTGGCTCACTATAACCTTTTTTATGCTAACCAAATTTGTTCTAAAATAATGCATTATTTGCGAAGGTATAAACATGATATTAATCCTTATCCAAATAAATACATTATTCATCACAAGTATTTAATTTAAAACAAAATTGCCCTTTACATCATTCGATTTCAATGAATATCTTAGGAGATATCGCAGTTTTAAAATAATATCGCAGCAAAATAATTACCCATTACAGACATACAAACGATGTTTTTCCTGGTTTATTCTGCGTGATTTTAAATGAGCACTGTAGGTATATTTATAAAATGTTGTTGAATGGTTCTTATGTGGTTCGTGGATTTAACAAAGAAAGTTTCAGCTCCTTTAATACAATGTAACAGAATACTTAGATAGCAAAATGGATAAATTAATACAATAATTTAGAATTTATAAGTTCCTATAGCTTATACGTATCCAGAATGATCATATTTTTAATTTGTATTTATATTTCTTATATCTGAAATTTATTATTTTTTATGATACCAATATTGTAATTTCATGACATATTTTATAAATTTGTGTGACATCTAGTTAACTTTTATGTCAATATTAAACAACTTTGCACACCACAATGGTAAAATATGGCATAAGTAACTATATAATACACATGTATCATCTTAAAATGTACCCATATTTGCAATAATAAATTGATTTGATTTGATTTGTATTATAGGTGCCTACGACCCACTCTCTCTCTTATGTGACGCAGACGAAATTGCGCGGGTCAGCTATCTATACTAATATTATAAAGCTGAAGGGTTTGTTTGTTGGTTTGAACTTTGAACGCGCTAATCTCATAATAGCCTATTTATCGAGGAAGGCTATAGGCTATATAATATCACGCTACGACCCACGGGGGCGGCGCAGTAACGATAAACGCTGGTGAAACCGCGGGAACATCTAGTTTACAATATTAGTAGAAATTCTAATAATATTTTGAACGAAGTATAATATTATTTTTATCTATATATATAAAGGAAGATGTCCTGACTGACTGACTTAGAGACAACGCACAGCCTAAACCGCTGGTCGTAGGAACTTGAAATCTGGAGAACATGTGTGTTTTAATTTGTAGGGGTGTACTAAGAAAGGATTTTTTGAAAATCCGCCCCTAAGGGGGTGAAATAGGGGGGTGAAGTTTCTATGGAATTTGCTCATTTCTGGACTTATAAGTATAAAAATAGGTATACAAGTTATTGATTATAATTGAAAATGACTTGTGTAGGTAAAATGGACAAAATTCCTCCTAAAAAGGTAAAATGGGGGTAAAGTTTGTATGGAAATTTTCTCATTTCTGGATTTAGAAGTATGAAAATTGGTTTATTGGTTCCTGATTACAAATAAAATTGATCTATGTCAATGGAATGGACAAAACTCCACCCTAGAGGGGTAAAATGGGGGGCAAAATTTGTAACGAAATTTTCTCATTTCTGGACTTGAAATTTGTAACGAAATTTTCTCATGAAAATTGGTACATAAGTTTTCGATTACAATTGAAAAATATCTGTGTAGGTGAAATGGATAAAACTCTTCCCTAAAGGGGTGGAAGGGGGGATAAAGTTTGTATGAAGATTTTCTCACTTCTGGACTTAGAAGTATGGAAATAGGTTTATAAGTTCTAAATTACAATTAATAATAAAATTTATGATTAGGTATAAAAACACTGTAAAATATATTATTGGAGGTCACATCCCTTTGGTATCGCAGAGGGTATAAAACCAGCGCGCACCGAACGTCGCGTCTTTTTCCGCCGCCAGCCATCGTGGAGACAACATCTTGTAAGTAATAAAAGTAATATCAGCCCTATATATAAACTGTTCACCCACTAGTGGGCATGGGCCTCTTCTCAGGATTAGATCCACCATGCTGGCCTAGTGGGGGTTGGCAGACTTGTCTAAATCTTAAGAACATAATGGCGAACTTTCAGGCATATGTACCTACACGTTGCCTCACAATGTCTTCCTTTACCGTTTAGATAATTCATAAGAAAAATAAAGATTATATATTATATTTTTATATCATTTTTTACGAAATGGTATGTAGAAAACCGACAATTTCACAGGATAGAAGCCAAAAAATTGTTAAGACCCGTCTTGAAATTTTAGGCTTCTACGGACTTGAAATTATTCTTATGCCGCTCTTCTCCTAATCTATATATTAATAGGTGAAGCAAAAACTTTGTACCACTTTTTACGAAAATTGCGCGGACGGAGGAGTATGAAATTTGGCAAAGTTAAAGTTTATATGGAGGAGTAGGGGCGATTCCTAATATTTATATAAAATATGCATTAGAAATACATTAAATTATTGAAAAATCAATATACGCACACAACCATGCATTTGACACACGCAGTCGAAGCGCGTAACTATGGTTACATAATACATTTATATATCAATATAATATAATGTCATATATCAGCAATATCTTATAGGCAAACTGGTCGAATTTCGAACACTAGGTGACCGCTAGTTATGAGTAAATACCACAGAGTACTTTATATACAACTGAAAGTAAATACTCATAAGAAGACAGCGATAGAGAAGTGCGCTGAAGCAACCTTGGCACAGTTAAGTCTTTATATAGGTGACCATTTATAAAGAAGTCATCGACCTCCGTGCCTCCATCATCTTGTTAAGCCGTCATCAGCATCGTCCTGTCATTGACAATAGAATAATTTTAACAACTTGTATATTCTTAGACTGCCTCGCTGGACTCATGGCATAAGTTCGCACTTATGTTTGCATGTGACCGTAATGTCCTTAGTTTGTTTCCCGGCTCAGGATTTATGGTTTGTTTTTGTTTTTTAAAAAGACAACCCTCGCATTCTGGCCACTTAGGACGGATTTCATGTTTGACTGATTCCATTTCGGATGAGTTCCACATTGGGCGAAATACGGTAGGTATACTTAATAATAAAACTTTACAAACAATCGAACCACGGACACAAAAAATACCCAGACCCAGATCTACTGTTTGTGGACCACAACATTTTTGTTCTGTGTGGGCATCGAACCTACAACACTCTGCGTGACGGCAGTGGCGAGGCAACCATTTAAACCATTACGCAATCCGTACAAATTGCAGGTAAATTTTTATTAGGTTTTTCTTTTAGAAAAACCTCAATAGCATCACGGATCCACGAAATGTGGTCAGCTAGTAGTTGACAACGGTCGCGTAGAGGTAATGCATGCTGCGCATGAGGACTTGGTTTCGATTCCGGTGTCAGGGAAATGGTATTGGTTTTTCTGTTAGGTAAAAAGCAGTAACAGAACGGAGTTCCGAAATGTGGGCAGAATGTATGTGTAATACCCCTTCGCTACTAGTATAGTAACTATATTTTCTGTGCCTCTTCATAATTATGTAGTCATTCGACATATGAGTCGGTGATATAAGTAACCAGGAACTTAAAGAAAATGCTACTTATAATTATTTCATTGTACTTTAAAAATATGAGATTCCCTACGTCCAGTTTATATACCTAATGTTAGTGATTTACTCTCTGTAAGAAATATAATGCAAACAGTATTAAAAGTACATAAATCAATACAATATAATGCAAATATTCGGCGACAATATCTAATAGCCCTAATCCTTACAACTAAAACAACATTTTCTAGTATTCAGTATGGCAAGCGATTTGCTCAGTTATACATAATTATAATAAAATAAATAAAGAGATTTATATTTATCCTAAACGATATAATGAAGCAAAAAAATTATAATGAAATGGATAAAACATCTTACATAATATGAGGGCACAGAAGTATTGCTGCATCAAATAATATAACATTATCACACACACACGCAAACACACACGCACATAGACACGTACATACACGTATACACACACTACACACACCTACACACCTTCACACACACACACACACACACACTCTCACACACCCACACGCACACGCACACACACCCAACGCATGCAAATTATAATTTTAAGTTTTGGTATGTCTTTTACTTTTATTTTCTTTTTTATGTTTTATTTGTTCTTTTCTTTTTATCCCTAAGTATTTTTATTCAATAACTAGATAATAATAATAATAATAATAATAAAATATGTTTATTTTTCTCACCACAATATTTCAGATATTTACAAACATTATGCTTATATGTTCCCACGGTTTCACCCGCGTTTATCGTTACTGCGCCGCCCCTGTGAGTCGTAGCGTGATATTGTGATAGCCTATAGCCTTCCTCGATAAATAGTCCAACACTAAAAGAATTTTTCAAATCGCACCAATAGTTCCTAAGATTAGCGCGTTGAAACCAACAAACAAACAAACTCTTCAGCTTTATAATATTAGTATAGATAGCTGACCCGCGCAACTTCGTCTGCGTCACATAAGAGAGAGAGTGGGTCGTAGGCACCTATAATACAATTTTAAAGGAGCTGAAACTTTCTTTGTTAAATCCACGAACCACATAAGAACCATTGAACAAAATTTTATAAATATACCTACAGTGCTAATTGTAGCGGAGCGAGCTCTTTGTTGTTTAATAGAGTAGTTTTATGGAGTAACTGCGTTAAATAGATACTACGTTTTGGTATGTTAAGAGAGATTATTTATTCTAAAGTCAATATTAGTAAAAACACTTATTACTTAACAACTGGTTACTAAATGGTAAATTAATATTAAAAATGGTAAATTAAATGGTAAACTTAATGGTTTAATGGTAGTTGAGCTCGGTCGCTGCTCGATTGCGAACTGACTTAGAAATTCGAATAAAATGATAAAATTAACGCGTCTCAAATGTGCATGCAATGCACAAATGTTAAGCGCTGAGCTGTTCGGAAGCGTAGCTCCGAACATACTCCCGAGCACAAGGTGATATGAAAATATTATATGAAACACACGAAGAAAAACATACAAAATTAATTTAATTAAATAAGCAAATAAAAATATAAAGGTAATTACAGTTACAAGTTTAAATGGTGAAAACACTTATTTTTATAAGATTAAACAAAGTGCCCTATTTTGGTATTAAATAAATAAATTCTTGCATAAAATAACTAATATATGTATATAAGATATAACAACTACACTTCAGTGTCCTCTATAGCATAAACCGTATTGTCTCTAGCGTAAGAGTTATTGTTTTTATTGGTCCTTCCACGCCTATAACTAGGCCAACGGGCCGACAAATTATCTAAATACACTGATTCACTGTTTGATTGGTTTAAAACACTAACACTAAGCTGACGCGGTTCATTACTCTGTTCTCGCACTGATACAGGCGGCTGTATAGGCGGCTGCACTGACCCACGTCGTGGTCCTTCCCGACGTGTAACTGGCTTCAAGCATATGCAGCATAGTCCACTCCTCGCCATCCACACGATAGCCCCGCATATGACTACTACGAGTAGAATATAGCTGATGGCGTAATGTTGAATATCGTGATACGATATTATATTCTCCTCGGCGTCATTCATACTTGACTTCATGTCGTTTATTTGGTTCCCGATTTTCGTGAAGGACCCGTTTAAATCTTCATTAGCTGGTGCCTCTTCGATTGGAATGCCGATGTTCATTATATGATTCATTTGGTCAATTTTTGGTATGTAAATATCTGGTAATATAGTTTGTTGGTTGCTATGTTGTTGTATCGCGTAAAGAACAAAGTCTTTTCCACTTATCATGCACTTTTGACTCATGCCAATGACTTCAGCTCGGGTTAGCTGACGCACGGTTATTTGATCGTCGCATATGACTTTGATAGAGTATGCGTCACAACAAAAATATAAATACTGTGACGTCTGATGCAGTTCTATCCAACGGTTCATACACGTTGTTTTCGTCACTTTGCATTTATTTTCAGGCATATTTTTTACACAGAAATTATCATCGTTGTCTAGTGTGAAAATTCGTTTGCGGAGTTGACACATATATGATTCTTTGTGGCGCAGACATGTATTTAACTCGCTTATGGTAACGATAAAATACAAGTCCTTTTTAAGATTAATTGCGACATAATCCGATATTGGAATTATGTTGACCATGTTCTGATTTATTTGGTGCGGAACGGAAATAATTTTATATAGCTGGAAGCTTTCTCTACTTACGAGAGGGAACGTTACTTCAAAAATTAAAAACTTTTTGGTTACTCTTGTCTTTACTCTTAAAAGCTGATAGATTGACTGCAGATCTGATTCAAGGTCGCTAATAGGTAGGGTAAGATCATTTGTAAGTTGATTTTGTATGGTCTGTAATTCAGCTTTCAGTTGAACCAGTGTTAACAGATGTAAACTAATTCTGCCGTGGTAGACGTCCGTTATTGTTTCAAGGACTGTGTCCTGCAGCCTCCTTAAATTTTGCAGTAAATTAATGCCGGCCATCGCAAATAGTGTAAACTCTTGAATGGTGGAAATGTTTTGAATTTCCTTCTGAATAATATTGATACTTTGTTGCAAGCTATTCATTTTTCTGTTTATGAATTTAATCTGTTTATCAATATTTGTCTTCATCTTTTTCATCAAATTGAACTCGGATTCAATTACCGACGTCTGGTTTTTCCAAAGATTACTTAAATGTTTCTGATTTAATCTAATTTCATTAATATCTTTAGTATATTGTTCTGCGAATCGAGAGTCCAATACACCGAACAATCCGTTTGCGAGGTACCCGACACCGTCGATAAGACCCCGGCGCCGACGCTGTCTGTCGTGAACGTAAAGATGTTGCTTCATCAAAAGTTCATTGTAGTACTCCAATTCGATGTCATCGTGACGTAACTGAGACACTATCATATTGCACGGTGTTTGTTTTTCAATTGTCTGGCATATTGTTTCTAAATATGTGTTTATTTTATTTAATGCGTTGATGCCTGACCTATATGATGACATATCATAATATACCACTAACGTCCATTTGTTTCTACTGAGTTGTAAATTAGCAACTTTGTCGTAAAACAATGTTTGGTTATTGGGCAATTCGTAAATGGTATGCAATCCGTGGGTTGGGGGTACGAATAGCATCATAAAAAATAATATTGCTGTGGTTATTGAAACAAAAGTAGATAACTTCGGTTGCCTCCTTTTTGGTAGCCATATATCCGCTGGTAATCCAATATCTTAATCGCAAGTTAGCTAATGTAAGACGTGCACCTCCGTGAAAAGTTAACTCATGGGCTTCCTGAATTAATAGTGTAGTCAGTCGATGGTTATGTGGTAGTATAATGAGGTGTTTCATTTCTAAATTTAACTCGGCGTTTCTAAGCCTTCCTCCTACGCGTAAAATTCCAAATTGGTCTATAAAAGGATTCAAGTTTAAAATCTTACTTTTAGAATGCACTTTATTATGCATTTGTAATTGGTGTAGGTCATGACTAAATACTGTTTGTTGGACGTTTTTGATGACAAGCGTTTTTGCGCGTCGCAGCTCGTGTAACATGAGATACGGTTCTCCACCTTGTTTATTGGTTAACGTCCGCAATATCCACGCCACAATTCGTGTTATTTTATTAATAGAACTAAACTTATGTAATAATTCTTCAATTATGCTGGTTGATTGTATATTATTTATAATAACATTCGTTTGTTTTGGAATGTTTGTTTTCCTTTCTAAGTGGGTTTCATACGAGGTTTTATTTTTAATTGGTTTCTCGTCTGTTAATAACCACTCTGGACCCTGCCACCATACTTGGTATTCTTTTAACTGTTTAGTGGATAATCCCCGACTTGCACAATCCGCAGGATTTTCATCTGTTTTTACATATCCCCAGCGTTCGGATGGTATGATAGTTTTAATAGAACGTACTCGGTTTGCAACAAATGGCTTCCAGGGTCCCGGATTTCCCTGTATCCAACCTAATACGGCAGTAGAATCTGTCCAGCAATGCATTATGATGTTTTGTGGTTCTGGTAAATAATTTTTAACTTTTGACATTAGTTGCGATAAGAGTTGAGCTCCCATTAGTTTTAGTCGCGGTATGCTAATGTTCTTGTTCAAGGGGACCAATCGCGCTTTCGCCATTACAAGTGTAATTGTAATATTACTGCAGTTGGTGACCTTGCAATAAATTACTGAAGCATATGCTTTGTTCGATGCATCGCAGAACCCGTGCAATTCTACTCTTTAGTTATGTTCTCTTATTCCTAGCCATCTGTTTATCTCAAAGGTGTTAATAAGGTTGAGTTCGTCTCTTAATGTCTTCCATCTGTTCACTATATCTTTAGGCAAACAATCATCCCAACCTAATTGAGAAAGCCAAACAGTTTGGAAAAGCATTTTCATGGTAGTACTGATTGGGGTTAGCCACCCTTGTGGATCAAATAGTTTAGATATATCCGAGAGTAATGATCTTTTAGTGGGCTTGGCTGGTAACTTTTCTTCTAATTTCAAATTGAACTTAAACTTATCCTTTTGGAGGTTCCATCCCAGCCCCAATGTTTTGGTCGAGTTTGATTGTTTAAATTCAAATGCTTGTTTATGGTACTGTTTTTCATCCAGGCCTTGTAAAAGTCTTGGATCATTTGCTGCCCATTTTCTCAGATTAAAGATTGTAACAACATAATTAGTTCATTTCGTAACTGTGTGGCTTTTGTTAACGAATGTCTTCCCCCACAGAAGTCATCCATATAAAACAACTCCTCTAAACATTTTGCTGCGTCGGGATATTTATCTTTTTCATCTTTAGCCAAATGTTTCAAACACTAAAAATGGGGCTGGTTTAGTCCCATAAGTAACGGTTGTCAATTGATATGTTTGGATCGATTGTTTAGAACTATCTCTCCATATGATTTTTTGATAAGTTTGGTCCTCTTCGTGTACCATAATCTGTCGGTACATTTTTTCGATGTTCGCAGTATAAACGTATTGGTATTGTTTCCATTTCAATATGAGTTCTTGAAGATCTTGTTGCAAATTAGGGCCCGTGTACATAGTATCATTTAGACTAATACTCGACGATGATTTCGCTGATGCGTTAAATACAACTCTAAGTTTCGTCGTAACGGATTCCGAACGTATTACTGGGGGGTGTGGTAAGTAGCATGCGATTGTTTCTTGGTTTGTTTGTGATGGTTTCATATGGTTTAAATAATAATATTCATCCATGAACTGCTGGTACTCGCTTCTCAACTCTGGGTTATTTTTCAATTTACCCTCTAAAGAACGAAACTGAGCTAGGGCTAATGGTTTGGTAGTCCCTAACTTTTCTTTAAGCTATGACTTGAATGGGAGTCGTACTTCATACCTCCCGTTCTCTAATCGTTTAGTGTTTGCTATAAAATGTTGCATGCACTCGTGGTCTTCAGATGACAATCCGTCTCTTGATGGGTTATCTCTTCCGTTTCCCAGAATCTCCTTAGCTCGTCAGTGTTATAAAGAATAACGTTACATCTATACGACTCGTTCATTGATCCATACAAAAGCCAGCCTAGCTGCGTTTGTTGCGCTATAGGTTGATTATCAGAGCTGCCTTTCAAAATACCTTCTAACATGATTTTACTATAAAAGTCAGCTCCTAGTAGCAAGTCGACTGGTCGACTGATATTAAACTCGGGATCGGCCAAACAAATATTTCGTATATGAGTTCAACTCGGCGAGGCAAACGCTGTATTTGGTAAATGTTTTATTAAGTTATTCATTATCAAAACGTTAGTATCTATGGTAAAGTCATTGTACATGGATTTCAACTTAATATTAATCATCCCTTTGCAATTATTTTGTTTCTCTCCAATTCCAAATACCGTTCCTCTACATTGATTTCTTTTTAAACCTAATAATTGTGCAGCATTTTCATTTATTAACGAAATCTGGGATCCGCTATCGATTAGGGCTCTCATGGTAAATGGTGTTCCATCCGCTTCATAGACCTTGACTATAGCAGTTGCTAATAATGTTTCAGAAACTTCCTTTGACGATAGGTGACCTTGGTAACATATGCGACATCTTTTAGTCGAGTAACACGGTTTATTATAATGACAAATCAGACAATTTGTGGAATACTTCCGCTGGTTAATCAATTTAAGTTTTTGCTCATTTGGCAATTGCAAAAATTTACTACATGCCCATAAGCCTGGTCAGCATTACACATTGCACAAGAATGTGACCTAGAAACGTGCATCGACTTCATCTGATCTTGTTTAAAATTATAACCATATTTAGTATACTTTTGATTGATGTTATTTGTTTGATGTTTTTGATAAGAGTTATGGCTATTCTGTATGTTTGGTTTTTGGTTCACAAATTCTTGCTTGCGGCGTGAAGCTTCTAGCGCGGTAAATTTACTTTCTAAAGGGTCTAAGAATTCTTGCAGTACGGGTAATTCTCTAGGCTTCTTTATCGATTCTACATACTCAGCAAATGAATCGCCATCTTATTTTTGGGTTAACAAGTGCACAAGCAATGGATCCCAAGTAGTTATATCGGCACCTACATTTTTAATCGCATAAAGAGTTTCTTTGGTGACATCATGTAACTTTTTCATCATAGGCATTGACTGCTGTTGCATATTTGGTAGTCCTAATAGAAGGTTGATGTGTGACGTAAATATTAGTTTTTTGTTACCAAATCTATGGTTTAGTATTTCCCAACAAACTTCGTAATTATCCGAGCTAATCTGCAGATGATGAATTAGACGCTCAGCTTCTCCTGATACTTTTCCTTTCAAAAACTGCATCTTTTGTGCATCTGAGAGAGCAGGATTCTTATGGATAGCCTCGCTAAACAAATCCTTAAAAGAGGTCCAATGGTGGTAATTGCCTGTAAAAATTGGTATATCCATCTTTGGTGTGGACTTTTCTCGATGTGACACGGACCACATCTTAGTGTTAATAGCTTTTTTCAAATCGCTAAACAACATTTCATGTTTACTGAATTCTGTTTGGTACAGGACATCCTCCTCCTCGCATTCACCTTCTATCTCCCAATGGCAGCTATCGATAGCCGACCAACGAGTTTCAAGCGTTTTCAAGGCGTCCTCGAATTCCCATTTATGTTGCATTTGGCTGACATCTATAGAACCTATTGTTAGCTTAAAAGCTTTAAAATGTATGGTTTGTTTCTTTAACAACTCGCCTACCTTACCTATAGCACCTGACATTGACACGTTCTCCTGCATTTGGCGTATGTCGCAACGCGACGACGTTCCTGCACCTGTCTCGGACCTAGTAATGGAAGGAGATTTCGATCTCAAATGCCCGCATGGTTCGGGTTCAATTGGTTTCAGGTTGGTTACTTGTTGCTGCATACAGGCTTCTATCATTTCCTTAACAGTTGAATATAATTCCTGCATGGTATCCTAGCAACCTTTCCTAAAATAGTCATGTTCAAACTCTGCAATTTCACACATTCTCTTATAGTTTGTCTGGTAATCTATCCAAAGGGATTGCAATATTTCCATCTTTCTCTGACAATAATACGTAGTTTTCCTCTCGCTGCCATCTTTCTTAAAGTTAGAAGTTTCTTAACCGCTTCATAAATTTCAGTTTGATTGAGGAAATAGTTATCCATTATGGTTGAATTTACGAAGAATCAGGACAATTAATGTTAATAATAATGGTTCGATCTGACCTGGTTATCGCCTTACGATATAGCTCACTGCTTCAATGTGACTGCAACTCCAGACCGTCACTAGATTCTCGAACCACGTTCACACGAAAAAGTTTTCACGCGAAACCGTAGCCCTTGCTCGAAGGACCATGTAGCGAAGCGAGCTCTTTGGTGTTTAATAGAGTAGTATTAAGGAGTAACTGCGTTAAATAGATACTACGTTTTGGTATGTTAAGAGATAATAGTTATTCTAAAGTCAATATTAGTAAAAACACTTATTACTTAACAACTGGTTACTAAATGGTAAATTAATATTAAAAATGGTAAATTAAATGGTAAACTTAATGGTTTAATGGTAGTTGAGCTCGGTCGCTGCTCGATAGCGAACTGACTTAGAAATTCGAATAAAATGATAAAATTAACGCGTCTCAAATGTTGCATGCACATTTGAGATGCGTTAATTTTATCATTTTATTCGAATGCACAAATGTAAAGCGCTGAGCTGTTCGGAAGCGTAGCTCCGAACACTAATTGAAAATCACGCAGAATAAACCAGGAGAAACATCGTTTGTATGTCTGTAATGGGTAATTATTTTGTTGCGATGTCATTTTAAAACTGCGATATCTCCTAAGATATTCATTGAAATCGAATGATGTAAAGGGCAATTTTGATTTAAATTAAATACTTGTAATGAATAACGTATTTATTTGGACAATGATTAATATCATGTTTATAAAAATTCCTTCGCAAATAATGCATTATTTTAGAACAAATTTGGTTAGCATAAAAAAGGTTATAGTGAGCCAACCTTAAAAGATAGACATATGCTGTCGCAAATTTTTCTTTAGAACTTTTTAAGGGGAACAATTCTCTCATACATTATTTTTGCGAAACTTTAACTGTTTACGCAGCGCACGCAGCGGAAGCTCTCAAAAGGATAAAAAACCTCCGATTTTGAAACATTCTTCATTGGTGCTCCGCTCCTATTGAACTTAGCGTGATGATATATAATCTATAGCCTTCCTCGATAAATGGGCTATCTAACAATGAAAGGATTTTTCAAATCGGACCAGAAGTTCCTGAGATTAGCGCGTTCAAGCAAGCAAACAAACAAACAAACAAACTCTTCAGCTTTATAATATTAGTATAGATAATTGAATAATTGAGTGTATAGGTATATATTGTTGCGTTGTAAATATGTTGCGGAATAGCAGAGTCTCCTAATACAGGCATCTCTTGATTAAAAGGAGACTCTTATCACTAATTTATGTAAATTTTAACACTGTAAAAATAATAAATTATTTTTTAAATATTATTTCAAACCAACCTAGGATATTGAACTAACAATAGATATCTGGCTCAGATTCCGATTCAGATTCATTTATTTGCCAGAATGTAGTACATACAACAGATGTCAATAATTACAATAATGGTTCTGTACATTCTACCATAACAATGGTGTGCAAAAGGTCTTATTATATAATTTCATAATTTACAGTCTACTTTAGGAGAATTATATTATTATTGAAGTTCTCTTATTATATAATATTCTATTTGCGTTTGTGTCTTCTAATAGATGTTTTTCGTTCAAATTACGGCGGTGAGATGACGGTTGAAGGACGGATATTGTGATAATCAGGTTAAATTACATCCGAAAGCACTTGGAAATATTAAAGCTGAGAAAAATTATTAGTTCTACTAAATTGTTGAGTATTACTGTGTGACCTTTCAGTTTTATTGAATTATCTATAGCCTATAAATAGGCATACATATTATACTAGATTTTGGTTCGTTCACGTAAATGTAGGTTAGGTTAGTAGCAGACCTTTTTTTTAATGAAAGATACCGTATGACCTATTCTGTTACCCTGACAACGAGTATGCGAATATTCATAATGATCGGTTGAGTAGTAAAAGCGTTACAAACAAATAAACTCGCATTCGCAGTTATAATATTAGTGAGGGAGTTAGGATAGCATAATGTACATATAACCATTAAGTATATACTGTGTAGGTACATTGAATCATATGTATATCTGACAAAATGGTGACAAAGCTTAGCTTAGTCTACCCGTTATTATTACAAACTAAGAATAACATGTCGCGGGTGGCCCAAGAGCAGTCTGTGTGGAAAACCTTGCGGGAGGCCTATGTCCTGCAGTGTACGTTTTTCGGCTAAGGTGATGACGATGCAGCAAATTATACATCAACTAGCTGCTGCTGTCCCGCGCAACTTGTCTGCTTCATATAGGAGAATTCTCCCCGTATTCGCAACATTTTTCATTGCTGCTCCTCTCCTTTTGGTCGTAGCGTGATGTTATATACACTATAGCCTTCCTCGATAAATGGGCTACCCAACACTAAAAGAATTTTCAATTCGAACCAGTAGTTCCTGAGATTAGCGCGTTCAAACAAACAAACAAACTTTTCAGCTTTATAATTATACTAGCTTTTGCCCGCGGCTTCACTCGCGTTAATTTAGAATTTGACAATCAATTCAGGTTGTACCCTGCTTGTAATAATATAATTCAATCATGATTTTGTTGTTTTGCTCGGGAACAGTAATTTTTTTCGGGATGAAAGGTAGCCTATGTCCGTTTCTGTTCACCTGTCAACGTATATGCAAAATTTCAGGATGATCGGTTCAGTGGTTTAGGCGTGAAAAGGTAACAAACAAACAAACAAATTCATTTTCGCTTTTATAATATTAGTTAGGATTAGTATAGACTAGCTGACCCGCGCAACTTCGTCTGCTTCACATAAGAGAATTTGCCTCGTTTTTGCAATATTTTTCATTTATGCTCTGCTCCCATTGGTCGTAACGTGATGTTATATAGCCCACCTAGCTTCCACTCCAACCATCCAACACTGAAAAAATTTTTCAATTCGAACCAGTAGTTTCTGAGATTAGCGCGATCAAACAAACAAACTCTTCACCTTTATAATATTAGCATAGATTAATGAAATTTAAGTGTACAAGTTAGTAATAAATAAATTAGTAAACAATTATACACACTTAGGTACGATAAAGTGAATTATTTTACTTAATATGGTCACACGATTGACATTATGGTCGCAGACAATTGAATATTAGGTATAGACTCAATACTTTAACGTAAAAACAAACTTTAAAAATTAAGGTTAAAGATACAATGCCAAATCCAACACATCTCGCTCTCAATATGCGAATATTATACATAGCTACAAATATTATTATTTTAATATAATTATTTACAAATTTAAAAGGTTGTTAAAAGTGAAGTTCTCTAGTATGAATGCAGGAACGAAGAGTAGCCTAAAAATCTGACTCGAGTTTATGTGCCTTGCTAAGTACCTACATGATAATAGTTTCTGAAGTATAATTATTACTAGCGGTCGCCAAGTGCTCAAAATTCGACCATAATTGAGTTTTGTATTATGCAAATACATTTTTATGCCAACTTCGTACGCGAGGCATTAATGTAGAAAAGTAAATGGCACAACAACCTTTTTAATCTATTTTACAATTTAAATGCCTACCGACCTACTTTTACACAAATTCTTCTAAATATAGGCAATACAAGAACATAACATTGTTGCGTCCTCACACATAAGAAGGATCTATTTATTCAAATTGTTTGTAGGATTTAATTTATGGTGTGGTGAATATATAACAAAACAAGACAAACATTACCTATGTTGAGTTCAGTCTATGTACAATGTAGTAAAAACCTTTTAAAGTAAGTGGGTTACTTTAATTGACCGTGAAAGAAATCGCTTTTTACACGATGTAAATTTGTTTTCTATATAATTATTTATTCTTGATGCTTTTTCCGAAAATGAATATATTATGTATTACTAAATGACACATACAAAACATTTATATTCTTACGTTAGGTTTTTATTATTTCTTTGTTATCGTTTACTTTTTTGTTTAGTCATTGTTGTCGTAATTTCTAGTAGGGAAATTAATTAATACATTAATTATTAATAAATTAATTAATTAAATTAATTTCTTGTGTCAACAATGACAACAATAGCTTCTAAGTCTTATTACAATGATTTTGATTACAATTACTTTATCGGAACATCTCTGTGTATCGTATTTGCATACTGAAAACAACATCAATAATGGACGCCACCGAGACCCGTGTCAAAAGTCTCAGTATCTACTATCTAGATGAAGCTGACTTGACAAACATTAGCTCGCCCGCCGATCCCCATCTAATTATTGCCAGCCGATACAAAGCAAATGTTTGCTAATCGCTGTAAAGCGTCCGGGCATAATATATGTTTGCTTTATATTATCACTAACTATAGATGTATTGTTAACCTTCGACACGCGCGGTCAGGCGCTGTCTCGCCACCGTATCGTGCGCTCGCCGACCAATTATACGGCGTGCGAGCACGGGTATCAACTATACCGCCGCAGCCGCCGCCGCTCAGTCGTCGCGCCACATTCGTTCGGAATACACATCCATTAACCGCTCAGCTGTGAAAAGGAAAATAAAGAAGTGAATAATGGCCGCATCGCGTGCAACTTTTGTTGCGCTCCTGTGCGCACTCGCGATCGCTACAGCCGAACATAATCCACTACTCACCGATGAGTTTATAGCTCATATCAACTCCAAGCAAGACATGTGGCAAGCAGGCCGCTCCTTTCAACCCAATACGCCAATGAAGCATATAAAGAAATTAATGGGCGTTTTGCAAGACAACCACATCACGAAACTGCCGAAGATAGAACACGATGCTGATCTGATAGACAGTCTCCCGGAAAATTTTGACCCGAGGGATAAGTGGCCAAATTGTCCTACGTTAAATGAAGTGAGGGACCAAGGTTCTTGTGGCAGTTGCTGGGCGTTTGGTGCAGTGGAGGCGATGACTGACCGCTATTGTACATACTCAAATGGAACCAAACATTTCCACTTTTCTGCCGAGGATCTTGTGAGTTGCTGCCCTATCTGCGGTCTTGGTTGTAACGGTGGAATGCCGTCCTTTGCCTGGGAATACTGGAAGCACTTCGGCATCGTTTCAGGAGGCAGCTACAACTCGAGCCAAGGCTGCAGCCCGTACGAGATACCTCCATGCGAACATCACGTGCCCGGTAACAGGATGCCGTGCAGTGGTGACGATAGGACTCCCAAATGTCACAAAGCGTGTGAAGCCAGCTACAACGTTGACTATCACAAGGACAAGCGGTATGCCAAGCATGTATATTCCGTTTCCCGTGGAGAAGATGACATCAAAGCTGAATTGTTCAAGAATGGACCAGTGGAAGGAGCGTTTACTGTGTATGCTGATCTCATAAATTACAAGACTGGTGTCTACAAACATACTGCAGGTGACGCTCTGGGCGGCCACGCTATTAAGATTTTAGGTTGGGGAGTGGAAAACGGTAACAAGTACTGGCTTATTGCTAACTCATGGAACAGCGATTGGGGTGACAACGGTTTCTTTAAAATTCTCCGTGGAGTAGATCACTGTGGTATAGAAAGTTCCATTGTTGCTGGTGAACCCTTATTTCCAGACAAGTAGTGGTTTCTCAGTTGACCGTTGTAAATAAACTCTTGTAATATACATATTGCACTAATAAGTTAATTTACTTAATTATACATATAACGATACTGTAAAAGAGATTTTGTACTATTATTAAATAAGTAATATTAACTCGTTCGTATTATTTACTACTCATTATAAAATGTTTACTTACACTGATATCAAATTGAGTTCACTAGTATAATTATTATCTTCTGTACTTTAATGATTGTTGACGCATGTTATTGATACACAACCAATGTACGTAAACAGTGCGTAAAGCGCGCTTTGTAGTCAATACTCAAATCATCAGTTCTTTTGTTTGAAAAGTTATTTAGAAGATTCTAAACATGAAAACAAAAATGATTCATGTATTATTAAATAGTAAATTTATTTGCACTAGTAAGTCTACGTACTTTCAGCTTTCTTTTTCTCTGTTTGTGTTTTAAAGTTGCATTTTAGTTTCAATAAACTCGAAACTAAATCTAAGACTGAAATTTAAACTGTAGAATATCAACAGCATTTATTAATATTTTTTGCTTAAATTACTATATGCTCCACGTTAGACCCTTTATCGAATGATAGCGTTGTTGATGGATCGATACAATTTCGGCGCCAGCACTCTAAGGGTCCGTTCACACAGACCGGCTCGGAGAGCATCGGCCCGCTTTTTTCTTTTCACACAGACCGGATCGTATAAGCTTGGAATTGGCCGGAGCGGAGCCGCCAACTATTTCACATAGACCGGCTGGAAGAGATCCGAAAGCTGCGCGAGCGAGAAAGAGCACGTAATCGGAGCCGGTCGGCTCCTCTTATTATTTCACACCAAGCGCATTCAAGCATTCTTAATGACAAAAGAAGTGCACATGCAAAAATAAACCTTACTACAATTACTCAAAACTCTGTTTCCAACGTGATGAAAATCTGCTCTCCTCTCCGAGCCGGTCTGTGTGAACGGACCCTAATAATGTTTCACTGAGTCCGTGGCGCAATGTGGTCGGTTTGTCTCTGGCAATGCGCCGAATGCTGTGGGTTTGACTCATATCGGACAAACACCTGTCCTAGTGAAATTAAGTGTGACATAACACCTGTATTCTTCTTTATGTCCGTTGGTCCGTAGTGTCCCTAGTGTCACTTGAATAAACCCTAGTGCATGTATTTTGAAAGATTATTCAGTCTTTTTTTAGAAGAGGACAAATATTTTTTATTTTAGTATATTAATAATAATATGATTAATGAAATATTGATATACAAAATTGTCACCTTTGATTATCCCTTCATGTATTTGCAAACATTTTACTTAGATAGTAAATAAAATAATATTATTTCGCATGGCATAATCCATATAAGTAATAAATCTACCATACAATACTAATCACATCTAATAACCAAAGGCATGACTCATAAGTCCATACGACAGAGCTCTTTATAATTTGATTGACTTAGAAAAAGGGTCAATGTACTATAATATGTGTATGTTTTTGTGAACTTGATATACATAAACTCACAAACAACCTTTCCCTCCATTAGATTAAGTAGTCAATATCAGAATTCATAAGTTCGCAATAAAAATGTACCTAATTGATTTTGTTGTTTCTCTTATATGTTATACTAGATGTTCCCGCGGTTTCACCCGCATTTATCGTTACTGCGCCGCCCCCGTGGGTCGTAGCGTGATGTTATATAGCCTATAGCCTTCCTCGATAAATAGGCTATTATGAGATTAGCGCGTTCAAACCAACAAATAAACAAACAAACTCTTCAGCTTTATAATATTCGTATAGATAGCTGACCCGCGGAACTTCGTCTGCGTCACATAAGAGAGAGAGTGGGTCGTAGGCGCCTATAATACAATTTTAAAGGAGCTGAAACTTTCTTTGTTAAATCCACGAACCAAGAACCATTGAACAAATTTATATAAATATACCTACAGTGCTAATTTAAAATTACGCAGAATAAACCAGGAGAAACATCGTTTGTATGTCTGTAATGGGTAATTATTTTGCTGCGATGTTATTTTAAAACTGCAATATCTCCTAAGATATTCATTGAAATCGAATGATGTAAAGGGCAATTTTGTTTTAAATTAAATACTTGTGATAAATAACGTATTTATTTGGATAAGGATTAATATCATGTTTATAAAAATACCTTCGCAAATAATGCATTATTTTAGAACAAATTTGGTTAGCATAAAAACGGTAAAACGGTTATAGTGAGCCAACCTTAAAAGATAGACATATGCTGTTGCGGACTTTTTTTTAGAACTTTTTAAGGGGAACAATTCTCTCATACATGATTTTTGCAAAACTTTAACTGTTTACGCAGGGCACGCAGCGGAAGCTCTCAAAAAGAAAAGAAATCCACCGATTTTGAATCATTCGTCATTAGTGCTCCGCTCCTATTGATCTTAGCGTGATGATATATAGCCTATAGCCTTCCTCGATAAATGGGCTATCTTACACTGAGAGAACTTTTCAAATCGGACCAGTAGTTCCTGAGATTAGCGCGTTCAAGCAAACAAACAAACTCTTCAGCTTTATAATAATAGTATAAATTCAACTCAAGCGACTTAAGACTGTTTTACTCTAAGCAATTACTTTTTTAATTATTGTAACTATTTATGTTATTCTGTTGCACGGCTAGCGCTGTGGTTGAAGTAATCACCTCGCCACCGCCACTGCTCCTAGTGTTGTGGGTTCTACACGAGTCAATAATTTGTGTGACCCACAAATAGTTGTTCCGTATCTAGGTGTTCTATGTGTCCGTTGTTTAAATGTTTGTAAGACCCTCGCGAAACAGGATTGCATCTTATGCGTGAGTTGTCCTAAAATCAAGTTACAAATATTCTTGTTAACCATTTATTTCAGGCAATTTCTTTCATTGACTTACGATGAAGGACAATTTACAGTCGTAAATGGACGTAACGAGTTGAATATAAATAAATAAATCTATATTTATAGGTACCAAAAACAAGTCATACTAGTTAGTATGATTATACTTAAAAACATATTATTTATACATCTATACTTACTAATAATATAAAGCTAAAGAGTTTGTTTGTTTGAACGCGCTAATCTCAGGAACTACTGGTTCGATTTGAAAATAGTGTTGGATAGCCTATTTATCGAGGAAGGCTAAAGGCTATATAACATTACGCTACGACCCACGGGGGCGGCGCAGTAACGATAAACGTAGGTGAAACCGCGGGAACATCTAGTAATAAATATAAGTATATCGATGGTGCTAGAGCACAGACCTGTACCTATTACAGCTGTGGTATATGGTAGAAATAAATGGTTAATGTATGTGCAAAATTATATTAAGTTTAAAAAACAAAACTAGAAATTACTATAAGTAAATGCCTCAACAAACAATTTAATTTAAAACACTTGTACGATAGTTAATATTATCAATCAATCGCGAAGTTATAAACCAGAATAACGAATGATATCTTATAAATTCTTACCAGAGTCAAATTGCAGATACGTGCAGTAAGACATGTATCACGCATACTTATCCCTGAATGGTAAACAAAAATAGACAACATCTAGATTTCATATACGTCCTACGGCGAGTTTGACATCCATCGGGCAGTTTGCAAGCATCCGTATAACTGCTAAGCACTTCCTAACAGAGAAACCCAATACCATTAAGCAAGCTTCGCCAAAACTCGGAGTTCTGAACAGGGTGAGGCGGTTCTTCACGCCTGGGCAACTGTGCCTATTGTATAAGGCACAAGTGCGCCCTTGCGTGGAGTAGGTACTGTTCTCATCTTTGGGATGGCTCCGCGCAGTACTTGCTGGACGCTCTCGACCGGTTACAGCGGCGGGCTGTCCGTATCATCGGAGATCCAGAGGTCACGAGTACACTGGAACCTCTGCAACTCCGTAGGGACATTGCCTCATTGGCATGTTTCTACAGAATATACCACGCGGAGTGCTCTGAAGAGTTATTCCACCTTATCCCGCCCTCCCCTTTCCTATCCAGAACAACGCGTGCTGGGCTCAGATGCCATCCTTACATGGTAGAGTCGATTAGAGCGCGCACCAAAAAGTTTGGGTCCTCATACCTCTGCCGAACGACCAAGGCATGGAATTCTCCGCCAAGGCACGTGTTTCCTTCTTCCTTCAATCCTGGGTCCTTTAAGCGGGGCGTAAAAAAGCAACTTCTCAGGCCGTCAAAGTAGAGACCTCAACATCGCCTCGGCTGCTATGAGGGCGGTGTGGAGGCCACTGCTCTTAGACCACACGACTGCTTACCATCAGGTGGAGTGTGGTCATTTTGACGAGCAAAATTTAAAAAAAAAATACCACTTTGCCTATACCCAGGTATCGAATCTGGGACCATACTGTAGTCGTATGTTGCTGTGCCAAAGGAGCAGTTCTGATGAGTACATCTTTTGTGTGTTAATTCAGGGCATAGTCTTGCCGTGTGTCAAGTTTAAGCTAAAGCCGTTAAACAGCTTACGCAAGATTAAGTAAAAATCATTCAAACCTTCACATTTATAATAATTAACAGGATACGTATTAACAGTTAACTGTCGATTGACATGACATCATGTTCCCCACTCGTCTCGCTAGGGTATAAATAGAACTCAAGACCTCTCGATAGAAAGTCGGTTACTTTAACCATTGAGCTACCGCCGCTTAAATTAAATATGCACCGACATTACTTTGAAGTATAATACCTCTGATCGATCTAGACCAATCGCCCTTAAACTGCAGACCAAACAACAATTGAACTTCCGATTACAATCTGAGTTAGTTAAGCGCAAATTCTGAGTCGCCATGACATACTTTAATAAACGCTTGTGTACGTATGCACCTACATTAAAATATAAAATAATATATATGCTATTTTTTGTAATAAAATGCCTGATTAAACAAATGCAACAAATCAATCATTCAGCCTATTACAGTCCTCTTCTCGGCTGTACTAATTTACGACTGGTTTATCGCATTTCGTATTAGATAATTTGGTGGCTATACATAGCTTATTATTATTTACTAGCGGTCGCCTAGTGCTCGAAATTCGACCAAAGTTTGGCTGTAAGATATTGCTGATATAATAATGTCATTATACATTGCCATATCTAACCATAGTTACGCGCTTCGACTGCGTGTGTCAAATGCATGGTTGTGTGCGTGCAGTGTATTTTAATTAATATAATATATTTTTACGCATAATTTAAAAAAAATATTAGCTTTCGTCACTTCTTCTCTGTATAAACTATAAGTGTGCGAAATTTCATACTCCTCCGTCCGCTCAATTTTCGTAAAAAGGGATCCAAAGTTTTCGCTTCACGTATTGATACATAGATTATACTTATAGCTGTAGATGCTACGAGGCTACGACTGCAAATCTGGAGATTGATTCTCTTCATAAAGTAAGCAATAGGGTACCCGGTTTATTTTCATTGTCATAAATCACAATTCTCCTAAATTAAAATAAACGTCAAATGTGAACATAAATTGAATTTCAATTGACATTTGATGTACACATCAAATGTCAATTTAATCCGTCTGCTGGTTTGCTAATCCATAAAAAAAGTATATAAAATGTATTTAAATTTAAATAGGTAGTAATTCCTTTAAATCGATTTCTTTGCCACTAAAATATTTTGTGGTAAACATTTAATTAAATCTTGTTTATGAAATGGACATAAGCAGGTTTGGATCTGAAGGTACTCGGAACTCGGAAGGAGTCGTAATAAAATAGTTATGTTCAAAATAGAATTCTGATCTAGTAGTACACTACTAAATATTTTAGTGGCAAGGAAATCGATTTAAAGGAACTACCTATTTAAATTTAAATACATTTTATATACTTTTTTTATGGATTAGCAAACCAGCAGACGGATCGCCTGATGGTAGCCGATTACCGCCACCCATGGACACCCGCAACACCAGAGGGGTCACAAGTGCGTTGCCGGCCTTTTAAAAAGGAGTACGCTCTTTTCTTGAAGGTTTGAAGGTCGTATTGGTCCGGCAATACCGCAGGTGACAATTCATTCCACAGTTTTGTTGTGCGAGGCGGAAAATTTCTGGAGTAACACTCACCATTTAAATGATGGGGATGAAAATGCTGTCGCGTAGGACGATGGCAAAAAGAGGCGGCAGGGATCAATCCGAACAATACCTCGGAGCACTCCCCATAGTAAAAGCGGTGTAAGAAATGTAATAAATATGAAAGATTGTGTAGGTGTTTGGATGTTTGTTACGCAACCACGCGTAAACCATTGAACTGATTTACATAAAACTTAGCACAAAGATAGACCAAATCTTGGATTAACTCATAGAATCTTGAATGTTTATTATTATTTACTAATATGTTTTTCTAAAATAACGACAACAGCTAATATTGATTATATATTTTATTTTATCTGGCAGATAATAGGTATCTGTGACAACTACATACCTAATTGTAATTTCATACCAGCGTGATAATTGAACATCCGCCCATTCAGATACGTTCTTACATATCTGTTACATGTATGACCTAAACACATTAACGTAACTATGTATTATGGTGTGATTGTATTGCTTTATTTACGCTTTATTTTTACTGGACTACCTCAGCAGCAACGCGGTCGTACTGCTGTCTTCGATGTCTGTGGATCAGTTCCCTGGTCAGAGAAAGTGTTATTGGATATTTCTGTTAAGAAATTCACGGAGTATGATGGTCTTTCCAATAGATGACAATAGGCTCGCTCCTGGAGAAACTAACAATTTAAACCATAACTGGCTAAATGTGGGTATAATACAAGATATCTGCCTACCATTTCAGGTTATAGGCGAAGATTTTCGTAGTAGTAGTTGTACCGTACTTCGCTTGCATAGCCGTGGCCGGCTATGTCGTTTTTCATTCTTTCTGAACTAATCTTTTGCCATTATTGACAAGAGTAAAATATAAATCAGTGCAAGCCATCGAATGTTAGATTAACAGCATCGGTCATTACGTCTACTCGTCAGAAGACTTTCTTTGTTCAACATAGGCGATATTGAGCAGTAGACGTAACATGAAGCACAGAAATAGATAATACAATAGGTACCTAACTTTCTCTCTCAAGTAAAATAAATATAATTTAAACATTATCTTTATCGATCCCTTCCCACCTTCTTATATTACCTCGTAAATTGATATCATGTGATTCATAGTATTAACATTTACTTATTTCACATGGCAATCTACAGTATCTGCCTACCCCTCCGGCGAACAGGTGAATCAAACTAATGTACACTTGATAAGTCACTTTCATAGTATTAGATGTTAAAAATTTGATCCGTCCAATTTCCATCCAATTTGGTTACTGTACTTGTATTGAACATTTGATAAACCGTGAAAGAAATTATTATTATCATTCGAACAATTATTGTGCTTTGACTGCTTTGCGAGGGATTTTGTTGAACCGATTTTGTTTTGAGAACAATAGAAAGACGACCCAGTTGTGACGTTTCTGAGTCTCCACTTTTCGTCAGCTAGTAACATATTATTATCTGCTACCTTTCTGTATATAATACCACTGGTCCAAACGGTTATTTTAGTTTTCATACTAATTTAGTATGAAAACTAAAATTTATTAGGAACTTGATCTTTATATTAATACAACTACAGTTTTGGCTTCAATGATTTAAAATCAGTTTATGCATTATTTTATTTATTACGGAAAATTTTAATAAACTGAAAGTTTATGCGGTGGTGTGTATAAACACACACAATCGCAATTACTTTCGCCGTTCTGCCATAGAAAAACGTAAGAATTTATTATGCTGTAAATAAATCAAGGCTTAAGATTTGTTATGGTCTATTTCAATAAATACCTAGTACCTAATAATTTATACACTTATACTACGCTTTCAAATATATTATAGTTAACCTAATTTAAAGTGCCATTCTTGTTTTCCTTTCGCTTGATATACAGAATGTCCGGTAATTAATGGAGAACCTTGAAATGTCTTATAGTAGAACTGATGGCATACTTTTCACTGTCTATCTATTATTGTTTAACAATAAAACAACAAAATACCGATGAAATTCATTCATTTATGGCCGTAGTGTACAAGAAAGTTAAATATGGTAATTAAAAAAAAACATATTTCAGATAGTACTTAGTTAGGATAGATTTTTCATATTTTTTCCTCAAGGGCCATCAGTTCTACTATAAGACATTTCAAGGTTATCCATTAATTACCGGACAACCTGTATATCGGTTCATTGAAGGATTGCAGAAATCAACGTAAACACTTTAGAATACTTAAATAACATAGTTGGGACTAAAACTCGTATCCATTCAAATAATATGATTCGCAACATGAAGCTGAGAGTCTCATAATAATTCGGCCATCAACGAACGGTCGCTGGTGTCCAGACTCATACTTTTATTGTTGTCTCGATATGATAATTTTTATAATAATAATAATCTCATGACAAATGCTGAAGATTGTTTGTACCTAACATCTATTGTCGTGGTAAAAAGCACCTTTTGCTGGCATGGCGGTGTCAGTCTACTTTCGCACGCTTTATTGTGATTTAATAGTGTAATTGGCGTAAGTCGTTCTATTTGATATAAAATAAATAAACGGTTAAACTCTCAGGTTAAACAATGTCGCTGATGAGAAATAAGGTACAAATCCGAGATAGACGGCAGACTGCAAACCACAACCGTAAGCCGCAGATTGTAAAACCACAAGCGATAGGTACTCCTGTATTGGCTTATATAAATCTCTATAAAATTATTTCAAGGTGTAACCATAGTGTCACTTGTCGTCGCAGCGAGGCGCGACTGCTGGCCACAGCACCGGTTTTATCCCTGAATAAAACATATTCATTTTTTAATGTACGTAATGTCTTATTGACACTTACGTCAAAAAGGGAGGACTTACAATTAAAAAATTGTCATGTGCATACAGCTCAACTAAAAACAGCATATGGAATCTTGCAACACTAGGCCATTGCGAAGGCGATCTTGTCAAAAACGATTCACAGCGCTGTCAGCAAAAGCGATAAAAAGCAGCGTACATTATGTGACGCGGGTAACACTTGCAGATGACGAACTTGCATGCCTTGTGCATCATGGGAGCAAACAGTAGCCGAAGCGATGTTAAGGTCTCTACTTTGACGGCCTGAGAAGATGCTTTTTCACGCCCCGCTTAAAGAACCCAGGATTGAAGGAAGAAGGAAACACGTGCCTTGGCAGAGAATTCCATGCCTTGGTCGTTCGGCAGAGATATGAGGACCCAAACTTTTTGGTACGCGCTCTAATCGACTCTACCGTGTAAGGATGGCATCTGAGCCCAGCACGCGTTGTTCTGGATAGGAAAGGGGAGGGCGGGATAAGGTGGAATAACTCTTCAGAGCACTCCCCGTGGTATATTCTGTAGAAACATGCCAATGAGGCAATGTCCCTACGGAGTTGCAGAGGTTCCAGTGAACTCGTGACCTCTGGATCTCCGATGATACGGACAGCCCGCCGCTGTAACCGGTCGAGAGCGTCCAGCAAGTACTGCGCGGAGCCATCCCAAAGATGAGAACAGTACTCCACGCAAGGGCGCACTTGTGCCTTATACAATAGGCACAGTTGCCCAGGCGTGAAGAACCGCCTCACCCTGTTCAGAACTCCGAGTTTTCGCGAAGCTTGCTTAATGACGCTCTCGATATAGGTTTTCTGATTAAGGGAGCGGCAAAGATCCATACCTAAGATGGAGAGACTGTCACGTATCACCAGTGGAGTGTTCTTC
This sequence comes from Catocala sponsa, assembly GCA_963564715.1. Taxonomy (NCBI): domain Eukaryota; kingdom Metazoa; phylum Arthropoda; class Insecta; order Lepidoptera; family Erebidae; genus Catocala; species Catocala sponsa. The sequence goes on from OY751333.1 coordinate 16,619,089, forward strand.
AGAGAAGGGGAGGGGAAGGTGATTAACTCGCGCATGTAGCCCACATAAGCTAGTAAGCTTACGCATGCAGCTCGCGTCACCAACTTGCGTCGTGCACAAAGAAGCACAATAAACTTCATACTATGCGTATGAAGATATACATGACCTATCTTTTACGCTGTTTCATTAAATCTAGTAGCGCATGTCATTGTTATTTGTACAAAGTTCATGTTTTATTTATGCCTGCTAAGCTGCTTTGGACTTACAATGTTACATACCCTAAAAAGTAAATACCCGGATTAGTATATTTTATGCCTGAATCTATTATCTCGTATTGAACAAGACGCTTCAAGCTAATAAGAACGAAGATCATAAAATACTTATTCGATGTGCTGTGTATTTTAACAGTAGACATGAATGAATTAGTGCAAAGTCTAGACTCAGAGTTGACGAATTCTTTTCTGCCAATTTATGAAGGCAAACAATGTACCTATATGATTGCTACAGTCTGATCAGTATCTACGGGACAGTAAAACTGTACCCTTATTTACATTTAACAAGATCAGTGCACCGGAACACGTGGTATCACGGGACGCGCAAATTGAATATACTCTTATGTTTGCGATTGTTCATAAGGACTCACGAGTCGTGCAAAATTACATTGAAAATTTTATCAGTAACTGTCTAGAAACATCCCTGATTGACGGCATGAGCGCAAATCTTGCCTGCCTAAAATTTACTTAGGTGTAATAATAATATATTTTCTATCATATCGAGAGGTTAAGTGTACGTATTAAACATGCTGAATAATCGAATAAGCACTAATAGTTAGAATATTTGAAATTCATTTGTGTACGAGTAACAACGTCTAGAATTTCGTTATAGCTAAGGGCAAGAACCTTCGCCTTTGTATAAGACATTATTTAGCAATACAATTCGACTCTTTAGATAATAATAAAATATTCATTAAGCATATGTTTGTGTTACCAGTTATTGAGTTATAAAGGAAAACTAGAGTTTAAGAATGTATGTATGTGTAATCTAACACGCAGCTATTGCGTTAAAGTGTCAGTGAGATTTTGATACATCTCTCCCACAGACTCTTGGGTTCTCGAATTCACTTTCTTGCCATAGTTTTCAGTAGACATGTGAAGTTTTTCAAGGAAAGCTTGTAAAGCTTTTTGTGATGGGAACCTCGAGACTGATAACCTTGTGTCACACATATTATGTTTAGGTATAGGTCACCGTTTACTATCAGTGAAACTGTATACTTGTTTACTGCCATTATCATAGTAGTACATACAAAAAGGTCGTGGCTTTGATCCCCACACGCCACAAAAACTTATGTGATTTCTTTTGTCCATTGTTTAAATGTTTGAAATGCGATACTGAAATTATGTAGGTATAATACGACAAGATGTCTGTCTTTGTTTAAATAAATTAGAGATACATTTAGGTACATTATTTATATTTATTTTGCCAGTCTTCTGGGCATGTTGACAACGTAGCTACGAAAGTTTTTAATGAAATTTTTGTTTTAATACAAACATTTATTTTTAGAATATACAAATAATTAACATAATAATTATTACATTTTATTTTAAATAATCTTGTACATTTTTTTAATGGCCTGTGTGGTTTTATTGTAGTCTGTTGTATATATTAACTTAATATAAATAGATTATAATAATATTAAACTAATGAAACGTAGTGAATGTTATTTCAAACATTAAACGATTGTATTAAAAACTACTTACATAGATTTACACAGAAATAGGTTATCATTGCTAACTGGAAATATTGGTCTAATAAATCAACTTGTCCAGTAGACTGCTGACGCGACAACAAATTAAGATAATGTAGGTGATCATATCAGAGGCGCGTTAGCTGAAAATATAACAAATATGTCCATAACTCACTGAGACCTAGAACACAATCCTAGTTAACGATCATGAAAACAGATAAAGGCTAATATGATTTCTTTCTTTCTCGTCGTGTACTGAATGGCATTAAAATAGTGTCAAAGTTTTTCTAGACGCCTGTCTTTTAGTAAATGTGATCTGACTAGCTTTTATCCGCAAATTGGTCCGCATTTTCCTGCTTATTCTAAGTCTCGATGCCTCTTCTTAATGCTTAAGATATCTCAACATTCTCGTATAAAATATTTTCTAAAACGTAATAAAGATTGCTCGAAATAGTGTTCCGATCTATGGATGTTAATAATCATCCATAGATCGTAAAACATCACAAATGGTAATCTCATCATGTAAATTGCATTTCAGTTCACATTTGACGTTTATTAGGCACTATATTTTGAACAATTTTATGACGCGAATTGGCCGTCTGTATGAAATATTAGCGACGATACAATAATTAGGATTTATATTTTGTGTTCATAGCTCCACCCAGCCAAATACTGCTTCAGCGCTGCGCTACGTCTCGAACAAGACAATTAACAGTAACTAAGGTACCGGTAAGAACTTACCTCCTATAAGGCTTTTTTAAGTAAGCAGATACATTATCCAAACATTGTTTAGTTAGAGACCTTATCGCTTTCAATATGACTCGTTATTGGACTAAGATTTTATAAAGGCTGAAATACAAATATTTTTTATTGTATTTGTGTTTGTCAGATATTTGTCTATTTGCGAACTGGCTAAATTCCAGTATATATTGGGTGTACTGATAATGTCATAATTCTTTATGACACTGAAATAACAACATACATAGTATCTATAACAATTAGACGTATGATAAGGAAACACCTCGACAAATGTTCTCTAGTCAAATCGAAGATACATCTACAATAAAATAGCTAGATTGAGAATAGACTAAGCCATACGCGTGTTAGTATAGAAGATACCGAATCTAAATGAAACTTATGAGATGTCTGTTAAACAATTCTGTATCTATCCTTGTAGAGCAGTCCTTGTATAATTAAATCAAACATTCATATCGTAAGTATAATTATGTAAAACTTAAGTTGATACATAAGCTTTCGCATAAGTATGGTAGATCTAAATATATAGGTAGGTACATAATGTTTTTATGATAAACTAGTTATAATATCAGTTTGACACACATTGAGGAATGAAGAAACTTAATAGTAAGTATAACAACAAAGAAAGCTTGCGCCACCGGATTATCTGGATCATTGGATAATACCATATAATTCGACCAATAAATGGAACATTCATAAATAGGTTACAAGCTCCTCGCTCTTGTCACACAATACCTTTTTGTCCGTCTCGATCTCCACTTAAGGCTAAGGACTTTTATACTTGTCAAGGTGTCATGTTCATATAGATACGAAAGTGGATATATAAAATCAGTCCTCTATTAGGTACTATTTATAAATGCTTCACAACAAAGCAGCCTGTAGCAACAGTATTTTTTGCTAACGAGAGAGTACTTAACGTTTATGCGCTTTTTCGCTATGTTTAATGCGAAAAACTACGATATACCTTAAAAATAACAATTAACAAACTTTTCATTGCTCAAATTTAAGCGTAGCTCGCGGATGTTGCCCCTGAGGGCCGTGGTTCATTAAGGGCTCGAGAGTAGGCTATTTAAAACAGTCCTGGTGTATTCGTTACACGATTAAAGCGACTTAACCCGGACGGCACTTAAAATGCCTAGACCGCGCTTACCGAGTTAAAATTTTAATGAAATGCGAAAAACGAATACTTTTAATGTCTGAGTCGGCTTTGCAGTGCTCAGTGTAAATTAGTACAGAAGTTCAGTGTTGCGGATATAACTTATGGGATGTGAATGCAAATGTGGAGTATTTATGTCGGCGTTAAAAACCCGAGAACAAGTTTCGAAAGGAGCATGTTTGCGTGAACAATATGCTTGAAGCCAATGAAAGACTTAGCTACGCGTTGTTGATGTTTAGGAAATCGTCGGATATTTATGTTGGTTGGTGAAATGTAGATATAATACACATGCCCACTATATAGACATGACTATGTATGCATAATAATAATAAATACCTAAGCAGGTAAATAAATACATTAATCATGCAGACGTAACAAGGAAAACGAATGAGTCACCATGTAGAAGCAACATACCTATTCGCAAAAGGAAGACAAAAAGATATTTAATAAAATAATATTTGCTGTTACGCGATCGTTACTTTTTATTATTTTTATGTTCTGCTACATGTTACATTTTTGGAGCGTTCATTGAACCCATAATGCATACATATACTCATATGCATACAGAAATAGACACATAACACGTGTATAAAAGAAAACCCTCCTTTAAAGTCTTTTTTATAGTTCTGTCGGAACGGTGCGTATTTTATCATCAGTTCTATCTCCTAGAACATGGAGCCGTCTCGATTACAAATTCTAAGGCACACCGGATATGGGATATAAACCCGATATGGGAGAGACCCCTTATAAAACATACCCGACTTCACATTTTATAGACCACCTTCGCCAAAACAGTGTTGAATTGCTTGAACTCTAATAAATTTTTCATTAAAAGCGCTGTTTGTTGTTTGCGGCCAGAATGATAACGAGTTCATTATAAGGTCAAGTAAGTACCTACCTACAACATAGTGTTCGAGGAAATGATTCGCATTCGCTAATGGATGCGTTCTTTGTATTTACAAACATACAACGCTATGAGTGAGTGTTTGTCAAGCTGGCATTCTTTATGAGGTCGATCGTTTTAATAAACATTATTCATGTCTATTTGTTCTTTGTTTTACGACAGTTTACCTAATCTACTTTATTCAAGTCTAGCTTTATTGCTTTAGCATTATATAGATATGTAAGTAAGTAGACACGGAATAGAAAATACAATTCTGTTCCGTGTAAGCAGATACAACTATCACATGTTTCTACTTCGCACGATAGAAAGGCGTTTGATTCACGGATCGAATAAAATGCTATTGCGTTTTTGCATTTAGACGATGCAAATTTCTTGAAGCAAGTGTCATGCTGTCGCTTTTTAGTCGTCCAATACTACAAAGGCAGCAAGCACTGCACTTGATTCTAGAGACTGCCTACTCATTAGTCTGCAAGCATAAGAGCAACTTTATGCTGTGGTATTAACAATTTAGTCTAATAAGAAGGTCATATCTGCTATTAACATATGAATCCTATACCAATAATCCGCTTGTGATGCTTAGTGAGTGCACGACCGCAAATGTTTCTGCAATATAAGTAGTATATGCATTGCATTGTGTGGCGGTTGCCAGCTAAGCGTTAGCTATTTATTTATGTAGGTACCAATTTATTACGCGTGTGTGAACACTGCCACGTTTTACATGAATATAGAAACTACAATCCAAATGTTTTATCCATTCGAAAGCCAACCTATGAATTTTCTCGGTGTAAACAGTTATTTTTGAAATAAGTTTACCTACATGGTTACATAATTTAGAATGATATTATGCACACACATGGGCGTACCCAGGTTCTAGGCCAGCGAGGGGCAAATCAGATTTTTTATAAGGACCTAGTCAAATAAATAAACATAAATTAAAATATGTAATTTTATATAAATTCTTTAATTATACAATAGCTATTTAAAAACTAACTTTCAAGGGTCTTTATTAAAACAGTTTATGATGTCTTCCGTGAAAGAATCGCACATAGCGTTAACACTGAACATACAAAGCCCATTTAATCTATCTTCGATCATAGTCGATCTTAGCCACGTTTTCACGCGTCTGAGTGTGCTAAATGACCTTTCAATTGTAGCAGTGGCATAAGGCATTAGTAGTAAAATGCTGTCTTCACCTTCGGGTAAAAAGATTCTGCTACTTGTAATTAACTCCGTTATTCCAATACTTTCCAAGTCCTGCTGCTGCTTATTTATCCAAAAAGTGTGCTATAGTTCGGCTTCAGATGTGATCCCTTCCAATTCATGAAATTTAGATACTTCCTCGATACATTTTTGTAATTTTGGAACTATAATTTTAATTATCTGAGCAGGGTGCAACAATGAAAGAGTAAACGCTGGTAAATGGTCTTTGGAATCTCGGCTCTAATGATGATGATAACGAATCCAAATAGGGCACATACTCAGAAACCGAATCTTATTGTATTAAACCTAAAATGCACTTAGAGGTACTAACTTTAAAATAAGTAGGAACACTAACGACTAGTTATACATGTACACTTTTCACGTCCTATAGCTCGTCCTTCAGCTTAGAATACTATGGCAATTAGAATTCGCCGCGTCGCCATTTAAGAAAGTTGAACAGAAAAAGGTGTTACCAAATAATAGCACTCGTCATTCGACCTCTTCTTCAGAACAACACAGGCATGACTGTGATATGGGGACATGGGTCCCATGCCTTTTATTTTAGCCGTACGCAGTGGCATCCCTAAGTTATCATTTTAATGATAACTTAGGGATGCCACTTTTATTTTAGCAAGACTACCTTGGACTGCACTCCTTTTTTTTTAAAATACATATTGTTTTACACTTGTAATATGTTTTTAATATGTACATATGAATGTAAACAATGTATACAACTACACATACTAGGTAGGTATTTTTAATTATATTTCAGATAGTTGTTGGTTAGAAATTAGCTAATAATTATTACCCAAATTATTATTTGGGTACTAATTATTAAAAACTTCAGCGTAGGTACTACTATTACGTAGGCTAAATTATAAACTAACTAAAGGTTATACTTACTACTAAAGTAAATCAATTTACGACTGGATTCAACTACCAGCTTATCATCAGTCGGAGTGGAATAATATTGCCTAGCAATAATATAAAACAAATTGATTATGTACTCACGTAGAAGGGACAATAAATAAAACACAGAATTTTAAATAACATTTTATTGTAACTACAAATTAATATTAAAATATTTGAGTCACAAGTATACATTTTAATGATATGATCACTTAGAAATTAGATAATTATGACAATTGTTAATTGAATAAATAGATATTATTAGCGCTAATCAACTTTATCGATTTAAAAGATTATTACTGTATGCAATTACACATATTGGCTACGCACTATGGGTAATTGCACATGCGTTCAAGGTAACGTCACTAAATTAAAAAAATAAGTCAGTAAAACATAACCTCGAAAAGAAATATATAATATTAGTCTCTTATTAGTACCTACTGATACGTATGAATTATTGGTGTTACACCACTGTCAAGCAAAGTCGCTGTTGAGAAATGATAGTTATAGCTCTGTCATCGCAGAGTTAAACTGTATTTACATATTAACTCGGCAACAGCGAGAGTACAAAAGATTCGTGGGTGATGAATGATTTCTAACTCATTCTGCTTATACCTGTGACACAAATATATTATTAAATACATGATCGATTATAGACTAATTTGATTAAATCTAATATATCACAAACCATGACTGATCACCCGGAGTGCGCGTCAGCCCTAACGTAGCACTAATATTAGTTAGTGTTACCATAAATAAAATAATAAGTTTTAATATTGACGTTACTGACGTCTATTGCATTATCTCGGAAGATATATATCAATAGCAATAATATAGCTCATTCTAAGCACAAAAGATAAAAATAGCACTACTTTCAAAGTCAAAATATTATTTTATAAGCATTCTATATTATAAAGATATGTGCATCTACCTCCATTCGGCCTGCAAAGCATTCTATAAGTATATTTCTCGCAATGGAAGATTATTTATTACATTAGAAGGTAAACACACCAATAATAATTGTAAACGAAGCGAGATATACGAGTGTCATATATGGAGCTATAATCTGTCGCGTCACATTTAGCGGCTCCTAGCGCGTCCCCCAACGTGACACTTTTTCACACTTGATTGAGTGTCACGTATCACAGTTTATCGCATTTGTTCGAACCCCTCTCCCCATTTACACTTCACGTAATTTATGAATGCTACCCACTTCGTTTGATACAATAATATCACATCCGTATATTATGTAGATTAGCAAAGATACAGCAATAGACGTCAGCGAAAAAGATAAAATAAAATAATTGCAAACAAATATTAACAATAAAAAATAGCATTATCATTTTACACACGCGTCAGTCTGTTAGAAATCTTTATAGATACAACATATTAATGATTTTTGGTATAAATATTTTCAAATGACACAAAAGAGACAGACACAGAGATCACGTACACTTAATTAAACATTTATTGAGAGGCCATAGTCCGAACGAAACTACATGTTACAATATATTTGCTTTCCTTTGGATCTCCACTACACAGGATTAGTTAAAGCTCAACTATCTATGCCGTAGCATGGAGCATAAGATCAGTTCATAATATACGTGACGATATTACTTCGATTGCTATACAAGTTCATAGATATGTTCACTACAAGGGCTGGACTCAAGAGAACCACCTCAACTCAAGGCCGCGGCCTTACAACGTAAACCATAAGCGATGTTCTATTTGGAAATAACACAAATCCTCTTCAGTACATTACGACCGACTCTTCCTAATCTACAACAATTGATATAATCTATTTATAGTTAAAAAAAATACGTAACTATTTTACATAGGAAAAATGGAATGGATAATAATAAGCAAATTATCATGTGATATATTAATACTTTTACATTTGACACAGATGTAGAAAAATGTTGAATCTGATCACCAACAATGAAGTTCGCTAAAGGAACTTTTATTATGGTTGTTTTACGGCACATTGTACGTAAAGGTGGATCAATTGACATAATACATTTACTTTGGTAAAGAGTAAGGCACTTGTCCCACGACCGCGCCGATGAGAACGTGACTGGAAATCTACATTGTAGGTGTCCAGTCACTCGCTTAAATATAGACACACAAAAGAAATACAAATAATTTTATATATTTTTAAATACTAGATGCCAACTTACTCGCTCTCACTATCCTTTGCTAATGGAACAAATACCTTACACTGCTTAATTTATAGATACTAGTACATGTCTAATTCAGGCAAAAGCTGGTAATACAACCCAAATTGGGTTAGCCAACATTCTTATTTTTTACATGTTATGTAGGTATGTATACATTATGTAAAACACAAATAAAATCTAATCAGGGGAATACGTTGACTTTATACCGTTCGCTGGCAACAAAGCGACAAATTTGTATAACAACACATACCGCCAACCATTTTCACATGCGTATGAATAGCCTACAGGCGCGACATAATCTAATATAAATACAGTTTTGTTACAAGAGTAAATAAAACGCAAGGCGAGATCCTACAATCTAGATTCCGTTCAAGAAGTCTTTAGATTACCAGAAGTCCAATTTAAGAATTTAGTCTCTTTATTTCCTAAAAATCCTGTGTAATATTAGTAGATCGTGACACAATGGTGATACACAAAAGCAGCCGTTTTACTTTATAGATGTATTATCTTAGAAAACCTATTTAATAATCTTTAACGGTCCAAGATGCGTCACTACAAAGGCTTTCACCATTTTCTTAACGTAAAAATACTATAACAAGTAACTTTAATACAGAGGTTCCCAGACTTTTTTTCTCATAGACCACTTTCAAAATTTAGCTGGTGCCGGTGGATCCCCTGCAGCTACATTTCTACCACATTCCTTGGCATTCGTATTTATATTGGTGAAAAATCAAACAAGTTCATGCAATTAAAATTTTTTATCAAATTTGTACGGGCTGACCTCTTTTTACTATTTTTTTTTTATTCATTCTCTACCGAAAAATCGGTAGGTTCGAAGTACTGAATATGGAATATGCAAGTACAAGTAACAGTCGCTAAGCTTCTTAAAATATTATCTGCCTACATTAATATATGAAGCCATGCCAACATTTTAGTTCTTCACTATCGAAATAAATTTTCGTGGACCCCCGCTTACGAATTGTAGATACCCATTTTCTGTCACGCCAAAGTAGATCCCCATCGAGTCTCCCATGAAACCCTGGGGGTCCACCTGGACCACTTTGGGAACTACTGCTTTAATACAATCTCGACATAAAATCGCAACAGCTTTACCGCCTTTATGCATCACACATTATGATAACTTAAAGACGAGAATGAACTGTAAAGAAAAAGAGAGAGCAGATACAAAATATGTTATAATAATTGTTGTGATAAATAGCATTATACCGCTATAGTAATAATGTGATGAATTTTCCAAAGACAATACTTTACGTACTACTTTGAACTAGCTTCACTGGTGATCAGAATAACACAACATGACTTAAATATGGCCGCTGGAATATTCATATTTTGAACAAACGATTCTTGATTCAAATTACAACAATATCGGCATGACGTCACCGTATCTGGTAATACGACCACGAATAAAACATAATATAAATAAATGTAGATAGTGCGGTTTCTAGTGTCTGAGATAAATAACATTACACATGTTAATTTCTGGGTATCGTTTTAAAGTGAGTCACTATAACAAAAAAACCAATAAGTTATATTGTAAGCTTTATAAATCGCTTAAAATAATTAGCAATAGACACGCGATTTATTTGCAAGTTTTCTGCCATCGCTATGGCAGAAAACTTGCATATAATATCTATTATATTCAAATTCGAGAAATCGTGTGCACTTGCAATAACAATAAATATTGGTATTTTATATTTCAAATACTTATTTGAAATATAAAATACCAATATTTATTGTTAAGAAACAATCGGTACCTTTTTTAAGAGAATATTATTTTGAAGCAGTATATTTATACAATAATATTATTGTATCAATGTACCTATTAGTTATACTAAGCTGATGGAAGTAAATAAGGCGCGTTTTTTACAGTGTGAGAGCCACGCTTTGCACGAATGGGCCGGCTCGACCGGAGTGATACCACGGCCTTACAGACAACCGGCGTGAAATAGCGCTTGCGTTGTGTTTCGTCGGCGGTAATCGCTTACCATCAGTCGATCCGTCTGCTCGTTTGCCTATTATACCATAAAAAACTAATAAAAAAACTACTTCATGCCGACTTTGTCGTAATTTATACCAAATAATGGCCGATATCACCCAATTCCAAATATATCCCCGAGCGGCTATATTTACGTAATTACATATCGATTATAAATGTGGACCTACAAGTACGCATATCAACCAACAAGATATTGACAGACAAATTCAAAAAGAGAATAACAGTTTGCCATTGGTTGACTTGACGTCGATTCCGCCAATGAGGACAGAGCATATTTCGTTTACAACTGCCAATAACGTCACTAACAAAAGACAATGTCACAGTTCGGTACCGTTCGAAATGCGTATGATAGATCCACATACATAACAAACTACTACAGTTCACTTCAACGATTAGCCGAGCGCAATTTGTCTACAAATCTCATACGAATGCATTATAAAAAACACAATTAGTTAGTTTTAAAAGCATCACACCTATAGTTACTTCCCTTAATAGATAAGGCAGAGGTGAATGACACCTTTATTTCATACGTAATTGAACGCACTGAAGCAAACGAACGAGTTTCCATTATAATTCCAGACTTACTAATTTGAAATTAGAACATTTCTTTTAGTTTTTATTATGCATACGGCAGGGATTGCAGGCAACATGGCGTATTTACGTCATGGAATCGTATCTAGTGTTGTTAGTGAGACACTCTGTGTCTTCCCTCTGACGGAAGTTGAAGGCGTTGCTGAAACTCTCTCGAAGTCGCTCCGTGAACGTTTTGTAGTCGAGGTGCGCTTGCCCGAAATCGAAGTCCGCGACTTCAACTGTGTGCCTGCAACATTTGAATAAAGTGTTCTTTAATAGATTCGTTGAATAGTTGAAATTCAAGGTATTTTTTTTTTGTGGATCCTGGTCCTGCTCTTGTTCTGTGTAGCGGAGGACAATAATTTATGGATCACACAGATAATTGTCCCTTATACTTATACTAATCTTGCGGGATTCGAACCCTTAATACTAAATAGGTACGGTGGTAGCGGCGAGGCAACCGTTTTCCCGCAAATAAGATATGCAATCAAGAGTGCGTCCTAAACAGAGCAGCTCACTTGCGTCGTATGGAAAATATACAGTTTGCTGCCCACCTACTTAAGGAAAGATATGCTTAAAACGAAGATCCGCACTAAGACTGCCTGAGGGCCTAATACTTTTCACACTAAAGAGAGTCAAGCCTAGCAGTAGAACGGATTAAAAGTAGGGCTGATATTGCTACCTTTTATTTGTATCTATTCAATAAGTTTTAAATTTATAAATATATGAAAATAAACATTAAGAAATATCATAAAATGAATCGTAACGGTATGTGGAACAGAAACTAAGCTGATAGTCAGGGACTCCAGAGACAGGAACCTCCTCGTGTAGTAATAATTTAAGTACTGTAAGTTTTAGATTTATAAATATATGAATTATTCTTTATCAAACCCTCAATCCATGCACCTAACACAAGCCTCTTGACGTCGTTCTTGGTCGAGGCTATTGGCGATTATATTATTAATTTATTATAATATACAAACCTGGTACGATGTTGATAATAGGCGATGCCGAACACGACTAGGATGACGGCAACCAAGCAGAAGAACACTGGCACTACTATGACTGACAACTGCGCGTGGACATGCGCTGGAACCACAACAAAAACATATATTAGCTATGCCTATAATAGATAAACAATCTTTTTAAAATAAGCTGAGATTCTTTGGGACAAAGGATGACAATATAAGGCCAATATTCTGGCATGATCATTCTACATCAGCCGTGCAATTCTGTTAAATCTCACTATCAAACTCACATCCAAATCAGCTGTTATATCTTGAGTTTTTTTATGGTAACCATGACAATAACAGTTTTTTACCATGGTTAGGTACTGGCTAGGCTACTATCGAGTTCGAAATGCGTTTTATGCAAAATAACATGATTGCACTTAAAAGGGCTACGATATGTCAGCGGAAATGTAAAACTATTATAACGTTATTATATCGTGTTAGGGATATGGCAGTTAGGTATTGTGGTTTACAAGTTACGTTGAAGAAGCGCTGTTGTTGTATATATTAATTCGCTTATTTAATTAATGTGCTTTGGCAGACAGTGGCTTATGAATTTAGGCTCTATACAAAATGTTGTGATGTATGATATATGATTAGTGGTGTGTAAATTCTTATGACTGCTGCAAGAGAATGAAATTTCTATAAAATAGGTAAGTATATATTAGTCAGGGCGCTATGGCGCTCTTTGGGGGAGGGCTATGTCCAGCAGTGGACTATTATAGCCTGATGATGATGATGATATTAGTCATAGTAAATGCGAAATTATTTTCTCTTACCATGCTCTTGCTCGGTATACTAAGTACCTGCCTCGAGCCTTTCAGGAAAAAGGGACACCATTCAGCACCATCTCTTAAGGCATTGTGACTATATAAACGAGCCAACACTATACACTCCATAACGTGCTGTCCTAATCACGTGCATGTAAGAAGAATCTCTTAAAAGCTATAGTTATTAATATAGCTGTACATATTTCCTGGTCGGGAAAATTGTTATTGGGTTTGTCTGTTACGAAATTTCCATTAGCAGAATGTAGTCTGAAACTGTACCAAGTAGATAGAAATAGGCTAGCCAGCCTATATATAATATAGCCTTATTACGTGAGACAAAACAGCGAAGTGTGTGTGTAATACACCAATGCCTAAGATACCCTCAATGGGTAGGCAAGTATATTGTGTGTACAGGCATGAGACTATGAATTAATTTTTAACTATTTACTTATTATTATTTTTTTTTTTTATTTTGCTCGTCAAAATGACCACACTCCACCTGATGGTAAGCATTCGTGTGGTCTAAGAGCAGTGGCCTCCACACCGACCTCATAGCAGCCGAGGCGATGTTGAGGTCTCTACTTTGACCGCCCGAGAAGGTGCTTTTTCACGCCCCGTTTAAAGGACCCAGGATTGAATTAAGAAGGAAACACGTGCCTTGGCAGAGAATTCCATTGTATACCAATTGCTGCCATATATGTTATAGCAGCGATAGTCATAGTGAGAGACCGTTGAACTGCCACGCAGAGCTAACGAGTCCGATCCCAAGACGCGGATTTCTGATGTTTCCAAGTTATGTGCGTATAAAATAGTTAATTATCGTTCGCTTTAACGGGCTTTAACTCTCTTCATAATGTTCTTGAAGATATGGCAAGTCTGCCAACCCGCAGTGGGGCAGCATGGTGGGCTATGGACTGACACTTCTCACACTGAAAAGAGGACCGTGCCGAGCAGTGGGATAGGGCTGATAGTATTATATATTTACCTTTATAAATATTAATAGTAGCTTTAGAAGCGAACTTCCCAAGATCATTCTCTACTATCACAACAACTGTGTGTTGGTCACTGTCAGAGAAATAATGCACAAGAGGGAAGCCATTCATAATAGTTCTGGTTTTCTGGACGCAAGTCTCGTTGCCGGTGATGTTGTATTGCCCTTGCATGTATTGCATACAGTAGATGAATGGCGGTGACCCTCTGTACATCACCGACATTTTCAAAAGATCCCCGTGTTGAAGCCAGTTCATGCCGCTGATGGAGATATTGGATATCGGCTCTGAAAATTTAAAAAACAATTTCGTTTTATAAGTTTTGTATAGCATGTATCGATGTGTAAAACTAGGTGCATTTTCGGCATATGTATATATCGATGTCCTAATCACCACATAATATAATTTTGTTATTTGATTTGAACAAAGCTTTCTTAGAAGTGTCTTAAGATATTGTAAAAATATTGCTCTATTCGGGTTTGGTTATCCTAAAGATACGTATTACAAAAAGTTTTATGGGCAATATTTCTATCCCACAATATTCAAAGTAAAATATTCTGGATGAAAGGTATGCCATGTTCTGTACCCCTAATAACGTGTACGTATGCGAACTTAAATAATGACCGAGTACTTAAGGCGTGAAAGTGTAACAAACAAACTCACATTCGCATTTGTAATTTTAGTTACGATATAAATATTAATAAAATAGCAAGAGACACGCACACGTCTTCTAGTTTATTTCCTGTTAACAGTTAAAGAATTCACCTCCTTATTTGAAGTTGGTTAAATATGTAATAATACTATAAAAACGCGACAAAACATCCGATTTTCTTATATAAATAATTTATATTATTTTATATGCGTCACAAAATTACAATCATAACACCGGGAAGGAATGCCCCACAATCAAAGTTATCGTTTTTTTCCTTATGTAGGTATTTGTGGTAGGTACACCGTACATAATGAACATTTTGACTATAGGGAAAATACAGTTAAGCGAAAAGTTTTACCTACGACATTGTTCGTATTATTATTATACAGTCTTTATAAATGGACGTTTGCTAGTTCATCGGCATTACAAAGTTTAAAAACTTTGTAACGATGAACTAGCAGACGTCCATATATTTTTGTTTGTAAGATGCACATTGCCTAGATGTAAAGTAAATGATCAATGTGTGGGCACACATTGAACATTTTCAAAATTAAAAACATAATATGAAGTAATAGATACTTTTTAAAACATAAACATAGTTTGATAGATATGTAGCATTAACCTTATTCATATTCATAATGTATTTTCCTGCTATCAATTTCAATAATGTTACATCACTTTATTTTAATTTATGTACAACATGCACTTATTCGACTCAAAAACTATATATAAAAACATTGGTCGGAATCTTGCCTACATTGAAGGAAAACTTCGACACAGTCGCCCTCTTTTTTTTAGACATGGAACTATTTTCGTTCGTAAGTACATACCTCACAGCCATCCCACCAGTTAAACTAAAACACTACCTATTAGTAGTATTTAGCTTATGAGTTCTGTGACTTACAAAATTCAAATCGATACTAGGAAAATTAGTAATGAGATAATAGAAGATATAAGTCCTATACTTTATTTTAATACATTTTTATAACCACCAAAATATGTATATGTTTATACAATTTTTTTCTCGTATTGTAACCGAATGGTAGAAATATAGTTTTTCGTAACGTCAATCTTCTTTCATTAGCTGTCATCACACAAAAATCAAAATAATGAATGGCGATTTGTTTACATGCTCTTGCGCAATTATTTTTATGTTTCGCTGTATTTGCATTGTTTTCTGTGATATTCACGTCGAGTTGAGCATCAGTTCCTTCGAGTCTACCAGGAAATCAAGCATCTTCACCGGTGTTGTGTCTTTTCACGTCACTTTCGGTACTCCGTGTAACGAAGTCTAGGCCCTCCAGTATGGCAGTTTGGTCCTTATTTACTGAAGAATTCAGATAAACAATGTTGTGATTTTGGCAAAACCTTTAAAATTGTGTTCTTTGTTTATTTATTGTGAAATGGTGAAATATATTTTTTTTGTGATTGTATATCCTATGGTTTTATTTGTATTACCAAAACTACATATATACTTGACAAGTTAAATAAATCAACACAGCTAATACTACAATTAGCGACATCTATCGCCATTTTAAACGAAACAAAATTGCAGAGTTGCTTGCTAGTTTTATAGATGGCGATGCAATCGCTTAAAATGTCAAAGATTCCAGTCTATTACCGATAATATATACTAGTCTATGCTATAAAACTGCATTACTCTTACAATGTGGATAGTCCCAAAGAAGAATACCAGGTAAAAAAAATTACAAAAAAGAAAACTGACTTCAAAAAATAATATACCAAAACAAAAATGTACTAAAAATTAAAAAATAATTGAGTATTTTTGTGTCTACATATGACTAACAAAAAATCATTAAAATATTTATTTAGAGTTCACCCAAGCAAACATTTTTAAATATATGTTGTGTTGGCTGCTTAAAAGACAATTAAATTATTAGGATAATATAATGTATAATTATTATTATATTTATGGAGTCGGTGAAGAAGAAGAATCATCAAATTCGGTTTACCTAGAAAAAAGTTATAAGGTGACAAGCATAAAAAAACATAGTCGAATTGAAAACCGCCTTCTTTTTTGGACGTCGGTAAAAAATATGTTTAAAAATATAAAAACATTAAAGGAAAATAATTAATGTCAATCACATAATTAATGTCTACCTATACATTCCTGTATGACGTCACGCGTCCGATCCGATAACTGTTAACAGACAAGACGTAATGGAAAATCAGTCTCGATGTAAATGCCATATCTATGGGTTAAATGTTATTTCGGCACACCTAACTCCTGTTAGGTGTGCTATTCCTATGCAGTCGCGTAGATATTGCTATTTGCCCTTTGGTGAGCAAGGCGTTCACGGGAGGTTGTGTGTGACCTGAAATATAGGTCACACAATCCTCAAAATATCGTGATAATATATGTTCTAGTACAAACTTTTAAAAAAAAGTAAGAAGCGAAAAATTTACTTAATGAAACATTTCATTCAAAAGATAGAAATGTGTAACAATTCTCTTTTACAGATTTCCAATTTCTTTTAAAATAACTTACCTACGTAAATTCTAAATTATTACAAAATCTTAATAAACGAAAAACTTTACTTCTGCGAACTGCCTTCCTACCTATTTAATATATTATTCGAGAAATACCTATAAAAATAATTATTATTTTACTTCTCAATTATGTAGTATTTAGTATTTACAAATTATGATGATTTATTTACACAATTTACATTGACAATTTTTGTCTAAACCTATGTCTTAACTATTCATTTAAATAAAGTATTATTATACCTGCTAGTCTGATTATATTGTGTTACATTCCTTTTCGCAATGAAAGTGAACTCATTGAAGAGGGCGAAACAGCTGAAGGTTGTTTCTTACGCCAACAATCAGAGTTAAGGCCTCTTCTGCATAATTTATCTGTAGAACAATTCGCCCATGCCGAACAAGTCATCCAACAAGCTCTGGTTCAAGCTGTAGCACTGAACATTGTGAATCAGGATAGAGACGTCAACGGTTCTACAGAACATAATGTAAATATTTATGCCGAAGATCAAATCAATGTGTATAATCATATGTCTTAAGCAACTTTATTAGATACCAGTGGTGTACCGTGCCTTGGAGGGGCTCTGTATCAAAATTAGTTGGGGGGCCCAAATTAAGGGTAAAGATTTCTCACAAGTCATTTCTGAAGTGAAAACTCTATAGGCAGGTATGGCAGTTTTATTTATATGTTTTTTTCCCGGGAAGCACAAGATTAAGGGCCACTTGTACGCAGGGGCGTGCACAAAGATTTCTGGTAGTGTATGCACGCCCTACCGTCCTAACCTATGAAGCGGATTCGTCATGACCACGAAACGCTAATTCTTGTTTACCGAGAAAGCAAACTACATCTATCAACCGTTTAAAAATATTTCTATTCCTTTCAACTTTTGCGTTGTGCCTTTCAATGTCTAATTTGAACTGTGTATTCAAACTAGACTCTATTCTACCTTTTCCAAACATTTGGAATTTTAAACAAGAATCTATATGTTTTTCCGACGAATTGTGTTTAGAAGCAGCTATGTGAAAAATTTTTAAATCTGAATATCCAATAAAGGTCCAAACATTATCTTGTTTTGAAAATAACATACACGGAAAACAAAATAGTTTATTTGTGTGTACACAGCCCGCTAGCCAGCTATAAATATCATAATACTTTTTATTAAAAGAACGTGTCGTATTACCTTTCTGTTGTTTGAGATTTAAATCGCGAACACAGCGTCCAAGCGAAATTATTTTACTTTTGTCATCAAAAGACAACGTCGAGAAAACACCTGTTTTTAATTTATCACACATCACCAACACAGATCTCACAAGTATAATTTTCCATAATATACAGTAATTCCGGTAATTTCACTAATTATTTAGTTATCAAATAAAATACGCACTCAAAATTCCCTTCACAACTCTGTGAAAATGGCGTACGATGCTATATTGCTAAAATAATAGGCCTATAATAAACTACAATTATGATGTTTTTGACAACTATTTAAACTAGCTGAATTATCGATGTAGACACTGCCTTCAGTCGGCGAGCACACACGTGCATTTTACACACACACGTGCATTTTACACACACACAAGCAAAATATTTGTCATAGGGACAGCGTAATCTATTGACTTCTAAATAGTTATATGTACTGGCGATAAGCACGATTAGTTCTGCTTCCAGACACCTCAGTGATGCGGCGCGGGGGTAGCTATTCAGTTTATTTCTTTACTTAGACGTGTTTCGACTTTTTAGTGTTTATTAGTAGTTCGCTCACGGACCAATAGATGGCAGTGGTACAAGCTCTTATTGTATCTGATAATTTTATATTGTATATTTTATTATTATTCAGTTTGTAGTATTTAATAATTAGATTACGATTATATAGATTTACATAGGCCAGCGGACTAGGGTATGCAGTGCTTATTTGCTTGTATGAAGCGCACGCGCCTGCTTGTACGACAACTCACAAAATACGTTTAGCACTAAATAGATTTAAAACATCGTGGCATCTCAGTCACCCTTACACGGATGACTGACGACAGCACGATGTTTTAAATCTATTTAGTGCTAAACGTATTTTGTGAGTTGTCGTGCAAGTGGCCCTAAGTGACATTGTGGATAACATTTTACTAATTTTTGCTTACACACGTTAGAAGCGTCTGTAGCCCGGGGGCCTCGTATCATTGATACGGCTGATATGGCGGTAGCTACGCCCCTGTTAGGTACACACTAGCTATCCACGCCGCGGCTACGCCCGCGTTTAATTAGGTTTTCCCGTGGTAAAAGTAGCATATGTCCATCAAGGATAATGTAGGGTACTAATGGTGAAAGAATTTTCAAAATCGGTTAAGTCGATCCAGAGATCAATTACAACCTCGCAAACCCACAAACATACCTAACTAAAAAATACACGTCGAATTGATAACCACCTCCTTCTTTTCTTAAAGTCGGTTAAAATTATTTATACTTCTAGTTTCTAGCACTCATTGTGTTGTATACACTATTCTAGAACAAGAAATCACCTAACTCCTAACCGTTAAATAGTTGTACCTTCCTTCATCAGCTCAGCGTCATGAGATGATGATGAACATACGCAAATGTCTCAATAGCTTTAGAAAATATATGAAAAACATTGTTAATACCTATACAATTTGAGGGTTGCCCTCGATTTCCCTGGGATTCCATCATCAGATCCTAACTTGGTGCCAATGGGACCACCCTTGGGATATCTCCTTTCCAGCAAAAAAAAGGATCATCAAAATCGGTTCATAAAATCATAAACGACGACGTTATCCGCGAACACACATAATATATATATATATATATATATATGTGTAATATATAAGTCGAATTGAGAAACCTCCTTTTTTGAAGTCGTTTTAAAATAATAGATACTGTAGAGAAATGCCCATTTACTTAGTATCTATACTAATTTAATAATGCTGAGTAATAGATTTGTTTTTACCGCGCTATGATAGACCTATTCTTGATGAAGGTTATAGGCTACATAAGATTACAATACGAGCCACAGGAGCGAAGCAGTAAGCATAGACGTGGGTGAAACCGCGAGAGACAGCCAATTGCATTATGGCCCGATTCCTATATCAAGAAACAAGCAGTTTTCAGAGGCCTACGGGCGGCTTGCTACTCTTGACAATATAAAGGTTAAATGTCAATAATATTAATATAGGCTTATCGCATTGGTATTTCACAGTGATTCATTTTTATAAATTAATATTTTTATTATTTGCTATTTACGCAATATTTTCCTCTAAGTAATTAGGTATGGGTAAAGTAGAATTGGACATTTTCTGGTACCTCTACAACTATATTATAGATTAGTATTGTAGACTAGAAAGCCGGTTAGACTAGAAAGCCGACCCCAAGTGACTTGGAAATAATAAAGGCTAGGGAGAAGAAAAGTTCCTAAGATTAGCGCGTCCAAACAAACAAAGAAACTCTTCAGCTTTATAATATTAGTATAGATAAATGACTCAACTGACTATCACAATCATGCGTTGTGTCTCCCCGTAGGCATACCTATTTAATGATCCTACCTACAGACAAAACATTACTGGCAATTGCTAGTACCTACACTGAAATAAACACAGTAAATATATATTTTTACGATAACATACTCAAATAGATACATTAAGTTAATTGTAAACGCTTATTAATATGTCTGAGTCAAAGAAAACACGCAATATTCCGATAAATAAAACATTAATATTGAGTATCAAGTAAACGTTCACGAAGTACATTATGTAACATATTACATAATACATTACTTATAAGCACTCATATAGGTATGTATATTTTATGTACCTATTTATGTATATTTTACAACAAAGATGGCAGAACAGCCCGCTTGATGGTAAGCGGTCATAGACTGA
This sequence comes from Catocala sponsa, assembly GCA_963564715.1. Lineage (NCBI taxonomy): Eukaryota > Metazoa > Arthropoda > Insecta > Lepidoptera > Erebidae > Catocala > Catocala sponsa. Next base: position 16,640,312 of record OY751333.1, read on the forward strand.
CCGCTTGCAATACCATATAAGTGCCGCACGCGTCGTTTGTGGCAAAAGAACTAAAGATTAGTTGAAAGGAACAGAACAGGAAAGAAAGCAGCAAGAAAGAAACATTTATTTGCACAGAATACAGAATCAGATTTAACAATGGTGCATAGTTCAAGCTGTATTCTGCCTGTATTAGGCATGCAAAAATGTATAATTATATAAACCAATTAAAATATTACTAACTAAATGTCAAGCTTTATTATTATTTAGCATATTTATTGATATTATATTACATTACGAGTATATTCAAAATTACAAATAATTAGATACATTAGTTTTATGTTGCATGAACCCTTCTATCGTATAAAAACACTTATCCACTACCCATTTTCTTAACTTAATTTTAAAATATTTAAATGGCAGTTCCCTTAAGCTCTTAGGCAGTTTATTAAAAACTTATGCACATGTGACAAACAGACATTTTATTTAAGGTTGTTCTACAAAATGGAATCATTATTTTAGTAGGATCTATTGGTCTGTATTTAGTAACATGATGCTCCTTGAACTTAAAAAATCGTTATACTTCATTACAAAGCTTGTTACTTCAAGAACATACATTCAGGTCAATGTCAAATTAAGTTTTATAAACAGAAGTTTACTGGAGTCAAATGGACTTACTACACAAATAGCTCTTAAACATTTCTTTTTTGCAACGAATGCTTGACCAACATTCAACAGCAGTCAAATTCTTCCATATTATTAATCCATATCTAAGTATTGGCTACATAGCCTTTGCATGCTATACCTGCAGTCTTGTCATCTGACACAGTCCGAAGCTTTTCAAGGGCGTAGACAAATCTGCTTAGCTTGAGGCAAACATCATTTATATGACGTTTCCAGTTACAAAATCTATCCGGAGACCTAAGAACCTATACCTAAGAATTTTATACTGTCAGATTCTTCTATTTTTATGTTAATGTCAAATGCATGGTAGTGTGCGTGTAGTGTTTTCTCATTAATTTAATGCATATATAATAAATATTTTATATAAATATTAGGATTCGCCATTCCTTCTCCATATAAACTTTAACTGTGCCAAATTTAAAACTCCTCCGTCCGCGCAATTTTCTTAAAAGGGGTACAACGTATTTGCTTCACGTATTAATATATCTTTATACATATAAATCTTCTGTGCGTGTGTTTGTAATTAAACTCCTCCTAAACGGCTGGACCGATGTGAATTTTTTGTGTTCAAGTAAATTCGAGAATAGTTTAGATTTGGTTTTCTTTTTTTTTTGTCGTGTGTACAGGACAACGTCTGTCGGTACAGCTAGTAGATTATTAGTTCCATCTAAGTGATTGGTATTACTTATTTACTTTTAGTTTAGGTATATTACAGCCTTGTTGTTACTAGTAGTAGTAGTAGTAAGTAGGCTAGACTGCCCCATTGTATGGCATTGGCGACTCATCAAGCCTCATATCAATATACTAAATAATACATAGGTATGTATATACATACAATAAATTCATTATGTATTGTTTTAAGGATTTGTGGTTGGAAAATAAAGATTATATTATTATTATATATTTAGAGCGTGTAGGTAATATATTTCATTATATTGCGTATAGGTAATATAATCAGCATTGATTATAGAAAGAGGAACGTAGGACACACCAAATAGTTATCTCAAACGTCACTCGCTATAATAGATAGCATATCTTATACGTAGATGTATGAATATCGTAAACAGCCCATTTATTTCTTTGTCTGTCCGTTTGTGCGCACAAAACTACACAATCACAATGGCTTAACCAATTTAGTTTTTTGTTGCACTGAGATAACAAAAGGAATTTGGCTAAGTGTACAAGTGTTTGTGCACACACTATTTACTAATAAAATTTTTTACTAACACACTATTCTGAAAAGCATTTTAAAATTGACATCCTTTTTTGTCAACCGATTTTTGTAATTTTATTTCTAAAATTAAAATGCGTTTCAGAATAGTGTGTGTTAGTAATACGCACCATGAGAGCAATATGATGAAAAGCACTAGAAAAGTATTATAGTGTTATTACGCCTTATACTAAAAATATTCGTAAGCCTATATTAGTGAACATACCAACATTTAAAAATAATATAATAAAGAAATTAAAAATTAATAACACGTAGAAATAAAGCCAACCTTAGAGTTGACAATGAACCTGTGACATTTGCGCACCAACCAATTTCTTTTTAACTCAATTCCTTTATTTCAAACTAGTTTCAAATTATCATAATAATTAATATTAATAACGCAAAAACTTAAATCTTTTTATTGTGCTTTCTCTGTTTCCAGGCTCCGGGTAGCCACCCATGTACCCAATATTCCAAAAAGAGACTGTCAGTTTATAACCCTTTGAGGATACCCGAATGCTAAAATTACCCGTTCTGTAGTCAAAATGTTTTTTCTTTCTTATAGAAACAGACCAAGGCCCGCAATAGGAATAATACCAGCATTTCGGAGGACTGTAGAAACATTCAAACAATGGATACACAGAACAACCACCCTACATCGAAGCAGTTCTTTTTTCGCGAGAGCAAAAAGATCTTTGCTATAATAAATGTTTTGATAGGAAATATATTTTTGCAGTAGGCATGTCATAGTAGGCATGCCTACATTAATGGGTTTGTCCCAATAGTATCCATAAAGCAAATTTTCTGTTAACCGCTTTAAATATGTCACTATATAATTTGATTAAACATTTTGCACGAGGAAAATCATATAATATTATTATCAATCTTTTCGACACGGTTGAACTCCCTCGCAGTATAAACATTGAAACAACGGAAATAAAGATCACTCATACTCGGAATAATTATCACTTATCAGTGGATGATGATGGTTTAGACGTGCAGATTTCATTTTAACTACACGCGGTGCACGAGCTGAAAACTTATTACCTAGCTATAGGTATGATTTTTTACTTACCTCTAACATTAATTGTTTGCTGATAACGTCCAACAGTGTAACCTTTTCCAATGGGTACAAAATTATTGCAATTCTGGCCATTTTTTAATCCCTTCATGTTCGTTCTATTAGAAATAGCTCTCTTCGCGACTTTATGAACTGAGTTATCAGACACCTCAGTTACATTTGTATTTGTTGTCGTTGGCACACTAGTTATTTTTGGTGTAAGAGTAGTTGATGTCGGTTTAGGCGGAGTTGTTGTAGGTTCAGGAGTTGTTGTTGGTTGAGGAGTAGTTGTTGTGGATTTAGGAGTTGTTGTTGTTGGTTTAGGAGTTGTTGTCGTTGTAGTCGTAGTGGTGGTCGTAGTAGTCGTTGTTATAGGCGGCAACGGTTCGTTGTCAGCAACAACTATCGCTTCAACATAGTGAACGCCCATCACATCACTATAAGTTTGGTTTAAGGTGAAGTCTATTGTTTTGTCAACATAATCGCAATCAATAAACCAATATGTATATATGGAGGACGAGTTTTTCTTCAGAAACTCCAATTCGCGGTCTGGTATCTTGATAAAGTGATTCACGGTTTTATTAACTGCTACGAAGCTGTTGACCATTTCTGTATTGTTCTGAGTCAATATAAGACTGCCATGTAATGAATCTGTAAACGAAATAATTAATTAATCGATAATTCATAATTTTTTATAACCCTAAGAAGGCCAGAATAAGGCTATAATTACATGGTAAGCTCGATAGTTTTGAACACGCTTATAGGCATCGTGAGTCAAAGGGTGTGTGAGGTGGTTATCGCAGCACAGTGGAGTGGACCTATGGGTTTGTAGGTAACTTCAAAACCAATCGGATGACTCGCTACGCTTTTGTCCTTATAATGTCGGAATCTTTTTCAGCTGCATGAAGCATTCAGACCTAGATTTCGGTTTCCTTATCAGTTATATATATAATTGCTTCTTTTTTTCTAATTAAGTTCATATTTTTGTATAGAGTTGACAGTTGTTCGTAATTTGTATGTAAAATTGTATGATTTGAAAAGGAATCGATCGATACAAGGCCTATCAAATTAGGGATTAGCTTCCTAAACTTGCACGATATATGACAACATGCTCTCGCCATATTACGTAGTACCTTAAAATAGTCGGCGAATCATGAGTGTGATATAGGTATTAGATTCAGGGATATGTAGCCATTATGCTGTTTTATTGAATAGTTTAACATTCGTGAGTAATGTATGGATTTCAAAAGGGATATGTAGCCATTATGCTGTTTTATTGAATAGTTTAACATTCGTGAGTAATGTATGGATTTCAAACTGGAACAGATCGGTCCATTAAAATTCTATTTACACGCTTTTAATAATAATAATATAATATCAGCCCTGTATTAAATTGTCCCACTGCTGGGTACGGGCTTCTTCTCAATGTGAGAAGGGTTAGGCCATAGTCTACCACGATGTCCTAGTGCCGGTTGGCAGACTTCACATATCGTCGAGAACATTATGGAGAACTCTCAGATATGCACAGGTTTCCTCACGATGTTTCACCGTTAAAGCAAGCGTTAATTAACTATTTAATACGCATATAACTTCGAAAAGTCGGAGATGCGCGCATTGGGTTCGAACACGAGACCTCTGCGTGGCAGTCCAACGGTTTCCCATTAGGCTATCGCATTTTACACGCTTTTAAAATGCAAAATATCGGAAGCAACAATCCGTAGGTCTGTCTACCTCGCTGGAAAATGGGCCTGACTACGAATTCTGTTTAATAGCTTGTCGTTATGCAAAATTCTAAATACGGTTAATAAGTGCGTTTACATAATTATTATTTTGTCTTTACCAACTGACACGGTCACAGTTTGAGAAAGAAATTGTGCAAGTAGAGTTAATATTCAGCTACACTAGTTCGAGTGTCATATTTAATGGACAAACGAGGACTAATATAAGTAAGATTTTCACATGATGACATACCTTTATGGTCTAGGGCAATTGCCACATTAGGAATAAGTTATACGTTGCGAGGTACTTTACAAACATTTAAACAACAAACACATAGGACACCTAGACTCGGGACAACCATTTGTTGATCGCACAAATTGATTTTGTATTTGTCCCGTGTGGAGATCAAACCCACAAAACTTAGCGCTGTGGAAAGGTGAGGCAACTACTTAGGCCACTACGCCATGCAGTCGAATTTCACAGTTAGTTCGCAAAGGAACACTTTTTCTTACATACTCATTATTGATTGATACCAAGCTCGTGTAAAACTCGGCTGGCTGGCTAACTAATAAAAAAGAAAGAAGATTTCCGACAAGAACACTTAAAGGCCAATAGGCATTATAAACATTTTGTTTTTAGTTCTATACGAGTCCATACCCGTTCTAGAAATACTGCTGAACATTAAAACGAAATAAGAACTAACTATGTACTACAAATATATAGTAGCATTTGTCGACAGCTAACGTAATTTCTCATGGGTATTATACGACTGTTAACGTATTCTGTTTACACAGATGCCAAAAGGACGTGACTTATCGAAACAATATTGTACCAGAATTTTAAAACAGTGTCTCCATTTATTTTAATTTCCAATTATTGTTCAAACATAACAAGTACGCATGGTTTATTTAAGAAATGTTTTTAACTAAGCCTTTTGTTATTAAAATCTAATGCGTATACAACATTTCAAATCTGTACCCTCAATTATCGAGGATGGCAATTTTGTAGGATGTAAAAAGTTATTGACAAAATACGGGTGTAGTAGGTAATTAAATATCTGTAAGTACCTACCGATATATGTGTATTAAGCGCCTTATTAAAATAGTCATTGTTTGATTTAACCAATACCTTCTCTTTTAAATTAAGTCATACCAATTAATCACCGCCAGGATTGATGACATTAGTCAAGATAGCCTTTGCAAATCTTTAAGCTATGCTAACGGTTTTTGACAAATAATAATAATATTCTACCACATACACACAACACCATCTAGCCCAAACTAAGCAGAGCTTGTACTATGGGTAATTAGACAATGGATAAACAACCATATTTTTTTTTTTTTGTAAATACATACATATTATACATAGAAACCCAGACCAAGACACAAGTGTTTGACTTGTGCGGGAATCGAATCCGCGACCTCAGCCGTGGCAGTCGGTTACACTAACCACTACGCCACTGAGGCCGACAAAGAAACCTAATAAAGAAGAAACCGTTTAAAAGATAGTAACATATCGGTTCTCGTTTATATAATCCGTCCTACTGCTGAGCATGGGCCCCTTCTCCGTGAGTGAAGGATTTGGCAATGATGAACACGGAGGCCCAGTGTGGGTCCGCAGATTTCACATATTTTTAGAGATACACATATTATGGAGAACTCTCAAACATGCAGGTTTTCTCACGATGTTTTATTTCGCCGTTAAAGCGAGCGATAATGAACAATTGAAATGGCAAATAAATTCCAAAAGTCGGATATGCGCACCTTGTATTGAAATCAAAACCGCTGCTCTTAGAAAAACCGTCTAGTAATATACTGTTTATATATATATGATATAATATTCAACTAGCCGCGCTGCGACCAGTACGACCACGTCGCTATATTGATTTTCACAACTAAGAAGATCCCATAGGATATCTGTGCTGTTAATAATTGGATCATGAAGTGAAATGTCAAGGATCTCAAGACACATCTTATCGCCTTATATACATACATAGATTCACGCCTGTTTGCCAGAAGGGTAGGCAGAGACTACGTATAATGTAGGTTTTTCAAAATTATCTTATAGGAAGCTCGGCAGAGAAGCACCGCGGCAGGGAATTCAAAGCAGCAATAAGCACCGTCCTGGACGCCAACTTTTCCAGATGGAGCAGTTAATACTACAAAGTCTAGTGGTACAAGTGGTTGAAGAATTAAATATATCCAATAGAAATAATGCCTCGAGTTATTGGCAATAGCCTAATAGGAACAGTAGAACAAGCAAAACGTCCCAAGGTCTCTGCGCATATATAACACCTGCAATCTATCTGCGAGATAGGAAGACTGGCTGAATCGAATAATATGCTTTTGTAGGTAATCAAGTGGTGCAAACTGGTATTTGAAGTCCCTTGCCCAGATATAAGAGCACGCATGGTCGAACTTGCGCTTTATAAAGCACAAGTCGTTGACCTATTATCACCGCTGTTAAGAATGACCAACTTCTCGCTCGCCAAATTGGCTTTAACTGACAAATGATCCCCAAATTGGATCTTGCTCGAAATTACAACACCGTAAAGCCCAATATTCGCCGAATCTCAGAGGGGAAGAATTACTCTTTGGAAAGCTGCGGCGTAAATTCCTTGCATTCCACCCGGCAACTCGATTTCAGACTTAAGTCCAGACCTAGAATAAATATGTTTTGTGTTCTCCTGCTTTTCATTGCTACACTATGTTCTTATGGAGAGTCTGGCGCAGTCATCTATATGTCGATGTATATAATCTATCGACAACAAATCTTTGATAACAATTAAGAGTGTTCGAAAGAGCATAGAGGCTTATAGAATGCCAGTATGGAGTTTCATGCAATAAGATTATAAAAGGCCTAAGATGCGTGTGATTCTAGAGAATACTAAAAATAAATAAAGATGAAGGCTGTTGCCCACTTCGCACATTTCTTAAGCTTCGAGTACGTCTGTAGGCGTAGTTTCCAAAAGTCGCAATAAAAGATAGAACTCATATTACATACCTGTTAGATCAAATGCAGTCCGATTTCCTCCGTAATACCACCAAATATCTATAATATAACTTTTCTTAATTTCCAAATTAACTGTATACTGTCGGGCTTCATACTTGTCCCTGGTGTATTCAACTGTATAATTCACAATTTTATCTGTACTGATAATCTGTAAATAACATTTTAATTAAAATATTTACTTCTATGTATATTTGACCGCGTGTTCATGTGGTACCTAAGTATATTGTTTTGCTTACTCCAATGAGTTACAACTGCACATGGTAACCCGATATTCGACTTTCAAATCGGTCAGAATTCTATTGCGTTTTGTAAAAAGTAGTTGGACAGAATCTAAGTAAATGTGTCTTCTGGCAAACTGCTTAACGCCTCTAAAAACATAGACGTCGAAATTTTTAGGAGTTCAGTTCTGCTTTACCCACGCGCAAGCATACAAACAGTTAGGCTATCTATTTCTGTTAATTTAGAAATCTTCACTTAGGACTCATCCAATACGACCTGTACACATAATGCGCAGGAAGAGCCGTCCAGGAATAAAAACAGTAAATATTTATACCGTCCATATTTTGGGCACCAATTTTAAGAATATCATATTAAGTCGAAGATGCTTTAAACATCTTTTATAAAATATAATAAAGGAAGAGAAAGTCTCAGTAAAGACATAACTGTATTGATTACGAATATTATGGACTCAGCAGAATCATTAATTTTATAGTTAAGATTATATTAACATCAAGTCACTATGCCCACCGAAAAAAACATGTTGTTTTTCGAAGAACTGCTATTGAGAAGCGTATTAATTTCACATCCAGGTTTTCAAGAACTCACCAGTCCTTTTTAATATTTGTATCTAATTTCAATGACTAGCACTTAGCACGACCAACCTTTAAGCCAAGTTAGTATGCATAATTAATTAATTATGCATCAATACGTACATATTTTTAAATTACTATTTGAATACTCAAGAGCTTTTACAAACATACTAAAGATAGCCAGAGATCAGTGTCCTGTACTGTAAATAGTGGGATGCTGAAGGATGTGAGTGGGTTGTTCAGAAACTATGCCAGGTATTATCACTGTATAAATAGAACAAATAATCACTTCAATATGAAATATAAGCTCCACATAGTGTGGAACAACACATTTTTCTGTTTTGTATGCTAGTCATGAAAAATGCCAATTAATGCAACCTGTCTAGAACTACAAAACATTATGTAACCAATATAATAATCTACATGGACAATATCCTTACTAATATTATAAATGCGAAAATGAGTTTGTTTGTTTGTTTGTTACGCTTTCACGCCTTAACTACTCAACCGATCAACATGAAATTTTGCATACACGTTATCAGGGGTACAGAATAGGACATAGGGTACCTTTCATCCAGAAAAAAGAACTGTTGCAAACCTAACCTATACTAGCCTACGATTTATGCGAGCGAAGCCGCGGGTGAAAACTAGTATAAAAATAAATCCCAGTTTCGCTTGGTCATGCCATGACTTGAGAACGACTTTTCCAATTTCATTTGTAGAAGGTTCTTATGTGGAGGAAATTTTATAAAATTGGTTAATTTCAGAAAACCTAATGACTATTTTAACCTCTCGAGTTTGACAGTTTGTCTATGATGTGCTGTCTGTCAATACCAATAGTTCACTAATGTATAAATCTTTTAAATAAAGTACATTGCTTCCGCTTTTATAATGCATACAGCTATAGAGTAGAACTTCCTTGCCTATTCCTATGTGTCTATTTCTTCATGACTACAATCTGGGTACCTTGAATTCAATGCTTTGAGCATATCTAACTCAGTAAGAAAAATGACTCACAGAAGGCCTTGCTTCATAGTGTGATAACAGAACTGGGCTATCAAAATTTAAAAAAACTGGTTTAATTTAAGTACTGTTTGTATAACAAAAATGTCTTACTAAAATATCGCATTTTTAAATTTTGTTTTTAATAATAATTAAGTTAAATCAAGCATCCAGTATACAGATGTTTATGGTATATGACAGGATTCAACAAACAGATAGGCTGTTAGTTTAGATATATTAAATAAGGACTATCTAGTTGCATTTTTATATAGCCTAGCTTCAACTACAGCATACTAGATAGCTTGAAGTATATCTAAGGAGCAGTTTTCTGTTGTAACTATGTCAACTATGTTGTAAAATATGTTAAAGCAGTACTTCTAGACACATAGTGTGCAGGTTCCTGTAACTGAAGACATAAGCATTCACTACTTTGACCCTGTTTCCAATACTAGTATCTACATACTTTTTATATTATGAATTATCTTTAACGGTATAAAAATAAAACACATTTACCTTTTCAAGTATTGTAAGTACCGCTCAAACCGGATTGCCAGACATAATTAAAATCTATTGTGCCTAGCCACCGATGTGCCACTGTGACTCAATAGGTTAAAATGTGAAAATAATGAGTTTATATAAATTAAATAGGTGCAAAAAAATAGGACTTAATATCACAGCTATATGGTAACTGATAAAATCATTTTCATTTTATAAGAATTTGAAGTGTCTACATTGACTGATAGTAAATTAATTAACATTAAATTCTTGACTTCTTAATATTTAGTCAAAAAGTATGCATATAAATAACTGAATTACACTAATTATCCTGTCCTACATTGTATGTGTCAGGAAGGAAGATAGCATACAACAAAAACCACCTATAATAATATTTTATAAAGGTATCATACTAAAACTGGAATATTTAGTTTCTAGCCCAGTTATTTGTTAGAATTGAAATGCACCAGAAAATATAGGATATTGAGGTAAGGGAGCATCCATTAATTATGTGAGCTGTTTTTCTTTTAAGTTGGACTCCTCCCTCCCCCTTGGAGAGATTTAGTAAGATTTGGTGGGATCCCCCTTACGTGAGATTTACGCTCTAAGAATCCTGGGTATAGAAAATAATCGACATTGTCTATACCATTTTTCTTTCTTTTAAAAAATCTGAACTTTTCTTATTCTCCAGTAAATGTTTAGATTTAGAAGAAGAAGATCTAGAAGTCATGAGATTTTTTTAACGTAGGCTCGAAATGGCATATTCTGAGAAAAGTAGAAGCAATTTTTTAAAATACCTACATGTAATAATTTATGTTTTTCAAAAGTTGACGTTAGATTTTCAATTATGCCCTCTCCCCCCAGTTTAAATGAGATTTGATGAGATGTTACTGGACCTCTCCCACCCTATTTTAAGCTCACGTAATTAATGGATATCGAGTCTAGCTCAGTAATTATATTTTAGAAATGAGAAGAAAATCATGTGTGTGACTCACCTCTTCCGAGTGCTGCGGGTCGGCATCATCGCTAAAGATAAATTTCAGTTGTTCGCCTGTGTAGCCCGATAAAATAGTTGCTGTGAATGTCACATTGGAACCGCGGACTGCAGGCCCAGTTGTCGTAAGGGACACAGGTACATTCGCTAATACACCTACAAAAACAACATCATTAGATCAAAACGCATACCAAAGTAACACAATTTGTAAGTCAAAGAAACACAAATATAATTACCCGTTCCCAAGACAAATGCCACGATAAATAAAATGAAAGGGGCCATATCGAATCAAACAAACAGCCACCGAGGTATAGTTAACGCACAAAAACCATAGCAATAAATCAATTTTCTGAAGAATCTTCTTAAACCTATTTGTGAAAAAGCAATGACACAAGATAATAATTTTCGTATGTATCAAATAAATTAAATGTTATGAATCTATGTACGTCGTCACAAAAACATGAACAAGAACATGCATTGACAATTTTGACATTGACAGTAATTTACATTATAAATATGACAGAAGGCTGGTTGAGTTGAAATGCTGTGCTCATACATCATTAATTACACAATATGGTTACCTATATTTTAATCAATTACTCAAAATAAATCGAGTAAATTAGTTAATCGAGTAATTTACTTTTCAAACATTTATTGAAATGCAGTGAGTGAATAATAAAAAAATATTATTATAAAAACATAAAACCCGACTGCTTAAAAGTAATGAACTGAAAAGAGAAAAATAAAATCACAATATCTATATAAAATTCGACTGACTAATGCATTGTTTTGTAAGCTTACTTTATCAAATAATTAAGCAGTCGGGTTTTGTTTTTATAATAATAATTTTATTTCAGAATTTTTAGTTTTATTAACGTCGGTTAATAAAACTAAAAAGTTAGTTTTATTAAGGCCTAGGCCGCACTACGGCTAAACCGACGCGGTTTTTAACCGCGTAATTTTGTGAGTCAAGGGAACTATAATGCAAGCAGCGGCGGTTTTTTCCCGCAATGGATTTTGTATGCGTTTCGGGCGGCTTCGCGGTTTAGCGGTTTACCGCTTACGGGAAAAACCGTAGTGTGGCCTAGGCCTAACCGACAAGTTCTTCGAATATCAATTTGTAGAGTTCAACTCCCGTAGTCGTTGCAACTCTTTCAAAGAATTTTACTCATGTGGCCGATCTAATAACTTTTTGGGTTCGAGTTTACTAATAGCCACCAATAGCCACCCAATTAATGTTTTAACTCAACTGAAGGCTACATACGCTTGGCCCTTCGTAAAAATACGGAGTGTGCGAGTATATTTTGTGTTTAGGTAAGGGAATAAAGAAATATGTGAATTATCCTTTTGGTTTTACATTCTTCGTTCTTCATAATAAATTCTGTTGGTACTTATGTAATATTATAATATAACATAATATATACATAGTTTTATTTTAATATATAACTAAGTACAGGCATTGTTATTCCTGACTTGAATACATTCTTGCTAGAAAATGATACTTCAGGCGTCCCGATATATAATTGGTACGCTTTTTGACAATTTGTGTTAAAACATGAATATAAACGTGATATGATACATATATTTTTAAATGGTCTTTTCACGATCTTTCATTTGATATCCATATTGCTAAGGTAAGAAAAAATACCTCCCTTTTTTTCCATTTCCGGGCGCCATTTTGAAAATTATATAGCCTATGTCACTACCACAATTCTGATGTATTCAACGACATCTCATATGTCAAAAACCGTCCAGCCGTTTGGGCTGTAGGGCGTGTCAAAGAAATGGACATACATACACGCATACACACATACATACATACGCTCTAAAAACATTACCCTCCTTCTGACGCAGTCGGGTAAAAAGGCGTTGATTGTCGAACCGGATATCGCTCATAGTGTCAATTATTGGTGAAATGCCAGACTTAATTGATAACCTATTGTGCCCGGCTGCCGATGTGCCGCTGCGATTCAATAGGTTCTCGTCAGAATTTTACCTATATGGTAACTTCGTGGATGTTTTCCCTTTGGTGTTTTCCACAGACATAGGTATTATTTCTTGTAACCACACAACCCATGCCAAGGAAAGGCAATTAAGCCACCGCTTACTCTTAGCCAAATGCGGCAAACTGGCACACAGCTGGCTTCACAGAGATAATATGTTGCCTATTTTATGTGTGGGGTATGTATGTACACACAATCAACATATAAGTTTATTAGGAACCTGGAATCGAACGGAGCATCATACGTTTAGCCGCGACGAATCCAACTGACGACGAACTAGCGACGCGCGAAGAGGCCATCTGTTTTTATAGTGGCAGTATTTATTCGCACGCACACACGCTCAAAAACTCATCGTAAATGTTAGAATTTCTTTTACTTGTCGCTGATTGGTGTAAATGAATATTGTACACATTAGTGCTAGCGTTATTTGTATGAACGATAAATGGGATATAAGAAATAGTGAAAATATATCCCATTGCATGCAGTTGTGAGCCAGTTTACGCGACACAGATATATGTATGTGCTTATATTGTGACCTCCACGCGTAGACGTCTCTTGAGCTGTATTGAGAACATTGAAGATCACACTAAAACTTGTTTCAAATAGGGGACGTGCTGGTTGACGTTTTTAGAATTGAGGTTAAGTTTCAATCCTCTTTTCCTTGTAAAAAAGAATAATTAAGCTATAACCTCAATTGTCATTATAATTATTGTAAAATATTATTTGTAAGTAAAATGAATCCAAATAGTAAACACTAAAGATGTTTTTCTATTATATACTTAGTATTGAAATATTTACGGCAAATGAAATAAAAGTTCATTTTCAGTAATTATATTTTGAAATTGTTTTTATTGAGAAATATTATTGTTATAAAATACTTGAATAAAATGTTGTTCATTTGAATTATAATTAGCATTATTTATTTATGAATTATTAATAAAAACATTACGTGATGTTAATATTCAAACTAATTTTGATAAATTATAATTGTAATATTATACTTTTAGTTTGATTCCTAAAAAAAGGTTCTTGTGTTTTTTATACTCTAAATTTGGGTAATAAGTAGACAAAAATAATGATTATTTATATTTTTTAACATTTCAGTAATAAAAAAAACAAAAAGTGAAAGAAGAGGACTCCACGATTTGAACCACCCTTATTATATTTTAGTGATTAGACGCGTTATCGGCTCCGCTATCGGAACTTGCGATACATAGCTAAGCATTAATTGGAAATACGGACACTGTTGTTAAATATACAGGATAGTAGTTATTATAGTTATATCTACAAGAACTCGTTTTGTCTCGCCTTGCACACATGCGCATGTCGAACTTCACCTACTATAATTTAGATTGACAATGTTTCATTGTTTGCGTTAAAACATCACACACACGAAGATATTTGCTCGGAACTGTATGCGATTTTTTACTTTATGATGCTACTCGACTTTTGTTTTTGACTGTACGTAACAAATAGAATTAGTCGATTCTTAAGATAAATGATTTTTTATTCGTTAGTTCCCATCCCTAGTAATTTCATCTAAATCATCTATGGCTGGAGATAGTGGTAGTCTTGTTTTTCATAAGTTTGTCTAGCAATTTTTCACACACTTTCCCAAGTAAGAAAGTTAGTGATTCCTCGCATAATTATTGTGGATTATCAACGTAAATACAGAATATGCGTTGGTTGTGAAAAGTGTGCCTATATATAATATAAAATGGCTACCGTTTTCGATAGCCCTTTCATTAGACAACGTTTACATCGACTTAGACGTCGTGACTACGATTTTGATGAAGATCAGCGATTTGGACGATGTGACTGTACAAGTTATACCTATTTCGTGCTATCGATGGTTTTGTTTTCGGTGGGCACTGTGATTACTGTGTTGGCATTGGGAGATGCCGATGGCTACATTCTCAGCAATTTGGGACACATGTGGCTAGTAGGGCCGATTTTTATATGTTCTGGAATGATGGTGGCTGTGAAAAGCATGTTATATTTACGACGAAAGAGCGTCATACAAATGCTACTGCACCAGAGAGCGATTATAAGGGTGAGTCCTTTTTTTTGACACAAATAAATGTTTTGTTTTTGTAATCATAGTTATCCTATCAAAATAAAAAATAAAGTGTCTTTCTACATAGCTACACTTATCTAAATATACCCAAATTAAATATGAATTAATTTTAAATATTAAAAACATCAGGGCATGTTTTACAAAAGGAACAGTTGTCTGTTCATTTTGTAAAACATACCCTGATGTTTTTATTTCCACATTTTTTTTATTTTGTTTGTTTGCGTCTAAATCATAAATCTATTGTAACAGTCAACATGATAATGACCATTAAAGTAAATGTAATGTGCTAAAATAGGAAATGTTATGACTTATTGTGACAAAACATTTTTTTATCTCGGTGGCAAGCCTACAAAAACATCAGACTATAAATGTAACTTTTCATGTGTATAGAACTGGGACAAGTCTATCAGTGTTGTGTACTTAACAGTACATTACATTGTAGGTCACAAGTAGTCATTTCCATATATGTCACAAATTTGATTAAGATAAATTAGCATTGTGGTCTTATTTTTTGTAATACAGTTAGGTCTTAAGTTTTTGTTAGTATTTCAGCTTAGTATCTCTTTGTGAACCAATGTAGCAAATACAATAAATGTCTATCTCATCTACATATTCTCTCAATAACAAACAAATAATTATATTACTTATGTCTCACCTTGAACTACTGGTTGAACTGGGTGATAAGAGATAAGATTAACTAACATAAACTAAGAATAACCTTTAGTATTGGAACATTATATGCAAGTTTATTATAGAAAGTGAATTAAGTATATTTGAAAATAGTCATTATTTTTTAGGATATGGCAGCTGTCCAAGCCGAGCAAGCTTATAGTGGTCAGGTACCTCGCACTGCCTCCAGTGCCACATTACCTCCTTCCTATGATGCCTTAATATCAAATGCAGCTGCTAGTAAACCCCAGCCTTCAAGTTCTGAACCACCACCTCCAACATATGATGAAGCAATGTACCTCATAGATGATGAAAAAATGCATATGGAAAACAAATCTGATGACAATGTCAAACAAGAAACTAGCAGTCAGACAAGTAGTTCTAACATAGATCATAGTAAACCTTGAAACCTGAGGATAATGCTAATGAGAACTTGTTTATTACTTAGATACTAAGAAAAACTTAATTCTTCCTTTTGTACTTATATTTTTAGATACATAGTCACTTACTATTATTATAGTATTCTCAGACGTGCCTAAAATATTGGTTTGTTAGCGATATTGTTATATATCTCAATGTAAAGGGTATCTACATATAATTTAATATCTAGCTTAAGGTAAACTTGTGATGTGTTGACTGCCAGTTATTTTGCACTGATCTCTATGTAGCAGGAGATGATTTTAGATCTGTTTGAATGCAAAAACATTAACGCTCATTTGTAATGTGTTTATAAAAAGGAAGGTTTTACTTAATAGTAAACTAGAAGTGGGTCAGCCAGTAGATCTTATATGTTCTTTAGTGAATTAGTTGAAATAGTAATAATATTATATTACCAATAGAAACTGCCCTTAGGGGCAACTCACTAATTATTGATGTAGATAAAACGCTATTTTTATATATAATTATTGTCACAAATGAGTACAATAATGTTCATTCTAGTATTATTTTGTGTAGCATTTTTGGCAGTCACACATTGTTGTGGTTATTCTAGTGTGACAAAGACACTTTTTGTGTCAATTCTTCTTATGTTAAGGTGTGTCTAATCCAAAAATGCAATTTATTTTCTTTAAAATGCTAATTTTGTAAAGATTAAATGTTTAGGAATACTACACCCAGTGTAATGAGCTAGGGAGAAAGTTATTCATATATTTATTAGTATATAGTAGCAATTCTTTGACCAATTTGCTAGCTGGTGATAGGGGTGAATGTGGATGCACAATATGTCCACACACAGCCGCCTTCCACCCCTCATCAGTGAACATGTTTGCCAACATGGCCTCTTTAAACTCCACTACTTTGTTGCATTATGCATCTTGCAATTTCTAGCTGATATCAAGACTGATGCATTTATCTTAATAATATATAATAATAATATTGCTGAACATACACCATAAAACTTCAATATTATTTTTGCTGAAGGAATGAGAAAAGGTTGAATAAATTACTGCCAAAGATATGTAATGGATGTTTCAAAAGATATTTAGTTTGTTTTAGACGCAATGACAAAATTGAGTATACTGAGATAATTGAAGAGATATAAAAATATACTGTATATTTGTGCAGCTACAAAAGTAAAAATATGTTGTATATTCATAGATATAGGAATAAACACAACACAGTAGTGTCAAAAAACTGCAAACTGTGAATAGTGCTGTGGTCTAAAGGTTCTGTTTTTGCCCACATGACAGCATTGCACAAATAATAATTGAAGAGATATAAAAATATACTGTATATTTGTGCAGCTACAAAACTAAAAATATGTTGTATATTTATAGATATAGGAATAAACACAACACAGTAGTGTCAAAAAACTGCAAACTGTGAACAGTGCTGTGGTCTAAAGGTTCTGTTTTTGCCCACATGACAGCATTGCACAAATATATCCCCTAACAAAATGCAATAAATGCACTTACCAGATCACATTTTTTACATCAATAATATAAATAAATTAATTGGGTTCACAAAAATTTAAGGAAATGTAAATGTATAATTATGCTCACCAATTTATGTCAGCATGTGACACAGCCACTCTCATAGTTTTGAAGGTTCTGTATACATGCATATGTTAATCTACTTAATAAACATTTTTGAGATAATGATACTCTGTAAAATGTAGCATGCTAATTCCATTGATAAGGCATTTTGCAGTTCACACAATTTAAATTAATTTGGAATAATATATATAATGAATCAGCTATTATCTGTAACAACTTACTTTTTTTTGTATGTCACTTATGATTTTCTCTACACTTCAAACTATTTACATTTAAAATTTCATCAATATGGTTTTACCAGTTTAGCCAACATGTATTACCGATGTACCTATGAATATACCTATAAGTTTTTATAACAACTAGCTAGACCCGTAGATCTTTTGAACTATCGCAGTTAGATCAAATATATATAGAAAATATATCAAATATATGTAGAAAAGTCTTGAAAAATTTGGTAATAGTGAAGAACTCTTAGGTACATTGATAATACATAACAACAGTGTGTTTTTTTTGCACGTATGAATTTAAATTACAAAGGGCCTAGCAGGGCCTTCTAGGCAGACAAAATTTTCTTGCTGAATTTCTCCTGTTCTGTTAAAGATTCCTGAATCGAGAGGTACATTGGCACACGTTACGATCAGTATTAGTTTTTATGTATTCCGAGCGTAATACAACCGAGGGCCCTGCTGGATCGATGAGGCGATTTATTGTAATTTGTAACATAATAATTGAGGTACATTGGATTTTGTTAATAGATACGTGAGGTACATTGAACAAACAAAGCATTAATTTTTTCGGTCTAGCTCGAGTGGCCCTGCTAGATCGATACACATAACATATACGGGTGTCCCAGAAGTCGACGTCAAGCCGGAATCAGGTAACAGGCTAAGTCATAATAGCAATCAGAAAAAAAACTGAGTTACATATTTTAAAAATTATAGGCATTTAAAAAAAATACATCTACGTGACGGTCTTCTCACTCCTGTTATTAATGCTTCTTTAAGATCTCGAATTTTTCAATTATTCGAGACTAGATGTTCCCGCGGTTTCACCCGCGTTTATCGTTACTGCGCCGCCCCCGTGGGTCGTAGCGTGATGTTATATAGCCTATAGCCTTCCGCGATAAATAGGCTATCCAACACTAAAAGAATTTTTCAAATCGAACTAGTAGTAATCACGCAGAATAAACCAGGAGAAACATCGTTTGTACTATGTCTGTAATGGGTAATTATTTTGCTGCGATGTTATTTTAAAACTGCAATATCTCCTAAGATATTCATTGAAATCGAATGATGTAAAGGGAAATTTTGTTTTACATTAAATACTTGTGATGAATAACGTATTTATTTGGATAAGGATTAATATCATGTTCATAAAAATACCTTCGCAAATAATGCATTATTTTAGAACAAATTTGGTTAGCATAAAAATGGTTATAATGAGCCAACCTTAAAAGATAGACATATGCTGTCGCGGACTTTTTTTTAGAACTTTTAAAGGGGAACAATTCTGTCATACATGATTTTTGCGAAACTTTAACTGTTTATGCAGCGCACGCAGCGGAAGCTCTCAAAAAGAAAAAATACCCTCCGATTTTGAAACATTCTTCATTGGTGCTCCGCTCCTATTGATCTTAGTGTGATGATATATAGCCTATAGCCTTCCTCGATAAATGGGCTATCTAACACTGAAAGAATTTTTCAAATCGGACTAGTAGTTCCTGAGATTAGCGCGTTCAAGCAAACAAACAAACAAACTCTTCAGCTTTATAATATTAGTATAGGTTACATAACAAAACAAATAATTCCGAAAGTAAATATCTGTAGTAACAGGAGTGAAAAGACTGTCACAGTGTGTAGACTTTTAGATTTTTTTAGGAAATGCCTATAATTTTTAAAATACTGAACTTAATTTTTATTTGTGTTTCTCTGATAGCTATTATAACTTAGCCTGTTACCTGATTCCGGCTTGACATCGACTTCTGGGACAACCTGTATATGTATTGGGCTCATAAAATTTTGGGTATTATTAATATTATTTTATTAAAATATCATCTTTATAAAGTGGATCATATTGTCTTCTACCCATGTATATGTATTCAAACTAATGCAATTATTATAATTATGTTTCAAAACTAAGTTGTGTAGAACTCTATAATCAATCACCAAATCAGGAATCAAACTACATATTATATTATTTGGACATAGTCATAAACTGCATTGTCCAATCGCTACATATTAACCCTAAATTTAACATAGATGTACTTAAATGTCTTGCTTTGAAATGTCACACTAATTATGCAATGATTTTATTTTTAATGAGAAAGTATATAATAATAACAAAAAGTATATAATAATAACAAAAGCTTCTACTATGAAAACCTGCATTTTGATGGACCTGATTACTTTGCAATCATTGATATTTAAATTCAAGGTCTATAGAATATGTTAATAAATAAAAGCTATTTTGCTAAGTAATATATTTCGGCAATGCTGTTATAAGTAAGCAGCAATTCATAAATGTTAATATGCTTTTTTAAATAATTATGTAACATAGTAGGATATGTTGCAAGTATCTAAAATTTGTTTCTCTTGTTACTAGTTACAAATGTGCTGCCGGTCTGCAAACTAGATAAGCAGCTGTAGTATTGTCATTGTTTCATTGTCAACTATGTTTAATGAGATCAATTATTTCGGTCAGGGCTATTTGAATTCACTGCTACGAAAAAAGTACTTAAAAAGACTTAAGTGAAGTGGTCTTGTCAAGGTCAAACAGACATAAGTGAAGTGGTCTTCTCAAGGTCAAACATAACCGTATGTATGTCCTTAGATGAACAAGTCATGTGCCTTTTTTTCATAAAGAAGTATTTTTTGCTTCTTTTATAGATGATAGAATTGATATACATAATGGAATAGGATAAAGAAACTGTTTTTAAATTAGTAAGTATAATAAAAAATAAAGATAATTGATGTATGACCCCAACTTTTATTTACTTTATATCTAAATACAAAACTTATCATTAATGAACGTCAGTCATCCAAGAAGTGAATGTTGTTATTTTTATAGCATTGTTGATTGGCAATACCATTGTAAGTGAAAACTATCATAATGGCTTGATAACTGTATCAAGGTACATTCACATTAATTCAGTAGGTACGCCAAATGTCTACTTAGAATACATTTTGCAGTTAACCATACCACAGTGTACACAGTTGTATAATGATAGTCCATTTTCTTACTTGTCTTATTTAATAAACAAAAATGGCATACCTACTGGTAGGTGAAGACATTACATAGAAAACCATTTCTGTGTATTGTCTCTATTTTGTAGTCTTCTCTATTTATTAGAGCACAAATATAGTCTGAATAATTTTCTTGTTTACTAAATAATACAAGTGAGAAAATGGGGTATAATAATAAGTTATTATTAAAAACTGCTACTTGAAATATTGTAATGTTTATAACAGCTAGGTTTTTACATCATTCTGATTCAATAGCAGATATTGTTATAATAATATTCAATTTGTTAATCATAATGACCTTAAGAATCACTACATAAATAATAATTATAGTGAAACAATGCTGTGAAATTAGATTAAACAAGAGATCAGGGTTCTCTGGGCAACCTCAAAAATATAAATTATTTTTAAATATGAAAATAAAATATACAGATGTTATACTTTTTTTTTGCATTTGCAATTGGTTACTGTGCCTTAAAAATAGCTGCTTTTCTAAATGTAGTAATTTTAACAAATATTTTTGCAGGCCAATATTTATAAACATGACAGCTAAATGTTCCAAGTTAAACTTGGAGTTACTTAGTTTTAGTATGTGTATATCTAAAAACATAAATGCCATCATAAAACACCAGCAATATTTACAGGCCAGTTAATTATACATTGTATGCAAAATATGTTAACAGATTTTAGCTACTAAATTAAACTTGTTAACCACTTTGTGATTCTAAAACTAAACTGCAAATATTTGTGTACTGATCTCCCTAGAACTATTAATTATACATTTTCCAAGTTACATTCTTTTATTTTATTGTTTACATGTAAACATTGATTTAAAACATGCCTGGATAAAATTTAGGTCAGTCTGCCAAAGTACTTAGCTCGAAAACATGCATCCCGTAATTCTGGCCATTGAACTATTATAAGATCAGCAAAGAACTCCAATATTTTACCAGTCAAAGATAAAGTACGCACTCTACAAATACTTTCAATAAAAACAATACGACAATCTAATATAAATAAACATCTCATCAAAAAAGCTACAACACACACTGGAATACAAGTTCCTGGGCCATTACAAAATATAACATCAGGTTTAAAATTGTATACCACTGGTACGGTATACAAAGTAGCACGTAAGGTACTAACAACAGATGATCGATAAGATTGCTGTACGTTTCGGCTTCTAGGAATACGGGTCAGTTTATATGACTTATCTTTTTCTGTTTCCTGAATCTTGACTTCACTGCTTATATCATTATCGGCTAAAATATATAACCGTGGATTATACTTGTTAAAGTTAATTCTCTTTGTAAGTCTCAACAGTTCTGTCGTATGGCCACCAGATCCAATGCACATGATAGTACGTAATGGCTTCGTAAGCGTCAGTCCACATTCGCTTGTATATATCTTATACAGCAAGGAAATAACACGGAGAAGGAATAAGATAATAGCACATAATATTATAAAAATAAAACCATAAATCACAAACATCGACATTCTTATTCGATAAATCGTAATATATATCTATGGAAGTTTAATTAATTGCTGGTTTACACGGTGAGCAAATAATTTATATTTCAGTTACAAGCGAGTAATTTATATACCGATGTTATTTCTCTTAATAAGTTGGTATTTCAGATGAAATTGATAAATTAGGTTATGTAGATACATTTTGTTTATTGTTACGTCAAGCAAAACAAAAAATGACAAATGACAATTACACATCATATTCAGTCAGTCTGGTTTTAGTGATGTATTTGTTATCTCTAGCGATGCAATGATATATCGAATATTCGATAATATCGACCCTAAAATATCGATATCTAACAACCATCGATACCGTATTATCATATCGACAAGAAATTAAATATCGATATATTTAAAATAATATTTGATAACCATTGCTTAAGATTTTATAATCGGTTTTTGTCTATGGTGTTCTTTGTATTTGTTCTTTCGTTCAGAATAGTTCTTTTCACAGAAAATAGTAGGTTCAGATCATCGATATTTTCAAGCCTTCGATATAAATATCGATATGTATATCGATATTTATTATTTGCTTCATAATAACCCACTCTTTTTTATTTTTTTTTATTTTGCTCGTCAAAATGACCTCACTCCACCTGGTGGTAAGCAGTCGTGTGGTCTAAGAGCAGTGGCCTCCACACCACCCTCATAGCCGAGGCGATGTTGAGGTCTCTACTTTGACGGCCTGAGAAGGTGCTTTTTCACGCTCCGCTTAAAGGACCCAGGATTGAAGGAAGAAGGAAACACGTGCCTTGGCAGAGAATTCCATGCCTTAGTCGTTCGGTAGAGGTATGAGGACACAAACTTGTTGATACGCGCTCTAGTCGACTCTACTGTGTAAGGATGGCATCTGAGCCCAGCACGCGTTGTTCTGGATAGGAAACGGGAGGACGGGATAAGGTGGAATAAGTCTTCAGAGCACTCCCCGTGGTATATTCTGTAGAAACATGCCAATGAGGCATTGTCCCTACGGAGTTGCTGAGGATCCAGTGAACTCGTGACCTCTGGATCTCCGATGATACGGACAGCCCGCCGCTGTATCCTGTCGAGAGCGTCCAGCAAGTACTGCGCGGAGCCATCCCAAAGATGAGAACAGTACTCCACGCAAGGGCGCACTTGTGCCTTATACAATAGGCAAAGCTGTTTTGAATTATCAAATTTAAAATCGCATTGAAACTGTCGATTTTATCCATCATCGATATTTTCAGGCCTTCGATATAAATATCGATATTTTCGTCTCCTTGCAACCCTAGTTATCTCCTCAACCACAAATTTTAATCGATATCATTAAATCATTGGATAATAAGTCCAACAATAAAATGAAAATGGTAACTTTTTCTCAGCAAGAACTTCGTGTATTTGTTTACACAGCCATACAATAAGTAGTGATACTTCATACATGTCTGTGGGTTGTGTAAAAGCCTAAGGCAGTGGTCCGACCGCCGACGATGAACGAGAAACAAGTAGAACTGGAAACTATAAGCGAGATGACGATCAGCGGGAAGCGAGTGTGTAGTTTCGATAGTTTTGTCGCCGGGCTATAAGCAAGTATGCAAGTGCGACGAGCGATTACTCGCGCCACTCGCCCGCGGTCGCTCAGTCCTGTGCAAACCTGCGCGCGCGACTACAAATTTTGCATCCAAAATCGTCTTTTCTTCCCTCTCATTTTCTTCCGTTTTTCAGAGTTGCCGCTGCCACTACACAAACACTATCGTAAAATACATCATCGTCGTCGTCTGAACTAGACAACAATGAGAGTTGCAATGATTTGTTGATATCCATACGTCTACTTTCAAAGCCGCGCTGCTTAGAAATGATCATGAAAAGAAATGATCAAGCGAGCGAGCATCGCTGAACGAGTATCGCTGAGCGAGTTTATTTTTGAAAGCTCTTGTCGCTCAGCGACAAAACTAGTAAAGCGAGTCGTCGCCGGCAGTGTGAACAGTCAGAGAGCAACTTTTAATATATGCATCTCTTTCGTTTACACGGAATGTATATTAAGGCTGGCCGCATACATACGTTTTCCGAATTCGATTTCCGAATTCGTTTTCCATATTCGGAGCTCCGAATGCATGGAATCAATATAAAATACACTAACTGCCGCACACGTCCGCTTTCTCTCCGAACGGAAAAGATTCCGTATGTACGTTTCGAATGCAAACCCGTGCGTTCGGAGAAACCATTCGGAAAAAACCTAATGACGTCATGCGGAATGCAGCCCTTGCATACATTTTGTTTGTGTCGGCGCACACGTTCGGAAATTCTCATTCGGAACCGTGCCCGCGCCGCGCGCATCGTACGTACGTAAACGATAATTATAATGTGTGAGGTAGAAACATTAATATTGTCTATTGAAAAATACCCTCGCTTGTCGAATATACATGACAAGGACTACCACAACAGAGATATAAAAGACTAGATGTTCCCCCGGTTTCAGCCGCGTTTATCGTTACTGCGCCGCCCCCTTGGGTCGTAGCGTGATGTTATATAGCCTATAGCCTTCCTCGATAAATAGGCTATCCAACAATTTTCAATTCGGACCAGTAGTTCCTGAGATTAGCGCGTTCAAACAAACAAACAAACTCTTCAGTTTTATGATATTAGTATAAATTTGGCCTGGGAGCAGGTATTTAAAGAGGTATAGTTCATATAATTCACATAATTTCGTTTAAATATGTTTGTTTTATTTAATGTTGTTTTATTATTGTTGATAACTGTTAAATATTGTTATAATTGTTTACTATTGAAATGCAATTGCTAATAAATCATCGTCCTCCATCGACGTGCGTTCACTACGCTATTACTATCCGTACTGACAGTATACGTTCCGAATGAAAAAAAACTAACGTGTGCGCTAGTCTCACGGAATTCTGAATCGAGATTACGTGTTAGGAAATCGAATTCGGAAAACGTATGTATGTGGCCAGCCTAATTGTGCGTTTCTTGAGAGAGAAAATCGCCGACAGTTAGTTAGTCGTTTTCTCGCCGGCGCGCGGCGCAGGCGGTCGGACCACTGCATAAAGAGCCATGTTGTTACAATGCAATGACCAATTTTGTGAGTAAACAATAACGACATGTTAGGCTATTATTTACATAAAAATAAAATAGTCATAAAAACATTCCGTTTCGTAATTTAGTACTACTGACTAAGCCTAACTTAAAAAGAGTTTACTGGTTTATGAGATAAAATAAAATGTACAGAAAATAGGAATTCGTTTTTTTTTTATATATATTTTGCTCGTCAAAATGACCACACTCCACCTGATGGTAAGCAGTCGTGTGGTCTAAGAGCAGTGGCCTCCACATCGCCCCCACAGTAGCTGAGGCGATGTTGAGGTCTCTACTTTGACGGCCTGAGAAGATGCTTTTTCACGCCCCGCTTAAAGAACCCAGAATTGAAGGAAGAAGGAAACACGTGCCTTGGCAGAGAATTCCATGCCTTCGTCGTTCGGCAGAGATATGAGGACACAAACTTTTTGGTACGCGCTCTAATCGACTCTACCGTGTAAGGATGGCATCTAAGCCTAGCACGCGTTGTTCTGAATAGGAAAGGGGAGGGCGGGATAAGGTGGAATAACTCTTCAGAGCACTCCCCGTGGTATATTCTGTAGAAACATGCCAATGAGGCAATGTCCCTACGGAGTTGCAGAGGTTCCAGTGAACTCGTGACCTCTGGATCTCCGATGATACGGACAGCCCGCCGCTGTAACCGGTCGAGAGCGTCCAGCAAGTACTGCGCGGAGCCATCCCAAAGATGCCATGCCTTGGTCGTTCGGCAGAGGTATGAGGACCCAAACTTTTGCCTAGTTTTACTAGGCAGACCCATAGATTAGTATACCTGGCAGACCAGGCTATGTCGACACAGGTGGATATACTGCTCGTGGTTTCTAAACATGTTTATATTATAGTTACTATTCTAATTGTTTACATTTACCACGCTCAAGCTTAAATAAGATAAAGGCAGACTAATAACTTACTGTTGTTATTTCTTCGTTCGTTATATTTTATCTTCAGGTAAATATAGATGAGAAAGTGTTGTCAAAAACTTTGATAGAATTGACAATATTACTCCGTTTGGGCTAATGTCATCCAGCTTTGTTAAGGTACCATTAGAAAATATTACTTGAAAATTAAAAAGTTATCAACACACTTGTGATCAAATAAACTTTGCAAAATATATACAATCTAGTATCTTTGCTTGTGATGAACTTGACATATTTTCACAATTTTCACATTGACATATTTGACAAATGACAGTCAAGTTCAAAAAATCGGAAACAACGCGATATCATTGTCATAGCGACCAGGGTTGCCAATTTGTGGGGAATTCCCCAAACTGCGAGAATCTCAAGTTGGTTGGGGATTTATTGAGGATTGGCATTATGCGGGGAAAATGCGGGGATTTTCAAATCTTCGTGTTATTTATTAATACATATTATAAATTGTAATAAATATAAAAATTAATAAAGAAAGAATACTTTAGCAGCACCTAGTAGCTACTGTGAATATTAAAAACAATGAATAATGTTCGAAAACATAAAATTAGGACTCATGCTGCATTTTCAAATGCATTGGTCGAACGTAAAGGGAGCTTAAAAATTAAAATACAGTAATCCACAATCGGCTGAATACAGATACTGTAATATCTTTAATGGCAGCAAGAGACGGGAATAAAAAATTTGGTGGCAGTGTCAAGTTTAACCCTTTGAGCAAAATGGTTGCAACAAATATGTATATTGGAAAAGTGTACAAAACGTAAAAATAATAATAAAAAATAGTTAAAACGTTTTTCATTGTTTAAAATGATATTGAGGGGAATTTGCTGGGCATCAGCAGATTTTTATCCCCAAATTTGGATATTTTATTTGGATTTTTGGGGAATTACGTACATTGGCATTGGCAACCCTGATAGCGACAATAATTGACTTTTGACGACTTTGACGTTTACGTTAAAACGTTTACATAGTCTGACTGTGGTCTGAGTGAGACACAATTTTAATTTTTTTGACCAGTAATAATGCTAATTTCATTAATTCAGTGATTTATCTGATAGTTATGAATTAAATTCCTTTATACACTTTTATTTTAGTTTATATACATACTAAATATGAGATTCCTAGATATTTTACGGTCCAGTGTTTTTCAAATTGTTTCGTTTATTTTTGTTTTTGGTTATCTCCTCGGCGTTTTAAATGTATATTTTAGTGACAAAAATAACTATTGTCTAATGACTTACATGTTTGAATATCCACAGTTTGTGGTTAGTATATTTTTAAATCGTGTTCATTCTTTGATATATGCATTTATGACAGTGTATTAATTCACAAATATTTTTAGCGATTATCGGTGCCAGAAAACAAGTTATATCCTCAATATGGATTATTCGCATACAGCGAAGGAAGATTTACTGAAAGGGCTAGAAAAATGTGGTATGTTTGTGTAATGTGAATTGTCATCTATGTCTTATAATAAAGGAGGAGTAATACTAATAAGAATATCTCAACAGGTTTGATGGTGTCCCAGTTCTATTTCTGCCAGGTAACTCAGGCAGTCATATGCAGGCTAGATCTTTAGCATCTGTTGCACTAAGAAAAGCACTTTCTCGGGGAAATCAGTACCATTTTGATTTCTTTACAAGTAAGTCAAGTACCTATTACTGCAATCTTTTACATCACCATTATGTATCAGGCAGTACATGTAGAAATTTCCAGGCGTCTATGCTTACTGCACCTTAGGTCCCACATGTTATAGGTCATACATATTGCAATTGATTATTGAAATACATAGTAATAACTTGAGTCAACCCAGAGCATAGAAATATAACTATTGTTATACTCTACCCTGCTGTTAAGAATATTATAACAGAAAATGCAATAACACATTGCCTTACTCCCAATCTTGGGACATCAGATTATAAATTGTAAGCACCATCATGTCATGCTTCAAGAGAAATTACACAGTTTATTTTATTACAATGAATGTTTCAGTTAGTTACAATGAAGAATTGTCTGGTCTGTATGGTGGAGTACTACAGAGTCAGACAAGGTTTGCATCAGCTTGTGTTAACAAGATTTTAAGTTTATATAAGAGCCATAAGTATACAAAGGCTATACCCACTTCAGTCATACTTATAGGACACTCTATGGTGAGTTTGTAGTTTTTCAGCTGTTATTAAACTATTGGCTAAACAATATCATAATAATAAAGACATTGTGCAGTGTATACCATAGTCTGTTTGCCGATGGATTAATTAAATTAAAATGTTATTTATTTGGGAATGCCTGTCATTAGCTACATTTCCAATTTCTTTTTCATAGTTTTTAGTAATTGTGTTTCATGCTATTGGTATTCCAAAAGTAATAAAGAAAAATGCATGCATGCATATACATATATATGTGTAGGTAATATAATTTTATTGGTTTTCAATGGTAAAGTAGTAAATGAGTAGTTTAGTTTCAAAATCCTCTAAAATACTTTTCACAAAAATATTGGTAAATTTCAAAAAACCATTTAAGATTTAATATAAATGGAATATTTTAGCAGTGCAATGTTGGGTGTTGGGTGATGAAATAAAAGATGTTACTTTGTGTAAAGTCACAGCTATAATGCCTCAAATACAATGATTATAATTACTACTTAGTAGAGAAGGCGCGTCACACACTACAGCAGTGTTTGCAACAAACTGCTACTTTTGTGAGCTGATTTAATAAAATTTGAATGGGTTATTTTGAAAACTTTCAGTGCTATGCGATAGAAGCAATGAAGGTGCTTCATATTCAATCAGAACATATTTTTGTTCTGATATTGTTTTGGCGGGTTTTGAAACTATACTCCTCAAATCACAGACAGTTAAAGGGTTTTTGTATTTCTTTATCTAATACAAGCTTTTGCTTTTTTTAGCTTGATGAAAGGTCTATGCCCTTTTCTGTATTTCTGTCAATGTATATTTGAAATTTTATGATGATTTGTCCAGTATTTAAAGCATGAAAGCGTCGCAAACCAACAAATAAACTCATAATTACATTAATTATAGTATTAGTTAGGATTAGGCATTTGGTGACAAATATGTTTATTATAGGAATATATTGTGCTTTTCTGTTATACTTATATTTTCCTGATATGGTTTATTATCAGTATACAGAACTTTCAGTTATCACTGTTGTAATTTGAAGTACCACTTATTTTTACAAGTATCAATTATTGTAACTTATTAGAACAAGTTGTAACTGATAAATCGACGTGAAACAACAGTGTTTCACTGCTGTGTTTCGTTCGGTGAATGAGAGCGCCGGAGGCCTAAGCATGAGGTGACGATTCTCGCAGCTTATGAGGGACCTGCAGAGTATCCGTAGAGTCATTGTGTGGGTGGCGCGAGTCGACCCGGCGGTCAGGGAGAGCCGTAGAAACGGTGCTCTGCTAGCCGCCCGCGGTATAGTCCAGAGGCCCAACCGAGTCTAACCAACTAGGTTGGCTGCCTTATCATGCCGCGCATAATCTCGAGGTGGCTCGTCGTGCCGGATGGTGACCGGAGGGTGGGTCCCGGCGACCACTTTCGGGAGGGTACGGGGATCCTTCCGTCCGTCGGATCGGCTATCGCCATACCATACAGTTATATGACAAAACTTGCTCTGCACCTTGCCCCACTTTGCTGCGAGAACAGCCGCCTCTTTTTTTTTTCACGTTTCCCCTTCCTTTCACTCGTTTGTCATTGACGTTCAACAGCAGCCAATCGCCGTAACCCCACTGCTGCTTCCTGTGTCGTGGAGTTTATTAACATCAGAGGACTCCACGCTAACCTTAATGCCGTCCATCACCACCTGAAGACGGCTCGGCCGGCAATGCTTTTTCTAACGGAGACACAAATACGCCGTCCTGCAGACACAAACTACCTGCAATATCCCGGCTACGTGCTAGAGGAGTGTTTCCTCGCGAAAGCCGGGGTATGCTTGTTTGTTAGGGCGGATATTTGCTGTCGCCGTCTACAATGCCTAGAGGACCCTTCCTTCTCTGTCCTTTGGGTACACGTAGATCATGGCTCTTTCAGCCAAATCTACATGTGCCTCTACCGATCCCATTCAGGAGACGCTGAGACAACTCGACTCTTCAATTACCTGAGTCAGGCGGCAGACGACGCGCAGGAGCTGTTTCCGAACGCTGAGTTGGTGTTCTTGGGAGATTTCAATGCCCACCATGAGACCTGGTTGGGTTCTCCCAAAACAGACCACGCGGGACGAACTGCCCATGCGTTCGCTCTCACGCATGACCTGTCTCAACTGGTACTCCAGCCCACCCGGATACCAGACATTGCAGGTCAGGTGCCCTCTCTGCTCGATCTGCTGCTGACGAGTAACCCGAACCGGTACAGTGTGTCGATTCGTGCTCCTTTGGGCACCTCAGACCACTGTCTGGTTTGTGCCACAGCTGTTGTTGTTACGCCCCC
This sequence comes from Catocala sponsa, assembly GCA_963564715.1. NCBI lineage: Eukaryota > Metazoa > Arthropoda > Insecta > Lepidoptera > Erebidae > Catocala > Catocala sponsa. The sequence goes on from OY751333.1 coordinate 16,671,225, forward strand.
ACGACCCGAGGAAGCAAGACGACGACTGTGGCTACTCGTCAGCAGACTGGGATGGAATGCGGGAATACTTCGCATCCATCCCTTGGGCTCAACGCTGCTTTGAGAACAGGGAACCATCAGAGAGCGCTACTGCTGTCGCTGGTGATATCATCCTGGGTATGGAATATTATATTCCATACAGTGATGTCACGAGCTGCGGCAGGAAAAGGCCCTGGTTCGGGTGTGAATGCGCTGATGCTGTTAAACGCAAACAGACAGCGTATCGCGCTTGGACCAGGGCTCACACTCTCCACGACCCTAACGTGGATCACCTGAAGGCAGCGTTCAACCAAGCCACAAAGGTCTGCAAGAGGGCATACTTAAGAGCGGATGCTCAGGGCGTCGCACGGTTCGGCCAGGAACTAATGGCGCATCCTACGGGCAGTCGTAGCTATTGGTGCCTGGCCAAAGCTGTGCAGTCCAACTTCTGCCAGACCTTGTTACCCCCTCTGAGGTATCCGAATGGATCACTGGCTCATCGGCCGCAGGAGAAAGCAGATCTGCTTGCAAATCTCTTTGCGGCCAACTCCCGAATCGATGACTGCGGTTCGCAGCCGCCTAACATTGCCAACTGCGGCTACACCATGCCTGATATATGTATCAGGCAACGAACCGTTCGTGCGATACTGCAGTCTCTCGATGTTCGGAAAGCCAGTGGACCTGACGGCATCCCAGCTGTGGTTCTTAAAAAATGTGCAGCGTAGTTGTCTCCCACACTTACGCGCCTATACCGGACGTCTTACGCCCCAGGCATTGTGCCTGAGGCTTGGAAGGAAGCGAACGTTTAACCGTTTCCCAAAAAGGGGGACCGTTCCGAGCCAAGCAACTATCGACCCATAGCTATCACCACGGTGCTTTCCAAGGTGTTCGAGCGGATTATAAACACCCAAATTGTCCGCTACCTGGAGGATCAATCGTTGATCAATGATCGCCAATACGGCTTTCGGTCTAAACGATCAACGGGTGATCTTCTAGCGTTCGTCACGCACCTCTGGGGTGAGGCTATGGACAAGCACGGCGAGTCTTTGGCTATCAGCCTTGACATAGCCAAAGCTTTCGACAGAGTCTGGCACCGGTCTCTTCTTTCCAAGCTTCCGGCCTATGGCTTGCCCCCTCAACTATGCACCCGGATTGCAAGTTTCCTGCAGAAGCGTCGTATTCGGGTCCTTTGCGACGGTCGCGCTTCCAAATTTATGCAGGTGAATGCAGGAGTGCCTTAGGGGTCTGTCTTATCCCCTACGCTCTTTCTTCTGCATATCAATGATATGTTGAATCTCGGCAACATACATTGTTATGCGGACGACAGTACCGTGCATGGGCGATATCTCGGACATCCTGGGGCCAAACAGGCTGAGGTTGAGGGGAAAAGGCAGAATATTGTCGTTGAACTTAACCAGACCTTGGACCGCATCTATGAATGGGGTGCCAAGAACTTGGTGGAGTTCAACGCCAAGAAGACCCAGGCATGCGCGTTCTCAACAAAAAAGTCTCCGTTCCTTCCCCTCCCTTCTCTGAAGAACACTCCACTGGTAATACGTGACAGCCTCTCCATCTTATGTATGGATCTTTGCCGCTCCCTTAATCCCAAAACGTTCATCGAGAGCGTCATTAAGCAAGCTTCGCGAAAACTCGGAGTTCTGAACAGGGTGAGGCGGTTCTTTGCGCCTGGGCAACTGTGCCTATTGTATAAGGCACAAGTGCGCCCTTGCGTGGAGTACTGTTCTCATCTTTGGGATGGCTCCGCGCAGTACTTGCTGGACGCTCTCGACCGGTTACAGCGGCGGGCTGTCCGTATTATCGGAGATCCAGAGGTCACGAGTTCACTGGAACCTCTGCAACTCCGTAGGGACATTGCCTCATTGGCATGTTTCTACAGAATATACCACGGGGAGTGCTCTGAAGAGTTATTCTGCCTTATCCCGCCCTCCCCTTTCCTATCCAGAACAACGCGTGCTGGGCTCAGATGCCATCCTTACACGGTAGAGTCGATTAGAGCGCGTACCAAAAAGTTTGGGTCCTCATACCTCTGCCGAACGACCAAGGCATGGAATTCTCTGCCAAGGCACGTGTTTCCTTCTTCCTTCAATCCTGGGTTCTTTAAGCGGGGCGTGAAAAAGCACCTTCTCAGGCCGTCAAAGTAGAGACCTCAACATCGCCTCGGCTACTATGAGGGCGGTGTGGAGGCCACTGCTCTTAGACCACACGACTGCTTACCATCAGGTGGAGCGTGGTCATTTTGACGAGCATGATAAAAAAAGAAAAAAAATATATTGTTGATGTTTATGAGTTTGTTGTACCTAATATGGTGAATTCGTTTTTTTAAATATTGGAATTATTTGGAGTTGTTAATCATTAGTATCCTTGTTAAAACCTCAAGCAAAGAAAAATTCTTCTGTTTGTAAGGAGTGTGTTCATATTGGTAGTACTATGGATTTCCTTAAAACTCATGACTTTTAAACAATGAGATAACTTATTCAGTATGCAAGCACTGTTTAGTAAATAATAATACAGTCGTTATCTCCTCATCAATCTAACGCGATACCGGAGGGCACAGTACACTAGCTTTTATACTACCACCTTCGCCTTGTGATATAAACAAAAAATTTATCACCAGGTTAAATAAAACCGTACAAACCGCAGGGCAGCGTGTGGCGACACTACGGTCCTGAGTGCCTCAGAGAGTCGGTTAGGGCCTCGTCCCCGGCTTGCCGTTACTGGTTGGCTGGGGTGGAACTTCAAGAGCGCCCGTAGGACTCTCAACTCTAGCTTGCCTTCGGCAGGTCAGAGGGGGCCGCTAGAGCTACATGCTTGGGGTTGGAAGTGTCATTTTCAAGCGCGTAACTACGGGGAAACCCGCTCCGGGTCTCCGTTGTCACGAGACCCGCGATGGTGAAACCGGCGCCGCACCGCTCGACACCCCAAGCCGCTCGCACCGGTGTTGCCCTCTGCTCCTGGCTTGTATGCCTATGGTGGCTATTCAGGTGGCCCATCTAGTGAGTTGGCGAGTTACCGTCTGTCCATTCGATTGATGCTATTATAGTATTCAGGGCAGACGCCGTTTTATCATCCAAAGTTACCAATATACCAGTCCGTCAAACACCCATACCCATAGCCCATATATTAGTATCCATACGTAGCAATAGTCTTACGCCTGCTGCAGCTAGTGCCGCTGTAGGTGTTCCATCCCACCTTTGATTAAAACTCTCGAAGGGCCTCTTCTCGTTGGACCCATGTCTCCGTGTAAGCATCCCAAAGGGCGGGGTATTTTCCTAACGTACTAGGGAAATACCTGTGAAAGAGAAACATATAATAATATTGATTTGCAAGAAACATGGTAAGAAAATACAGATAGTACATAAAGGTTTGTCATTTAGAACAGCATGTTTCACCTTAATATCGGCATGCAAATTCTTATATATAAAAACTCAAACCTGAAATGAATGACTGGCAGGTAGTATTTTTGTCGTGTGTCTAATTAAAATAGTAGTGCATGCATGGACGCATCAGCGTGGATATATTACTAAGGTATGCGCAGGCGCGCGTGAATGCGTTATAGACAATTGGTTAAATATTTCTTTCTTTAGATCAATTGTTGCAGTTTCTATTCTAGTTGTATACAAATAAACGAACTGTTAAAATAATCCGTTCAATGTTTACATACCTAGCTTTTTTGCTTAATTCCAAAAGCTGTAGAGTAAAATTGAAGTAGGTATATATAGAAGAATACCTTTAGAAACCATGACTACAATTTAACATTTTGTACCGTGTGGTAGGTACCTATCTATGTTATATGGAAATGGTTAATCGGTAAGGGAATTTGATTACGAGAGAAAAAATTTGTTGAGTCCCAAGGGCGCGTCGTTTTTCTTTCTACTTATTCGTCCATTTAAAAATTTACTCTGATGTCTTACGTTATTCATTATTGCAGTCTAATAGCACTATTCCAATTGCTGCTGTTATTACAAAGGTAGTATGGCAGGTCTTGAGAGATAGTTCTTTTTTACCTCGCGTGAGGATAAAAAATTGAAAGACGAAGGTAGAACGTGCGCTGGCAAGGATCACGATATTTTTATAATATGGCAATAATAGAAGCATAAGCAAGAAGCAGAATGCCGTTTTGTTCGATACAGTATTTGCTGTTTCATGTGACGGTGGCATCTTAGTCCAGCACTTCTTTTATATTAGAAATGTGAAAAGAGAGACAATAATTAAGATTAATTGGATGAGCTCTTCGAATTCAGTGTGGAATGATATGAACTATAAAAGACAACCAGCGGGCCAAAATCCCTGTTAAGGTTCGATATACCTGCTTTTTGGCTGCCGAGATCGAGACTTGCTGAACCGATAGTCAAATAAGTATACAGAACAAAATCAATATCAATATAAAAATTCAATTGATTCATAATCAAAATTGAAGATTGCAGTAAAACGGTTATCAATAATACGGATGGCACGCCACTTTGAGTATTAATTGAGATTCCAGCTTATGTTGATATCAAAGATGTAACGTTTACTATCCAGAATAACACTCACTAACCTTACGTGTCATCCTTACATGATAGAGCCGATAAGAACACGAACCAAAAGCAGCGATAGCCTAGTGGGCAACCGTTGGACTGCCTCGAGTACGATCCCAAGGCGCGCATCTCTGTCTTTTCAAAGCCATATGTGTATTAAATAGTTAATTATCGCTCGCTTTAACGTAAGGAAACCTGCATGTCTAAGAGTTCTACATAATGTTCTCGAAGATACAGGAAATCTGCCAACCCGCACTAGACCAGCGTGATAGACTATGGCCTAACTGCACAGCAATGGGATAGTTTAATACAGGGCTGATATTATAAGATGATTTTTCGATCCTGGGTCTTTCAAGCGGGGCATAAAAAGCACCTCTTTAAGTCGCCATGTAAGAACCTAAGCCCACATCACGTGAGGAAGTGAAGACTAGACTACTGCTGACGATCAGGCGGAGTATAATAATTTTGACAGGCAATAAAAAAAATTAAAATGGTAATGGAGTATTCAGAAGAGAAAGGGAGACGCAAATGTGTGTAATCATTTAGACGGAGAGAGTTTCTCGACTCAAAGATAAGATTATCGAAAGGATATAAAAAAGTTTCTTCGTCTAAACATTCATACAAAAGTATATTCGCCAAAGTGAAGGAGCGAAAACGCTCCTTCACTTTGGCGACAATTGCCTCGCAAGAAATATTGATTGTGTCCGTGTAAACAGAATTTCAAAGCAATAATCGTATTTCGAGTTTTTGTGCCAGTTGCTACCATGAGTGCAGTGCGCGAGGGTGTTTTAATTATAACTGTAGACAAGAGTTAATTAAACGGAAACGGAAAACAAATGTTGGGTTACAAAATGGATAGCGAGAAGAAACAATTTTGGAGCATCTAACACGTTGTGTCTTGAATTAAAATTGGAAGATGAAGAGACATTCAAAAATATCTTTCGGGTTACGAAAGCCCATTATTGTCCAGAATTTTTGAGAATAAATACTAATACCTACCTAGTAAGCACTAAACTCGAATGACAAATCTCGCACTCAAAACGGTTCAAACCTATTTGTACGATACTCGTATGAACTTGAAAAAATGTCATACGACATCGTGTTTATACAAGTCGAGATTCTCGTAAGCAAGAATCTTCTTACTATACTTTCGCTGTGTAAACAAACGTAGGAAATTATCGCCTAGCGATAAGTGACTTGCAAATCTCGTATGACATAATCGTAGGTGAGAATTTAGTTCTTGCCTGAATGTAAACATTTTGATACGATAATGTTTTGGCGATTATTGCTTGTGATAGTAGCCTACGATTTCTCAAACGAAACGTGCGAGAAACTCTCTCCGTCTAAATGGGCCTCTTTCTACAACTACTCGTATTATAATTATAATTTTATAGCTTGGAAGTTTGTTACTTGATCGCGCGTAAATCTTAAACGGATTTAGATAAAACTAGCAACACAAACGTACCATATCATGGATTAATACATAGTCCTTAATCTTAATCTTTTACCCTGGTAGGCGTTCTTAAACGGTTTAGGTGGGTAAAGCCAGCGCAAGGAACTAGCACCACATAAACAAGTGCATGGTCAATGTAGTACTGTAGTACCAACGTGGCCGGTGACGAAGCAACGAATATTCTTACACTTCAGGTTTTATTGGCATGCATATCTCTCACTACGGCAGTAAACTTCAAGGCCAATAATAAAAAGAAATGCACTGTATCCTTATCATAAAATAATTTATATTTTTTTTTTTTCTACAGGGAGGGCTTATTGCCAAACGGCTTTTAGCCTATCCAAGCACAATCAATACTACCTCAATAGCCATAGCTTTGGCTGCGCCTTTAGAAGCTCCAGTAATTAATGTAGATGCTGCAATGGACGACTATTATAAGCTCATGAACTTTGAATGGGAAACAAATATTAACAGCAACGTTGAGATTAAACAGAAGAAAATCTTGTTATGTTTCGGCAACGGTCCTCGCGATGTACTAATGCCGTCTGGATTGACTTCTTCAAATGACAGCTATATAAGTGCACTTGTGAGTAATTTATTTTAATGGCCAGCAATTTAAGCTTTACTGACTATGTAACCATTATGGTTTACATAATATACTAGATACATATATCAGCTGTCACGTAATTCACATGTGATCTTGTTACTTCCACTACCTACTGTCCACCCGTTTCATAAGTAAAATATTTAATTTATTTCCTAAAATATAAATTGATATTTAATTGATATACCTATAACAAATATATAATTGATGAGGCAATTTTATTTTGGCATAATCAATCGTAATGTACCTACTTTTAACAGCATATCAATACATTTAAATATATATATATATGTATTGATATGTTGTATATTAAGTTGAGTTTTAATTGAAATGGAATATTTAATAGGATGCTGTTTACAAGACCACATTAAGATTTAGGCTGGTTTCACAGTCGCAACGTCGAACAGCGCGTTTCAACAGCACGCACTTGACGCAGGGCTATAGAAACGCGGCGCGCTTCAACTGCGCGACTATAAAACGCTACTAGTGAATTTATTATATATAATTTAGTTTTTTTGCATTTTCTGAGAAAATTTACCATAGTAATGTATATTTTTATTTACACCATAAGAAAGTAGAGATTTCAAAGAACATAAAACCCCCTGACTTTTTAAAAAAAGCAGATATTTTGACGGGTGAATGTTCGATTGAAAATTAGGGTGCTATTTCGATATTAAGTCAAAATAAACTGCAAAAATAAATATTTTAAATAAAAAAAAATTCAGTGTGTTTGGGACAATAAAATGTAAGTTTTCACCAAATGAGAAACAAATAATCTTTTTGCAAAAGATAAAAATAAATAACCAAAAACTTGGTTATTTGAATTTTCACATAAATTTTGAGGTTATGTGAAAAAAGAGTATATACAAAAGTTGTAGATCTTTTTATTACCTACAACTTTGCTATTTAACTTTTTTGACTTCTAGTTTTGCCGGAAATCGAGATAAACCGTTTTTTACCCTTACTTTCATCACATTCCTCATACACGCCCGTCGGTTCAAGGAGCTCTTAACCTGGCCTTTGTCCAAAACGCCTCCGATCTGATCGAGAAGCGTTCGCCTAGGTTTTCCTCTTGCGACTGTTTTATTACAATGTTCGCATTTTTGTTGAGTCATACCCAAGATAACCCGTACAGACAGTCGTTTTGATGTCAGAGTCATGCTTTCATTAATGCCAAAGTTTCTGTAGCGTAAATTGATAATATTAAAGCCTTGAAATTAAATTTTATCTATATGTAGGTATACTGTGTATATGTTTTTTAGTGTGTAAAGAACATATACATGTATAAAATATATTATGAATGCATCGGTGGCGCATTGGCAGTGAATGCAACTGCTGTGCACAAGGTCGCGGGTACATTTCCCGGATCGAATTGTTATTGGGTCTTTCTGCAAAGAAGTACTCAATAGCATCTCAAAGTATGAAATTGTGTCTGGTAGACGCAGGTATGACTGCACCGATGGCGTAGTGGTTTAATTGGTCACCTCGTCGCTGCCACTGCGCTGAGTGTTGTGGGTTCGAATCCCACACGGGACAAACATTTGTGTGATCAACAAATTATTGTTCCGAGTCTGGGTATCTTTGTGTCCGTTGTTTGAATGTTTTTAAAGGCTCCCGAGGCACAGGAATTATCTCTAGCGTGGCAGTTATCATTTTTACCCTACTACGACGTACCTACCTTAAACCGTATCTTCGAAACGTTGGTGTGATATACTTTTGCCTAGCCTTTCAGTGATATAGACGTGAAACTATGTATGTACATGTATAATTGATTATCGAAGTCTATTACCATAGCTATAATGTTTATTTTGCAGACTACAGCGATTCCAGGTGTATGGGCATCGCCAGACCACGTATGCATAGTGTGGTGCAAACAACTAGTGATGGTTATCAACAAATTCCTCTTTTCCATTGTTGATCCAGAATCTGCACAAATTGTTGAAGACTATGATATACTGAAATCAAGAGCAAAGCTGTATTTTCAGGTATTATGAAGATATACTTTAGAGAAACCAATTTCTCAACCAAGGGTGCACGAACCGAGAGCGCTGAAGTTATTCGCTAATAAAATTAAAAAAAAAAATTAATTCGCTATTTAGAAAGACAAAATTTTACAAAATGACACAGTCAAATAGCGTTGTGACAGTCAAGATTCAAAGAAAGAGGTACCTACATGATACAAAGAAATAAATTTAAGGCGTAAATTGAATCTGAACAATGTTTCGGATGCACTGTCCCATAATAATGCACTTGTTATTTATCAGTGGTACTTACCTATATACATTATTAGGTTATCTTATTGTTGCTAAAGTATATATGTATAATCTCCAATTTGCTTCATAGCAATTAAAAGTTGTTAAGACTGTTTTGATAAAACTGGTACCAATTTTTTGTATCTTTTTGTGGTCATAAACCTTTTCTGACTTTTATTTAACTGTCTCAGTGTTAGAAGGGCTAGGACTAGTGTGGGATGGCAGACTTCACTTATTTTCGAAAATGGAGAACTCTCGGATACGCCTCTTGATTTTCCCACCTCTAAATCAAGCAATAAATAACTACCTATTTAATACCCACATAACTTCGAAAAGTCATAGGTGCGTGTCTTGGGATCGAACTGGACACCCCTGCCTGGCAGTCCAACGGTCTTCCACTAGGCTTCTTAAAGCTTTCTAAGTGCCAGATGCAAAAATAGAATGTGAAACCACAATATTGTCTTCTGTTTACGCGAATGTTATTCATTGAAATTAAACTACTATATACGGATTTTATTGTGAAACCACAATTTATGTAATATTTGCACATTTAAAACATTAACTTTTTAGATGAAAGATAATATAATATTTAAACTGGGGCAGTTGTACAGCATATCGCTAAATAAATATTTATACGCTATGATAAGATAAAAGATTTACAATGTAGATTTTCTGGCTTGAACAATGTTTGTGTTTTCAGGCCAATCGTGCAATGAAATTGAGTGCAGAAGTGGTCCGCCCCAATATGACTATGATCGCAGACGCCTTCTGGTATGAGGACAATAGACGGATATATCAAGTATCGAGACCGCAGATAGATAAGTATGAATTTTTTTTTTGTACGATTCCTTTCTTTTTATTTCGTTTTTGCAAGTAAGTTTCTTCTAGGGTTAACTCTTTGTCTGAACCTAGCAACTTACTTAAATGTAGCTTTAGTAACTTAGTATACTCACTAACCTATATATTTTGATGTTCATAAGTGGTACTTTGTGACCTAAATGAATATATGATTTTTGACTTTGTCTTTGATAAGACCACTTACACTTTAGGGATCAAGCCCTGTGTCGCTTTATAAACATACATTTAATGTAGGTACACAATAATTATTTGTAGATCAATCAAATAATTGTACTGTGTGGGATTCGAAGCCACAACAGGCGTAACTCGGCGTAGTAGCCATGACGAGGCGACCACTTAAACCACTGCGCCATCCTTGCAATCCTTAACACCAACTAGCGATATTCATAATTGTATTGGAATATTTTGTCAATACTTGGGGCGTAGCCATAGTGAAAGCGAATGCTGCGTCTAAGGTCTTGTCCAGAAAGCAAACCCTATTTAGCTTCCAATGCAAAATGCTATTAGTTTCCAGTCAAGAACTTCTAAATACTGCAAGGAGTCTAGAAACGTGACCAGTGGACGGCAATAGATCTGCCTATTACGTAGGCTACTTGGTAAAAATATGGGGGTGTAATATCATTTTGGTAACTGTTCAGCCGTGATACTATACTTACTAGGCTTACATAGGTATAGGTCCCGCTGCGTCCTTGATGCAAAATTCGAATCGTCGAATATCATTCGAATACAAGTATGCGCATTACTAACATGATCTATCAGTTTATATCTAATATGTTCGTCTCTTATCTCTACGTGTTAGGCATATCAGAGTATTATCAATATGTATTGTTTGATTATCGATTATCAAAGAACACATTAAGATTAAATATTAGAAAACGACTATCTCGTACTAGAATTTGTGTAGGTAAAGCTTAAATCTACACAACGTAGTGCAATGCCCAAAAAAGGAAGCCGGACCAATGAAATAGTTGCGTCAAGACCCTGTAAACCTTTTTCTTCAGGGGCTATTTATACATTCCCAGTCAGTGACGTGACTAGATTTTGCTTTCGGCTTTGCTTGCGTAAATGTAGGTTAGGTTAAATTAATAACAGTAGGTACTTTTTTCAAATTGAAAGGTACCTTATGTCCTTTTCTGTTCCATTGACACGTGTATGTGAAATTTCATGATGATCAGTCAAGTAGTTAAGTCGTGAAAGCGTAACAAACAAACACATTCGCATTTTTAATATTAGTTAGGATACACGTCGGTTACGGTGCGGTCACGTAACGGTGTCCTGGTTCTGTCCTTGAATGCCAGAGGCAGACCAGAGACTATAATTCCAGATAGCAGACTATAATACGCCACTAAACGGCCAACTTTAAACACAACTTATAAAGTAATTAATACATGTTCTTAAGAATTTATATTGTCAGTTCTCGGATTAACAATGAATTTACCAAAAAAACACTGTATTTTGTATAGGTATCACAACATTTTATTTATTTATTTTTATGTATTTATTTGTTCTATGGAAGACGTACAGTTAACTTTATGAGTGAAAATATAGGTAATGACCTAATATGAATATTCAGACCGAGCAGGTTCGTTATAAACATTACACACTTATTTGAGGAGTCCGGAATAAATGATGACGTGCAGAATTAGTCATTAATGATTTACAACGAGTTGTGGTAGATCTGTGTATTTGGCAAACGTACAGAAATGCGGGCAACGTGTATTTTAAGATGCTAATATTACGTCAAATGGGTATTTCTGTCACATTTTTACGTAATATTCGATAGAAGGTCAAGATTACGATTCCCGATTTGTGGCTTCGTAACCTCCATACTGAACGTAAACATCGACTGTTGGCGCCAGGAGACGTTTCTTTCAAATAATAACCTTTACTATCTGGTTAACACATATTCCCGAACGATTGGATGATAATATAATTTATGGCTTGTAATATTAATTATAGTAAAATATGTTTAAGGTTAGGGTTTGCCAGCGGTTTCGCTCGTGTTATCGTAGATTTGGCCAATAAATTTCTATCCCTCGGGAACATGACTGTTTTTCTGGATGAAACGCACCTTACGTCCTTTTTTGTATCACTGACAATGTGTATGCGAAGTTTCATGATGATCGGTCGAGTAGTTAGGCGTGAAAGCGTATAAAACTCACATTTGCGTTTTTAATAATTATAAGGATTGCCATTGTTATTACCAACTAGCTTACGAGGCTGATGTTCTTCTGCCCTCTTTAAAATAAGTATATTCAGTTTGCCGAATATGCCAATTTTTCTTGTTTTATTCTTACTATTATGGAAAAGTATCCAGATTGCCACCAGCTGTTCTCAAGTGATACATTTACCGGTAGTTCAAATACCTATCTCTTTAGTCATGTGTGATAAGTTTGTGTTTGATTGAGAGGTCCCAGGTCGGGCAATGCAGTATTCGGCTTTCAGATAGGAAATATTCAGCAGCAGCATAGTCTGGAAATACCTATACTCGGTAGACGCCAATCTTCATCCAGGTAATCTAGACATATTACGGTTCTAAGCCGCAGAAGCTTAATCTCTTGGCCAACACTTACGAGATTCAGATACAATGGTTTTCCATTGTCTAGACAGTTATATTGACTCATTAAACTGTCTAGACATCAAGTATTGTAAATAATAATTGACAATACCCAGTGTTTTCCTTCCGTGTTCATATAACGTCTAAATCTTCTAAGTACATTACAAATAACATAGCATTATTTGTATATACAGTGTACAGTCATGATACTATTTTCTTTGGCATTATTGACGTTCGTGGCATTGTTCTGGTGACGAATGATCCATAAATTTCTTAGTAGTTTCAAACCCAATAATTATTGCTTCATGTAATTTACGATGGCACTTAAATAACAAAGTTATTATTTGAAATATTTAACTACATAAGTATGTTTCGTCATCATGAATATTTATAACAATAGGCTGTATTTGAAAGCGTTATCTAAACTCGGGCATATACAAGGTTAGTCGGCAAGGGGCTAATCTCAAAACATATTAAAGTATTAATGATAAATTACATCTTTTATTTTATCGCCCCTTTAGGATGCAAGTTTATATAGTAAGTACCATGGAATGCTGGGACTAAAGGCACTGAAATATTTTTGAATAAATATCGCAAAATAGCAAAATTTACATCCAATATGTCTGTGTAAATAATTGAATATCTAATTTGTATCGAGAATTCGAGACACACGGCAGTGTGTCCGCCGAGTTCGGTTATCGCTTTACATGAATGGCAATATCGTTACCTTGGACATACCTAGATACTTAAGTAAAAAAGAAAAAAAACAATAGAAACTGCGACCTTGACAATTTCATGAATCTCGACCGGAGTGATATTATGCCTCACAGAAAATCGGCGTGAAATAGCGCTTACTTTATGTTTCGTCGAGTGAGTGAGGGTACCGGAGGCCCAACCCCTCCCCCACCCTCCCCGTTGGAGGTGTCCATGAGCGGCGGTCATCGCTTACCATCAGGCGATCTGTTAATTATAGCATACCTGCATGTAAGACATATCAATATGGACATATATCACATTATAAAAACAAAATTCTTCCATAGTTACAAAATATAATATAATAATAATATTCTACCACATACACACAACACCATCTAGCCCAAATTAAGCAGAGCTTGTACTATGGGTACTAGACAATGGATAAACATACATATATACTTTTTTTTTGTAAATACATACATATTATACATAGAAACACCCAGACCAAGACAAACATCAATGTTCAGGCACACAAATGTTTGACTTGTGCGGGAATCGAACCCGCGACCTCAGGCGTGGCAGTCGGTTACACTCACCACTACGCCATCGAGGTCGTCGTAAAATAAAATGTGGTCCTTATAAAATAGGTATATACCGAGTCTTTCAATTTAACAGTATTTGAGACTGATCTTGCATTCGATATGTAAAGAATGGGCTGGAAAACTATGATATTCATAACATTCTGACGTACAGTAACACGAGGTTGGAATTTAAATTAACATTTATATCTATAAAAATATATTTGAAAATGACAGAGTAACTACCTCGTCAGACTGTTTTAATGTATACGAAACATGATGATCGGTGAAGTAGTTAAATCGTCAAAGCGTAATCTTAGCTTATTGATATCGTACCTCATAATCAACAAAATCCTGTTACTACTGTTGTATTTAATTATTTATTCGTGTTTCCTTACAGGATGACGTATTTAATGATACGACTTGTTGCGTTTCCACAAAACAGATTCGTAGCTGTTGAAGCTGTCAACGTTGAAGATAAGGAATGGATATTCGGATGCAACGCTAAGTTTACATATAATACGCATCGATACTGGTGAGTTACTTTACATGCTTATTACCATATCCACTTTTGAAACACTATAATCATGAACATGAAGAACACGGAATCTTTTTCTTTTTTAAATGGCGTTAGGGGTCAAACCCAGTGTCGCGCAGGATTTTACAAACATACAATTAGCCTACACAAAGTACACTCAGAATCAGAACAATTATTTGTAGATCATATAAATAATTTTCTTGTGCGGGATTCGGACCCACATCCTGCTACACCATCTATGCAGTATTTTCATGCATCACACAATATTTAGTTAAATGTGGTGATTACATCCAAAACACTCAGGGCATTGGTAGTGGGGCTAGTATGAATGACCTCTTTAGGAACGGAGTCATCCATACAATCCATTGTTTTAGAATAATTGCATATCTATACGAATATTATTATAAAGATGATGTAAGCATTTATTAATTTTAATCTATAAACTCTGAAAATACTGAACCGATTTTAATTCTTTAAACCCCTAGAAAGCTACTTTATTCAGAAGTAGCACAGTTTATATAACATTACGCTACGAGCCACGGGAAAGAAGCAGTGATCATGAACTCTTATTGATGTTGCTAATCCATTTAGCCAATCACATTGTGTTGGATATTATCTGCCTTTCAGGAACAGAGTACAAATGTCGATATACAATATCTACCTTTGTAGCCGAACATTCACTTTACTTTTCATCATATATCACAGACATTGTCGAACCTACGGTATATTTATATCCTTACTCTAATATTATAAATTCAGAAGTAACGCTGTGTGTTCACGGCTAAACCACTCAATCGATTTGGATGCAATTTGGTACAAAGATAGTTTAAAACCTGGGGAAGGACATAGGCAATTTTATTGATGCAGGTATCACGCGGACGGATACGCGCGCAAAAGCTAGTATAAAATAACTACTTAAATAAAATCTATTATTTTAGCAAGCAAGCGACCTCACTATCGGAATTGAGCCGTTGGACTAGTGCAGCCACAGACCATGGTAAAAGAAAACTGGCGACAGTTCATCTACATAGTATCAAGGAACAGAATCCTGATTGGACGCATGTTATTGTCAAAGTGTCGCCTACGAGGAAACCAGTAAGAACACTTTTAGTACTTCCATTGATTTGTTATAATAATGTAATCTGTGCCTCGCCAAACACGTAAAGCCGTTGGTCCAGCGCCTTATCTTTTCCTAGTCTTGTCTGTTCGCCATCCCATCGGATCATAAGAGTTAGAGCAGATAGTGCACTTGTGTTTGCGTACATACTTGTGCATCATAATGTCTCCTGCGGAAATGGCCAGTCTCCATTAAGATTGGCTGCCGTGTCCGAAATTCGGTCTTGAAGACATTATAATATAGTAAATACGAAAGTGTGTTTGTTTTTCTTTTAATCGAAAGGATAATTTTTATGTAACAGCTTGAAGGAACGTATTTCGACGTACAAATATATGTAATATTAAAAATAAAGAGATTCTGTTTTTATAATATTTTCCCTTTACTGTTTGTTATCAGTCTGCGGTAAAGTAATTAATTAAATATTTCCTTCCTCCTAATGTTTGGTTTATAACGATAGCAATACCGTCATAACAAGTGGAACAGCCATGAAAACACGAAGCGGCGGTAGCCCAGTGTTTAACGTATTGGAATTGCAATGGAGTCGTGGGTTAGAATCTCACCATTGTACTACCGACGTGATCCTAACAAGCATATTAATTTACTAGATGTTCCCGCGTTTATCGTTACTGCGCTGCCCCCGTAGATCGTAGCGTGATGTTATGTAGCCTATAGCCTTCATTGATAAATAGGCTATCCAATACTAAAATAATTTTTCAAATCCAACCAGTAGTTCCTGAGATTAGCGCGTTCATCAAATAAACAAACTCTTCAGCTTTATAATATTAGTTTAAATAATGATATGGGGCTTGTAAACGGGCATTATTTTTTATATTATGTTGCTTCAATGTAATAATAGTAGCCCGCATTGCCCGTAACGTTGCTAGCAATAACATCTATATTGTCTAATACAAGATAATATATTGCTTATGGCTAGGTTATATAGTCAGACAATTATATTTGGCATGGGCGACGCATCGAAACGTCGCGCGTCGTTGATATCGCCGGACTATAGTCGAATAGATTGCCTGTTTTGAAGCCCTTTAAGTTGCAGACATTTTCAAAGCTTCTAGTGATTTATAACCTAAGCTAGTACTTTACATTTTAAAGAGAAATTAAAAAAAAAATACTGCTATAAAAATAGAAAACAGAATCGATATTAGAGTATTAAAATTTACAGCTTTCTTCCAGATCGTATTGAACGTCGATATAAACGATCACGCGTCTAGAGAAATCTATATAAATGTACCGTCAGACTTCGCCTTCAGGAAGACTGTGATAAAGCAAGAGACTGAAGCAGAAAGCTTGTATTATGAAGTGATATTGAAGGATTTCAATAGTTTGCATCAAGCGTACTTGTTGTATGTGGAACCGAGTACTAGTTGTAAAGCGATTCAATACCATGTGTCAGCCGAAATGCACGTGCCTTGGGCTGCAAATCATGAATATTATCATTATTTTACGTAAGTATTTGCGAATATACTGGCTATAATGGACGAGAAAATGAGTGTGATTAGTGCGTCAAGTGAGCCTACCCGTTGCAGTTCACTTTTGGACATAGGCCTCTCCCATTCTACGACACAACATCCAGTGTTCCAAACTAACCCTAAACTAAGATCAAATGTGTATTTACCGAAATATTTTCGGTAAAGATTTACTGAAAATATTTCGGTAAATACACCTTAGATATATTTTTGCCTTATTTAGAAAAGCTAATGATGTGCCGAAGACGTAATAATGCGTCAGATTTGAGCTCGGTATTATAAGCTATGTTGTCTATAATAGGCTACTGTAAACAACTTGATATTATATTGAATCGAACTATACTTGGCGGCAATACATTAAAAGAATTTCGAAATTTCTTGAAAGATTCTGTCTTCAGTCATGAATCCGTTTGTGTTCAAAGCGGAATACAGCAAATCGGAGTACGCCCAAATCCCACGACGCAGCTGTCCCTATCTCTGGATAGGGAAAGCTGCGTCGTTGGATCCGGGAGGTCGGTATTGTTAACCCTTTTATTGTTGGAGTAGGCAATCTAAGGGTGCGAGGCGGGTTCCTCTCTTCCAAAAAATTTTATAGCTTTATATTAGATAATAGATTTTTCCTAAAATCGAAAGTTTTTAAAATATGTATTAAATTTTGCAGCCAGTTGAAACGAACACCAATGAAATTGAGATTGTTTAAAAGTAATCCAAACATTACATACGGAATGGAAGCTACAGAGCATGTGAAAATAACTTTGTTGTTGGATCCACAATGTACATATACTATCAGGTAATACTTTTTAATAATTTAAGAAAATCTATCTGCTAGACTGCCGCGGTGGCGCAGCGGTAGTAAATGCATGTGCTGTGCTGGGTTCAGATCGGGAAAAGTGTTACTGAATTTATTTGTCTGGAAATAAAATTATTAGCAGCACGACGTAGTACTTTGCCCGGTAAAGGCAATAGGATCGCTCGAAAGCATAGCTGGTGTAATATAGGTATATCATATAGTACACCTCTACCCTCCACTTTGACGATATAGTGCGTACTACTAAGTATTTATAGAAAATAAAATACTTTAAACGGCTTTTATCTCGATGTGTAATTTTTAAAACCCTATTATTACATAATTTTAAACACTTAAACTACAGTACTGTTAAAACACTGTTACTAGTTTTATTTTTATTTATTTAAACTATTTAGATTTAAGGTAACTCATTCCCCTACGTTTCGGTTAGATTTAGGATAGCGATAAATCCGTATAAAGTAGTTTAATTTCAATGTATAACATTTGCGTAAATATAAGACAGTCTCTTACTATGCTATCGCTGCCGTAAATAATGGCTTGGTTGTACATCCAAGGAATTTCTTATTTAATATCAAGAGATACCTGCCATGTCCATGAACGATGGCATTCACTTATCAGCAGTTGTAGCAAAAAATGGAAACAATATATTGAATCCATTGGGCATCAGGCTGTCTTCCGTTTCAGTACATAAGCGGCAGTAAATGCGACTGCCGTGCATGACGATAACAACATAAGCTATTTGGTTTTTCTGCCAAGAAATTGCCAATTTGCACACTCTCGTGCTTTACGAGGCACGAGAGTGTGCAAATTGGCAATTAAATATATAAAGCGGTTGGTCTTGCGTCTGATCTGTCTCCAGTCGCATCGGATTGCTATCTCATCGAATTATGAGAGGTATGGACCAAAGGTGTTTCCATCTCTGTTGGGTTGACCGACGAAACCGAAAATAGTTCTAGAGGACTATTATCATCATATCACCCATTCCTTAACCTCCAAGAACAGGGGAAGAGGACTGGATTTTCTTCCCCTGTTTGCAGTCCACTGTCCCACTGCATGCACTACACAACTCCAAAGAGTTAGATATTATGCTTGGGATCAAACTCCAGACCTCTACGTAGCAGTCTAACGGACTACTAGGCTAACGCTCTTTTTTGTTTAATTTTCTTTAATCTGTCGTAATTTGTTATATTTAATCCTATAATAATTTATTTTTAGTATATCAACGTCATGGTACCACCGGCTAGCCCAGCTCGCTCGCAACTACACCCCAGTACTAGTACCTTATATCGCAGCATTAGTGCTACTAGCGGTTCGAAGCAATATACTGCAGTTGCAAGAACATGGCACTTGCGCGTCCATACACAGCGCACTGTGTAGTGCGAGCGTTAAGCCGTATTACTCACTTGTATTCGCAAGACTGGCTGCGACAATCCTGATGTAAGTATATCTTATTAATATAAACTAGCTTTTGCCCACGGCTTTGCTCGCGTTTATCTGGATGAAAGGTAACCCATGTACTTTTCTGTATCCCTGCCAATGTGTATGCGAAATGTTACGATGATCGGTCGAGTAGTTAAGCCGTGAAAGTGTAATAGACTCATATATGCATTTATAATACTCCTTAGCATGTGTTGTTTATATGTGGAGAATGTAGTTGGTAACATATTTATTAGATCTATAGTTATATTTATTTGTAAAACACAATATTATGTTACTGTTTATTTTCCCAAATAAATAAAATAAAATAAAATAAAATAAAATAAAGTATGTGAGATGTTTGGATGTTCGTTGCTCAATTACGTTAAAACCGCTGAACTGGTCTGAATGGAATTTGGCGTGCAGATAGATCATTGCCTAGATCATTAGTTTCCAAAGTGGTCCAGGTGGACCCCAGGGGTCCACGGGAGACTCGACGGGGGTCTACGTTGGCGTGACAAAAAAATGGGGGTTTACAACTCGTAAGCGGGATCCACGAATTGGCGTGACATCGCCTATCAATCTTCTCCTTAGCCTTTATTATTCCCAAGTCACTTGGGGTCGGCTTTCTAGTTTAACCGGATTTGACTGGATATTAGTTTTTACACGGAGCGACTGCCATCTGACCTCCGCAACCCGAAGGCTAACGATACCCTAAGGCTAGACCAGTGTCAGGATATTAGAGGGCACTGACATTCCCAATAACGACTGCCATAGATGATGCCATAGACGGCTTAACGTGCTCTCCGAGGCACGGAGCAGGCGATAATTGTCAATCAATACTCACATAATTTCGATAAGTCATATAACTTCCGACTTGACTTCACCTATCAATGTAGGCAGATAATATTTTAAGAAGCTCAGCGACTGTTACTTGTAAAAACTTGCATATTATTCCATATCCAGTACTAGTGGTCTCGAACCTACCGATTTTTCGGTAGAGAATTACTAAAAAAAAAAGGTCTGCCCGTAGAGACTTGATCAAATTTTTGAATTGCATGGACTTGTTTGTTTACTATTAAACTATACAATTTTAAAAAAATTGTATAGTTTAATAGTAATTATAGTAGTGTAACAGTTTTTCAAAATTTTGTAATGTCAAATAAACAACGCGATAAAATCCGTATATAGTAGTTTAATTTCAATGAATAACATTCGCGTAAACAGAAGACAATATTATGTAGATTTTTTTAAATCAGTTAAGTAGTTTTAGTGTTAAAACCTTACAATCAATGTAAGTTACATTGATTGTAAGGTTTTAACAAACAAACCAAAAATCAAATCTTTCATAATAATATTAGTAGAGATATAAGTCTTACGATAAACTTTATTTATTTTCCAGGTCAATACCTGTCTTATCATTCCTGTTGGAGAACGCAAGTTGGGGTAACCTGGAGTTGCAGTACTTCATCAAGTCTCTATTGGTGTTGCCAGCTTATATGACGGCGTTGGGACTTGTTAATATTACAGCGGCAGCCATCCTAGTAGTCATGGTGTTCTCCTCGCAAATTGCTCATAGATTGTTCTTTAGGTATGTGTCTAAAATATCAAATTAATACTTGCGTAGTAAATACCTTAACATCTCAACCAACGCTAGGACGCCAGCATCCGGACTTAACTAGACTATTTAAAATGTAAATTTTGTTATGATAGTCTACTTTTGTTTGAATAACTTTTTTTGTATTTTTGGTAACCTGATTGGTTGAGAGGTTAAGGGCTTGTCCCAGCACCTCCAAATGGCATTTATCTATAAGATAAAAGTCTCGCCATATCTCTTCTTTAACCTAACAATAGAGAGACAGCATGCGATTTATCTTTCGGATAACTTATACTTGTAACTGGTGGGACTGGCCATAATTCTAGTCTCTTAAGTATGAGTCTAGCATTGAATCGAAAAATGAAGTAATAAAGTGTAGACCGATATTAAATGAAGGTTTGCAATAAACAGATAGAAATCTCTAAATATAGTACACAGATTTGTAAGGCCTACGACACTCTCGTTGTATAACTGTCCATGGATGTACCTAACGAGCTCCTGGCACCTACACTTATCATTGTGAACTTTACGTGATACAGATGTGAGTCCCGAAACAATTTATAAAAAGAGAACTAAAGCCTATTTCATAAAACCGATGTTCAGATATGCTCACCGTTTAACCTAATTAGATTTATTTATGTTATGTTTGTTTATGTTTTTAAATTGATAATAAACGAGATCAAAATTGTATATTCAGGATAATGTGGCGCGGTAGCTCGAGTCTTGCCGAGAAAATGGCGTCGAGTCTTCAGAAAGTACCAATGGTGGTCACAGGTGCCTTATTGTTCGGAGCGCCGCTGTCGTGTGGGGCCGCCGCGTTGGTTGCAGGCGCTGCCTTCTATTCTTTCATGGTAAGTACTTCGACGTTAGGTTATAGGTCATAGGCGCAGTGATTTAAGTGGTCGCTTCACCATTGCCACTGCGCTGATTGTTATGGGTTCGCCCGCACGCGGGATAAAAAATTGTATGATCCGTAAATGGTTGTTCCGAGTTTGGGTGTTCCTATTGTCCGTTGTTTGAATGTTTGTAAAGATCCTCGCTACACAGGATTTACTTATAGTGTGGGAGCTGTCTTCCTTCAAATATAAAAAAATAATACTTGAATGACAGGATCGGTTGGGTTAATGCAGAGACTGAAATCGCCTACATATACATTCTGGGTTACATATACACGGCCATATGCACCGGCGGTATGAATACATGTAGGTACACTAAACATGCACTGTGTACATGTCCTTTATAATAATAAAACCTGCTTGTGTCCATTTATAGATTATTGAAGTTAATCGCTAAACAATTTACAACCGACGAGCTTTTCCCCGTGGCTTCGCTGGCGTTGGTCTTGATTTTGTTAATAATTTTTTATCCCTCGTGAACAGTATTTCCTTTTCTGTACCACTGACAACGTGTAGAGTCATGTGGGTCAAGTGTGCGCACTTAAGCTTTGAAACCTCTCTGAAATAAAAATTATAATCTAAATGAAACGAAACAGTATTTATTAGTTAGACTATTTATTAATCAACAATTTAAGTATGAAAATAATCATCTTTAATGGCACAAATTCTTTGAACTTAAAAATACAAAGGTAGTCAAAATGCGTACACTTACCCGAGTAGGGGGGTAACTGTGCGCAGTGGTGGGGGTAAGTGTACGCAGCATAAAATCAACAACATTTTGAGTTGTTAACATACCTACTCAAAATTCGGAAATTGATTTATGAATTTCAGCAAATTCATAAATCAATTTCCGAAGGCTGATCATGGCAATCCCATAGTAAAGATCATCAGACCTTTTCACGTATTGGTATATTTCTTCTTCTTGAGCCTTTGTAAATGTTGGAAAATATCTTCCCATACTCTCCGCTGCCTTTCAAGGCGTTTTCTCAAACTCTCTTTCAAACCAACTTGTGAAGCAACTTTGCGTTTAGTAGCACCTTTCGCAATTAACTCTGGCAGCTTCTAGCTGTTCATCCGTCACCACACATCTGTCGGGAGCCTTTCGTTGGTAATTTGGAGGCATTTCCAATAGTTATTCTGGATTCTGAAACAAAATATTGCAGTACTTACCATTGACCTTATATAAAACAAAGCAAAATAATCAAGAGGGGTAAATGTGCGCGCGCACACTTACACGACAAGCTTGTGCGTACACTTAACCCCACCCATCAAATTGAGACTTTGTCAAAATTGTTAATTATTGCGTCATCCAAGAAATTCAAAGACTGTCAACTTTAAAACCTTAAAATATGCAAATATACAATAACAAGATTTTATAAAAACAAACACAACTACAAAAGATTAAACTGTAAATGTGATAAAATATCATAAGAAATTAAGTAAAATAATTTACTTGCCTGCAAAAACAAAATAGCGCGCGGCCGGTCGCTGACGAACGATCACTTCATTGGACGTCGTGCGGGGTACTGAAGAGGGGGGACGCCGTCTCTTAATTATAAATGGTTAACGAGATACTTAGCGTGCGTACACTTACCCGCTGCGTACACTTGACCCACATGACCATATACGAAAATTCATAATGGTCGCTCTGCTAGTTAAGTCATGAACGTGGAACAAATCAACGAACTCACTTTCGTATTATAATATTAGTAAGTAACGATTATTTTTATCTTTTTCAGTTATCCAAAATGTACGAAGAATACTTAGAAGATTATGTGTACAAACTAATGGCTAAGGTAGCGTCGAGAGTGTGTCGTATGTTTAAAACTACTAAACCTGCCAAAGAGGCTGAGACTAGTCTTGTAAAAGCGAGTTCTTCTACGGAACTAGCTAATCAAGCTGACGAAGACGTGACAAGTGATAGTAATAAAGAATATGTTAAAATTATAGAAAGAAAGAAAGAAGATAAAATGGTGGCAGCTAAAGATACTATAGAAAACGAACTTGTCCTCGTTGAAGGTAAAAGTGAGGACAAAGATAATAAGCCAATGTCAAAAGAAAAATGTACAAAAGGTAAAAGGAGAAGTAGTGATAAACTCTCTGATGTGGACGAAGACTTGAACAATCTGAATTTCCACATGATGATGTTCTTTATGTGGCTGGTTGTGACTCTAGTCAATGTGCCGGCGTTGCTTACGTGGGCCAGAAATTTCTCGTAAGTTTTGCCTTTATTCGACTAGTTTATTGTCTCTTCATCTATTAAGAGCCATTTCACAAAATTACGCAAGTGAAGTTCAGGTAAATTCCGACTCGCCGAGCGATCGAGACAGTACGATGCGTCTAGGAGCGTCGTGGTATAGTGCGACCGTGTCAACAGTTACGTTTTGATACTTTTCTTGGTACCTATTGCTTGAATTGTATTAAACATACTTTTGCAATATGTAAGTTTTCAAAACAAATAACGTATTTGTATTAATTATTATAGATTAATATTTATTTATTTTTTGTTAAAAAGACAACTCCTAAACAGGACTAAATTCTGTGTCGCGGGGGACTTTACAAACATACAACTAACGGACACAATGAACACCCAGACTCGAAACAACAATTTATAAATCACACAAAGTGTTGTCTCGTGTGGGGATCAAACCCACAACACTCGGCGCCATGTCACGCGACTAGGCGGCCGCTTAAACCACTACGCCAACCGTGCAGTCGATATAAATAAAAAGTCTAGATTATTTAATTTTTAGTTTTATAATAAAACGTAGTATAGGAAAATATAAGTTTATAACCTTATTTTTGTTTAGTGCAAAGTTCTAAGCGGGTAATTGAACTCATTTTTATAAACAACTAGACGTGGCCGAATCTGATTGCTTATTAGATGTACTCAACACGGCGTCGCATCCCACATAATTATGTATTATTTATACCTTATAAATACCGAGCGCGCGCAAGAAACAGTTCAAATAACTAGTCCAAAACAAAGCGCCCGCAAACCCGGGCAACAACCCCTTGCTTTTTTATTGCTAGAGTGACCGCGCGTTACGTAACTTTCCACGAAACGTACGTTTTTAGGGTTTCGTAATAAACCACAAGGAACACTCATAGTTTCGCCATGTCCGTCCGCGGCTTAACGCAAAACCTATAAGCACTAGAAAGCTGAAACATGGTTATATATTGTAACCACGCGGACAAATATGGACAATAAATTTTGAAAAAGTGATATAAACTGGTAGCTCCCATACATCTAATTGGGAAAGTGGTTTTTTAAATTTTTCTACAACATTGTATGGGTTATCGTTAGACCGGTATTTTAAATACACTAGGGGTTTATTTTAACCGCTTTTTTATTTAGGGATCTGTTTGTGAAATATCTGTGAATATACAAGTCTTACGTTACTGACTGACTGACAGACAACGCACAGCCAAAACTGTTGGGCGCAAGAAGCTGAAATTTGACATGTATGTTCCTTGGGTACTGTAGGGGTGCACTAAGAAGGGATTGCCCGAAATTCCCACGGGATTGGAAAGAAATGGATAAATAAAAAAACATGTGCGGGCGTAGCTGCGGGCATCCTCTAGTTCAATATAAAGAAGGAAAACCCATCATACGCAAAGTGTCCCCCACTCTATCTTCTAAACTGCAGTATTTAGGTATGTAGGTATAAATTATGCTAAATAGTGACATATATACCTAATGAATTTTAATGAAAATTTTAACGGCTCATTAGACTTTACTAATTAAAGAGTAATAGACAACTAACTTAAACTTCTACTTGCAAACGATAAAATGCATATTGTGCTTGAGTCCTACTATCCTTAGTTCGTTTATGTCGATATGCAGGTACTTATGTGATCGACAACTGTATATAATTATGAACTGCAAATAACAAATATCTACCTCGCTTCCGTTGCTTTCTTTAGGGCTGCACAATTTTTGTTTTTCCTTTTTTTTTATACAATGGTATACAGAACCCTTACGACCCATTGGTAAAACGAATAAAATAAAAACATAACATTATACAAACTACTTAAATAATACACTTGATAGTAAACAAAACAGTAATACACTTACTGTAGGGAAAAAAATAAAGAATCAAAATGTTGTAGTCGTAGTATAATAATGCGTTTACAATACGGACGCTCGAAGTTCGGCACGCGAGACAAAATGGCACAGGTCCTTTCTCAACGGGCGCTCGCGCCGTACTAATCGGTGCATGCTTGTGCATCATAATTTATTCTAAATTAGAGTGGTATTCATATACATTTTATGATAAATTTCATGAAGGGGTTTTCATCAAACTTTGAAATGAGATTTCTTGAAGAACATTGTTTATTTTGACATGGTTTTATAAATGTAATTACACTTTATTTAAAAAAATCGCAATAAAATAGGGATATAAAACGTAAAAAATGGTCTCAGATTTTATTTTTTTACGAAATAATGTTATTAATAATCGATATTCTAGTTTTATATGCGTCAACAAAATTATATTTCTGATACGATAAGTATTTTTCCCGTCAAATTTATAAATATTAGTGATAGATGTGAGAGCATGAAATTAACTCTGCTTTGTTTTTTCAGTAAACTTGTTGTGGGAGATTAATCACCACAAAGTAAACAAATATTTTTTTGTAAATGTGTTTCATGAATTGGCCATACGAAAGATCGGCCTATTTTTTACATTTATTTAAAAATATCGGAGTCTTACCTAAGATGGTAAATTAGGCGACTGAAATCTTAGATATTCGCGCGAAAACGTGAAATGGCTCTTAACTATTAATACTGGTCACTATCAAACGAAACCTAACAACGAATATTGTATGTCAATAATTGTAATAACCACTGGTGGTCCTAATGAATAAATAGAGCACTAGGTGTTACGCCCCCCCTCCCTCCCCACCCCGCGGCTACACTACCGTGGCTTTGACGGTCTGCATAGAAGCCGTACTTTTTTCGAGACAAAAAGGGCTGTTGCTCTCCGGTTATGGACGGGACAACTATCTCTATGCGTAATAACTAATAACATAATTATTATTTATTACGCATAGAGCATTATTAATTGCTACTAAAATCAAAAATAATATTATTGCTCACTAAGACATAGTCTTCACTTTAATATCACCTCTCGACCTAAAAACGCATATGCAAAGCAGCTTATGAAAAAGTTTACTTTGAATACCTAATTATATTAAGTATGTATGTATTAAATAGTAATTTTTGGTTTATTTTACAGATATAGTATGGTGTTAAAACCAGACACATCGTATCACGCTGGTCTTATTATGTCTGCTTGTTCAGCCTATATATGGCAACAAGATGGGCCCAAGAAAAATCTGTAAGTATTCTATAAAACCTTAGTTTTTATGTCGACAAAAGAAATCGTTTGACGTTATCTTTTGATTGTATTGAGATTAATTTAAAACGCTGCCGGCCCGAAATATCCATCATAGAAAGCGACTAGAAGCTTACAGAGTAATTTGCCAGCCGAAATTTAAGGCCAGTGACTATCGCACCTCTTTTTATCATTTTGATTTATGATTCTATATAAATAATCCGTAGTATATTTAAAATATTAAGGAACATAATAACGGGTAACTAAACATTCCAGCAATTGTTAAATGTCAATGTCGGCCAGAGAGACGCCGCCCTGGTGTCTGGTATGGATTTTATATGCCTTTTATAGTTTAATAGTTTTAAAGAAGGGTTGGTCGTTTTCTTGATTGTGTTCACAAGCGCCCGTCCATTAAGCTTTGCAAGTTCTTGTACAAGTGATATGACTAATATAATATATATTATGTTTCTTTTGCAGGAGGCACTATGAAGCTGTGGCATCTTTACTATTCACAATGGCAGTTTTTATATTAGTATTAGGCCCACTTTCAATGACAGTCGTCAATTATGGAGTTACATTCATGTTTGCTGTTATAACAGTACACCAGATGTTTGATGAAGAGAATGTTATGCAGTCTGAAAACATAGTAGGCGAACGCCAGGATAGTGAAAATGACGATAAAACTTCTAGTGCAGACAAACAAAATGAAGAAGAGCAAGTAAATACAGATGAGAAGAACAATGACGAAGCAGATAATGCGGAGGAAACGAAACCAGTGCCACCTGGTGACGATTGCAATGTATGCAGCGAAAGCAGAATTTATAACATCTTCCGTAATCTTAGAGAAAAATTTAGCTTTAGTGAAAATTTATAGTGCACCTATCAATCTGTGATTACAGTTTTATATTATAAGATGACAATTATCCAAGACAATTTTTGAAACTAGTCTTTGAATCCCCTTTAAATTTTAAATAGATTTTAATAGATATTAACATACTTTACTAGTATAATAGATTTATTGATATTGAATTAAGCCACCAATATCTCTTTCGTATTCTTTGTATTTTAAATGCAATTCTCCTGTGCAAAGCTAATTAATAAAATGCACCGCTTCCTACCTGTTATATCTCCTAATGTTTCACCATCACCTGGTCTTATTATTACAATAAATATAAGCATTTCCTAATTTAGGCTAAAATAAAGCATAGTTATCATAAATTTTCAATCTGACCTAAATAGGTAAGGTGAAGGCGGGTGGTTATCATTCACATCGATTATTAGGACTATTGTCAGCCATATAATAATTTATTATTTACGTTTAATTACGATTTGAATGTTAACCACCCTCTTATTAAATGACACCACCCTCATGCAGCATCTATTTCTCTGAACTAATTAGCATCATAATATGCAAACATAGATTTGCATTTAATTAAATGCAAATCTATGTTTGCTTATCGCAATGCTAATTGCTGGCTATGCTAATTTCAGGTAGCAGAAAAATCCAAATTAAAACAGATTTAAAGGATGAGGTCCAAATGATCAAACAATAATTTACTATGTAAAATACATTGAATATTACAATATTGTTTTTGTTATGGTAAATTGCCAACTTATGTCCATCCATCCTAGAAAAATGCCTAGCTATGCCAATACTGATATTATTCATTTAATTATTTTTGGTACTGGTACTTCCCTAACATCTTCCATTAGACATTTGGTAAGCCTTGTGATATCATTTTGTTGATTTCACAGTGATGTTAAAAAGGTGCTGTACTGCCCTTTGAAATAATGACTGTCCCAAGGGCTTATACACTTAAATATTAAATAAAATATTAATAAAGGCAATAAAATTAGACAAACTAAAATAATATATGTTTACTTTTGTATATATTGATATTGTTTATGAGATTAAAATGTGTGTGTGTGCGTGTGTGAAAATAAATTTCATGGCTGTAGTTTATGCCAAGAATTCACATTGGTATGAGTAATAAGTAGTATTCAGTTGTTCGACTGGTAAACTACATTTTCCAAGGCTCAACTTTCTATTAATAAAATAGTAATTGATATAACATCTGTTCTTGTTTTAATTCTAGCTAGTTATAAATAAAATAGCACAACTTTTATTAATTCTAGAAATTATAATATCAATTAAAACTTGTTTCTGGATATCGAAATTGGTATCTAAATAAGTTCCTTTATATGATAAATAATATGCTGTTTATTTTTCTGTATAGTGTAAGTGCTTATACTTATTTACGCATTATTATGAAACAGCTTCTACTTTTATTATGTATCTACTAACTAGATGCTGAATTGCTACTTGTAACAAAATTCTATCTTTACATAATCCCAAATTATTACTGTAGATTTAATAAACATGTGATTCTGGCAGGACACTAATCTAAATCATTGCAATAGGAAAGCTGGCAAAATTAATTCAACACACCACCAATTTATTTTTAAGAACATTATATTTTATATATGTTGCTAAGTTAATCACTGCGGGTGTCTGACTCGGGGCTCAGTCATAATGCTATTTTTTATTGTGTCTGGTAATTTATGAATTATTTCAATAATATGATTAGAAAATCTGTGTTATTTGTGTAATCCAATAAATTAAATAAAACACAGAATCTTCATAATATTATGTACTATGGTGAAGCAGTATTGGCTGATATATTAGAAAGTTAACAGCACTTGTGCACTTCTATACATCTACCTCAAAGATGTTTCTAATGTCACCAAAATTAGAGTAGAATATGGTGCTATTTTAGACAGCAAAATTAAAATTATGGTCAATAGCATAGTGATATAATATTAATTTTATTGACCTTGCATGTTATACCTGTACCTTAATTCTAAATATCAAAATTAAATATGTGCTAATAACACATAAGTAACTAACCTTAGAGTCCAACAAAAATAAAATAATTCTTACAATAATTAATATGTAGTAGAGTCTGTAGTCATGACTATGTGATCGTACAAATATAACATTATTAAATTTTTTTACTAATGGCATTCCGAGTTCGATATTAAATTTTTTTGTGGTGTTTAGAACTGTATAATTTTTTTATTTGAATTTACTTTTAATGCATAATTATGCATAAACTATAACTTTTATGTTACAAACATACAAATTGTATTTCTCAATAAAATACATTTCTTTTAATGAAAACTACCCAAGAACGGCTACCATTGTCTTATTATTATAATATCTATGTATAATATGTATGTACTTACATAAAAAAAAAAGTATATATGTATGTTTATCCATTGTCTAGTACCCATAGTACAAGCTCTGCTTAGTTTGGGCTAGATGGTGTTGTGTGTATGTGATAGAATATTATTATTATTATTATTATAATAAAAGAATATATAACTTAAAAACTATTTTATTTGAGAGTAATTAATTACAGAATTGGTTGGAATACACATGTGTTCAACAGTTTGTTACAATTTAGGAGCCTATTTCTTTCCCTTCTTGCCTGCTGGTTTTTCTTCATTGGTTCTTGGGTTCTGCCAGTTCAGGGCATTGCGACGGTACATAGGCCATGGTGGAACAGTCAGGATTGCAGCTAAAATAAATCCGGCGCCCAGAATATACACAGATTGCGAGAATTGTTGAACGATGTAGCCCCATACGAAGCCGACTATACTGAACAGCGTTATGATAGCTCTATAGAGTTTTTCTGCCTTAGCTTGACCAACATAGTCAATGTGGGTTGGTATAGACGTGAAGAAATCCATGTTAGCAATCACTAAAAGAAAGCTGAAATTATTTTCTCTGATATGTTACCACGACCACAACAAGTTGAATTTGACAACGTCAAAAGACACGTCATATAAAATTGGAATTGGTGTTGTACTTACAAGTAAACCGCATATTATATTACACAAGTATGTTGTATGTGCTAAAAATGAGTTCCGCAATGGTTTAAGAAAATAAATTAAGTCATTCGACATTAATTAGTACAATAACGCAGCTCAATATTGATCTATTCGATTTTACTGATGATTATAGATTGTCACTAATAAAATTCACATTAATAAAACACGAATCATCACAATTTGATGACAATGCAGTATTTTATTTAGATGGTTTAAAAGATTGTGTAATATCTTTAATAAACTGTCATTTTTTACGGCGTACCCCACCCAAGTACCCTATCTCTATAGAAAGTGTTTCCAGCTTTTTGTAGGGCTAGATTAAAATTACATCTAATTTACCTGGAAAGAGTCAAAGTAACCCGTATTAGAAGTAGTCGCACTATGAGTATGAATGTCATTTCTTTACAGTTTTGGGAAAAATCTAACTTGTTGCTAGCGTTATAAATTTGTAAAGGGTTAGTATTTTTCAACCAAGTTCAGTACAATATGTTTCAACAGAATATACCATGTTTTCATACAGTTTTCACGTATTTTAACTTTTGATCACAGTAATGTACCCGTAAATAAAATAATCTAATAATTATGCAGAAACTGAGAAAATATTGCCGCAGTACCAAAAATAAAGTTACTTTACTACCACATTTGTAATTAATTGAAAATGTAGGTATCGAAGTAGAATTCTATAGCAATACTGGTGTACACTTTTACCGTCAGTCGATTGTCAACATTCAATACGATCAGACTCATTAGGTTAATTTTTAGTTAACAACAAAGATAATTAGTTTTATTTTCAAAAAGTACAATACACAAAATTAAGAAACAAAATGACAACTTTCAAGCAAGTTCCTCTCACATGCGGTGGCCATACTAGACCAGTCGTGCATTTGGATTTTAGTGACGTTACAAAAGATGGGTATTATTTAATTTCGGCCTGCAAAGGTGAGTTTTCACAACTAATTTGTAGTCAGTGTGTCCTTTCACCTTGGCCTATATTTAGGTGGAAGTCTTGCAAGTGTGTTCGTGTCTGTGAGTAATGATTAACCGTGACAGATGTTGGTGACGAGATGTGTTTGAAAGGCCTTCATTTATCTTGTTTGTGTGACTGTGGAGCTGTCCGCTCGGCCGGCGTGCATTCTATGCATGTTGTGACCTTCTCTTTCCGGACATGCAGGAAGTACCTTGAGTATCCGCCTGTAGTTTCCTCGGCTGCTCGCCTTGATGCTTGCGCTCGTGCTTTTTATTCACGTACTAGCAGCATGATATACAAGCTCCATACGTTTGTGTACATACGAATT
This sequence comes from Catocala sponsa, assembly GCA_963564715.1. Taxonomy (NCBI): domain Eukaryota; kingdom Metazoa; phylum Arthropoda; class Insecta; order Lepidoptera; family Erebidae; genus Catocala; species Catocala sponsa. Next base: position 16,703,160 of record OY751333.1, read on the forward strand.
GTTGTATGTATTAAATTTTGTTCCTATGTTGAATGTTGACATTTCACCTGTTGTGGGTCACCTTGTGCTCTCTCAAGGTTTGTCAAAGTACTTGACATTAATGTTTACCTTATGGAAGGGCTTGTAAACATGTTACTATGTTACTTTCAATATGTTCCATTTAAGGAAAATAGTCGATAACAATCATGCAAGTGCCCCTTCCTGCTATTGTTCTTATATGTATACAATCTTGAGGTGTGTGTCTGTTTAAGAAGCATGTTGAACTAGTGCTTGGATCAGTTAATTGAAGGTTGGCATTCTTTTGTTAGATTATTAGATTATCCTCATATAGTGAGTTGCACTTACACCATATTTCTCAATGCTTGTTACTCACAGTGTATTGTATTTCCTGGCAGAATTAATATTATTTTTGCAGGCCTATTATTGCTCAATACATGTGTGTTTAATTTATGTGTGACATACTGTGCACACAAATTAAAAGTTTAATATTATGATAACATACTGTGCACTTTTGTAGTGTTTGAAAATCAATCACTGTCTCACAATTTCTATGACTCATTCAGCAGTATAATTTGTCAATAATGAATCATCAATTGGCAACAAATTTTAATCAAAATATAAGTAATTCAGCACTTAACAGAATCTTATTAGTACTTGGCAGTAATATATTTTATTTAACTCTCTGTATGTGTTAATTAATATTTATTAAAAAATATGTTCAGAAATAAGGTTTCATAATATTCCATGTTGTCAAACTTTATTGTTTCCCTTGAATTTTGTTACCATTCATTTATGTTACAGTATTGTTATTTGACCTACTTACTAATACTATTATTATATTTGCAATTTTACACCTATCTGATGAGGTGTTTATTCAAGAGGTTCGCTTTGTTAGCAATTATTTATATGTGTATTATAAAGTTTTGATATTATTAACAATTAGTTACTGTGATTCTTAACTGGGTTAATTTATTTTGGGTAAAACTATTTTATTCTTAGGAAGGTCAGTAGCTTGTTACTGATGTAGAATATTTACCAGTATTTACAGTACACAGTACTGATTTTAATTAGTTTTAAGTAATAATTACACTTTTTAATTGTTGATGCAAATGCAATGTTTATACACCTAAACTCACTAAGTTCATCTTCACCAAGATAAACTTTAATATAGATTTTTGTTTAAGTTTTTGTTTATTAAGATAATGATTAATTATTACGCTAAAATTGAATAGATGTTGCTATAGTCAAATAATTAAAAAGGGCTAATTGAATATTGCAAAGTAGCAGGCTACAACTAGTTTCATTTGTATTATATATCGGTTTTGATGTAATTAGAATGTATGTATTTTAGATGGCAAGCCCATGTTACGGCAAGGTGAGACAGGTGATTGGATTGGCACATTTGAGGGACACAAAGGCGCCGTGTGGGGAGTAGCTTTAACTCAAAATGCTAGTCTTGCTGCCAGCGGTGCTGCTGATTTTTCAGGTACTTATTGTAGTAGTCTTATTAATAGTATCCTTCCTTATATTACCCCAGTAATGGGTATAAGCCTCTTTTAGTATAAAGTGGTAAATGAGTATTAATTAGTCTTTGTCTGGGCTGTAATATATTTAGTTTAATAAAGTTAATTTTGATAATACATATATGATATTGTGTTTATACTGGGCAGTAAAATGCATTACTTGTAAGTTTTAAAGGGATTTATTATAAAAACGATCATGTAATGGTTAAAATATTGTGGAAAATATCATCCAATTATTAAATAATTTATGTGCAGGTATATATAGACCTATAATATAAAAATCTATGAATCTAAATATGATCCATGATATTTATAGAACCTTTTAAGGTTTAGGAGGAGAAAAGCGCAGGCGCGCGCCGTTATCGGGCTTCCATAATTTTTTAACGAATATGTAGACATCCTTAGTCAATCCAACGAAATTGATTAGAGGCTTAACAGTTGCGTCAAATTTGACGTCACATTATTTATACACTATGTAAATCGTTGTAATTATTAAAATTGTAGCGATTTGCAAAATTATTTATTGTTTTGCAGCAAAACTGTGGGATGCTAGATATGGCGAAGTGGTTCACACATTCGACCACGAACATATAGTGAAAAGCGTAAACTTCAACGCCGACGACACTACGTTGCTCACTGCCAGCAACGAGAAACTTATTAGAGTTTATGATTTAAACAAACCTGATGCTGGACGTAAGTATTACCTGCGCTCATACCACAACTAGGGGCTTACTACCGTATGTTATAACATTGCTATTGCGGGAACGAGTCAGCGAATCCCAGTAGGTTAGTCTCGTACTTACGTAGCAATATAAATGCTGTAAGACATAGTGGTATAGCCTCCGGATAATGGTAAATTAGAGAACAGATCGTCAACATAATGTCTCACTAATCAATTCTCTTTGTGGACGAAGTTATTTTTCGTATGATTTTCTATCTCCTTACTCTATTTATATTACTTGTTTAATACGATAGCCAAATCAATAAATGCTATTATGTCGTATTAGATTTAAACATACTGGCTAGTTTTTTGTATATATAGCCAATTATAAAATAAGTTATAATAGCTCGCATCTGTAATATTTTAAATTCTTCGATATCCGCGTCCAGACACTTTCGGTCTTATTCATAAAAAATATCTTACTAAATGCTAAATACGATAGGTAGATAAAATACTTAGTATGTCTAATAAATGCATCGTAAAATACTTAATAAATAATTTATTAGACAAGCTAGCATTCTTAAGCATTATTATAAACAATACTTTTTAGAATTTTTACTTATTTTGTTTTTAATTGAATTACCCACTTGTAAATTTTATGAATTTGGCCATTTATGTTTATTGCTGAAAGCGACGTCATCTATACAGCTTTGCGATCACGCAAAGTTGAAGATATCGCTATCATTATCTCCTATTGTTGTCTTTTGATGATATTCCTCAACAATGAACAACAAACGAGTATCTCTGTTTCGCTATAGGTATATTATTACATAAAGTGTTGTCGGAAACAAATATTTTTCTACGAATAAATTACCTATTCGACTTAATCTATTTCGTACTAGATCGTCTACCTTTTTATAAAATTATAGCTACTAAGTTAGTCTTTAAATCTATATCTATCATTATTATCTATTATCATTGCGTCCTTTATTAGTATAAGTGGCCTGCGGCCGTTCTAATTAAGTAAATAAATAAATAAATAAATAAATAGGCAACAGGTTGTTCTTACTTCGATAGGATTGGTTTATATTTATGTTTGCCCAATGTATGACTTATAAGTACTGCTTCATTGTAGCTCTGGAGAAGTTCAACGCACATACGAGTAGCATCAGACACGCGGTATTCCTCCATAATTCACGCATAGTCAGCGTGAGTGATGACCTCACAATGCGAGTCTGGGATCGTAATAGCGGACAGGTAAATACTCAAATATATCTATGATAAATAAAGCTATTTTTCAGATAAAACTTGCGAATAGTTACTGGACTTGCAGAATCTATATCGTTTTCTGACGATTGTGGCAACACTAAACCGGTAAAAGAAAAAGAATACGAAAACATAAAATTAATGATAGGTTGGATGTTTAGAAAGTATAACTTAGATTTGCCGCGAACAAATAATTCGTTACAACGTTCATTTGCAAAACAGACCTACATAGCACTGCGGGTCTATTCTATACTCTGTAAATTAATTTTGATTTTTGCGAAGGCAAATTAACAAGTACTTCTTCTTGTTCTTCTCCTTAGCCTTTATTATTCCCAAGTCACATGGGGTCGGCTTTCTAGTCTAACCGGATTTGACTGGATATCAGTTTTTACACGGAGCGACTGCCATCTGACCTCCGCAACCCGAAGGCTAACGATACCCTAAAGCTAGACCAGTGTCAGAATCATATAGGGCAACTTAACAAGTACGATATAGAAAAAAATACATTACTAAGTGATACTATTCTTTTTATCATATTTGAATCGGTATAAATTTTGGCTATATTTCTATTTCGACGATTGTTTTCATAAGTAAAATAACTGCACAGGTACAGTATTTTTTTACGAGTTCATCGCCCACACGTAAGGTTAATAGGTACATAACTTGGGGATTATACCGCATGCGTGGGCGTACTTTATTAGTGACAACCTAATTATTCTTAATGAGATTGTTGATTCGAATCGCAATACAGTCTTCTTTGTTTATTTAGTATTCTATTTTTGTGTGACTAGTCACGAAGTAGATTTGTTGTTAAGCCGCTTGAAGGCCTCCCTTCTTGTTTAATTAGACCTTTTTTCCGCTTCACCATTGTTTCAATAGGCACGATGAGGTATTGATTATGTATTCATACAGTTTCTCGTGTGAAATGCTAATCGGTGCTCATCTACAACAACTTGACATATTATAATCGATACATATAATCGATAGGTGTATTTCGCTCGATATATGTACTGTTACGATTTTTAAGTACCAGTTAATGGTTAAATAAGTCGTCTAATATTTTTGAACATGCTTCGTGATGACCAAGGGTGAAAGATCGAAAGTTTTATATTCTATGCGTAGATATCTTGGGCAACTTGTACATATGCTTGTTATTTTTATGTTTCACTGCAGTTTTAAATATGGAATCCCGATAATACCTGGTCGTATTCTACAAAAATCTGCACGATCTTGACCTTGCTCTTTCGTCAGCTGTGAACCTTACATTAGTTAATCTACTAATATACAATTATATACATATATATTTTCAGATCGATGTTTCATCATTTTATCATTATTAGTATTAAGTTTATAGGATCTGGATTTATTTTTTAATAAGATCGTCTAAATATCGGTTTCTTCATAGAGTTTCATTAGACTTTCAGCATTGAAATTACCTTTCGGGTTGCAAGACATTCCAGGGTTAGACCAGATATCAGAATATTTGAGCATACTGATTGCCTGTATCGTCTGTTATAAATGTTTATTTGTGGATAATGACAACGGTGTCTGAACGGTCGAAACGGAACAGAAAAGACGAGAGAAGAGTGAAAGTTGAAACATGATGTGTTTGGTTGCCATTAGGCAGATATTGCATGACGGTTGCAAAATTAGTTTAATTTACGAATTGATCGATCAGCGCATTCTATACTGAGTAACGGCTCTTTCGTAAAATCAATGTTTTACTAGAGCTTGTTTATGTATAAGTAATGATAATTTGTTTTAATTTTTCAGGAGGTCCAAAAAGTAGAATTCCCGACCATTCCCAACAGTTTAGAACTGTCAAGGGATGGCGCTATATTGACGGTAGCACATGGTAAGTAAAATTTATGCTATATAAGAAGTGTATTATAACAATAAAGCTTGCGTATTGCCACGTAAACATTTTTTTAAATATCGTTTCCGAATGATCATGCATTTTTTATATTATCGATTGCTACTTTAAGTAAATATTTTGTCATCCAATAATTAACCTTATTGTAATTTTCTTTAATAATAAGATGCAATTATTGGTTATCAAGTTACTCGCGGCAGTATGTATAGTTGTCGAGTGACCCTGATACATATCGATATTTTAATTCATGGTCAACATACTTATTATTATATGGAACCACACCTGCTCTTGCGTAAACATATCAGGTAGTGTTTCATACAATTACAGTATTTATTAGAAAGATTGTTATTAATTTTGATATTCAAGGCTGATATTTATTCTCTATCAGAGATGTCAACATCGGAAGGGGTCAAAAAGTTATTTAGCTTATGAATTGATTCACTATGCTATGCAATTTACGTGGGCATCTACGTGATTTATACTTATGAGTATGGTAAATAATATACATTCTTACACTCGCCTTTAATCCCAAAAAATTAGGCAGATGTATTACATTAACACTACACCACTATTAAACCCTTATTTCGCAAGCTATAGGTTATGTAGGGCTTGTCACGTATTACGTGGGACTCCAATGTTACAGGACTTACAGCATAGCTTTAGAGTCTGTGCTGCTACTGAGAACTTTATGACAGAAAATCTCAATAACACTTCGTTACACTCGGGAATCACACCCGAGACCTCATGTACAGCAATCACATTCACTACGATTGCGGCACCGAGGTACAATAACAATAAAAATATTTTAAACCTGTTATCAAATCGGGAGAGGTAAATAAACATTATAAACGATAATTTGCGTCGCGTAACCACGTTTCGCCTCCTACATAACTTACCTATAGTACGATTAAATCAGGATATATTTGACCTTTATTTTGTTATCAAAACAAAATATATCATTCTTATTTTACATTGTTTCCTTGTTTGGCTTATAAGACCAAAAATAAGGCTTTAAACTTGACGTAATGTTGTGACGTAGAACTGGAACTGGTTTAACGATTACTTTTCTGTTGCCTTCATAAGTTAGGTTGTTGATTGTCAAATCGCAATCCGCCTATTTAATAGTAAGCTGTTCTTATACAGGTTTTGTTTTTAAAACTCTTACATGGTACAAGGCATTATCTTACGGTAATCTACCTCAATATCGGATTTTTTCAAAGTATTGTTATTAAGCATTGGCATCGGTGTCGTCTTATTTGCCTTATTCGTCTTATTGTAACAATTAGATTGTACCTACATACCTGTATATATTTTCTTTTGCACACCCGTTAGTACAATTTAAGTCTAATAATACAGCGTTATAATAATATAATTGAATTGAACAATTGAAGCTTCCTACATTGCTATTTTTATTTGTTCAGACATCGATTACTTAAATGTTTGATTGAAATTGAAGGGTGTGGTTCTTAGTGGCGGTTGCCATACACATACACAATTTGTTTTAAAACTGATAAGTGACTTTAAAATAATCATTTTTAAAGCAACACCTAGATTTCGCAATTTCCTAAATGTCACCTTAACGATCTATCTGTGGATTGAAGTAGGCCTATATTCGTCAGAAATAATGCCCGATTGTTTCGGCCGCTTAATAACAATGTGTTTTCTTGCATTTCCAGGTACAAACGTATCATTTTACTCGTCGGACACAATGCGCAAGATGCGCGAGTTCCCGGTGCCCACCAAGTGTTACTCGGCGTCGCTTGCGCCTAGTCGCGCCACCTTCGTATGCGGCGGCGAGGACTTGAAAGTGTATAAGTTTGACTATAACACTGGCACTGAACTCGGTGAGTTTACTCTATTTATTAACTAGTCGTTGGCCGTGACTTTGTTCGCTGTTGCTTGTTGGCCTAATCCAGAAGAAAGCCTCGTGAAAGCCCTGCATTTCACGATTCCACTGCCCGGCCTCATCGCGGTGTGAGAAGGGTTAGGCCATAGTCCAGCTATAGAAAGTAGTTATTAGTAATTATTAGTACCCACCGAGATGGAAAATTTGAAACCTCAAAGAATAATAATAATATATACATAATATGATAAAAACAAGGCAACTTTAAAGCGTGAGTATTCTTTATTTCCTATCCAGTGGGAATTTCGATAAATCCTTATTTCTTGCCTACGTCATAAGGGCAATCTATGTGCAAAATTTCAGTTTCGGCAGTCCAACGTGTTGACTCAGCCACACAGTGAGTCAGGAAAATCGTGTCGCGGCAGTTTCACAAGCATACGACAATATTCAGACTTTCAATTTTAATTTTCTTTGTCCCTTCAACTAGTCGGATATAGCTATATAATTATAAAGTTTACGCATACAGGAGTATATTTTTGCTACATATACGTGATATGTAAAGGTCGTCTTGGACATTAAAGTTATAATAACTTCCGTGTATGATCGTTCTTATACGTATCGGTCTTGACATAGAGTGCAATGGCTTACTTTGTCCATTAGCGATTTATTAATATATATTAATATTCAATTTACTGTTAAGATTTATACATAATTATAAAAAAAAAGTATTCATTAGAATATTTAATTGCTTTCTGTTCAGTTTATTTTTATAATTTTTATAAGATGTTTCAAGAATTCTTACTTATTTAATGGATATGGAGTTTGAATTTGATAAATATGACATTAATCACAGTTAGGAACTATTTTTGGAGCCGCGCGAATATGTTTGAAAAGCCAGCTATTCACACAAATAGAAAATAATAATATTCAATTATCTTACTCAACTTATTGACTTCTGGTTACGAGCCGTGGCTTCGTTCGTGTTTTACTTATTACAGTAACCCGCGGGCTTTCTCAGTATTGATATTATCACAGTAGCATTTTTCATCAACATCGATGAAGCGGTTTAGGTTTGATTGATACACTTAGTTACTTTCGTACTTATAGTTTTACCTCGAATGATTTGATAAGATATGATAGAAATGCGAAGATTGCTCTCCCCTTTATCAATTATTCATATAATGTGTTGTAGCACACAATCCATTGCTAGATTGGCGTAAGAATGTGTTTACTCTATTAATTAATTTTAAATCTTATTGGTTTAATATTTATTAAATGTGAAAATGTAAGCACTAATTACTAAGTGATGATTTCTTTATTTCTGATAGTCCATCTCTTGAATACCGAGGGAACAAAGGGGTGTTTATACAATAGTCAGGCGTTCAAAATTGGTCATAGATTTTGTCACAAGCATTCAACATTTGTTTAATCGGTCATACTGTACAGCATGTTACAGTTAAGTATCGTCATATATATAGTTTGTTTATGATGACTACCATAAATCTCGATATTTTACTAAATTATAACTTTTAATACAGAGAAAAATTTTTAAAAGTCCCTTGGAAAGTGTTGCTGTAGTGAATTCCTCAGAAGATATCTATAAGATAATAAATTCACTATTTCAACATTTATCATACATCCTATCAGCTCATTAAGCTAATTTGAATTAACTGTAAATAAAATTATAACTCAGACGCAGACGCCGATGTCCGAAGAAGACCGAGTAAAACTTAGGAATCTAAATTGCTTATTTTGTCATGCAATCTTAATAAACGGTGTTTATAATTGAGACCCTTCAACGGGGAAAAGTTCAAATAAAAATAAATACGTATATATAATACTCAAAGCATTTATATTTTATCTCACAATGTTATTCCTATTATGAATATTTTACGATCCTAAAATATCCCACCCGACTCATAGAACACATCTTTTATGTTACATTAAGTATATCATGACTTACATGACACAGCATGTGTACTGTATTACATCTATTCTTTTATCTTTAATGCTTAATGGAATAATCAGAAATGTTTATTTCTTTTGTCATTCTGAATATATTTAACTTACTACCTACTTTATGTTTTATTGAACTACAATGGCACTTTATGCTTAAGGACAATGGTGCCTTTTGTCCTAGACCTAAACCCTACGATATATCATTATCTTTGTACTGTGGTTTAGCATTAGCTTCCTCCGTTGATAAAATGTGGTTTTAAGTTGTATCTACTCGTTCTATTTATAATATTCGTAATGTCGCTTAGGTACTATTCTAAATGAAAGAAATTCCAAATTATTGTCATCTTTATTTTTCTTTTCAAGTAGTAACGTTTTTGATAATGTCACATCCATTCATATTTTTAACGATTATCTAAAAAGAGTTTCACCTACAAGTAGGGTTCCCAACCATACTGTTAAAAACAGTATTATACTTTTTTTCGCTCGTTTATACTTTTTACAGGTATTGTCAACCTTTTCCTGTTGCAATAATTGGGGTGGACAATCCGAGGGTGCGTGGCGGATCTTTCCAATAATTTTACTACAATAGATTTTCGCCAAGTAGCGCCTAATTTAATTAAATATTTCTAAACTATTTATTCAATAAGTATTTATTATTGTTTCAGAATCAAACAAAGGTCACTTCGGCCCGGTCCACTGCGTGCGATGGTCGCCGGACGGCGAGCTATACGCGACGGGGTCGGAGGACGGCACCGTGCGCCTGTGGCAGGGCGTGCCGGGCCGCGTGTACGGGCTGTGGCGCCGTAGCAACGAGCACGCGCCCATCGTCAACGGGTTCAAGGAGGTGGCGGCCAACTGATATCGCTTTCCCTTCCACAAGGTAATATATCGCTCTTCTTCAACTGCCTCCGTGGCGCAGCGGTAGTGAATGCGACTGCTGTACAATAAGGTCTCAGGTTCTAAGCTCGTGTCGTGCCAAGAAAAAGTTATTGGGTTTTTCTGATAAGAAATCTCAATAGCAGCCCGGAGTTAGGAAAATGGCGGTGTTGAGGCTCATCATCAGTCTTTCAGAGGGTGTTTACCCTTTAAAGCCTGATGATGCACGTAAAGCCGTTGGTACTGCGCCTGACCTCTCTCCAGTCGTGTCGGATTACCGTCCCATCGGATAATGAGAGTTAGGGAACAGAGAGTGCACTTTTGTTTGCGCATACGCTTATGCACTATAATATCTGCGAAGATGGTCAGTCGCCGTTAAGACTGGCCGCCATGATCGAAATTCGGTCTGGAGGACATTATATTGTTTTTCTTAAAATCGACAACGCCCGACATTCCTGTGTCGCGTGGGACTTTGCAAACATTTAAGCAATAGACATAAAGATCACCCAGACGAGAAACAACCGTTTGTGGAACACACAAATGTTTGTCCCGTGTAGGATTCAAAACCACAACACTCATCGCAGTGGCAGCGATAAGGTGACCACTACGCCATCTGTGCAGTCAAACTTGCTTTTGCCCGCGACTTCGTCCGCGTTAATGTAGATTTTATCAATAAATTTTTATCCTTCGGGAACAGAACTGTATGCGAAATTTCAAGATGATCGGTAATGCAGTTAGGGTTATACTTCGATCAAATATACCATAGATGCACATTCTCATACAAAAACCGCGTCAATATGTGGCACTGACCAGTACTACTTACTTATAAGTGTCTGCATTTATTATGCAATCCAGGAAATAAACCGGAATAACCATTGAACGCCCACTGAGAAACATTTTGTAATAGTTTAGTTAAAACGCGTCAATGTCAAGCGTCCTAAGTGTGTTACTCGCGATACGCAAGCGTACTAAGTATATGGTACGGTTTCCACCGTAGTAGTGGTGTCGATTCGCTGTCGCTTACGGGCAGCGCACGCAAGAGTGAGTGGGACAGGTGCATAATATAGCGCATACGACTGATTTATGCACAGTTTTGTTGGGGCCGTTTTTCGAGCGACGATCGTGCATCTATGGTATATTTGATCGATGGGGTTATAATATTAGTAAGAATATGCATAAATCATAAATCATTTATTTGTCTGCGAATATGGGTACAAATAAGTTCTTATATCAAATATAACAGTACATTAGCCATATCCCTACCACAAGGCATGCAAACTAAAATTAAAATATAAAGATGAAATGAACAATTATTTAAACAGGTACAGTAAATTAATGATAATAGTTTATCCTGCAAATATTCGGTTACTGAGTAATATGATTTATTTAACAACAGAGTTTTGACTGCTTTTTTAAATACATTTAAATTTGAAATATCAAGAACCGATTTAGGCAAATGATTATATAGGCGTGGGGCCATGCAAAAAATACTTTTGTTTAACAATGCAGTCCTATTAGCTGGGAAACATATGTTCTTATCATGTCTTTTACTATTTAATTTCTTAAAGTAGTGCATATTTTTTCTAACAAACAATACAACTTCCAATATATATAAACATGGTAAAGTTAGAATATTTAATTGTACAAAGAATGGTTGACAACTGTTGTTGTTGTTGTTGCAGTGATAGAGTACTGGTTTTAGCGGTCACTTCGCCACTGCCGCTGCAAATTGTATTTGTGAGTTAGATAGAAGGTCTCTAGTCATCATATTCTATAATCACGTAACCGTAGAAACCGACAACTATTACTTGATTATTATTTTGATTATTAACACTTACCATCAAATACGGCTGTTGATAGCAGCTGTGACATGCTTGATAGGACCTTACTCGCTAGAGGCGCCGACTGGTAAGCACAAAAACGACAGCCCCATTGAATTGCGCTATCACCTGTCCCCAACTGCGTGACTTGATAGTAAATAAAAGATATAAAAAAGAAAATAAAAGATATAAAGATATTTTTTGTTGACAAATATTGTGTTATGTAAAATACTTGTAACGAGGCTGGGTGTTTTTTATGTTCGTTGTTAAATGTTTGTGTGGGAGTTATCTTAAAATATAACTTTAGGCTATGCTACTGTTGTAAATCAGGTCTCGAGTCGGTCTCGATTCCCGGGTCGGGTAAAGTGTTGTTTTTCAATCAAGCACAGCAGAGTTTGGACCTGTACTCGGTATAATAATAGACTCGCTCTTTATTACGTGGGATCTAAAAACATATTTGGTGAAATGTGAGAGCTATATATGTACGTTTGCGTACCCATGCGGGAATATAGGCGGAAGGCTATGTATTTACTCTTGTCTGTATACTTAAACCCGTAAGAGATATGTATATCACAACTGCGATCAGTTAGTCCATTGCAGGTTATCGAGCATTTTTTCAGACTCTGCGCTGCTACTAAAAATTTCTTAATAAGAACACGCTATAACACTGTCCGACACTGGTCGCAACCATAAGCACAAACACGATTATAATGAGGCAGTAAAAACAAGTGAGAAACGGCAATTAATTGCCGTAAGTCTTAGAGTTCGAAAAAATGGTATCACGTGACCTTGAGGTTAGAGGTCAAAGGTCATAGTAATTTCGGAATATATCGATTATGCTGAGTCGAATGGCGTTGACCGCGAGTCTCTAGCTCTTACGGTTCTTGAGTTGAAAGTTGTATAACAGACAGACGGATGGACGGACGGACAAAGCTGTTGTGTAAGTGTTTTTTCGAACTCTAGAAATCTTGCTTGTGTCTGTAGAGGACTATTCGGTTGGATATTATTATATCTTATTACGGAGAAAACTATCAACCTCAGCATCTGCATTTTGCATACGTATTCGGACTGTTAAGAACATCTATGCAAGTCAACTTTCAACTCATTACCCAGCAATATTTTGCCATTTGGTGCCAAACCAGATGTCAAAATATTTCTGGGTAATGAATATAATATTTATATGCATTGCGAAGTTGTGTTAGCAGACGCCTCTTAAAAACCTAAGTAAACCTAACTAAATAAAAACCTAAATAAAGTTAAGTATATAGAGCAATACTTAACTTTTCTATTGAAAAGTTACCAGGTTTGACTAGAAAACCGTCACTGACACTAGTAAATAATAAGGTTAGGATAAAACTAAATAAGCTTATGTAATATCATTGTGAATTGGCCAGTGTTAAGCACTTAAGTATTGGTAAAACCTAGTTTAGGAAATGAGCATTGAGAAAAGAGATTGAATTATCTCACAGCCAAACACATTTTCAAATAGAAAAGTAACCTCAATACATTTTTTTATATGTATTTCTAAAATAGTGTCGTCAATTTGAATATATTTTTAGATATGTAATACTGTTAAGATCTTAAAACTCAATTTTTATAGTAATTTTTGTTGTCCCCATTTGGCCTGAGACACTATGGAGAATAGGCATTCCCCTTTCATGATAATCGGTGACGATGTTAAGGCTTGAAATCGTAATAAACAACTTACATTCGCATTAATATTAGTTAGGATTTACAAAGATTAAAGCATGTTTTCTTATTGTTACAGGATAAAGAGGGTCAGTGACAATGCAATCAAAATTGGATACTTGGTGGCGGCACTGCTACTGTTGTTGTGTGGTGTTTGTGTCACCAGGCCATGTGTATATGAACTTAAGGGGGGACTAGCCTGAAAATCAAGACTTTTAAGTATTCAAGGTAAATTTTAAGAGTTTGTGTTGTTTATTTTTTTGCAACACCAATTTTTTATACTCAGACCTAATGTATTTATTGTAAAAAGGAACTAAATAGACTTGATCTGCAACAAAATAAAGTGATTTGTAAATATTTTTCGTTGTTTAATTTGTATAAATAAAGTAATAAAATTAAACAGTAGAGTATTTGGTAAGACTAGGTTTCTAATACCTGTTATAGTATTATAGACCTTAGCATATAGAAATAGAGTTCATATTTTATTCCTCCGAAGTACCTGTTTATAACTTTAACACATGTTAAGAAAGTAACACTACATTCTTTAAAGTGCTTATATCATTTAGATGTAAATTAGGTATTTTATTATTAGGTAAAGTAAGTTATATTTTTAATATCATTAATCTACTGATCCTGTTATAGTTTTATGACATATTGTAGTAGAGTAACATTGTTAACATATCACCTGTTTGAATAAATAAACATTACTATATTTTCATTAAGTAAAGATAAAGATAAATATATGTTCATAAGTACATACTACTTAATATAAACAATATTTACCTTATATTACTAACGTATCCTTTTTGGTAACAAGTTTTACTGTAGAAAGGTTTGTTATTTCTACTTTACTGTAGAACTATTTGAATAAAGTATTTACTTACATATAAATAATATAGTGTATTATATATGTAAGCAAACCTAATAATAAATAAATGTACATACAATATGACAATAGGCTTGTTCTCTATTAAGAGTGTTTACTACGATAAGGGATTGTCACACCACCTCCAAATAGCATTTATCTATAAGATAAAAGTCTCGCCATCTCTCTTCTTTAACTTAACATGAGTGAGACAGCATGCGATTTATCTTTCGGATAACTTTTACTTGTTAGTTGTGGGACTGGCCATTAGAGTCATATTTTAAAAACCTTAAAATTTGACACTGATTTATGACGTTGTCGTTCCGAACAGGCTGCAAACAATCCATCAAACACGGATCGTAATTGATCGGTCGATTGAATAATTGATTACAACTCAAATTATTCCAAATAAAAATATTCCAATGTCTAATTTCACAGTAATTGCACAGCGATAGTTTCTATGTAAGTAGGATTTGATATCTTAATTTCCTTTATTAAATTAATATTTTTACAGAACATACAGGGTGCCGGTTTAATCACCAGCAATATTGAAAGAGTTGAATCGGACAACGACGTGGTACCAATTTCAGCAAAAACAATCTTATTTTAATCAAAATATCCAAGGTACACAGGCAGATAGACAGATACGTCGGGTCAATTGATACTACTATTATAACTATAAGGTATCTGTGTCTGTGTGGGATGAATACTAATTACATTAGACCGTGATTTTACAATACCATTATGAAAATAATTATACAACGTGTAATGGAAAGGTGTGGTCATATTTTAGGACCGTAATGTATATTTAAAAGAATGTGCCATGTGCCCTGTGCCCTATACAAACAAAACAAATAGTTTTAAATATTATATCAATTACAGACATTGTATTTATTTATATTTTTAATAATAAAAAATAAATATCAAAACAAACGCATCAGATCATTATAAAAATTATAAATATACATGATTAGTAGTACAAATAAAACAATATTATAAATAAAAATATTTATATTTAATTTTCGTTGCTTAGGTGAGATTTAAAATCGTAAAACTAAAACATTACAACTAAGAAATGTGTTATATTTAATTAAACCAATATAATACAAAATAATTTACAAGAACTTACATTCCTAGGCACAACTAGGCAGTGAATTTATTTATTCATAATGAGCTAGACACAATATGTGTTATATCTCGAAACTAACTTTTGGCCGCAGCTTTACTTGAAATAGGCAATATATAATTGGTATTTATAATTAATTATTAATATTATGGTATGGTAACATTGGTTGGTTAAGCTCTGATTTCATGGCCACGGATAAGCACTGTTGTGGTAAAATATAAGTACCTATGTATAATATACCAGTTTAAAAAACTTCTTTAGTTTCAAACAACTTCATCTTCTTAATTAAAGCTAGGGATGGCCATATAAACTACGAAAAGTTTTACAAAAATAAAGTCTTTAGTTGTTTTTAATGCTATTTTTGTTTTAGAAAACAGTTTCCATTTTACATTTGCCATAAAGTTTATTGATCGAAATTGTAATTTCGGTCAACATTTCAATAAACACATGATTATTATCGATACTTCTTATACAATTGCATTTTGTAATAATTGATTAATTATTATTGCAAAATACTAAATTGCAGAGATTTACAAAGTTTAGTAACAGAACTAATTCGAACATAGTATTTTCTAAGCTACATCGTTTGTACGTATATTTTTGTTTTATCATTTGGAGCCGATTTTTTGGCGGCTACAGACGTCCTTAGGATTTAACTAATAACGACCTTAATGAAGAGTAACATTAAATAAGTAATATATAAACATGAGACGCCAGAATCAGTCGAATACTTGTACAATATTGAGATTACTAGGTTATTATATTACGTTTAATGTGTTTGGGTAACCTGTAATGGTAACTCGAAGTATTAAATTCTTAGTATTTTTAAATCGGCATTTGGTTGTTACTTAATATTTTCATTTTATTGGTAAATATTTGTAAAAAATCTACCTATAGATAATTTCCAAGTTGCATTTGCCAAAATGTTGTGACTAAGTATACTAATTTTAATATTTACAAGTTTATTAAATAGCATATAAAATTAGATGCTCGTTAATATTTATTATCAATATCAAGGATTCCATGCTTATTGTAGTTTATGTTTTGGTATCGGTACGATTGAATATCATACTACCTATAATTGTTTTGTTTTTTAAATTAACTCGAAGAGATGGTATGCAACTACACGATTTGGTTAATCCTCTTTAATATTGATGAAATAAACCTCTACTAAAATTTAATGGCATCGATTCTATTGTACATCATACTAACTTTAATTTTAATAGGATTTTCAAGATAACAATTGAAAATGTAACATTTTTGGAAGTATCAAATTAGGTCATCTCGTTGACGGTGAAGCATTCCTTTTTAATCAACGAATAAACAGTTATATTAATTTTATCCTAATTTGACGGTGCAAAAATGTTCACATTCCTTTTACCGCCCCTTTTGAAAAATGTTTGCCTACCAAAATGAGTTTAGTCAAGGACAACAGAGTCGGTGCCAGTATTCAGGTTGTGTAACTTTTAGGAGGTTATGAGAATCGTTGTCGCGAGTAGGAAGTCGCGGCGCAAGGCGTGTGTGGGACAGGCCAGGCGGCGGCTCACTTGGCGATGAAGGGCGACAGGTCGGGGAAGTTGAAGTTAATGTTGGGTCTCCTAGGCGCGCGCTGTGGCGCGTGTGGCGTGCGCGCGGCTGCGCTGGCGCCGCACTGCGCGGCGCATACGTCGTCGCGCTGCACCGCCTCGCGCGGCCACTCGCGGTGCAGCTGCGCGCAGTCCGTGATGCGCAGCGACGCGCACTGCGCCTGTACATGCACACAAACAATACGATCAATAAACATTCTGAGCGAGAACTACCCACATCCCACAGACATTTATACCAAGGTTGCATAAAAATATCGACTAAATTCTAACGGTCTTATTAAAAATATCGTAGATAGTAAGGTTAGTAAGATGGGTATGCCTAACAAATGCATTGTAAAAAAGCCTTATTCATAAATTTTCTGTAAACCTTTAATTATATAGGTACAACATCGTTATTAGGCAAGCTAGCATTCTTATGCATTACTATGAATTATATTTTTTAGAATTTTACTTGTTATAAACGCTCTAGTAAGTATTATGAATTGGGCCGTAAATATAAAATATAGTAGGTACACATGCTTTTTCTTAATGTGTAAAGCTCGTCACCAACACGTTTAAATTTATACTACCTAATATTATAATGCTGAAGATTTGTTTGTTTGAACGCGCTAATTTCAGGAACTACTGGTTCGAATTGAAAAATTATTTTAGTGTTGGATAGCCCATTTATAGAGGAAGGCTATAGGCATATAACATCACGCTACAACCAATAGGAGCGGAGCAACAATGAACAATGTTGCAAAAACGGGGCCAATTCTCTTATATGAAGCAGACAAAGTTGCGCGGGTCAGCTAGTTACATATAAATACAAAATGATATTCTAAGACATAAGCAAGTGTTCCAGTCAGGATTAGCGTAGCGTAACGTAGCTTATGGCTATATCGTCTACAGTGATAATGGACCTACGAACCTTTTAACCTTAACTGTTTTCTACCGCAATCTGATGACGGCACAACAATAGAAAAGGCTTACAAAAACATCTCACAATACATTTTATGTAGGTACTTATGTCTAACGAATAATTTCCGCAGACCGATTTCGTAACGCGTAACGCTTACTCTCTAAGCAGAGAATCTGAGTTGTAATGCGTTTACGTTAAGAATAGTAAAACCACAAACACATTAAAACCGTTTTGATTAACAAATATGCAAACAAACGTTAAACAACTTCATTACCGTTTTATATCAATGGCCGCAGTTAACTAACTGTGACCTGAGCCAAACATCGCCTCACTATAAAAGTTATCTGTCTTTCCCCAGCCATTAAGAAATCTTCAGACGAACTACTTATTACTAAAATTGGTTAGAAGTTTATTCATGAAAAAACAGACAGAGCTACTTATTTATAAGCTGTGACTTACCCCCTCAACAGTGCAGATGCATGACGTGCAAGGTGATGGGAACGCGGATTCTCCAACGGCGACAGAGCGACCAGCGATTAGACATCCCTGAGCTGAGCTTTCTCGCCACGCGGACAGATCCAGTTGTGGTAAAGATGAGCATGGCACACGTGGGTTCCTATAATCATACGAAACATGCTCGTATAGATATTTTTCTGATAATTTACTAACAATTATTTTAGGCATCATGTATTGCTTTTGAAGTAAATTTGTATATAGGTAATCAAAGTCAAAGTCAAAAATCATTTATTCATTTAGGTCTCAAAGTAACACTTATGAACGTCAAAATATATAGGTTAGTGAGTTTACTAAGTTACTGAAGCTACATTTAGGTTAGTTGCTAGATTCAGGCAAAGGGCTGAGCCTATGAGAAGAAACCTGCATGAAACTCACGGCCACTCTTTTAAATCGCTAATTAAATATAATTTCAGTATTTTACAACTCAGATTAACAAGGTGTTGCAGATACTTGATAACATCACAAATAATCCCGAGGTACCTCTACATACTACATTGACTTATAAGTAATACAGATCTTTGAATCCTGTATGTAACAAGCAACTAGTTCCATGAGCTTTTGTCATTTAAGTAGTCGTTGACTGAATAATAACCCTTCCGAATAAGTTGTATTTTAACGGCGCTTTTAAATTTAAGCACCAACTACCTATTAATATAATTAATTTACTTACCATAAGTAAATTAATTATATTAATAGGTAGTTTATTAAAAAAACGTATAGTATTATAGTCTTAATAGATAAACAATACACTTACAAGAAGTTGCTCGGCAGATCGAAAGCAGCCCGCTGTATGTCGCCGGGGATGTCGAAGTTGTCGCACATCAGTTTAGACAAAGTGATTTTTCTGATCTCAGATAGCTGTTGTTCTGTGAATCTAGCTCCAGGAGTGTCGTTTTCATACCTGTAAAATTAAAACATACCATATTGTACAATACCCGTATTGTAGGTATTAGGTACTGCCATGAGAATAAAGTAGAAATTAATGTGTTTTACGGCGTGACCACAACTGCTGTTGCAGTTTCGTCGACTATCTACACTTTGCTAATGACGAAAAAGAGATATTAATTTTTTTTTAAATATTTAGGGTACTTATTTTATAAATTTGCTTTGTTTTTAAGATTAAGGCTTTTAAGCTTTATGTGAATGCCTATTAATCTTCATTTATCTAAGCTTAAAATTTTCGTATACTGTAGGTATATGAAAATTTGGACTAATTCAACCAATTCATAATAGCATGTGTGACTTCCTAACCTGTGTTACTTTAAACAAAATGAAAGGCTGATATCCATAGTATGAGACCCCCCCTCTCCGACAGATCTTTTGTATGTGTTATTCTTAAGGATCTATAAAAAGACTAGCAACCAGTTTCAACTTAAAAATCCATGGGGATTAGAAATAAAATAAAATTAAAAATAATTTTATATTACTTCCAATTCGTTACAAACATGTACCTAATAAAAATTAAAATAACAATATTAAAGGCTCTAAGGCTTCATTCACACGTACCACAACCACACCACATCGACGCGACAAAAGGTGGCAAAGCAGTGGTTACGTGTGCATTGTGTCGCTGCAGCTTTTTACAGTTGCGTTGTGGTTCCTACAAAATGTGGATGTGGTTGAGTTGTCGTTAGTAGTTGTAGTAGATGTGGTTGCGACGACGCAATGACGCTCACGTGTGCAAACAGACAGTTCGACACCGGTTTTCGGTTCGGTGTATTGACGCAGCGTTGTGTCTGCGATGAGGTCGGACGCTAGTTCGCGGTGTCGATGGTGGTTGCGTTGTGGTTGCGATATGGTCGGAATCACCCACGTGGTCGATAATGACGGCAAAATGTGGTCCGTGTAAATTCTACTATTCATTTTCAATACAAAATTGCGCCCGCCAACGTGGTGTGGTTGTGGTGTTGTTGTGGTTGTGGTACACGTGAAACAAGTCTTATGAAGCGTATATACATACACTGAACGCTGTGTCACGTAAACAAACATGCAGCGGTCAGTTTAAATGAAACAAGCCGAAAATGCACAGAAAAACAACGACGTTTTAGTTACGTTTTCAATTACATTTGTCGTATTCAATGACGATGCTGGTACTTGTTTCAGTGTGCAATGTTATAAACAAGAAATATAATATATTTATAAATAACAAAGATAATAGGTACCTAATTATAATAATACTTTGAAATACAAACTGTCATTGTGTGCCAAGAAATAATAATATTAAAATATGATTTTCTCGTTATATCCCGTACTTTTGAGAGATGTCGGCCATGGTAAAAAATTATCACCTTACTAAGATTATTTGATTGAGATACATTTCAAATCTGTTAGTCGATATTCTTGTTGGGGGGATGTTTTCACGCATCGTCCTTTCATATGAAAATCTGCCAGCTTACCAGTATCTATCACATTTCCTGAGCTGTCTGAACTGGATGGCGATAATGCAGGCGAATGTCGGACCGACAAGACCTCCCTGTAGTGGCCTCTCGCTCATACCGCCAGGGAATAGATCAATGTCGTCAACGGTCGCGTATATCCTCTTGAACCTTGAATTATAAAAAAACATGTGGTTATACAATTGCAGTAGCTGCATTTTTGGGTTTTAAGCAATTTGGAATTTTATGTAATTTTAGCGGCTATGATATTATATTTAATGCTGTATCATACTTCCTTCTTTCCCAAACCTTTTTCACCCTTCACATACCATACAGCAAGTATGCCCCTTTCCTCTAGCAAGGGAAAGAAGGTATGAAAAGTAGGAAGGTATCCAGTAGTTTGCAATAACTATTATAAACAACAAACCTGGCAATAACTTCATCAGGAATTTCTCTCGCCAAATCGTCAAAGGTTGTAGCTCTCTTCAAGTTACAAAGTGCTCTGTAGTTGTTGTAGCTGGGTATACCGTGGTCTCTGGCTCTCTGAACGTTCAAGGCGATTAAATCGATTCCTGAGAAGGGTACGCGACGGTCCTCGAATAGATGATTAGTAACTTCACCGGTAATGAACTGGTCGAGGGTTTCCATAGGTGTGGAGGCAAGACCACGCATCAATTCGTCAACCATAGGTGGGTGCTACAGGAAAATTAATAAAATTGATTATTTAAATTAGTAAAGTATCTACTGACAACTTATCTGAATATCTTTTTACTAGAGAGTAGATACACTCTAGTAAACAAATATTCAGATAAGTGTTCAGTCATGTTTAGTCTTAAAGTGGTTAAAGAGAGGTATTTTACAAATTATGCTCCTTTTTCAAACCCAATTTATTACGATATTCACAAGGTTAGTGATCTTTTTAACTATCATCTTATTCACACATGTCATCGTTATTTTTGGCAAATTTTGTGAAATGAAAGAAAGGAAGAAGAGAATTAATACTTACGTTCATGAACATATCGGGTCTGAAGAATCCATCTCTGAGCAGGATTGGTGGCTCTACAGGTTGGTACTGAGGCGACAGACGAGGTAAGTGTGGGCGAAGTAGAGAATGACCGAAACGGAACGAAGCAGCAGCGAATTCAGTCACAATTGAGGGGTTGCAGGTAGGTGAGTATTCTTTGTAGTAACCTAGAAGATAATTTGGTATCGTTATGTTTTGTATAGAAGATATAGTAGTATAATTTGGTACAATATACGATTTATAATACGTAACAAAACTTATAAAAATAGGTTGTCAAAGGATTAATAAGTAATTTCCGGAATTTATTTTAAAACAGTGCTTCCATTGATTCGCATAATAATGTCCTCAAGACCGAATTTCGGTCACGGCGGCCAATCTTAACGGAGATTAAGGCCATCTGCACAGGAGATATTATTATAGTGCACAAGCTATATAACAAATTATTGATTTTAAATACTATTTAATATTACCATATTATTAATATTACCTGAGGGCAAAAGCTTGAGGCCATACAAGTTGACGGCGTTCCAAGACAGCAGTCGAGGCAGGAATTCATTGAAGATGATATGTGTGAATGTGGCAGCGACGATGCGACGAGTGTGTTCAAAGAGCTGGTCGGCGTCCCAGTGAGGGTTGACTCCGCGAAGACCTTCTACAATACGGTTATGGTGACGCAGGAAGGTCGTGTGAATGGCAGTCAGACCAGGCTGTTCAGAAGCACGTCCGTCACCTAGAATTTAAAGTCTTTTATACAGATATTCGTCCA